>OY288255.1:40638645-41238645 GCA_958450325.1 Agrostemma githago
CGCCTAGTTGTGCTTTGCTGGGGTATGCTCTCCTCGCCCATGGGGCTATTATTAGCCTCGTGGATCAAGAGAAATCAGCCCTTCATAGCGTTTGATAAGTGTAGTTTGTAGTGCCTATTTTGTAGTGTTTTGGTCCCATTTTCCTTGTGGAATTGCTCCTTGGGAGCGATTTATGGGCTTCTTATGCTTTCTTTAGTTCGTTTCAGGTTCCCGAGACCGATTTCGAAGAGTTGGAGCGATTCCGACTCAATACATACACATTTTGGAGCCAACGAAACTAAGGAACGATGACTCGATGCCTTGGAATCGACCCCGAGACCTTGGGACCCAATCACGAGCCTCCGAGACCCGATCCCGAGTCCCGAGAATCGACGAGAAACCCATGAGAAGCAAGGAGGGACCAAAAGGAGCTTAAAGGAGGCCTACAAGGCTCAACCGGTTCCGGTTGAGGTGCGCAAGAAGGATGGCTACTGTGGGTCCTTCCCGGTCGGGACCAACCCGTCCCGGTCGGGATGGCAGCCCGTCCCGGTCAGGATGATCCGTCCCGGTCGGGACCGTGCTGCTGCTGCACGCCTTCTTTTATTTCTTCTCCTTTCCACTTGTAACCCTATATATACCCTTCCCTTGTTATGTAATGCTTATGCACTTCATTAGACACAAAACCCTAGATTATTTTAGCATAGATTAGATTAGTTTAGAGTAGATTAGTCGGTAATTAGTTGTTAATCCTAGATTTACTCTTGTAATTTGGGAATTCTTGAAGAATCCATCCAAGATTGACAACCTTGGTTGATGAATTTGGGTTTTCTTCCATTTATGCAAGATTTCTTCCTTTCATTATCTTTAGTATGGTATAATCTCCTTTTCTTTCTCTTTAATCTTGTTTTATTCATCCAAGCTTGAATCTTTATTATTGTTTGTTCTTGTTCTTGTTAGTTTGATTGATTTTGTTTATGTTTGTTTTGGTTGTTATGTTGATTCCTCTTGTTATTGTTAGTTGTAGTTGGATTATGTTAGAGTAGTGTTCTTGCTAGGGTTAGTAGGGTGATTAGGGTGTTAATTGGATGATTAAGGGATTGTTGGAGATGTTGGTGGAAGATTTGGGTTTCCACTTGGTTTGATGCATATCACATGTTTGTTGAAATGCTTGAATGACTAAGTAGTTGCGAATGCTTGTTCTTCTTGCCTTTCTCTTGTGGGTGATAGTTTGTTTGTGGATTCGGTTCCCTCACTAAGTTGCGAGAGCCCGGTGAGGACGACCCCTAGGCCGGTCTAAGTAGCGAGAGCCCGGATGCGACCTAGGCCACCATAGCGCGCTAGTAACCCCGTTTGTCATGTGTGTCGCCGAGATGGGTTCTAGGTGGAACCTCTAGGTGGGTCTAAGTTGCGAGAGCCCGGACCAACCTAGATCACCCTACTACCTCCTTCGCTCTAGTTATCCCTTGACCTTTCCGTTACCCCTTTGACCCCGACCTAATCCTAGCCCTCTTCTTCCATGAACCAAAGCTATGACATGATGACTCCTAATCACTATCAAGCTTCTTGGGGGGATAAAGACGGGTATGATCTTCAAGGTTATGAAAATGGCTACCAACAAGTGATCGACTATCAATCCTACGATCATGGTGACTATTACTCGAGTTATGATTGTGAGCCCACCATGTTCAATCAAGATTCACCTTATGGAAGCCAATACCCCCAAAACCCACCATATTACCGTCCACCCCAACCACAATATGAACCCCATGACCCACAATACTACCAATCATCCCAACCTTGCTACCAACAATATGATGCCCCACCCCTTGGGCATCATCAAGATTTTCAAGGAGCTTTAAAAGACCCCAATGATCACCAATTACCCGACACAGAGGTGTTTCATTCTATGCTTCAAATGCAAAGGAGCATCCAAGAAACGGCCATTCAATTGCAAAAAGAACAAGAGGAATTAATGGCCCAAATTCGAAGGGGAAACGAGGAGAGGAATTCTCAATTAAATGCGTTATCGGTTAAAACCGTAATGTTTTTATCCCGAGCATCACATTTAGATGAAGGGTGCCCACTTGAAAGAGAGGAGCAACCTAATCACGAAGCCGCCGATGTAGTTCCCTTTGAAAGAGAAATTTGCTTTGAAGAACCTCAATCGTCTACCCAAAAAGAGACGAATGAGGATATGACCCTTGGTGAAGGCAACATTGGTGAGGAATTGGAGGAGGATAGTGAGTTGGATGGGTTGGTAGAATTCATGAGGTTGTAAGGTGAAATTGATAGCCTCGAGTTGCCCATGTCCGATAATGAGGATAAGCATCAAGAGCCCCTTATATGTACACCAAGAAATGACTTGGAAGAGATTGAAACCGCCGGTACAAATCCTTACCGTCAATATGGCGCCGTTGCCGGGGACGGTGCTAGTTTAGACTTTGTTTTCCTAGTTACTTGACTTTGTCTTTGTGTTTGTGTTTTTATTTTTTCTTTTTGTTTCTTTGCTTCTTGTGTATGTGAAGTTTATTTCTCTCTTGCCTAGTGCCAAAAAAGCACTAGACTTCTCACGTTTGTTCTTAGTCTACAGTTTATGATTAGAGGTGGTGACTATCTTCTTCTTGCAACTTAGAGCCGCCTTAACGGACAGTTGCTAGAATGAGTGGTTTCCAACCGGGTATGAGCTACGATTTTCGAGCGAGCAAGGGGTTTGATCTAAACTCCCCACACATGGAAGCCGATATGAGCTGCCCCTCTTCTTCTTTGAACCAAAGCTATGACATGACGTCCCCCTACCATAATCAAGCTTCTTGGGGTAATCAAGACGGGTATGATCCTCAAGAATATGGATATAGCTACCAACAAGTGAATGACTATCACTCCTACGATCATGGTGGCCATTACTCAAGCTTTATTGTGAACCCACCATGTTCAATCAAGATTCACCTTATAGAAGCCAATACCCCCAAACCCCACCATATTACCCTCCACCCCAACCACAATATGAACCCCATGACCCACAATACTACCAATCACCCCAACCTTGCTACCAACAATATGATGCCCCACCCCTTGGGCATTATCAAGATTTTCAAGGAGCTTTAAAAGACCCCAATGATCACCAATTACCCGACACGGAGGTGTTTCAATCTATGCTTCAAATGCAAAGGAGCATCCAAGAAACGGCCATTCAATTGCAAAAAGATCAAGAGGAATTAATGGTCCAAATTCGAAGGGGAAACGAGGCGAGGAATGCTCAATTAAATGCATTATCGGTTCAAACCGTAATGTTTTTATCCCGAGCATCACATTTAGATGAAGGATGCCCACTTGAGAGAGAGGAGCAACCTAATCACGAAGCCGCCGATGTAGTTCCCTTTTAAGGAGAAGTTTGCTTTGAAGAACCTCAATCGTCTACCCAAAAAGAGACGAATGAGGATATGACCCTTGGTGAAGGCATCGTTGGTGAAGAATTGGAGGAGGATAGTGAGTTGGATGATTTGGTGGAGTTTGTGAGGATGTTGGGTGAAATTGATAGCCTCGAGTTGCCCATGTCCGATAATAAGGATAAGCATCAAGAGCCCCTTATATGTGCACCAAGCAATGACTTGGAAGATATTGAAACCGCCGGTAGAAGTTTCGATTCTCTTCTCCAAGATGATGTGGGGCCGAGTGATGAGGATGGGGAACCACAACTTGAGGAAAGTGTGGGGGTTTGCATTGAGGAGATGAGGCCAAAACCGCTTTTTGTGCCTCGTTTCTTGGAAACGAAGCTTGCTTGTGATTGGAGACGATGCTTAGGGAGGAAGAGGTCGGTGAAGATCGTAGGATGGATAGACCCCGGAGACAACTTTGAAGATGATTTTGGGTCTAGAGAATCCTAGTTCTTGCCTCTTCCTTGGAGGCCGTGGAGGTTGGCTAGGCTCGAGCGCTTCTTGGGCCTTCATTATGATGTCGGTAGCGCGTTCGACTTGCTCCTCCATGCCCTTGAGGGCTACGGTTGAAGAAGAGTCCACCATCCTAGGTTTGACGGAGTTCCTAAAGAACCGTCATGTTGTATATTCCCCTCCTCTCTTCTTTAGAATACTTGTGCTTGTATTTGTGTGTTTTTTCTCTTGATTTAGTTGTTTTGTGAAACTCATGTAATTAATTTGGTATTTTGATGAGCGATGTGAGGGAGTGAATTTGATGAGTATTTGAGCTTGTTTTGATAGGTGTGAAGTAAAGGTGACTCCTAGAAAGGAGTGGTTAGTGATAGAGCTTGGATCGTGAGTAAGGGAGTCGGTTTTTGGGGTCATGGGAGTCATGAAGACCCTTCCCGACCGGGAAGGGTGTGTCGTCCCGACCGGGATGGGGCCGTTCCGATCGGGATGAGGGTGCCAAAAATCGAGTCCACTGGAGTGTCATCCCGATCGGGAAGGAGGCTTCCCGACCGGGAAGGGTTTATCAACCCGACCGGGATCATCCATCCCGACCGGGATGATCCCCTACTCCTTTTTGGTGCTTCTTCTTCGACACTTAAGCCCACCCAATCATTGTATACCCCCACCTAACCTCCCTACCTTCCTTTCTCATATCATACCACCCATGTACCTCATTTACATACCTTAACCTCATTTCCTCCTCACTTTAGACCGATATTCACATCAAATCCCACCCCCTTGCACCATTACTACCTCTACCATGCGGTTCTATCAAGCTTGAAGCGGGATAGCAATGATGAAGACAAGCAAGTGCCTATATTGATCTATGAGACGATGGAGAGAGTGAGTTTCTAACCTATGGTACGGCAACTATCCTTTCTTTTCCGTTTTTGTTGTTGCTTGTTTTCCTTTGTTTATTCCCTTCCCCTTGTACACTTTTGTGTCTTGATGTCATGGTGGCCTTCGAGGCCTCGGTAGTTGTTACTCCCGACTCTCGATGATGTGACTACATCGAGAGTCATTTTCAAAATCCAAATTTTACAAGATTTTCACTTTCTTTTTTTTTAAGGATTTAGTCGGATTTAGGCGGAATCCGGGCTAGGTGACTTGATTACACCTAGCCCTCCCCTCCCATTCCCTTTTATTTCCTTCTTTTTATTTTCTTCCCCCTTCCATATCTTTTCTTGTCTCGGCCCATGGTGACTTGACTACACCCCGGCCGGACACCTTCTACCCTTTTGTCCACTTTTGTTTTTGATTTTTAGCTTTATTTTCGTAGTTTCTTTTCTTTTTCTTTTGTCTCTCCGCACACTACGATTGAGCATATGAGGACATTGCTCGGTTTAGGACATTGTTCTAGTAGAATGACCTTGAACCAATGATTGCATTGAGTTTTTGCCATGTGTCTGTCTTTTCTACTCGGAGTCTACAACGGGATTTGCAATTGACCACATTGACCACCCTGACCACCCATGGAGTGGTAAGGCCTTGGTTACCGTTTCCCATTCTCTTAGGTGGCCTTACTTGAGAAGCCATCTTCTAGTCCAAATTTCCATCTTTTTGTATGTTCGGAGGGGGTGCACACCCGACTTGCGTATTTACCTACCATTCATACACATCCACAAATAGTTTGCAAAAACCTGCTCTACCTTGAATCTCAAATGTACCATCTAGCCAATTATGGGCTACCCAAAAGCAAAAGGGAAAAATAAAGAAGAAGGACAATAATAATAAAAAAATTGCCCTCAAATTGAAATCGATGGGGAAAGGAAAGAAAAATCAAAAAGAAAATCAAAGCTTCGAAAAACATTCCCAAACCCAAATAAACCCTTGAATGACTATTTGCCGTGAAATGCCTACTAGAGGACCGAGTCCCGAGGAATGAAAATAGTGGTGTTTAGTCAATCCTTACCATTTTGCAAACACTTGTTCACTTTTTGTTTGGGCTAATTGGCTTTCTCGAGTTTGGGACGACCCTCTAGGCTTAGCTTAGGAGATGGAATAACATTTACCTCTAGTGCTTACGAACTCCATGGTTCTCACTTATCCACTCCATTTATCGTCTCGTTGTAGGCATCTTTAGTGGAACTAGAAGGACCTTGGTAAATTTTCAATGTTCTTATTGATTGATTGTCATCCTATTAGAATTTTATCCATGTCAATTTGGGTGACTAACTTGGTAGTGATCTCACTTGTCTTGATCTTAGAATCGGTGCTTTCTCCGCCATTTCGATGAGGGATTCGGCGATTTATTTTCCCTTTGGATGCGACTATATTTTTGTGTGTCCTCTTTGTTTTACGTGTTTGTGTGTGTGTTAGTCGTATCCCCAATTTGGAGCAAGACCCGACTTTCCTTGCATGGAAACACTCTACCTCATGGGTATCTCGATGTGAGTTGAAGGGACGGAGCAGGCCCATTTATTGCCCTGTATCGGCTTAGCATAGTCTAGCTTAGTAGTAGTAGTTAGTTTCTTTTTTGGCCTTTGCTCGAGGACGAGCGACAGTTTAGTGTAGGGGAGTTGATGTGTGTCAAATTTAGACCGTTTTTTCTTCATTTAGACTCGTTTTTCCTTCGTTTTGCGAGATTAGAGTGCGATTATCGCCTTATTTTTTTTGCATTAGCATCTCTCGTTTGCATTTTACGTGTTTTAGGTAGTTTTTCTATCTATTTTGATAGAATTCTTAACCGAAGGCGTCTCCGAGCTTCCAAGACACGAGAGAAAGGAATATCGTCCGAAAAGCAACATGCAAACAAAAAGTTCAAGCAATCCAATCGATCGGCAAAGAAAGAGACCAGAAACGAGGGCAGAAAACCATCGGGTGAAGTTTCACCCAATGAAACATCACCGGGCGAAGTTTTGCCCGACGACATTTTTACCTCCACGAAGATCTTCAAAAAACATTCACCGCCGGGCGAAATGATCGGGCGAAACTTTCACCCATCGGATGAAGTTTCGCCCGACGGTAAAGGAGCTCCGAAATGTGTGGTCTGGAAGAGATGTCCACCGGGTGAAGTTTCAACTGGCAGTATTAGCTCGTGGATGACATTTAACCGCAGGGTGAAGTTTCACCATATGAAGACCTATAGGGCAAAAGTCTCATTAATGAAGCAAGATTGGATTTGGGCCTTAGTTTATGTTATCCATTAAGGACTATGTATATAAGTTAACCCTAGTTTCTTACATTCATCATCCACAATCATCTATTAATCATCCATTAGAATTACCATCTTTTAATAGTTTCATTTTAATCCCCATAGTTTTTAGTAGCTTCTTCAAATAGATTATCATATTTGTACGTAGTTTCCATATAACTATTGATCAGTGTGTTTTGTAGTGCTTATTCCTTGCGTTTGGTCCCGGTTTCTCTTGTGTAATCGCTCTTTGGAGCGGTTTCGAGGCTACTTACGCTTCTTCTAGCTTTTTTTAGGTTCCTAAGACCAATCTTGGAGAAACAGAACGATTCCGACTCGTTTCCGACACATTTAGAGCCAACAAAGAGAAGCGACGATCACTCGGTAGCTTAGACTCGATCCCGAACCCTTTAGACTCGATCCCAAGCACCGAGAATCGATGAGAAGCCTATGAAGAGCAAGTAGGGATCTATGAGATCATATTGGAGGCCTACAAGACCCATCCCGGTCGGGATGAGTGGCCATCACGACCGGGATGAAGAGCAAGCAAAGATGAGCCACTGACTGCCCATCCCGGTCGGGACCATGAGCCATCCGGTCGAGACCACCCATCCCGGTCGGGACTATGACCTTCCCGGCCGGGAAGGGCACAGCACAGGCCCGCGTCACTTCTTTCATCCTCCTTTGCTCGTGAACCCTTATAAATACCCTCCCTTTATATTGTGTAAGCACCTTACATGACTCTACATTATTTTAAACCCTAGATAGACTCTCTTGATCCTTAGCTTAGTTTATCATTAATCTTTTGTTAATCTTAGTAATTAGTCTTGTATTAAGGGATTTCTTGAAGAATCCAACCAAGATTGACAACCTTGGTTGATGTATTTGGGTTTTCTTATTATACAAGTTCCAATATTTCCTCCATACTAGTTTGGTATAATCTTCCTCTTCTCTTTTCCTTTAATCTTTGTTTATCATTCAAGTTTTAATCTTTGTTCATTGTTCTTGCTAGTTTCATTTCCATTATAAATGTTTTGATGTTTGTGTTGATTTCTCTTGTTTATGTTGATGTTAGTTTAGAAATGAGTGAGTAGACTTATTGTGGGGATAGTAGGGGGATTAAGAGTTGATTATGGGTAATTAGGGTTTGATTGAGGGTAAAGGTTAATTCTTTGTTGCTAGTCACATGTTAAGCATACTATGTGTTTGTTGAATTGCTTGTTTGAGTAGTAGTGGCCATGCTTCTCATGCTTGTCTTCTTCTTCTCACTGTATGATTGATTTGTGGTTGAATCCTTGTGTATTGGGTAGCATCTTGCATGAGTATTCGGGTTTGTCTTTGACGCGAGAGCGCGGACCGACCTTAGTAACTAGGTGAAGCCTACCCCCTCGATTTTCTCACTATCCTATTACACTTATGAACCCAAACTAACTCTACTCCTTCCCAAATTTGATTTCTCCATCTTTTTAGCAATCATTCCTCTAGTTCAATGTTTCAATTTAGTTTTAGTTGATTCATTAGTCCATGTTAAACCAAGTTCATTCATAGTCATAGTTCTATTCACTTGTCATCATTCTAGTTTGTTCATCATTGTTTGTTAGCCTAGTAATTGTGTTAGTAAGCAATTCTCTATAGTCATCCCTCTTGTGTTCTTTGTGACCTAGTCTTGTTTTTAGGTAGACCTTAGTCTAGACAACTATTACCGTCTCCGTGGACTCGACCCGACTTACTCTATCTACGTGTTAGGTTTTGTTGGCTTTACTTGGTGTTTGGGATCGACGGCAAATCCATCCCATCAATTTTTGGCGCCGTTGCCGGGGACGGTGCATGTTTAGACTTAGGCCCTGTTCTTTTCGATTGAAATAGGGCTGAGCTGAGCTGGTCTGATAGGAGCTGAGCTGGACTGATAGAAGCTGAGCTGAAATGAGCTGAATTAAAAGAAGCTGAAACTAATAACTACTTATATAAATAATCTAATAATATTTTAAATAATAATATATCTTGGTTCTCAATCAAGATAAATGGATTAACTCATGGTTTTTTTAAGGGGAAGAGTGGGGTGCGCCAAGGTGACCCTTTATCGCCCTATCTTTTTGTGTTGAGTATGGAGGTTTTATCGAGAAAAATGAGGCGAATCAATCTACTGTCACAGGTGTCTTATCATCCTAAATGTACTCAATTAAAACTGAATCATTTAGTATTTGCGGATGATTTAATGGTCTTTATGCGAGGGGACTGTCCATCAGTGGTAGCAGTTAAACAAGTATTAGAGAAGTTTGCAGCAGAATCTGGTTTGCATGCTAATCCATATAAAACTGATATATTTTTTGGTGGGGTGGACAACACTGTACAGCAGGCTATTCTTGAGGAAACTGGGTTTCATCAGGGATCTTATCCATGCCGCTACCTAGGTCTCCACCTACATTCAGTGAATAATAAGAAGGAACAATACTCAACCCTTATTCACAAAATTCAAATGAATGTGCTTAATTGGTCCTCCAAATTGCTTTCATATGCGGGTAGAGTTCAACTGCGAAACATTGTTGTGTTTGGTTTAACGAGTTATTGGAGTGCAAATGCTTTATTCCCAATCAATGTAGCTAAAAGGATTGAACAAATATGTAAAAACTACTTCTGGTCAGGGGCTCATGATGCAAGGAAAATGGTCTATAAGAGTTGGACCTCTATTTGTACACCTTGGCAGGAGGGAGGGTTTAACATCAAACACATGGGCAGCTAGAACAAGGCAATGATGGGGCAATGGTTATGGAAGCTTCAAGCAGGGAAAGGGGGTATTTGGAGAGATTGGCATAGACAGTATGTTCTTGGAGGCAAGTCTATATGGTAGATGGAAAAGAGGGAAAGATATGCTGCTACTTTAAATGGCATATTATGCATTAGAGATCAGGTGCTTTCAGAAGTGGGGAGCGAAACTGCAGCTATACAACTTATTAATAGCTGGGTTATCAATGACAAGTATCAGGCAGGCCTTGCATATGAATGGTTTAGACCAAAAAATCAAAAAATTGGTTGGATGGAAAGCATCAAGGATAGGAGAATACTTCCAAGGCATGGGATGATTAGAACGATGGCAGGACAGAAAAAACTTGCTACTTTAGACAACATTCAGAAGCGAGGATTATCTCTTCCAGGACGATGTGCACTATGTCAAGAGGCTGAGGAAACACATTCGCACCTTTTCTTTTCATGTCCTTTCTCAAGGAAGATTTGGCAAGAATTATTGAATTGGATGCAAATAACAGGTCGAAGTTATGATTTGTTGACGGAAATCAACTGGACTGTCAGAAGAAGGAACAAGAGACATTGGCAGAGCATTTGGTACCGGTGTAGCATTGCAGCAGCTGTGCATAGTATATGGACTGCTCGTAACAAAGCAATTTTTGAGAACAAACGGAGCTCGAGTAGAACAATAGTAGGGCAAATTAAGTTTGACATTTACACTAGACTAAGAAGTAAAGGACTAGATTTAGCAATATTGAGACTCATGTAGTTGGCGAATAGATGGACTTCTCATCTATTAGGGGTTATATCTTTTGTAAGAGCTAGCTTTATTTTAATAAAATAAGGCATATCATTCATGCAAAAAAAAAAATTAATAATAATAATAATAATAATTAATTGATTGATAATAATAGTAATGATAATAACAACAACATAGTACTCACTCCAATTCATTTGAATTCTACTTTTTTTTTAGTACTTGGCAATACAAAATGTTATGGATATATCTTTGATTACGTAATATACCAAATTTAAAATTTTGATATTCTTAAATGTTAATGCAATATAAATAATAATACTCATATGCTATATTGTGTGTGTGTGTGTGTATAGAGTCAAGATCCGGTGAGAACCTATACATCAATGAGAACTGTGAGAACCTTTTAGGACTGTTAGATCTCATGATATCTCACGGCTGACATTAACCGCATGGTTTCCTTAATTGCTACCAAACTCTCAGCTACCCTTCACCTTCCCCACATCTTCTATTCTTCTTTCATTTACTATTTTCTCAGTCACCAATTATCTCACCTCATTCCTCATCTTCATTCGTCATTCTTCTTCTTTCACTATTAATTAATTAAGTACGTAATTACAAGTAATATACAACAACATTCATGTCTTTTATGTTTTCTTTTCTTTTGAGTTTGACTCATTCGTATATGTGTCGGCTGTTACAATTTACTCCCTCCCATGAGTCCCATCCATTAACCGCGTGCCAATTACATACGGATGATTGAAGGGCATTATTAATCGTCAATTGTCCAGTTATTGAAGGACGTGAATCTCCATTTACGAAATCGCCAATTGAATTTATGTTCATCAAATCAGTAACTACGTTCACTGAATTTGTGAAATTAATTGTTTAAGTTGGTAAAATTAGGGCTTTTGTGAAATTAGGGTTCGATTATGTACCTATTTTATGAAATTTGTGAATATTTGTGTTTAAATACTATCAAATCAATATCTAGGTTTAATAAATTTGTCCTTGCATACGGGGTACGTCAAAGTTAATATTTATCCACATTCATTAGAATTAAAATCGTTACGGTAAAATTGACCATGGGTACACTAAAATTCAAAAGGGTACACCAAAATACAAAAAAATGTACGCTAAAATTGAGAAAGGATACGGTAGAATTAAATGTTAGCTTGGTTTATACTTCGCATATACAATAAAAGTGAGGGTACGCTAAAATAGAAGAAGGGTACGCTAAAAGTGAAGAAGGGTACATTAAAATTGAAATTGAGAAAAAGTACCCTAAAATTTGAAAAAGGTACGCTAAAATTGAAGAAGGATACACTAAAATTGAAATTGAAAAAGATTACGCTGAAATTGAAAAAGGGTACGCCAAAATTGAAAAAGGGTACGATAAATTTAAGAAAGGGTACAGTACGCTAAAACTGAAAAATGGTACGCTAAAATTGAAAAAGAAAATTAAATCGAGTAGGGCTTGAAGAAGAAGTGTTGTATTCCATATAAAATCCGTACAAAAGGAAATTAAAGGACAATATTTTAGATGAACTCCTAAGTTAATGAGAAAATTTGGAAAAAAAACTATAGTTGGGATTATTGCAATTATATTTGCCGACGATAATACTATTACTATTGAATGAAATAATGAATTTAATCGAATAAGTTAACTCATAAATAATTAATTTAAAAAAAATTAAAAGTTACTTAGGTTACTGAGGTTCAATACCCAATTGTGATAAATTGATGGATTGAAAAAAAAGTCGATTGAAAAATTGATGGATTGAAAATCGGATTCAATGGTCGATTGAAGAATCATGGATTAAAGGATTACGGGTCGAAGAATTTTGTAGAAGGAGAAGGAGTTACGACCTTACGGGTTGAAGGCTCAAGCAATTTTGATTAATTGATGGAATTGAAGAATTTTGAAAGATCCAACGAATGAGATTGAACACTATGATCTAATGGCTCATATTATAGTTCTCATGGTTCTCATTGAAGGAGTGGTTCTCACATGAACCTAGATCTATATATATATATATATATAGATCTAGGATCCTTTGAGGCAGCTCAACTCGCCGCACCCATTGAGGCACAATCTCAACCATTAGATTAAAATCAATTTAAAGGCTAAGATTAAAACAAAAACTCATACATAAAAAAAAAATTCCCAAATTTTTTTCCCGGGGAAAAAATATCGATATTTTTCGGGAATTTTTTTTTTTTTTTTTTCCGGAAACAAAAAAATTTTGGAATTTTTTTTTCCAATTTTTTTTTTTCCGAAAAAACAAATATTTTTCCAAAAAAAAAAAAAAATTTCCGAAAAAAAAAACATAATTTAAAATAAAATTGGTGTATATAAAAACAATTTCAGTGTACATAATAACTGTTTTAAGATAAGTGTATATATGTTGATTAATTGGTGTACATAGTAACCATTTGAGTGTATATAACAATAACTATTTTACTGTATATATATATTTAGTTCTTAAGTGTATATATGTATGTAGTGAGTTTAATAGCGTATATAATGAGTTTTTTAGTGTATATAACACTTATTTGGATGTATGTCCCATCTTAATCTAATGGTCTAGATTGTGCCTCAATGGGTGTAAGGAGTTACCTTGCCTCACCGGAACCCACCTCTCTCTCTCTCTCTCTCTCTCTCTCTCTCTCTCTCTCTCTCTCTCTCTCTCTCTATATATATATATATATATATATATATATATATATATATATTAGATATCCCCTTCACTCAAAAATAGTGTAAAAAAATGTAAACTAATGCTAATGACATTGAGAAAGAGTTGTAAATATCTGAATGTAACATCTATTTCAAGATCTCAAAATATTATGAAGTACATAATAATATTAATAATTATTATAATAACAAGGATGATAAAAAAACATAAAATAATAATAATAACGATAATAATAACAATGACAATGATGATGACGACAACGACAATGAAGATGATAATAATATTATTATTAACATTAAGAGATACAAGTAATAAAAACAACAACAACAACAATATTATTATTATCATTATTATTATTTTTTTATGAAAAGAAACTTGCATCAATATCGAAATGCAATAATAACAACAACAACAACAACAATAACTTATTGTAATTTCTTTAATGCAACTTCCGTTTCATATAAATAAATAATAATGGTAATAATAATAATAATAATAATAATAATAATAATAATAATCTCATTTTGCAGGCTACAGGTTTCAGGCGAGGTAATTTTCCTTGCCGATATTTAGGGCTGCCATTAAATGACACCATAAATAGGATGATTCATCATAATGGTCTGTTGGGGAAGATTCAATCGTATATGGGGAGTTGGTCATCTCATTGTCTAACATATGCGGGAAGGATTCAGCTGCTGAACTCGGTTATTATGGGGTTGATGAATTTCTCGTCTGGAAACATGCTCCTTCCGAAGAATGTAATGGATAGAGTCATTCAATTGTGTCGCAACTACTTCTGGACTGGAACCTTGTATGCTAAGGGCTTGGTCTTGAAGAGTTGGGACAGTATTTGTACTCCGTGGGAGGAAGGTGAGTTCGGCATAAGAGACGTTAAGGCCTGGAATAAAGCTCTTATAGCTTACAGATTATGGAGGTTGGTGCAGGACAAGAATGACGCCTGGACAGCTTGGCATAAGGCTTATATTTTGGGTCCGAGGAAGATATGGGAGATTCACAAGCAGGAACGTTTCTCTGGAACCTTGAGGAGCATGCTGTCCATTAAAGATGAGATTATTCGAGCAGTAGGGGACTGGCAAAGTGCGAATAATCTGCTACTTGAATGGTCGGAGAAGGGCTCTTTCAGGGTATCAAGGGCCTACAACTGGTTTAGGAAGCAAGGAGTGCGAAAACAGTGGCTCACGATTTTTAAGGGACAGCAAATCATTCCAAGACATGGAGTAGTAGCTAGTTTGGCCTGTCAAGCTCGATTACCTACGGTGGATAAAATGCAGAATAGGGGATTAGTGTTGGTTAATCGATGTGTTTTGTGAAGGCAGGGTAGTGAAACTCATGATCACCTCTTTTTTGAATGTCCGTTCTCGAGCAGGTTGTGGCAAGAGCTCAAGGATTGGATGAGGGTAAGAGGGAGGAGCAACCAGATGGTAGTTGAAACTAAATGGTGCTCTACAAGGAGGAGTAAAAAGCATTGGAAGAACTCGTGGTTTAGTGCATGTCTGGCTGCTGCGTTGTACTATGTATGGGCAGAGCGAAATGAGCGAATTTTTGACGATAAGAATAGGAGTATAGAGGTTTTAATCAAGCTAATTAAATTTGATGTATATACAAGGCTAAGGAAGGTAAAGGTCGATTTAAGTAGGAAGGTGATTTGTGGAGTATAGATTACACAATAGGGGATATTCTTTTTGTAAGTCGGGCTCGTTTTTCTAATGAAATGGGTCATAATTTTCTTGCAAAAAAAAACAAAAAAATTAATAATAATAATAATAATAATAATAATAATAATAATAATAATAATAATAATAAAATTATCCATTTAAATAATAATAATAATAAGGATAATAATAATAATAATATATAATAATATTAATATTAATATTATTATGTTATTATTATTATTATTATTATTATTGAAATATTATTATCGAAATATTATTCTAGGAGCTGGGCTGAAAATATTAGAGCTGAGCTGATAGGAGCTGGGCTGAGCTGATAGAAGCTGAACTGGTCTGAAACGGGCTGCAAATAAGCTGAAAAGAACAGGGTCTTAGTTTGCTTATTAGCTTGACTTAGTTATCCTTTTGTGTTCTTCTATCCGTTGTGCATATTTTGTAGTCTTTTTCTTTGTTTTTATTGTTTTCTTCTCTCTTTGTCTTCCGTTGTGCTCGTTTATTGTCTTTACCTAGTGCCCATAAAGCACGAGGTGTTCTCACGTTTGTTCTAAGTGTAACACCCCGGACTTTATAAATTAAATTAAATTAAAATTTTGTTCATATTTTTATTTTTACGATTTAACTTGTAATTCTTAAAATTATTATAAAACGAATTTATCCTTTAATCGTTTCAAACTCCTAAAAATTCTACTTGACTCGAAAAACTCTTCTTATATTTAATACATATTTTTATTTCTGTTTCGATTCATTTCATACATTTAATTTAATTCTTATCGAAAGTCTATTTCGACGATTTAAAATTCTAAGATTCTTTTATTTATTTATATCTAAGCTGGAATGTCTATTTTCGGCTCGAAACTCATTATTTTAAAGTTTCGCCAAAACATTTATTACATTTCCTCGAGAAATCAATTTAATTCATTTTATCAAAGATTTATCATTTATCGGGAAATACTACTTATCGTCTAATTATTTATTTCTATAAATTTCATTTTTGTCTCGAATAATTATTTGTATTTTGAGAAACGTTTATTTACTCATTTTTATTTAGTCGACCCAATTATTTTATTAATTCGATTTTAATTCGATTTATAGGTCACTCAACTTTCGTTACGGAATTCGTCATTTACCCAATTCATTTATTTAACCCGTATGCCTTTTCCACTTTGTGAGTAAATTCATCTCATTTAGTGTGCTGATACATTTCCCAAACAACATTCTTTCCCCACTTACTCGTTATTTTATTACGCACCTCTTCACTCTCTCTATTGTCCACCGCTTCACCTTATTCCTCCCTCCTTTTCCTCTTCCTTCTTCGTTCAACTCATCAGGCCTTATGCCATTTTCCTCTTTCATTTTCCTTTGTTCGTCCCTTATCAACACAGTCTCCTCACCAATCAATCGACCATCTCCTTCCTTTTCTCCTGAATCATCCTCATCGTCTTTCAGGCTTCGTCTTCTGCTGCTACGCTCCGCCGCTGCTGCCGCTGCTGCTTTACTCTGCTGCCCGGATGTCTCCTTCTTCGCCCTTCTCCTTGTTTTTCTTTTTCCTCCTTTTATCTGATTTCGTTACTGCTGTTGTTTCTGTCGTGTGCTGATTCAGTCATGATCTGCGCTGTTTTCTTCCTCTTCTTCATTATTTCTTCTTCTTTTTCGTCCTTGATTTGCTGCTGCTCACCGCTTCTGATTTCCGTTCCTTCTTTTGCCTCTTCTCCTCCTGTGCTATTCGATGCTAATTGCGGATGTTGTTGTCGTCCTTGTTGCTGTTCTGTTCTCTAATCTTCTTCTCCTCCTTCTGTTATGTTTCCTCTTTTTCTCTTCTCCTCCTTGTTGATGCGTGCGTGTCATTTGCATCTCGTTTGCTGCTGTTTTCGTTCGCTTGGTGTTGCTGCTGTTTTCGTTCGCTTGGTGCTGCTGCTGTATGTTTTTGGTTCGTACCATTCTCCTCGTCGTCGTCTTGTTGTGCATTATTATTGTTGCTGTTGTCCTACCTAAAAATGTCAGCTGCTGTCCCATTGTTTTTGTCGTGTCGACTCTATTAAGTTCACTTTTCAGACTTATGTTTGTCACATAATTCCCTTCTTCCGTCTTAAGACGATAAATCTTAGCTCTATGTTTCTCCTTGTGCCTCCTTTTCTTTCTCGTGTTTTCGTGTTGCTATCCTCGGTTTTCTGCCTCGTGTCGCTGCTGTTGTTTGATGCTGATATCGACGTACTTTTCAGGCTCAAGCCTGTGCCCGGTGTCCGGTTCTAACGTGGGTGTATCTCTAAGATTCATGAAGACCCCAACTTGGACAAATGCTATATCGACTCGATCAACGACTCAAGGTAACTTTAGGACGTTACTCGATTTTGTATCGTATGTTTGAGTAGTAGTATGTAGTAAATATTTTTAACTTCGGTTTTCTAATTTTAGCTATATTATTGCTAATTATATTAATTTTAAATCGTGTGTCTTATCAATATTTTTACGACCTACGATATCGTTTTATAAATAGTTAGTAATTTTATTATTAATGATCGTTATAATATTTTGTTGGTTATCGTGACACTAGTAACTAAATGATATCGATTTCATATTTTCGTCTTATTTTTTTAATTTATAATTTTAACTTAAAATCATATTTTTATATTTCGAGATTTGTATACTTGTTCAATAAATTAATTTTCGTTTACGATTTATACTAATAAATGAAAAAATAGTCGATTTTATTTTAAATATATTTTTAGTCGAGACTATTTTCACTAATAATTTCTTATTTGTCTACGATTGAATATTTTTAGTAAAATCGGTATTATTTATTGATAAAATCTATTTGCTAAAACTAATTTGCAAGCTTTTTAAAATCTCGTTTAATTTACAAAATTCGTCGAATCAATTAATTTTGATATCGTTTTCGTAAAACATCTATTTTCTGAAAATTTATACTTTTAACTCGATTTCTTAATTATTTATAAAATACTATATATTGACTTATTATATTTTAAGAAATGAATTTAGAAATATATTAAAGTTACGATAACGACGATAATAATAAAATGTTAATTTCGTTGGAAATGCTATTTTTATACATTTTCACTTATTTCAATAACTTACATATTTTCTATAAGACTATTTATATTTCTATTTTAAGTAAGTTTCTAAAAAATAGTAAGTTTCTATTTATAGAAAGTTTCTCTTTTAATATAAAATGTATTCTTTTATCCCCATAATGATTATATCTTTTGTTTATTTCAATAATGGCTGTTTTGGAGTTATGGAATAAGGACAAGTGTGGGGTTAGAGTAATATAGTCTGGGATGTACGTTTTTGCCATCAACTGTAAGGCTGGTGTGTCTTTATGGGGCACATTGGTTGTTGAACTGAGCATGTTTTGTGTTCAGGAGAGTGTGCATTGTGCGCTTAAACTTAGATATCGCATCGTGTAAGTCGCGTCGGGTTGAACTGGATATGGTTTGTATCCAGGAGGGGTGTATACTACTTAAACCAGGACCTCGCTGCACGCAGTCCTGTTATGGTTGAGTTGCCTAGTTAGAGACTGGATTCTGTTATGAGTTAAGTCTACAGTTCTCGAAACTAGTTTCCAGTATTATCCTAGTGAAAGTCTAGTCTTGTGCACACTGATCGAATTTCCATAACGCCATTTTTTAATATGATTATTATTATAGATTGGTTTGATTTGCAGGTTGACAAATGTTTTAAGTTTTCTCCGAAAACTTGTTTTTATTGTATCGTTTTAATGTTTTTCATTTTAACTATTTTGATATAATAATACTATTATTTTTTCATATGATATAATATGGCTGGGAGAACGTCCGGGTTACTCCCCACTGACGTGGCTGTTATGTTTATAACATGACAGATATTTGCTGCTGGGATTTGGTGTGAGCTAGCGAGTAGCGTGGATCCTACTCTTTCTTCATTCGATTTATGGATTTGTATAAACTTGTTTGGAGAATCTCCTTTTTAGCCCTTTTGTAAAAAGAGACCTTTGTATTGACTTACCATTTCTTTAATAAGATATAGTTTGTCAATGTGTTTTAATCCCAATTCTACAGTGTTTCCGCCACTGTACTGCGTTAGAATTTCGATCTAGGGGATTACACTAAGTGTGTAGTGCATGCCTAGGAGGAGAGACGACTTCTTTCTCTTCAATCCAGAGCCGGAGAGACTCTTTAGAGCCTTTCGCCAACGGACAATTGATCGAGTTAGAAATTCTCAACCGGGTACTAGCAATATCATTGAAGAAGAAGGTCAAGGATTCGACTTGAACGAAGCACCTCGAGAGACCGCCGAAGGGACCTTCATCAACCCCTTTGGTACATCTAGTCACTCTTCTCAACCTAGGTCTCCTTCAACATCTACATCAACACCATCTACACCGTCATCTCCTGCACATCCAATAATGCATAAGTTCTCTTCTCATTCAACCTTCACGGAAAACATTTTGCCCGGTCCAACTGCTTTATCGGCCGCATATGCCGGGAATTTTGTGGCTAAAATGCAATTTATCCAATTGGTTGAAAGAAGCCAATTTAGTGGGTTACAAGTGGAAGATCCTCATCAACACATGGAAACCTTTTCCGACTATTGCGATGCCATCTCACAACCGGGAATAACCCAAGACCAAATCCGGTGGGTCCTATTTCCTTTCTCTTTGATTGGCAAGGCAAAGCAATGGCTCAAAAGTATCGACAAGACGGCTCTAGGTATAGACACTTGGAAGAAGTTAGCCCTAGCATTCTACCAAAAAGGTTTATCCACCGGAGAAGACTAAACTATTAAGAGCTTCAATCACGGGGTTTCAACAACGTGACAAAGAAAGTCTTTATGAGTCGTGGGAAAGGTTTAAGGCCTTAGTTCGTTCTTGTCCCCATCATGGTTTGTCACAATGCTTCCTTGTCCAACAATTTTGGAATGGGTTATATGAAGATTCAAGGGCCATACTCAACATGGGGTCTAATGGAAGGTTTACCGAGGTTGATGATGACCAAACATGGGCTAAGATTGAAAAATGGCGGTCCACAATTCTCAATATTCTGGGCGTAGAAAGGAGAATAGAGGGGAAGGCATGAAATCGATGCTATCACACAACTTAGTGCCGATCTTGGGGCTCAATTGAAGACTCACATGGATGCCATCGATAAAAAACTCCAAGGTCACTTTAATCAAGGTCAAAGCACAAGTTCTTCCCACCAAAAATCTATTCATCAAGTCAATGCTATGGGAGTGGTTCCTCCTACATCTTATTATGGGATATGTGAGATTTGTGGAATATATGGACATGAGCCTCAACATTGTCGAGGTAGTATTGAGCAACTGAATGCTTTTCAAGCATACAAGCAAGGTGTTCCATACTTCCCTTACAAGCCTCAAAATGTGCCAAATCATAATATGTTCCAAGCTTCCCAACAACAAGCCCAACAACAATACCGTCTACCATATGTTCCTCCTCCCTTAAGGGACAACCAAGGCTACCATGGTTATCAAGGTAATCAAAGGCCTTTTAACAACTTCCAACAACATAACCAAGGTGCCTTCAACAACAATCAAGGGTTCCAAAATCAAGGGAACTTCAATCATCAAGGTGGTTTCCAAGGAAACCAACACTAACAAGGATTTCATAACAACAACCAAGGTTACCAAAATCAAAATCATGGTAACTCTCAAGGCCTAAATCAAGGCAATTGTCAGGGATTCCAAGGGAACTTCCAACACCAACAAGGGTCCCAAAGTACTCAACAAGAAAACAAGCAAATGAGCTAGTCTCCAATTCATGATTATGGCATTCCCCTAGCCATCACCAATACTCCACCTAACCAACAATCTCCCCCTCGGGATTTTGACATGCAAAAGACGATGTTGGATGTGCAAAGGAGTAATCAAGAAATGCAAAGAAGTCAAATGGAGATGCAAAGAAACCAACAAGAATTCTTTGCTCAACTTCAAAGGGAGAACATGGCAAGAGATACACATGTGAAGATGCTCGAAACCCAACTAGCTCAAGTTGCTTCGGGTAGTTCTTCTAGGCAAAAGGGTCAACTACCTCCTCAAGGAGTACCAACAAAATTTGAGACCGTGAATGCTATCACTTTGAGGAGCGGTGCATCCTATGATTCGCCCTTGTTCCCTAATGAGCAAGAAGCCATGAAAGAAGTCGTATCTCCATCTCAAAGCAATGAAAGTTGGGGAAATCTCATGGAGGGGCAAGTCTTGTGGGAAGTCGAAAAACCTGTTGAAGACAAGCTTCCCCCACCCCAAGAGAAAGACAAAGGAAAGAAGAAAGTGTCAATTGAAAAGTCCCAACCAAATGAGCAAGACAAGATACACATCAAATTGCCATTCCCATCAAGGCAATTGAAGACAAAGGTGGATGTTCAATTTGACAAGTTTGTTGACATTGTGAAGAAATTAGATGTGAGCATCCCTTTCACCGAGCTAACTACCCAAGTCCCGGCCTATGGAAAGTTTATGAGAGAATTCTTGGCTAGGAAGAGATCCTTGGACAAGGAAGAGACCATAGCGTTCACAAGAGAGGTGAGCGAGATCATTCAAGGCTCTACACTTCCTAAGTTGAAGGATCCGGGTAGTTTCTCAATCCCGTGCACCATAGGGAACTTGAAGATTGGAAGGGCGTTATGTGATTTGGGAGCGAGTTTAAGCATCCTTCCCTACTCTATTTGTGAGTGACTTGGAATGAAAGAGCTCAAGTGTACCTCTATTACACTCCAAATGGCCGATCGTTCGCTTAACCGACCATTAGGAATGTTAGAGGATGTGCCACTAAGAATAGGGAAATTCGTCATTCCGGTCGACTTCCTTGTGCTTGATATGCCGGAGGATCCTATCACTCCTATTATCCTTGGGCGCCTATTCTTACATACCGCCGGTGCAATGATCCATGTCAAGAAGGGTAGGATCACCTTTGAGCTAGGCGACGAGAAGCTAGTGTTTGACCTCCAAGGCAACACCTGCCTACATATGAAGAATCATGTAATATGATCCATGCCTTTGATGACATAAAGGTAGGGAATGAGTCGGGTGAAAGCTTGAAAGACAACAACTTGGGTGGAATTGAAGATGATGATTCCAAGCTTGGGGCGGATGAATGCCCACGTAATGTGATTGAAGATAAGTCGGTTGGTAAGAAGAAAGTTGAGCCTCCCTTGAGGCCTTGTGAAGATGAGTGGAAGTTTGGGTATATCCCGAAGGATCGCAAGTACAAGTTCAACCCATTGAACTTAGTAGATCGGGATGCCTCGGGAACTTCGAGGCAAGTTTATGAAGAACCTTGGAATGTGGATTGGTACTCCACAAGCTTGATCGAAGATTTCTCCCGAGCCTTTGATTTGTTACTCCGTGCTCTTGAGGGCGATGGAGTTGTCTATGATGTTGTTGAAAAATTAATGAAGAATCCCCCATCCTAGGTTTGACGGAGTTCCTCAAGAACCGTCGGGTTGTACATATCTTTTCCTTCTCCTTTGTGTTTTTGTAGTTGTATTTGTGTGATTTTTTTTGTATTTGTGAGTTTGTGGAATTCTTGTAATTTGGCATTTTGATGAGCGATGTGAGGGAGGGATTTTGATGATGTTTATTGAGGTCATTTGATAGGTTGTTAGTGAAGATGAAGTTTCGAAGAGAGTGTTGATGATAGAAGCTTGGTGGAGGAAGTCGGTTTTTGAGCTTTTGACAAGCTTTTGGGGACGGGATTTGTATCCCGTGTTTGATAATGTTTTTAGGGTGGAAGGTTATGGTGATTCGAGGCTTTAAGACTCAAGATGGAGGCCATCTCGGCCGAGAAGCATGCCATCTCGGCCGAGAAGCATGCCATCTCGGTCGGGATGAGTGTGCTGAAAAGTAGGCTCCCTGACGTGCCTTCCCGCCCAGGACGAGTGTCTTCCCGCCCGAGATGAGCTTCTTCTCGCCCAGGATGGGCTACAGCGCCCCCTTTCGCCTTCTTTTCTCCATTTAAGCCCCACCCAACCACTTAATACCCCCTCCCAACCTCCCTATTCACCATTGCAACTATCATTCCACCCTTGCACCCCAACTATATACATTCATCTCACCTTCTCATCACTATACACTGAGTTTAACCTCAAAACCCACCCTCATTTGCACCAATACAAGCCCGATACTTGAGACTACGTTGAGGAAGAGGAGGAATATTGATGAGGACAAGTAATGTGCCGCTAATGATCATTGAGACGATGGAGTTAGTGAGTTGTTAACCGTTTGGTAGGCGACCCTCTTTTATTTTCCGTTTTTTAGTGCTAGTCTCTCTTTGTGTGCTCCCCTTCCCTTTTATGTATTTCGTGTCTTGGTGGCCCTCGGGGCCTTGGTAGTCATTGCTCCCGATTCTCGATGACGTGAATACATCGAGAGTCATTTCAAAAATCCAAATTTACAGGTCCTTTCACTTTTTCTTTATTTTATTTTCTTTTGGTAGGATTTAGCCGGATTTAGGCGGAATCCGGGCTATGTGACTTGATTACACCTAGTCCTCCCCTACTATTTCCTTCTTTTTATTTCTTCTCCCATCCATATCTTTTCTTGTCTCGGCCCTTGGTGACTTGGTCACACCCCGGCCGGACACATTCTACCCTTTCTTCATTTTGATTTTCGATTTTTAGTTTTATTTTTCCCTTTTTCTTTTCTTTTTAGTGTCGCCACACACTACCGATCGAGCATGAGGACATTACTCGGTTTAAGTATGGGGGAGCGATATCCTAGTATAGTTAGTTTTATTTTCATAGTTTTTTTTCGAAAAATCTTAAAAACCCCTAAAAATTTGAAAAATTTCATAAAAACCCAAAAAGATTTTCTTTTGTGTCTTTTTCTTTCGTGTCTTTGTGTTGTATGTTTTTCTCCCCCGATTTTCCTTGTAGGTTGCAAGATCGTCGATAATTTTCGGGAAGCTCAAGATATCCGGTAATATCCTTTCACTTCTTTCTCTTTTTTCCCTTTTTGTGGAGTTTGGAGGATGTTTTGTGTTGGTGTGCGCTCGGGTGGAGCTTTTTGGAATTCGTGGTTGATTGGTGGCTTGTTTGGATGTATCGGAGTGGTGTTTGTTTATTTTGTTTGTTTTGTTTTGTCTCTTTTTCTTTCGTTTTTCTTTCGTCTTTGTTGTGTCATGTTTAGTTTGTGTCTAGTGTAAAAAGGTTTTCAAAAACCCGGTTTTGAGGCTAGTGCGCACGTGTCTACTTTCCCTTTCTAGTGATATGAATCGAGTCTTGGACTTTAGTCTAGTAGAATGACTTTAAATCTGTAGTTTCGTTGGTTATTTACCTTGAGTCCACCTAGTCTACTTTTGCATTTTGACCATTTTGACCACCCACGAAGTGAAAAGGCCTTGGTTGCCGAGTCCCGTCCCTTAGGTGACCGTGTTCGGAATTGCTTTGATTAGTCCATGTTTCCCCCCATTTTTGAGGGTTTGAAGGGAAATTGCGACCCCCGACTTACCCATTTCCCTACCTCCTACACATTTCCACAAATAAGTTGCAAATTGTCTAAGTCCTTACTTGGTTGCAAGAAATGCCTACAAAACAAAATTTATCCAAAAGGCAAGCCAAGTCAAAAGAAGAAAAAGAAAAGGCACAACAAATCAAAAACAAAATACAAAAGAAGAAAAAGAAATGGCATAGCAACTCAAAAGCAAAATGCAAAAGAAAAATGCCAAAGAAAATCATCTCACAAAAAGAATTCTCACCCCTCAAAAAATAAGCCTTTTACCGACTATTACCGTGAAGAGCCTACCAAAGGACCGAGTCCCTAGGAAGGATGATAGCGGCAAATAATCGATCTTCCCCCATTTTGCAACCATATCCACCTTTTTACTTGGACTAGTTGGGCGATTTTTGAGCATGGGACGACCCTCTTGGCTCATCGCTAAAGGGGGCGGGGTTTCACTTACCTACAGTGTCGACTAACTCCGTGGTTCATCCATTTTCCATCCCGCCTATCGTCCCGTGGTACGTTCTTAGAAGGTTAGGAGGACCTAGGTAAGTTATCAACGTTTTTATTGCTTTGTTGTCATACTATTAGGGTTTTGTCCATATTGATTTGTGTTATTAGCTTGGGAACGTTATCACTTGCCTTGAGTCCTTAACCGGTGCTTCTATCACCGCTTTGTTGAGGGAAGCGGTATTTGTTTCTTTTTGGGTGAAACCGATTGTTTGTTTGTTTGTATGTTTGCTTGTTTGTGTGTTTTCGTGTTCGGTTTTACCCACAGTTTTGTCGCAAGACCTCACTTGCCTTGCGGAGAGCACTTTTCCTCTAAGTGTTCTCGCGTGAGTTGAAAGGGGCGTAGGGTGCGCTAATACCCGCTCGGTTAGTAGTCTAGTTCCTTTTAGTTTTTAGTTAGTTCGTGCTTACTCGAGGGCGAGTAAGGGTTAAGTGTGGGGGAGTTTATAAGTATGTTTTGTAGTGCTTATTCCTTGCGTTTAGTCCCGGTTTCTCTTGTGGAATCGCTCTTTGGAGCGGTTTCGAGGCGACTTACTCTTCTTCTAGCTTGTTTTAGGTTCCTAAGACCAATCTTGGAGAAATGGAACGATTCCGACTCGTTTCCGACAAATTTGGAGCCAACAAAGAGAAGCGACGATCACTCGGTAGCTTAGACTCGATCCCGAGCCCTTGGAACCCATTCTCGAGGCCTTTAGACTCGATCCCGAGCACCGAGAATCGATGAGAAGCCTATGAAGAGCAAGTAGGGACCTATGAGATCATATTGGATACCTACAAGACCCATCCCGGTCAGGATGAGTGGCCATCACGACCGGGATGAAGAGCAAGCAAAGACGAGCCTGTGACTGCCCATCCCGGCCGGGACCATGAGCTATCCCGGTCGGGACCACCCATCCTGGTCGGGACCATGACCTTCCCGGCCGGAAGGGCCCAGCACAGGCCCGGGTCACTTCTTTCATCCTCCTTTGCTCGTGAACCCTTATAAATACCCTCCCTTTGTATTGTTTAAGCACCTTACATGACTCTACATTATTCTAAACCCTAGATAGACTCTCTTGATCCTTAGCTTATTTTATCATTAATCTTTTGTTAATCTTAGCTTAATCTTAGTAATTAGTCTTGTATTAAGGGATTTATTGAAGAATCCAACCAAGATTGACAACCTTGGTTGATGTAGTTGGGTTTTCTTATTATACAAGCTCCAATCTTTCCTCCATACTAGTTTGGTATAATCTTCCTCTTCTCTTTTCCTTTAATCTTTGTTTATCATTCATGTTTTAATCTTTGTTCATTGTTCTTGCTAGTATCATTTCCATTATAAATGTTTTGATGTTTGTGTTGATTTATCTTGTTTATGTTGATGTTAGTTTAAATATGAGTGAGTAGACTTATTGTGGGGTTAGTAGGGGGATTAAGTGTTGATTATGGGTAATTAGGGTTTGATTGAGGGTAAAGGTGAATTATTTGTTGCTAGTCACATGTTAAGCATACTATGTGTTTGTTGAATTGCTTGTTTGAGTAGTAGTGGCCATGCTTCTCATGCTTGTCTTCTTCTTCTCATTGTATGATTGATTTGTGATTGAATCCTTGTGTATTGGGTAGCATCTTGTATGAGTATTCGGGTTTGTCTTTGACGCGAGAGCGCGGACCGACCTTAGTAACTAGATGAAGCCTACCCCCTCGATTTTTTCACTATCCTATTACACTTATGAACCCAAACTAACCCTACTCCTTCCCAAATTTGATTTCTCCATCTTTTTAGCAATCATTCCTCTAGTTCATTGTTTCAATTTAGTTTTAGTTGATTCATTAGTCCATGTTATACCTAGTTCATTCATAGTCATAGTTCTATTCTCTTGTCATCATTCTAGTTTGTTCATCCTTGTTTGTTAGCCTAGTAATTGTGTTAGTAAGCAATTCTCTATAGTCATCCCTCTTGTGTTCTTTGTGACATAGTCTTGTTTTTAGGTAGACCTTAGTTTAGACACCCATTACCGTCTCCGTGGACTCGATCCAACTTACCCTATCTACATGTTAGGTTTTGTTGGCTTTACTTGGTGTTTGGGATCGACGGCAAATCCCTCCCATCAACTAATCTAGAAGTAGATCTAGATTATTCTTTTGATTTATGTTAATCTTTCATTTTGGCAACCAAGTTATTATCTTTATTGAAGATTTGGGTTTTTATTGAAGATCAAGGGGTTTGCAAGGGTTTATGTGACAAGATCCTTGTTGGATGCCTTGAAGCTTTATTATTCTTCTTATTATTATTGTCTTCATCTTTCTCTTTTATGAATTTCTCTATTGTTGGTATTCCCTTATTTTCTCTCTTCTTTGTTTATTTCCTTCATTTTCCTTTCTAGTATTTGTGTTTATTTATTTATTTCGCCTTGTTGTTTATTTCCTTCTTGGTTCTAGTTTTGGTAGTATTTTTCTCTCTATTGTGTTAGATTACTTTTCATTCCTCTTGTTCAACACGAATTACCTTTCTCTTAGCCTCCTTGTTATTTATTTTCTTATGCTTATTATGACTAGTGAGTAGATTTTAGTTAGGGGGTTAGAGGAAGAGAAACTTTAGATTTAGGCCTTGGTTTCATGGAGATTGTTGCATTTTGTGGTGATATGTCTTGTATGAGATTATTGTGTTTGGTTGGCTTAGCCCGATCAACTAAGTTAGCTTGACTCACTCGAACCAATATGGGGAAACTGGGGGTTTGGATAATCTTGTCTTGACACCTTAGCTCCTTCATCGCGAAAGCGGGTTTTGGCTAGGTTGGGTAGGGAAACCGAATGGTGGCTCCTCCCTTTATCGACATTGTGATGATTTTTGTGACTCTTATGCCCCGTCTTTAGTTTTGACTTCCCGACTCTCCCTAACGCCGTTCCTATCATTGTTGCTTCGTTTTAGCTTTTCTATTCGTTTGCTTTAGCTTAGTTTGCCTCGACTCAAACCCCCCTACTTAGACCCCAACCGCAATTATTCCTAGACTTGACCATTTTCATCTCACCGCTTCCTGAGGTTCGACTCCGACTTACCATTGCTATATAGTAGTTAATTGGGATTATAAATATTGTTTGCATGCGGGTTTACGACACCGCGCATCACGCTTAGCCGAAGAAGAAGAAGAATATAATATTCCACCGCCTCATGCTTTAGTCCCACCATTGCCTTTTCCCAAACGATCTAAGCCACATAAGGACAATGCTCAATTTAGCCGTTTCGTGGATATGTTGAAGAAAGTGGATGTAGCTTTACCCTTCACCGAGGTAATTTCTCAAATGCTCCTTTATTCTAAGTTTTTGAAAGAAGTTTTGACAAAAATGAGAACTATAAGGGATAAAGAATGTGTCTCTCTTACGGCACAATGTAGTGTCATCCTTATGAATCAAATGCCAAAGAAACTAGATGACCTCGATAGCTTTTCCATCCCTTGTCGGGTTGCAAATGTTGTTGTCCATCGAGATTTGTGTGACCTAGGGGCTAGTGTTAGTTTGTTACCCTATTCAATTGCTAAGAGACTTAGTGTGGGGGAGATGAGACCCACTAGTATGTCGATTCAACTTGTGGATAGGTCCGTCAAGTACCCACTTGGGATACTTGAGGTTATACCCGTGCAAGTTGGCAAGGTTTTCATCCCCTCCTACTTTGTTGTCATGGATATGCCCGAAGAAACTATTACCCCCATTATCTTAGGTCGACCTTTCATGGCTACCGGTGGTACTGTAGTTGATGTTAAGAATGGAAAGTTGTCATTTAATATAGGGAACGAGTCAGTAGAGTTTTCCCTTTCTCAAGCTCTTAAACAACCAATGATTGAACAAATGTATTCCATTGAAGTTATTGATAGTTTAGTTGAGTATAGCTTGATAGATGATGATAAGGAAGAAGATGAACCACTTGATTCCCCACCTCTTGAAGATGAGAGCTTACGTGAAGAAAAGGTAGAACCACTACCGGTGGGTAAAAGTATAGTACCCTCTCCTCCTAATCTTGAACTTAAGTCACTCCCCTCTTCCCTCAAATATGCCTTAATTGAAGGAACTAATTATCCCGTTATTATCAATGCCACACTTGATGGTCCTCGATTGGAAAAGCTTTTGATTGTTTTGAGAAAACACAAAAAGGCCATAGGGTATAGCATTGCCGACCTCCAACGCATAAGCCCAAATGTTTGTATGCATAGGATCATCCTTGATGTTGATCACTGCCCTTCGGTTGAGGGTCAACGCAGTTTGAGCCCCACCATGAAAGAGGATGTCATGAAGGAAGTCCTCAAATTGTATGAGGCTAACATTATATACCCTATAAACGGAAGTAAATTGGTTAGGCCCGTACAAGTTGTGCCGAAAAAAGGAGGAATGACGGTTGTCAAAGGAGAAAAGGGAGAGTTAATTTTCTACTAGGATTATTACCGGTTGGCGCATGTGTATAGACTTTTGAAAATTGAACACGACCACCATCAAAGACCATTTCCCCCTTCCCTTTATTGATCAAATGCTTGAACAATTAGCGCATCATTCTTACTTTTGTTTCCTCGATGGTCATTCGGGATTTCTTCAAATTCCCATTCACCCCGATGACCAAGAGAAGACTACTTTCACATGTCCCTATGGCACCTATGCTTACCGAGGGATGCCATTCGGATTGAGTAATGCGCCGGGAACGTTTCGAAGATGTATGATGGCTATTTTCTCCGATTTTATTGAAAAGTACATGGAAGTTTTTATGGATGATTTTGTCCAAGGTACATCTTTTGATTCTTGCCTTAAAAATCTTGATCAAGTGTTAGCTTGATTTGAAGAGTATAGACTTTGTTTTGAATTGGGAGAAATGTCATTTTATGGTTGAACAATGTGTTGTCCTAGGTCATATTTTTTCTAATAGAGGAGTCGAAGTTGATAAGGCCAAAGTCTCCGTGATTAAGAACTTGCCACCCCCATCAAATGTCAAAGGGGTGAGAAGTTTTCTAGGTCACGCTGGCTTTTATAGGCGGTTCATTAAAGATTTTTCTAAGATTGCCAAGCCTTTAACTTCCTTACTTTTGAAAGATTCACCTTTTGTGTTTGATAACTTGTGTCTTGAGGCCTTTTGCAGGATAAGGACCGCTTTCACCACTGCTCCCAATATCAAAGCACCAGATTGAAATCTTTCATTTGAGATCATGTGCAATGCTTCCGATTTTGTCGTTGGTGACGTTCTAGGCCAACGGGTGGACAAGAAGCTACATGCACTGCAAAAGTAAAAGTCTGGGGCGACTGAGCTTAGCTACCGTCATCTGTCGCTAAAAAGAGACGCGCGACTGTTAACAGTCGCTAAGCAACTGTCGCTACAGTTAGTCGCATCTAGCGACTGATTTCAGTCGCTAAAAAAGACGCGCGACTGATTTCAGTCGCTAAATTTAGTGACCGAAATCAGTTGCTATGGCGTCCCTTTAGCGACTGATTTCAGACGCTAAAAACGGCAGTTAGCGACTGAAATCAGTCGCTAAAGGGTGTGACGTGGCGTCCTACAGCGACTGATTTCAGTTGCTAAATAAAAAATTTAGCTACTGATGTCATTCGCTGTCGTACCTGAAATAGGCCGGTTGTATTTATTATTTTTCTAGCCAAAATCTGCACAATAAAACAAACCAACAACCACAATACATCCCAAACATCATTCCAATTATTCCAAACGTTGTTCCAAATGTTACGCAAGCTTCACACTCCAAAATTGGCAACCAAGTTAGCAAACATCGTTAATACACAAAATTAAAAGTGTTGTTACAAACTGTTTTTTCAACAAGCATTCAGAAACTACAAAGTTTTCAATCTACTCACCTAACAGGGAAACTAGCTGACGCACCACTACCATCGTCATCGAAGGGGTCTCTAGGATCTGGGTGTCGGGGAATGGGGCCGGAGTTACAGTTATACTAATGCATGCTCCTAAGGCGCTGTAGCTCTTCCAGAATTTGGAGGTTAACGGACTCCTGCATCTTCATCCTCTCATCCTGCATCTTCAGCCTCTCATCCTAATCCTTCATCTTCTGCTCCATAGCCGCCCGATACGCCCTCTCCTCCCGCAATTCCGACCTCATCTCAGCCATTTCGGATGGTACACACTCTGTCGAGGCCGCATGGGCCCCCGAGCATTGGGTGGTGTCCAGTACAGAGAATGAGTGTTCCTCGTACCGTACACCGCTCCTTTGCGGTATCCCTCCGCGACTCTGAACCAAATATCGCTCGGGTCCACACCTTCATTCTCGGGCGCTCTAGTGGCCTCCAAATACGATCCCTACAAGAAATTGGAGTCGTGATTAGGTGGGTTGTGAAGAAAAAAAAGTAATGAACCCTTATGTTTGAAACTTACCCAAATGTCGGCGTCCTTCTGCATAGCGAACGATCGACCGGTGGTTTCGTTCTCCTTGGTCTTCGTGGCGAGAAATAACTTCGCAGGCGGAGGGAATTCTCCGGTTTGCTTCTTCAACTGTTGACAGTACATGTAGATTTCTCATTTATAATGAAAACATTAAATAATAATCCAAAATAAAAATCAAAGGTGAGGAAATACTAACATTCAGCGCCCGCTGGTTCATCGACTGCGACCCACCGTAGTGGGTGCGCTCCGCCTCCACCTCGGGGTCCCCTCCTCGCCTCTTGCTCTTCTTGGCCTGGACGGATCTCTTAAGGAACTTCGGGTTGGAGCGGGCTTCTTTGAACTGTTGGATGGCGTCACCTACAATTTATACACTTTGAGATCAATAAGCGTTTTGAAGATATATACAACTTTCTATTCAAGTAATAACACTAATTGAGTAATCAAACCTTTAAGGAATTTGTGCGCCTTTCCCTCGTTCGCCAACTTCCACATCATGTCTTTGTATCTTTCCTTCGCAACGTCCATGTATCGGTTTCTCGCAGCCACCTCGAGACCGTCGTTGTAATAGTGTTTGAACTGCAAGATCGTTTGTTGTCATTGTATAAGTAATCCGTAAACAATAACAGATAATTAATAAAACAAAAAAATTGGTGCACCTTGAAGTTGGCAAACCACTTCTCCCATTGCCACTGCGGCACGTTGGTCCAACTAGTGCAGTAAGTAGTCAATTCATTCATGAAACTGTCCTTGACACCAGTCACCACCGCACGAGTCCGAAACCTACACCAAAGAGTAAAATAAGATGATGTCTCACAAAAAAAGGGAATATAATATCTCACCATGTGCTCTCGGGGCTAATAATCAGGCGCCCGTCGTCTGTATATTGAAGCCATGGATCCTGTTGCGGTTGTTCTGGTTCCACATCGTTGTTCACCTCCTCCTCATTATCCTCTTGGTGAACCTCCTCCCGCTGGGTCTCTTCTTGGTCCTCCTGTTGCTGCTCGAACTACCATACCGCAGCCTGCTGCCCAACGTCATATCTGCAGACATATAATAGTAGAAAGTTAGATATTGACATCATAATATTGAAATAATTTGCCCAAAATATATAATGCAGATTACTATGTCGAAATAATATAACTTACTAAAACTATACCCAACTAAAAATCATCGTCACTGTCGTTGTCATCTTCCACTTGCCTACTCGAACCAACCACATCCTCTTCCTCGTAGTCATCTTCCTCCTCCTCGTCATTGACCTCTAAATCGTTGGTGTCGTCCTCCTCCTCGACCATATCACTAGAAGCACCTTCCTCCTCCTCACCACCTTCATCGTCTTCAAAATCTTCCCCCACATCCACCTCATTATTGTCATCATCAGCAATTGCGAAAAGATTCTCATCAACTGGAGACAATGTTGTACCACTAGAAATGACATCCTCATGGAAGAGGTCAGTGTCATAGTGCCCCCGTGGTTTAGTTTTAAACACCGTCCACCACTGGTTTATAGTTTTGTCGTTCTTTGTGGTTGGATAAGGCGCAAAGTACACTTGGTGTGCTTGATGTGCAAGTATAAACGGATCGTAATTGGAGTATTTTTTGGTATGATTAACTTCAACTAGTTTGTACCTTTCATGTACTCTAGTACCATGCACAGAGTTGTCCTTCCATTTGCATTTTAATACCACAGATTTATACCCACGATCATTTCCAACATAGCACAACTCGAAGATGTCCTCCAATAGACCGTAGTAATCATCACCCTCAAGTGACGACACACTCACACCGAAGTTACATCTACTCCTACTGCTACCATGGGCAAATGTATGGAAATTGAAACCATTAACCGAATACCGGTTCCAAGTCCTAACCTTCCACAAAAGACCTAATGCTAGACTCCTAACCAAATCATCCTGAATATTCTCTGAAATTACATGCTGCTTAAGCCATCTAGGAAACTGTTCCTCATGCTTATTCCAAACATCATCAACATTTAAATGTAGATTTGCAGCTACAAATTCAGTTACAAACTTCTTCTCGTACGGCTCCAAAACTTCGCAGTTTGATAGCAAGTACAGGTGAGCACGATTGTACTCCTTCTCATCTAATGTCCTCCACCCACCAGCTGATGACGATCCCTCACCTACCTTACTTTGAAAGAAGTCTGGTATGTTGGGGTCAATCGTCGTCTCGGGTGTTTCTAGGTTTAGATTTTTGGCTTTGGTGTTCACTTCTTTCTCGAAATACAGAGAACAGAAGTTGGCTATCTCCTCTGTTAAGTAAGCATTACATATGGAGCCCTCAACCCCCGCCTTGTTTTTTCTTCAAATGGTTGAGAAATCAATGACAATCATCAAGCAATTATGTAATTATCAAATTATAGTGTCTAACGTTAGTTAGTGGGTAAGTAAGTAGTTGAAAGTTCTCAACTCTTAAACGGGTACATCCATCTAAATTGGACCGGTCCTCCCACTTTAGCTTCGTAGGGCAAGTGGACCGGTAGATGCTCCATTGAGTTAAAGAAGGAGGGTGGGAAGATCATCTCAAGTTTGCATAGTATCTGAGGAATTTGATCCTCCAAACGAGTCATGTCGTCATTTGTAACAGTCGACGAACACAAATCTCGAAAAATCTGAGATATCTCAGTGATAAGATTCCAAACACTTTCCGGTAGCAGGTGCTTCAACGCCGCAGGTAGTAACCGCTCCATGAACACGTGGCAGTCGTGACTCTTCAAGCCTTGGAGCTTCAGGTTCTTAATGTCCACACACCGACTAAAATCAAATGCGTACCCATCAGGGAACTTCAGTTTCCCTACCCACTCTAACACGGCCTTTCTCCGAGTCTTATCAAGTCTAAACAAGGCCCTAGGCTTGGACCCATCCCGCTTGATATGCAGTTTCGGACGGTCACAAATTTTTTTCAAATCTTTTCGTGATCCTACGGTGTCACATGTCTTACCCTCTACATCCATGATGGTGTGAATCAGTTGCTCAAAGAAATTCTTCTTAATATGCATCACGTCCAGATTATGTCGGAGTAATAAAGTACTCCAATATGGAAGGTCGAAGAAGATGCTTCTTTTAAACCAACCATTTTTTTATTTCTTAAGATCTTTGAACTCTTGATCGGTCCCTTCAACAGTAGATGGGAACTCTGAAATCACCTCCCAAATCTCATCTCCTTGGAGACGAATCGGTCCCTCATCTAGCACCACCTCACCCTTCTTGAAAGCTCTCCTATTCTTCCTGTACATGTGACCCTCAGGTAGAAACTGTCTATGACAGTGAAACCAACTAATTTTGCTTGAATTACTTAGGTAGAATGCTTTACTTTCATTCATGCAACAAGGACACGCTTTTTGGTCCGCCGTAGACCAACCACTCAACATACCATACACAGGAAATTTATAGTCCACAAAAGAGATGCTCTAAGCTGGAAATTTTGTTTCAACGACACATCATATGTCTCCACCCCTACTTCCCAAAAGTGTTTCAATTCCTCTATCACTGGTTGTAAGTAAACATCCAAGTGGTTTTTTTTTATTTTTTGGGCCGGGAACAATGAGAGAAAGGAAGATGAACGGTGGTTTCAGACAAAGCCATGGGGGTAAGTTGTACGGTGTGACCATGACAGGCCAGCATGAGTATGACTTACTGAACTGACCGAAAGGGGCGAACCCATCGGTACACAACCCAAGTCTCACGTTACGGGGTTCCTCAGCAAATTCAGGGTAAATCTTATCAAAGTGTTTCCACTCCTCCCCATCACTAGGATGACACATCTTCCCCTCTACACGAGCTTCTTCCTTATGCCACCTCATTTGTTCGGCAATGGTTCTGGTTGCATATAATTTTTGAAGTCTAGGGGCGATGGGAAAGTAGGTAAGTCGACTAAGTGGTATAGGTTTTTTATGCTTCGCAACACTCTTTCCCTTCCTACCCCTCAAAACAATATTCCCATCTACACTTTGGTATCTACCCTTCCCACATATCTTACATTCCTCAAGCACGGCATCGTCCTTCCAAAAAAGCATACATCCATCGGGACAAGCATCGATCTTTTGATGCGGAAGTTCAAGACCTTTAACTATTTTTTTGGTATTGTAGAATGTTTTGGTCATAATGTTGTCTTTTGGGATGAGTAGTTTCTCAATCAACGCAGCGACACCGTCTACGCACCCAAAAGGTAGGTTATACTCACATTTAAGGGTCACTACCATAGACGCGACTTCTAACAATGTCACATAACACCCTCCATATAATGGCTTCTCCGCAGCCTCTAACATATAAAAAAAAGCTTTCGCTCGTGGGTTTGGCTCTTGTGGGGTTGGTTGGTCATCGTCATTAGTGTACATCCTCTCATTATTAAACAAATTGCACTCAGCCACATCAACAATCATTCATCTCACCCCGCCCTCATTCTGATCCACCTCAGATTCCTCAACAGCAGACGTCTCACCATGACAAATCCAATAATAATAATTTGGGCTAAACCCATTTGAGATAATATTTTCCTTAATCAGAATACTATCCAAGAATTTGAGGTTCTTACATTTCACACAAGGACACCTAAATCTACCCTCTGACGCGTATTCGGGATGGGTTTTAGCGAACTCAAGAAAACTACTAACACCCTCTAAAAATTCCGTTGTGGGACGTCATCTCTTATCCAATCTTTCCCCATACATCCATTTTCGTTCCAGTCTCTTCATTTTTTTATCTAAAAAAATTGAGACAATAACCACATACAAATTATTTCCTCTAAAGTAATTTACTAATATATATGCACTACTCACATATTCTGTAAAATTCTCAATTCACCTAAACATAGTACTATTTGCACCCAATCCGTCCATAATTACATCACTAAATCGACATAATTGTATTTCACTTCCAATTTCCTAACACATCAAAACAACCCAATTCATTCAACTACTTAACCACAAACCCTAATTTCATACTAACAATCTAACTATTTCAAATTAGGGAACCTATGGGCAATTAACATTCTAACTACACTAAATAATCCCACACTAACAACAACACTACACAATAAAAACATCTAACTCAATAACTAATCTATTTATATCAATAAATGAAAAAAAACAAATAATTTAAATTAAGTATAGATAAAAAAACATACCGTAACTAAAAAAATGGAGGAATGAAGAAGGGAGGAATGAAGAAGGAAGGAGTGGGAGACGGGTTAGAGAGAAGGGAGAGGATTGGTAGAGAGAGAGTGAAATGGGAATTGTGAGAAGGGGAGGGGGGTAGGGGTGTTCACCGGTTCAAACCCAGACAGGACCGGACTGGTTTGACCCGCAGACCGACAACCCAAAAAAGCCAAACCCGCAGACCGGTCCGGTTAACCAAGAAACCCGGACCGGACCCTCTTAAGACCGGACCGGACCGTAAAAATACACTAAATTTGATATTTTTTTAAAGTGTGGATCAGACCGGGGACCGGTTACCAACTTTTTTTGGACCCGGAGACCGGACCGGTACGTGCCCCGGTCTGGACCGACCTGGACTTTACAGTCCGGTTTGCCTGTCCGGGTCTATTTTTTAACACCCCTAGAGGGGGGCTGCTCGCGCATAAAAAAAATTCACAAAGCGTAGCGACCGAAATCAGTCGCGCGCCTTTTTTTTCGGTCGCTAATTAGCGACTGATTTCAGTCGCGCGACTTTTTTTTAGCGACTGAATTCGGTCGCTACGGGGAGTCAATTTTTAAAATTTCGTCGCTTCGTCCAGCGACTTATATCGGTCGCGCGTTTTACTTTTCAGTCGCTAAATGAGCGACTGAAAGTTTCAGTCGCGCGTGTGTGGTAGCTATGGGAAGTATTTCTTGTAGTGATGTGATATATTATGCAAGCAAAACCCTTGATGAAGCCCAATCGAGATATACCATAACCGAAAAGGAAATGCTAGCCGTTGTCTACGCGATGGAGAAATTTCGAACTTATGTTACCGGTTCCAAAGTCATTTTTCATACCGATCATGCGGCGATTCGTTATTTCATGTCCAAAAAGGAGACAAAGTCCCGACTCTTTCGGTGGGTTCTCCTTTTACTAGAATTTGATATTGAGATTAGAGACAAAGCCGGATCGGAGAATTTGGTTGCGTATCACCTTAGTAGACTAGCGGTTAGTGGAAGTAGTATTGAAGACGATGGTATACCCATAAATGAAGCTATGAGAGATGAGGCCTTAATGGCCATTGAAACGATTACACCTTGGTATGCCGATATTGTCAATTTCTTAGTGTCTCATTATTTTCCGGACGATTAGTCCAAGCAAGAGAGAAAGAAACTACGTTATGAAGCCCGACGCTATTATTGGGATAAGCCATATTTGTTTCGCCATTGCATAGATAGAATTTACCGACGATGTGTTACGACCAACGAAGGATTTAATATTGTGAAGCACCTCCACTCCATATCTTATGGTGGACACTTGGCCAACCAAAAGACATGCCAAGGTTCTCCAAAGCGGGTTTTGGTGGCATTACATGTATAAGGACATTAGAGCTTTCATTCTCACATGCGATGCTTGCTAAAGATGTGGCAATATAACAAGAAGGAATGAGATGCCCCTTTAACCCATCCTAGAAATTGAATTGTTCGATGTTTGGGGGCTTTGACTTCATGGGGTCCGTTCACATCCTCTTTTGGCAACAAATACATCCTAGTCGCGGTTGATTATGTCTCAAAGTGAATCGAGGCCGTAGCTTCCCCTACCAATGATTCCAAGGTAGTAATCAAACTTTTCAAGAATGTGATTTTCCTGAGATTCGGTATGCCTAGAGCTATAATTAGTGATGGAAGCTCTTATTTTAGGAAAGATACCTTTGAACACCTTCTTAGGAAATATGGTATCACTCATAGGATGTCCTTAGCCTACCACCCGCAGTCAAATAGGCAAGCCAAGATCTTCAACCATCAAATCAAGGGAATTTTGGAAAAAGTTGTAAATACACACCGAAAGGATTGGTCATTGAAGTTGAATGACGCCCTTTGGGCTTTGAGAAAGGCTTACCAGTGGAATTAGAACACAAACCAAAATGGGCTATTAAAGAGCTAAACTTTGACGAGAATGTTGTTTGAAATAATTGCCTTCTCCAACTACAAGAATTGGAAGAACTAAGACTTGAAGCCTACGAAAATTCGAAGATCTATAAGGAGCGAACACGCAAATGGCACGATTCTCAGATACTTCGTACGGACTTCTCCGTTGGTGATAAGGTATTACTCTTCAACTCTCAATTTAAGCTTTTCCCCGGGTAAGTTGAAATCGAAATGGTCGAGTCCATTTGAACTGACCAAGGTGCAACCGTATGGATCGATTGAGATCTCAAGCCCAAAAACCGGGAAATTTATGGTTAATGGGCAACGCTTGAAGATTTACCATGCCGGTCACGTTCGTGAGACCTTTGCTACCGTGAAACTTGGTGAGCTCCTGTTAGGGACTTTGTTTAACCCCCTCTCAAGTTGAAGTAGGTTTGGTGGTATCCTCAACAACCACCTTGTATATATGTATAATATTCTTTTAGGTTGTTAGTTTTGTTTAGCTTGTGATGACTGGATGAACTTGGATTTCATCTTGGACCATATACATTTGGATGAAGATCAAGCTTTTTGGAGAAGTCATGGTGCTTAATTCGAAGACCACAAGGATGTTTGTGGGAGAAATTGATTATGTAATGTGAGTCGTGTCGTTATTTGAAACTTTAGGTGATTATTGAATAACAATGAAATGGCAAGGCGGAAAAATGAAGCATAGAAGACCGTCGAGCGACACTTCGCCCGCTGAGATATTGAAGGTTTTCCCGTCGAGTGAAACTTCACCCGATGGATTTTTTGCCACGCCAAGGGATTTGCTGAAGATTTCCGTCGGGTGAAACTACACATGATGAAGTTATGGCCGGGCGAAACTTCGCACTACAAAAAAAATCCCAGAATTGCCAACTCTGCCAGAATTGACCAGAAGCCGTCGGGCGATTGCCAACTCTGCCAGAATTGACCAGAAGCCGTCGGGCGAAACTTCGCTCGATGAGATTTTCACCGGGTGAAACTTCACCCGGCGGTTTTTTTTTTGTAGAAATGGATTTTCACGAAGAAAACCCGTCGGGTGAAACTTCACCCGACCGGGTGAAACTTCACCCGACGACTTTGGCCGGATCACCTATACACTATTTACTCACTGATAAGTGTAGTTTGTAGTGCCTATTTCGTAGTGTTTTGGTCCCATTTTCCTTGTGGAATCGCTCCTTGGGAGCGATTTATGGGTTACTTATGCTTCCTTTAGCTCGTTTCAGGTTCCCGAGACCATTCGTGAAGAGTTGGAGCGATTCCGACTCAATACATACACTTTTTGGAGCCAACGAAGTGAAAGAACGATCACTCGATGCCTTGGATTCGACCCCGAGACCTTGGGACCCAATCCCGAGCCTCCGAGACCCGATCCCGAGTCCCGAGAAACGATGAGAAACCCATAAGAGGCATGGAGGGACCAAAAGGAGCTTAAAGGAGGCCTACAAGACTCATCCCGGTCGGGATGGTCTCAACCGGTCCCGGTTGAGGTGCACAAATAGCATAGCTACTGACCTGGGTCCGTCCCGGTCAGGACCAGCCCGTCCCGGTCGGGACCGTGAGGCCGCTGCACGCTTTTGTTTCTTTCATTCTCCCTTCCTCTTGTAACCTGATATATACTTCCCTCTTGTATTGTTTATGTATCCTACATTACATTAGACTCTCTTAAGCCTCTCCACAAGATATAAACCCTAGATTTAGAGTTCATCCATTTAGTTTAATCTTCCTTTAATCTTCCTTTAATTTTAGTTTAATCTAGTTGTAATTAGTTCTTGTATTAAGAAGATACTTGAAGATTCATCCAAGCTTGACAACCTTGGAGTTGATTTGGGTTTCTCTTTTATACAAGTTATCATCTTTTCATCATCTTGTTGTTGGTATAATCTTCCTTTCTCTTGTTTATTGTTATTTATTCAAGTTTGAATCTTTACTATTTTGTTCATTGTTATTGTTTGTTCATAGTGGATGTTTGGTTTATTATGTTGTTTTCTCTTATTATTGTTATGGGTAGTTTGTTAATGAGTGAGTAGTTCTCTTGTGGGGTTAGTAGGGGGATTAGGGGTAGATTATGGGTGATTAGGGTTGATTAGGGGTAAAGGGTGAATCTTTGTTGTTAGTCACATATTGGGCACTCTATGTGTTTGTTGAATTGCTTGTGTGAGTTGTAGTGGCCATGCTTCCCATACTTGTGCTCATCTTCTCATTGCTTGCCATTATGTGATTGTGTTGAGAATAGTTGATGGTAGGGATTTGTCACGTCCCTAGCCAATCAATAAACTACCGATTACACCTAGTGGTAGCTAGGGTAAGTCGGGATCGTATCCACGAGGACGGCTAGGCAAAGCTTAGACTAAGTCTACCTAGAACAAGACTAGATTACCAAACAAACACAAAGAAAGCGATAAATGGTAAACTAAGATGAAGGAGGAGTAAGAACTAGACTAATGATGCTAAACAATGCTAATGATCGGTCTAACTAGAAAACTAGAGTAAACGATGTCTAACTAGAAGATGACTCAAATATGGAAAGAAGTGGGGTAGGTCGGGTTCATAGAGGTAGAAGGGTAATTGGGGTGATCAAGGGTATGGATGTCTCCTAGTGTCTAGAGTCGGTCCGGGCTTTCGCAACTTAAACCGATGTCAAGGTGGGTCCGGGCTCTCGCAACTTAGACCCTAATCCGTGCTCTCGCAACTACGATTATTCTCAACATTCCCACATCATAGGCAAACAATGGATTCATGAACACATGCACAAGGAGCATTGGCCACTACTACTCATACAAGCATAACAACAAACACATAGAGTGCTCACAATGTGACTAGCAACAAAGATTCACCCTTTCCCCTTAATCAACCCTAATTATCCATAATTTACCCCTAATCCCCCTACTAACCCCACAAGAAGACTACTCACTCATGATGAAAGGAAGAATAACAATCAAAAGAGAAGCTAAGACAAACATCCAAACATCCATAATGACAAATCCAAACAAGAACAATAACAATAACACTAAGAAAAGATTCAAACTTGTATAAATAACAAAGAACAAGGATGAGAAAGGATTATACCAACACTAGATGAAGAAAAGGAACAATCTTGCATTAATGAGAACCCCAAATACAATCCCAAGGTTGTCAAGCTTGAGATAATCTCCAAGAATCTTTTAATACAAGCACTAATTACAAATGATTAACTAAAGATTAACTAAAATTAAGAGAAGATTAAAGCTAATGAGTGAGAATCAATCTAGGGTTTTTGAGGCTTAAACTAGTCTAGGGTCTGATCTCCCTTTTGCTTCTTACAAGAGAAGGGTCTATAAAGGGTTTAAGAATGAAAGGAATTGAAAGGGAATGAACACGGGCTGAACTGGGACAATCCCGATCGGGAAAAGAAATCCCGATCGGGATAGTGGAGAATCCCGATCGGGATTTTATGTTCCCGATCGGGAACACCCCACAGTAGTCGCTCCTTGCTTTCCTCTTTATTCCCGATCGGGATGAGGCCATACCCGATCGGGAATAGTCTTGTAGGCCTCCAATATGAACTTTTCGGTCCCTCCTTGGTTCTCATGGCCTTCTCATCGATTCTCGGGACTCGGGATCGGGTCTCGGAGGCTCGGGATTGGGTCCCAAGGTCTCGGGGTCGATTCCAAGGCATCGAGTCATCGTTCCTTAGCTTCGTTGGCTCCAAAATGCATATGTATTGAGTCGGAATCACTCCAACTCTTCATGAACGGTCTCGGGAGCCTGAAACGAGCTAAAGGAAACATAAGAAGCCCATAAACCGCTCCAAAGGAGCGGTTCCACAAGGAAAATGGGACCAAAACACTACAGAATAGGCACTACAAACGACAATTATCAACTCCCCCACACTAAACCCTTACTCGCCCTCGAGTAAGCACAAACTAAATACTAATCTAACCGAGCGGGTATTAGCGCACCCTACGCCCTTTCAACTCACGTGAGTGCACTTAGAGGAGAAGTGCACTCCGCAAGGCAAGTGGGGTCTTGCGACAAAATCGTGGGTGCAACTGGACACAAAACACAAAAACAAACAAGCATATAAACAACAAACAAACAAACAAACAAAAGGTTGCACCCAAAGGAAAAACAAATACCGCTTCCCTCTAAAAGCGGTGAATGAAACACCGGTTTAGGACTCGAGGTAAGCGACAACGTTCCCAAGCTAGACATACAAACCAAGGTGAACTAAACCCTAATAGCATGACGACAAAGCAATAAAAATGTTGGTAACTTACCTAGGTCCTCCTAACTTTCTAAAAACTTACTACGGGACGATCGGCGGAGATGGAAAGTGATGAACCACGGTGTTAGTCGACACTGTAGGTAAGTGAGACCCCGCCCCCTTTAGCGTGAGCCGAGAGGGTCTTCCCATGGCTAAAACCGCCTAACTAGTCCAAGTAAAAAGGTGGAAATATGCAAAATGAGGGAAGACCGACTAATGCCGCTATCATCCTTCCTCGGGACTCGGTCCTTTGGTAGGCTCTTCACGGCAAAAGTCGGAAAAAGGCTTATTTTGAGAGGTAGGAGTTATTTTTGTGAGACGATTTTCTTTTGGCATTTTCTCTTTTCTTTTGCATTTTTGCTTTGTTTTTCCATGCCAATTCTTTTTTCTTCTTTTCTACTTTGTTTTTGGCTTTTGTGCCCTTTTCTTTTTCTTCATTTCTTTTCTTTCTTTCATTTTCTTTTCTTTGCCCCTTTTTTGGCAAGATTTGGCATTTTCGGCATATCTTTGTATGACAAGAAAAAGAGAATCGACACATTGCATTTTATTGTGTGGAATATGCGTAGGGGTAGGTAAATGGGTGAGTCGGGACGGCGCCTTCCCTTCAAACCCACAAAAAGTGGAGAACTTGGACTAGTCAAAACGATCCTAAACACGGTCACCTAGGGGACAGGACTCGGTAACCAAGGCCTATTCACACCGTGGGTGGTCATAATGGTCAAAATGCAAATCCCGTAGTAAATCCCTAGTAAGAAAGGTGGACTCAAGGTAAAGGACCAACGAAATCATTGATTTAGGGTCATTCTACTAGACTAAAGTCCAAGACTCGATTTATACTACTAGGAAGGGAAAATGGACACTCACACTCTAGCCTCTAAACCGGGTTTTCGAAAACCATTTACACACAAGACTCACAATGCAACATAACACAAAATTTAAAGACATGACGAGAACGAAAGAAAAAGAGGCAAAAGTAACAACAACAAACATAACAAAACAAACACATAAACAACACAAACACCACCCCGATTTCCAAACAAGTCTCCAAATCAACCACAACTTTACAAGGCTCCGCCCGAGCACACAACATCACAATCTCCTCCAAAACTCCACAAGAGATAAAGAAGAAAAAGGGATAGAGGTTACCGAGATTCTTGCAAGCTCTCCAAAGTTGGCGGCGATTAGGCAACCTAAAAGAGAAAAGGGAGGCAAAGCACACGCACAAAACAAATATACTACACAAAGACCCAAAAGTAAAACATACAAAAGGAAAAATATTTTTGGATTTTGTGAAAAAATTTCAAATTTTTAGGATTTTTTTTTTTCAAGATTTTTCGATAAAATAAGAAAATAAAACAAGCTACGATAGAATATCGCTCCCCCACACTTAAATCGAGCAATGTCCTCATATGCTCAATCGTAGTGTCGGAGAGACAAAAGAAAAAGAAGAGAAACTACGAATATAAAGCTAAGAATCAAAAAAATAAAGTGGAGAAAAGGTAGAAGGTGTCCGGCCGGGGTGTAATCAAGTCACCATGGGCCGAGACAAGAAAAAGATATGGATGGGGGAAGAAAATAAAAAAAAAAAAGGAAATAAAAGGAAATGGGAGGGGAGGGCTAGGTGTAATCAAGTCACCTAGCCCAGATTCCGCCTAAATCCGTCTAATTCCTAAAAAGTGGTGAAAATCTTGTAAATTTGGATTTTTCGATGGACTCTCGATGTAATCACGTCGTCGAGAGTCGGGAGCAACCATACTAGGGCCTCGAAGGCCACTAAGACTCCATGACTCGAGGGAAGGGGGCAAACAAGGAAAGGGCAAGCGATAAATTAGACGGAAAAGGAAGGATAGTTACCCAAACCGAGCGGCTAGTAACTCACTTGCTCCATCGTCTCGATAATCATGAGGGCCTTGTTGCTTGTCTCCATAGTTGCCATCTCGCTTCATATTCAAGAGCTCACGGTCGGGGTAGTAATGGTGTAAGGGATGTGTGGGTTTCGATGTAAGGTGAGGTGCATGGTCATGTGATAGGAGTAGAGTGGAGTAGGGAGGTTGGGAGGGGGTATTATGGATGGGTGGAATCAAATGCCTAGGAAAAAGACTCAAAATGGGGAAGAGGACTTTCCCGGTCGGGAAAGGAATTCCCGATCGGGAGTATGTGAATTCCCGATCGGGATTTTGTGTTCCCGATCGGGATCACCTTCCAGTGAGTCCAAATTCTTGGCATCAACATTCCCGATCGGGATAAGGCTTTCCCGATCGGGATTCTTCATCTTCACCTTCCATGAACCCAAAAGCTTGATACAAGCTTCAAAAACCGACTTCCCCGCTCACAAACCAAGCCTTATCAACAATCCACCCTTTCTAGGGCTCAAATCAACTTCACCTATCAAGAAAACTCAAGCACACATAAAATTCTCTCCCTCACAACTCTCATCAAATAGTCTAAACAACAAGAATATCACCAAAATCAAACTAACTAAGAGTAAGAAATATACACAATGCGACGGTTCTTGTGGAACTCCGTCAAACCAAGGTGGTGCAAATCTTCATTCTTTTTCATCACTCTCCAACCGGCTCCATCTCCATCAAGGGCACGTAAGAACAAGTCGAAGGCCCTAGAGATGTCTTCAATCATGCTCGAAATATAGCCATCCGCAAACCAAGGCTCCTCATGGCCTTGCCTAGACGTTCCCGGGGCATCCCGATCTTCCAAGTTCAATGGCTTGAACTTGTACTTTCGGTCTTTTGGGATATACCCAAATGTCCACCGGTCCTCATGCGGCCCCAAGGGCGGCTCATCATTCTTTTCCTCGCTTTGCAACTTGTCATCAAGCCCATGATTCAGGCACTCATCTTCCTCACTATCGGAATCCTCAAGTACATATGAGTACTTCTTCAAGCTCTGTCCCGGGTCTCTCCCTCGATTGATGTCTTCCGTGGTATGGATCACTTTACACGTTTCATCACTAGTGGGTGGAGTGTTGCCTTGGAGGTCGAACACTATCTTTTCCTCGCCCAACTCAAATGTGATCTTACCCCTCTTCACATCGATCATGGCACCGGCGGAGTGTAGAAATGGGCGCCCAAGAATAATGGGAGTGCTTGCATCTTTCGGCATATCGAGCACAATGAAGTCGACCGGAATGAAGAATTTCCCTATTCGCACCGGCACATCCTCAAGCATTCCCAATGGTCGGTTAATAGACTTGTCGGCCATTCGGAGCGTAATGGATGTGCATTTCAACTCCTTCATCCCGAGTCGGCAACAAATAGTGTAGGGAATGACGCTCACACTCGCACCCAAGTCACATAATGCATTGTTGATCATAAAATTGCCAATGGTGCAAGGGATTGAGAAACTACCCGGATCTTTCAACTTCGGAAGCGTGGACCCTTGAATGAGCTCGCTCACCACCCTCGTGAACGCTACCGTCTCTTCCTTGTCGATAGATCTTTTCCTTGCTAGGATTTCCCGCATGAATTTTCCGTATGCCGGGATTTGGGTAAGTAACTCGGTGAATGGGACATTGACATCCAACTTCTTCATGATATTAAGGAATTTGTCATATTGAGAGTCCTCCTTACTCTTCATTTGCCTTGATGGGTAAGGCAATTGCACTTGGTACTTGTTTTGCTCCATGGGGATAGACTTCTCAAACGACACTTTCCCTTTGCCTTTTTCTTTCTCTTGAGGTAGTGGAGGGTTGTCTTTTTGGGGCTTCTCGACCTCCCATAAGACTTGTTCCTCAATTGGACGATCAAAGCTTGAGTCTTCTTGACTTGGAGATGCCAATTTCTTTGTTGGTTCATGCATTGGCTCTTGATCATTAGGGAATGGAGGGGGGTCATAGGATGTACCTCTCCTTGTGGTGATGGCATTTACATGCTCATATGACGGTGCTTGGCCTTGAGAAGGTAATTGTCCCTTTTGCCTTGAGGAACTTCCCGATGCAAGTTGAGCTATTTGATTCTCGAGTATCGTCATTCGGGTATCTCTCATAGCGTTTTCCCCTCGAACATAAGTAAAGAGCTCTTGATGGTTTCTTGACATGTCCATTTGATTGTTCTTCACTTCTTGATTGCTCTTTTGCAAATCCATCATAGTCTTTTGTATGTCAAAATCACGTGGTGGAGATGATGGATTATGCGGAGTATCGGTGAGGGCTAATGGGGCACCGTAATCGTGGATAGGAGACCGGCTCCTAGGCTTGCTTTGTTGTTGTTGATTGTGAGTTGCTTGTTGACGGTTCCCTTGGAACCCATGAGAATTTCCTTGATTGTGATTTTGAAACCCTTGGTTGTGGTTTTGATATCCTTGATTGAGGTTCCCTTGTTGGAACCCTTGCTTATTGTTGAAGTTGCCTTGGTTATTTTGCTTGAAATTGTTGAAGGGTCTTTGGTTACCCACATAACCATGGTAACTTTGATCGTTGTCCCTTAAGGGAGGTGGAACATAGGGACGATGTTGTTGTTGATGGTGAAACGCTTGTTGTTGGGGGACTTGTTGGGAAGCTTGGTATTGATTAGAGAAAGAAGCACCTTGCTTGAACGCTTGAAAGGCGTTCACTTGCTCAATACTCCCTCTACAACTCATAGGGTCATGGCCAACGATTCCACAAGTGTCACACATCCCAAAGTAAGGTGTAGGAGGTGCGAACCCCAAAGCATTCACTTCTTGAATCGGTTGATGGTGGGATGAACTAGAGCCTTGGACTTGGTTGAGGTGGCTTTGGAGCTTCTTGTCAATAGTCTCCATGTGCGTTTTTAGTTGAGCTCCAAGGTCAATGCTCAATTGAGTGATAGCATCAACCTCGTGCCTACCTCCCCGATTTGCCTTCCTAGGCCTAGAGTATTGCGAATTATGCACCGCCATCTCTTCGATTCTCGTCCATGTTTGGTCGTCATCGACCTCGGTAAACCTACCATTGGAGCCCATGTTGAGAATGGCTCTCGAATCCTCATAAAGTCCATTCCAAAATTGTTGTACTAAGAACCATTGTGAGAGTCCATGATGAGGGCACGATCTTACCAAAGACTTAAACCGCTCCCAAGCTTCATATAGACTCTCCTCGTCCCTTTGTTGGAAACCGGTGATGGAGGCCCTAAGCATATTGGTCTTTTCCGGAGGGTAAAACTTTTGGTAGAACGCCAAGGCAAGCTTTTTCCAAGTGTCGATACCCATGGTTGCCCTATCGAGACTCTTAATCCATTGCTTCGCTTTTCCAATAAGAGAAAACGGGAAGAGTACCCAACGAATTTGGTCTTGAGTAACCCCGGTTTGAGATATAGCGTCACAATAATCGGAGAAGGTCTCCATATGTTGATGCGGGTCTTCGGTGGGCAAACCACTAAATGGGCTCCTCTCCACAAGTTGGATGAATTGAGTCTTTGCCACAAAATTTCCGGTATAAGCTTCCGGTAATGAACTCGGTCCCGGCAAGACATCCTCGGTGAATGTGGAGTGAGAGGAGAACTTAGGCATTCTTGGATGTAAGGGAGAGGATGGGGGTGTAGAGAGTGTTGATGTAGATGAAGAGGGAGAATTAGGAGAAGAATCACCGAAGGGATTGATGAAGGTCCCTCCGGCCGTCTCTCGAGGTGAAATGCTCAAGTCGGCTCCTTGGGCTTGCCCTTGATGAGTGGTGCTTGCACTTGGTTGAGAGATCCTAACCCGATTAATCGTCCGTTGGCGAAAGGCTCGAAAGAGTCTCTCCGGCTCTGGATTAAAGAGATAGAAGTCGCCTCCCCTCCTAGGCATACACTACACACTAGAACAAACGTAAGAACACCTAGTGCTTTATGGGCACTAGGCAACGACAATAACAAACACAACTAGAGACAAAGAGAAAAAGAAGACATAACACTAAAGAAAGAAGAAAAATCAAGAGAATATACACAAGAGAAGATGGGAGAACACAAAGAGGGGTAACTAAGTCTAGGAATAAGCAAACTAAGTCTAAACAATGCACCATCCCCGGCAACGGCGCCAAATTGATGGTAGGGATTTGTCACGTCCCTAGCCAATCAATAAATTACCGATTACACCTAGTGGTAGCTAGGGTAAGTCGGGATCGTATCCACGAGGACGGCTAGGCAAAGCTTAGACTAAGTCTACCTAGAACAAGACTAGATTACCAAACAAACACAAAGAAAGCGATAAATGGTAAACTAAGATGGAGGAGGAGTAAGAACTAGACTAATGATGCTAAACAATGCTAATGATCGGTCTAACTAGAAAACTAGAGTAAACGATGTCTAACTAGAAGATGACTCAAATATGGAAAGAAGTGGGGTAGGTCGGGTTCATAGAGGTAGAAGGGTAATTGGGGTGATCAAGGGTATGGATGTCTCCTAGTGTCTAGAGTCGGTCCGGGCTTTCGCAACTTAAACCGATGTCAAGGTGGGTCCGGGCTCTCGCAACTTAGACCCTAATCCGTGCTCTCGCAACTACGATTATTCTCAACATTCCCACATCATAGGCAAACAATGGATTCATGAACACATGCACAAGGAGCATTGGCCACTACTACTCATACAAGCATAACAACAAACACATAGAGTGCTCACAATGTGACTAGCAACAAAGATTCACCCTTTCCCCTTAATCAACCCTAATTATCCATAATCTACCCCTAATCCCCCTACTAACCCCACAAGAAGACTACTCACTCATGATGAAAGGAAGAATAACAATCAAAAGAGAAGCTAAGACAAACATCCAAACATCCATAATGACAAATCCAAACAAGAACAATAACAATAACACTAAGAAAAGATTCAAACTTGTATAAATAACAAAGAACAAGGATGAGAAAGGATTATACCAACACTAGATGAAGAAAAGGAACAATCTTGCATTAATGAGAACCCCAAATACAATCCCAAGGTTGTCAAGCTTGAGATAATCTCCAAGAATCCCTTAATACAAGCACTAATTACAAATGATTAACTAAAGATTAACTAAAATTAAGAGAAGATTAAAGCTAATGAGTGAGAATCAATCTAGGGTTTTTGAGGCTTAAACTAGTCTAGGGTCTGATCTCCCTTTTGCTTCTTACAAGAGAAGGGTCTATAAAGGGTTTAAGAATGAAAGGAATTGAAAGGGAATGAACACGGGCTGAACTGGGACAATCCCGATCGGGAAAAGAAATCCCGATCGGGATAGTGGAGAATCCCGATCGGGATTTTATGTTCCCGATCGGGAACACCCCACAGTAGTCGCTCCTTGCTTTCCTCTTTATTCCCGATCGGGATGAGGCCATACCCGATCGGGAATAGTCTTGTAGGCCTCCAATATGAACTTTTCGGTCCCTCCTTGGTTCTCATGGCCTTCTCATCGATTCTCGGGACTCGGGATCGGGTCTCGGAGGCTCGGGATTGGGTCCCAAGGTCTCGGGGTCGATTCCAAGGCATCGAGTCATCGTTCCTTAGCTTCGTTGGCTCCAAAATGCATATGTATTGAGTCGGAATCACTCCAACTCTTCATGAACGGTCTCGGGAGCCTGAAACGAGCTAAAGGAAACATAAGAAGCCCATAAACCGCTCCAAAGGAGCGGTTCCACAAGGAAAATGGGACCAAAACACTACAGAATAGGCACTACAAACGACAATTATCAATAGTCATAGTCACGAGAGTGCAGACTATGGTCTACGTAGCGAGAGCCTGGACCAACCTCGACATCGGTCTACGTAGCGAGAGCCCGGACCGACTCTAGCAACTAGGAGACACCTATACCCTTGATCACCCAATTACCCATCTACACTTATGAACCCGACCTACCCCACTTCCTTTCATATTTGATTTCATCCTCTTAGTTAGCCATCATTTACTCTAGTTTGTTTGTTAGTTTCATCATTAGTTATTTCATTTTAGCATTGTTTAGTTAGTCATTGTTAGCCTAGTTATACCTCTTCCACCACCATAGTTTACCAATTATCGCTTTCTTTGTGTTCGTTCGGTGATTTAGTCTCGTTTTTAGGCCGAATTAGTCTAGACTCTACTTTACCGTCCCCGTGGATATCGACCCTACTTGCCCTAGCTACCCACTAGGAATAGTCAGTTATTTATTGACGGTTAGGACCCACGACAAATCCGACCATCAATTTGGCGCCGTTGCCGGGGACGGTGCATTGTTTAGACTTAGTTTGCTTATAGCTAGACTTAGTTATCCTTCTTTGTGCTCTTCTTTCATCTCTTGTGCATATTTTGTAGTTTTGTCTTGTTTTCTTAGCTTTCTTTTCTCTTTGTCTTTCGATTGTGCTTGTTTATTGTCGTTGCCTAGTTCCCATAAAGCACTAGGTGTTCTCACGTTCGTTCTAGTGTGTAGTGTATGCTTAGAAGGGGAGGCGATTTCTTTCTCTTCAATCCAAAGCCGGAGAGACTCTTTAGAGCCTTTCGCCAACGGACGATTGATCGGGTTAGACACTCTCAACCGGGCACTAGCAATACCCATCAAGAGCAAGCTCAAGGATCCGACTTTAACGAGTCACCTCGAGAGACGGCCGAAGGGATCTTCATAAATCCCTTTGGTTCATCTATCCATTCTTCTTCACCTAGTTCTCCGTCTAGTTCTACATCAACACCGTCTACACCATCTTCTCCCGCAAATCCAATCATGCCGAAGTTTTCATCTCACTCCACTTTTACGAAAGATGTCTTGCCGGGACCGAGTGCTTTGCCGGATACTTATACCGGAAATTTTGTGGCAAAGACACAATTCATACAACTTGTGGAGAGAAATCAATTTAGTGGTTTGCCCACCGAAGACCCGCACCAACATATGGAGACCTTCTCCGATTATTGCGATGCTATCTCCCAAACCGGGGTTACACAAGATCAAATCCGTTGGGTATTATTTCCATTCTCATTAATTGGAAAGGCAAAGCAATGGATCAAGAGTCTCGATAGGGCAACCATGGGAATTGATACATGGAAGAAACTTGCATTGGCGTTCTACCAAAAATTTTACCCTCCGGAGAAGACAAATTTGCTTAGGGCCTCCATCACCGGTTTCCAACAACGGGATGAAGAGAGCCTTTATGAAGCTTGGGAGCGGTTTAAATCTTTGGTTAGATCGTGCCCCCACCATGGACTTTCACAATGGTTCTTAGTCCAACAATTTTGGAACGGTCTATATGAGGACTCAAGAGCTATACTTAATATGGGCTCCAATGGTAGGTTCACCGAGGTCGATGACGATCAAACTTGGTCAAGAATCGAGGAGATGGAGGTTCATAATTCACAATACTCAAGGCCTAGGAAGGCAAATCGAGGAGGTAGGCACGAGGTCGATGCTATCACTCAATTAAGCATTGACCTTGGAGCTCAATTGAAAACACACATGGAGACTATTGACAAGAAGCTCCAAAGCCACCTCAACCAAGTCCAAGGCACTAGTTCCTCCAACCAACACTTGATTCAAGAAGTGAATGCTTTGGGATTTGCACCTCCTTTGCCTTATTATGGGATGTGTGATACTTGTGGAATCGTTGGTCATGATCATATGCATTGTCGGGGAAGTATTGAGCAAGTGAACGCCTTTCAAGCGTTCAAGCAAGGTACCTCCTATTCTAATCAATACCAAGCTTCCAATCAAGTCCCTCAACAACAAGCTATGCAACCTCGTCCCTATGTTCCACCTCCCTTAAGGGACAACAATCAAGGTTATCAAGGTTATGTAGGTAATCCAAGACCCTTCAACAACTTCAAGCAAAATAACCAAGGTACCTTTCACAATAACAATCAAGGGTTCCAACAAGGGAACTTCAATCAAGGTGGTTTCCAAGAAAATCAAAATTTCCAAGGACAACAAAACCACAACCAAGGATATCAAAGCTACTACCATGGCAACAATCAAGGCCTTAATCAAGGCAACTCTCATGGGTTCCAAGGGAACCATCAACAACAACAAGCAACACAAGGCAATCAACAAAGCAAGCCTAGGAGCCGGTCTCCTATTCATGATTATGGTACTCCATTAGCCCTCACCGACACTCCGCATAATCCACAATCTCCACCTAGGGATTTCAACGTGCAAAAATCTATGATGGATATGCAAAGGAGTACTCAAGAAATGCAAAGAGGCCAAATGGAGATGGCTAGACACCAACAAGAGTTCTTCGCTCATGTTCAAAGGGATAATATAGCAAGAGATGCTCATATGAAGATGCTTGAGACTCAAATATCTCAACTTGCTTCGGGAAGCTCTTCAAGACAAAAGGGGCAACTACCTCATCAAGGTGAAACACCAAAATTTGAGCATGTAAATGCTATCACCACGAGGAGTGGTACATCATATGAATCCCCCTTACCCCCTAGTGAGCAAGAACCAAGGCAAGGAGTTACACCCTCCTCTTAAAGCAATTCAAGTAAGGAAAGTCCAATGGAGGAGCAAGTATTAGGGGAGATCGAAAAACCCCATGAAGACAAGCTTCCCCCTCTTCAAGGAAAAGACAAGGATAAAAGGAAAGTGTCATTTGAGGAATCTACCCCGATTAAGCAAAACAAGTACCATATCAAGTTGCCTTTCCCAACAAGGCAAATGAAGACTAAGGTGGAGAACCAATTTGACAAATTCCTAAACATTGTGAAGAAATTGGATGTAAGTGTCCCATTTACTAAGTTACTTACCCAAATCCCGGCATATGGAAGATTTATGCGAGAAATCTTGGCTAGGAAGAGATCCATCGACAAGGAAGAGACGATAGCGTTCACTAGGGTGGTGAGCGAGCTTATTCAAGGTTCTACGCTTCCCAAGTTGAAGGATCCGGGTAGTTTCTCGATCCCATGCACCATAGGCAACTTCATGATTGAGAGAGCATTATGTGACTTGGGTGCGAGTGTAAGCATCATTCCCTACTCTATTTGTGAGCGACTTGGAATGAAGGAGCTTAAGTGTACGTCCATTACACTCCAAATGGCCGATAAATCATTCAACCGACCATTAGGGATGCTAGAGGACGTGCCGGTACGAATCGGGAAGTTCTTCATTCCGGTCGACTTCATCGTGCTCGATATGCCGGAAGATGCTAACACTCCCATTATTCTTGGGCGCCCATTTCTACACACCGCCGGTGCCATATTTGATGTGAAGAACGGTTGGATCACCTTCGAGTTAGGCGAAGAAAAGCTAGTGTTCGACCTCCAAGGCAACACTTCACCTACTAATGATGAGTCTTGCAACATGATCCAAGCCACGAAAGACATCGATCTGGGGGAAGATTCGGGACAAAGCTTGAAGGATTACTCTTATGTACTTGAGGATGAGGAATACGAGATTGAGGAAGATGAGTGCCCATATCATGGGTTTGATGACAAGTTGAAAGGCAAGAAGCAAGATGAGCCTCCCTTGGGGCCGCATGAGGACAAGTGGACGTTTGGGTATATCCCGAAGGATCAAAAGTACAAGTTCAAGCCATTAAACTTGGAAGATCGGGATGCCCCGGGAACGTCGATGCAAGGTCATGGAGAACCTTGGTATGTGAATGCTTATATTACTAGCTTGATTGAAGACTTTGCTAGGGCCTTCGACTTGTTTCTCCGTGCCCTTGATGGAGATGGGATTGGTTATTGTTGATGAAGAAAAAGATTGAAGAATGCACCATCCTTGGTTTGACGGAGTTCCACAAGAACCGTCTCATTGTATGTATATTTTTCTTGTAGTTTCTTTGGTTTTGTGAAATTCGTGTTTATTTGGATTGTTGATGAGCGATGTGAGGGAGAGAATTTGATGTGGTATTCGAGTTTATTGTGGTAGGTGAAGATGAGATGAGTCCTAGAAAGGAATGGCTGTGATAGAGCTTGGATAGTAAGCATGAGGATCGGGTTTTTGAAGCTTGGAATAAGCTTTTGGGTTTGTGGAAGGTCAAGAAGATCCATCCCGACCGGGAATAGGCTTCCCGACCGGGAAGGGTACGGCATCCCGACCGGGAAGGAGCCATCCCGATCGGGATGGAGGTACATATTTTCGAGCTTACTGGAGTGCCGTCCCGACCGGGAAGGGAGCGTCCCGACCGGGAAGGGAGCGTCCCGACCGGGAAGGGACCGTCCCGACCGGGAAGGGAGCGTCTCGACCGGGACGGGTGTGTCATCCCGACCGGGACCATCCATCCCGACCGGGATGGTCCCCCACTCCCCCTTGTGCCTCTTCTTCATCATTTGAGTCCACCCAACCATTATATACCCCCTCCCAACCTCCCTACCTATCCTTGGTCTTATCATATGCCCCATATACTTCATTTTCATACCCTCACTTCATTTCCTATCAACTTTACACCGACTCCTACTTCAAATCCCACCCCCTACCATTACTACCTCTACCATGAGTTCTTCTCAAGTTTGAAGCGAGATGGCAACCAAAAAGACAAGCAACGTGCCTATAATGATAATTGAGACGATGGAGCGAGTGAGTTACTAGCCGATTGGTTTGGGTAACTATCCTTACTTTTCCGTCTTTTGTCGCTTGTTTTCTCTTGTTTGCCCCCTTCCCCTTGAGTCATGGTGTCTTGGTGGCCTTTGAGGCCTTAGTATGGTTGCTCCCGACTCTCGAGGATGTGACTACGTCGAGAGTCAATCGAAAAATCCAAATTTACAAGATTTTCACCCCTTTTTAAGGAATTAGTCGGATTTAGGCGGAATCCGGGCTAGGTGACTTGATTACACCTAGTCCTCCCCTCCCATTTCCTTTTTGTTTCCTTATTTTTATTTCTTCTCCCTTCCATATCTTTTCTTGTCTCGGCCCATGGTGACTTGATTACACCCCGGCCGGACACATTTTACCCTCTTCTCCGCTTTCTTTTTGATTTTTAGCTTTATTTTCGTAGTTTCTCTTCTTTTCTTTTGGCTCTCCTTTCACCACGATCGAGCATGAGGACATTGCTCGGTTTAAGTGTGGGGGAGCGATATTCTATCGTAGTTAGTTTTATTTTCGTAGTTTTTCGAAAAAATCTTTAAAATCCCTAAAAATTTGAAACTTTTTCACAAAAATCAAAAAGATTTTCTTTTGTGTGTTTTTTTCCTTTTTTGTGTCATTGTATCGTATATTTGTTTTGTTTTGTGTGTTTGCCTCCCTTTTTCCTCTTAGGTCGCCTAATCGCCGTTAACTTTGGAAGGCTTTCAAGACATCCGGTAATGCCTTTTATCCCTTTTTATCTCTTTGCTTCTTGTGATGTTTGGAGGAGATTTGTGATGAGGTGTGCTCGGGTGGAGCTTGTGCGTACTTGTGGTTGATTTGGTGACTTGATTGGAAGATTTGGGGTGGTGTTTGTCTTGTTCATGTGTTCATTTCGTTTTGTTTTATTGTTTCTTGTCTTTTTCTTATCGTTTTCGTCGTGTCTTTATTTTGTGTGTAAAAAGGTTTTCGAAAACCCGGTTTAGAGGCTAGTGTGCAAGTGTTTACTTTTGTGTAGTTGTGTCGTATACTTGTTTTGTTGTGTGTGTTTTGCCTCCCTTTTCCTTATAGGTTGCTTAATCACCGTTAGTTTTGGAAAGCGTTCAAGACATCTGGTAACACCTTCTATCCCTTTTCCCTCTTTATTCCTTGTGAAGTTTGGAGAAGGTTTGTGATGTTGTGTGCTCGGGTGGAGCTTTGTAAAGTTTGTGGTTGATTTGGACGCTTGTTTGGAAGTTCGGGGTGGTGTTTTTTTTTTTGGTAAAATGTGAAGTGGTATAAAAAATCAATAAAAGTTATTTTTTACAACTGATCCAGTCTAGCTGGTCAAATACCAAAACAGGATAAAATTACAAAAAGGAAGCATCTAAATAATCAAACGTCAAATGCCTCATAATCGACCCCAGCGTTTATCCTCTTGAGTCAGTATACGAACTTTAGCGGTGATCCTCTTCTTGGCCTGTTGTATGACAATATTAGCCACCAGTTTAGGTGTCTTAAGGCTACAATGTATTCTAGCGTTATTCCTCTGCATCCAGACCTGATAATCTATTGCAGTCCACAAGATTGTATGAAGCTTATACTTCAACGTGAATCGACCGAGTCCTGCCATGGTTACGTTCAGATTAAACCCGCACCAGTCTTCCACATGTTTAATAATCAGAGTACTGTATGGACAGGCGAAGAACAGATGCTCAATTGTTTTCACCTCTCTCTCACAAAGACAACAGTCCTTCTCATGACAGAAGCCCAATTCTTATAATTTCCCTCTGCAGTTCAATCCCTTCTGCTTCACTAGCCAGGTGATAAAAGCATGCTTTGGGTCGTTCCATCCATTCCAAATAATTTGGTGCCAATCCACAGTAGGATGGGGAGTTCGGGGTGGTGTTTGTTTTGTTTATGTGTTTGTTTCTCCTTGTTTTGTTTTGTTATCTTGTCTCTTTTTCTTTCATTTTCGTCGTGTCTTTGTTTTGTGCGTGTAGTTGTGTCTAGTGTGTAAATGGTTTTCGAAAACCCGGTTTAGAGGCTAGTGTGCGAGTGCTTACTTTTCCTTCCTAGTAATGTAAATCGAGTCTTGGACTTTAGTCTAGTAGAATGACCCTAAATCAATGATTTTGTTGGTCCTTTACCTTGAGTCCACCTAGCTTACTAGGGATTTACTACGGGATTTGCATTTTGAACATTTTGACCACCCACGGTGTGAAAAGGCCTTGGTTGCCGAGTCCCGTCCCTTAGGTGACCGTGTTTGGGATTGTTTGATTAGTCCAAGTTCTCCACCTTTTTGTGGGTTTGAAGGGAAAGCGCGCTCCCGACTCTCCCATTCCCCTACCTCCTACACATATCCACACAATAATTTGCAATTTGTTGAATTCTCTCTTTCTTGTTACACAAAGAATTGCCAAGAACGCCAAATCAAGCCAAACGGGCAAAGAAAAGAAAATGAAAGAAATGAAGAAAAAGAAAAGGCACAAAAGCCAAAAAGAAAATAGAAAAGAAGAAAAAAAAAAGAAATGGCATAGCAAAACAAAGCAAAGATGCAAAGAAAGAGAAAATGCCAAAAGAAAATCCGTCTCACAAAAAGAATCCCCTCTCAAAAATAAGCCTTTTACCGACTATTATCGTGAAGAGCCTACCAAAGGACCGAGTCCCTAGGAAGGATGATAGCGGTAATGGTCGGTCTTCCCTCACTTTGCAATATTTTCCACCTTTTTACTTGGACTAGTTGGGCGGTTTTAGACACGGGACGACCCTCTTGGCTCATCGCTAAAGGGGGCGGGGTCTCACTTACCTACAGTGTCGACTAATACCGTGGTTCATCCCTTTTCCACTCTGCCGATCGTCCCGTAGTACGTTCTTAGAAAGTTAGGAGGACCTAGGTAAGTTACCAACGTTTTTGTTGCTTTATCGTCATACTATTAAGGTTTAGTTCATCTTGGTTTGTATTTCTAGCATGGGAACGTTGTCACTTGCCTCGAGTCCTAAAACGGTGCTTCTTTCACCGCTTGTTTGAGGGAAGCGGTATTTGTTTTTTTTTGGGTGCAACCGATTATTTGTTTGTTTGTATGTTTGTTTGTCTATTTGTTTTGTGTCCGATTGCATCCATAATTTTGTCGCAAGACCTTACTTGCCTTGCAGGGTGCACTTTTCCTCTATGTGTACTCGCATGAGTTGAAAGGGCGTAGGGTGCGCTTATACCCACCCGGCTAGTTTAGTAGTCGACTACAAGAACTACTCACTCTTGATGAAGACTACTCCTCCTACTAACCCCACAAGAAGACTACTCACTCATGATGAAGAATAAAACAACAATAACAAGAGAAAACATCATCACAAAACAAACATCCATAATGAATAACAAGAACAATAACAATCACAATATAAAAAGATAGAAACTTGATTGAATAACAAAGAATAAGGATGAAAAGATTATACCAACAATAGGATGAAGAAAAGATGCAATCTTGTATAAATAAGAACCCAAATAAAACCCAAGGTTGTCAAGCTTGGAGAATTCTTCAAGTATCCTCTTAATACAAGAACTAATTACAAGGATTAACTAAGGATTAACAAAGATTAAAGGAAGATTAAACTAATGATGAAACTAAATCTAGGGTTTTAAAATTCTAATGGAGGCTTAAGAGAGTCTAAACGATCATAAGATGTGTTAGTAATGCAAGAGGGAAGTATATATATGGGTACAAGAATGAAGGAGAATGGAATAAAAGAAGTCACGCAGCCTCTGTAGCGTCCCGACCGGGACGGGATCATCCCGATCGGGACGGCCCTGTCATCCCGATCGGGACGGGTTGGTCCCGACCGGGATGGGCTCACAGCAGCCTTCTTCAAAGCGCACCTCATCCCGAACGGGATGGGTCTTGTAGGCCTCCCTTAAGAGCTCTTTGGTCCCTCCTTGCCTCTCATGGGTTTCTCGCCGATTCTCGGGACTCGGGATCGGGTCTCGGAGGCTCGGGATTGGGTCCCAAGGTCTCGGGGTCGATTCCAAGGCATCGAGTCATCGTTCCTCTACTCCGTTGGCTCCAAAATGTGTATGTATAGAGTCGAAATCGCTCCAACTCTTCCAAATCGGTCTCGGGAACCTGAAACGAACTAAAGGAAGCATAAGAAGCCCATGAACCGCCCCCAAGGAGCGATTCCACAAGGAAAAAGGGACCAAAACACAACAAATAGGCACTACAAACTACACTTATCAACTCCCCCACACTTAACCCTTACTCGCCCTCGAGTAAGCACATACTAACTACTATACTAGCCGAATGGGTATTAGCGCACCCTACGCCCTTTCAACTCACGCGAGTGCACTTAGAGGAAAAATGCACTCCGCAAGGCAAGTCGGGTCTTGCGACAAAACTGCGGATGCAACCGGACACAAAACACACAAACAAACAAACACACAAACGAACACTTAGATGGTTGCACCCAAAACAAAAGAAATACCGCTTCCCTCTAAAAGCGGTGAAAGAAGCACCGGTTTAGGACTCGAGGCAAGTGACAACGTTCCCAAGCTAGCAATACAAACCAAGGTGGATTAAACCCTAATAGTATGACGATAAAGCAACAAAAACGTTGGTAACTTACCTAGGTCCTCCTAACTTTCTAAAAACGTACTAAGGGACGACCGGCGGAGTGGAAAAGTGAAGAACCACGGTGTTAGTCGACACTGTAGGTAAGTGAGACCCCGCCCCCTTTAGCGTGAGCCAAGAGGGTCGTCCCGTGTCCAAAACCGCCTAACTAGTCCAAGTAAAAAGGTGGAAATAAATGCAAAATGAGGGAAGACCGACTAATGCCGCTATCATCCTTCCTAGGGACTCGGTCCTTTGGTAGGCTCTTCACGGCAAAAGTCGGAAAAAGGCTTATTTTTGTGGGGATTTCTTTTTGTGAGACGGGTTTTCTTTTGGCATTTTCTTTCTTTTCGACGTTTTGATTTGTTTGTTGCCATGCCATTTCTTTTTCTTCTTTTCTATTTTCTTTTTGGCTTTTGTGCCTTTTCTTTTTCTTCATTCTTTTCTTTCTTTCATTTTTCTTTCTTTTCTTTTCTTTGCTCTTTTTGGCAAGATTTGGCTTTTTGGTATTTTCATTGTATAACAAGAAAGGTAGAAATCAACAATTTGCAATTTATTGTGTGGAGATTGTGTAGGAAGTAGGGTAATGGGTATGTCGGGACGGGCCCTTCCCTTCAAACCCACAAAAAGTGGAGAACTTGGACTAATCATAACAATCCTAAACACGGTCACCTAGGGGACGAGACTCGGTAACCAAGGCCTTTTCACATCGTGGGTGGTCATAATGGTCAAAAGTGCAAATCCCGTAGTAAATTCCTAGTAAGCTAGGTGGACTCAAGGTAAAGGACCAACGAAATCATTGATTTAGGGTCATTCTACTAGGCTAAAGTCCAAGACTCGATTTACACTACTAAAAAGGGAAAGTAAACACTCGCACACTAGCCTCTAAACCGGGTTTTCGAAAACCTTTTACGCACAAGACACGAATACACACACAAAACAAAGACTCAACGAAAATGAAAGGAAAAGAAACAAAAGGCAACAAAATAAAACAAAACAAGACAAAAACACAAACAAAGCACACACCACCCCGAATTTCCAAACAAGTCATCAAATCCACCACAAGAATGTACAAGCTCCACCCGAGCACACCTCAACACAACCTTCTCCAAACACCACAAGGAATAAAGAGGGAAAGAGGGTTAGAAGATGTTACCGGATGTCTTCAAAGCCTTCCAAAGAACGGTGATTAAGCAACCTATAAGGAAAAGGGAGGCAAAACACACACAATACAACAAAAAACACGACACAAAGACATAAAGGAAAAATACACAAAAGAAAAATCTTTTTGATTTTTGTGAAATTTTTTTCAAATTTTTAGGTATTTTTAAAGGTTTTTCGAAAAAGGGAAAAATAAAACTAATTACGATAGAATATCGCTCCCCCACACTTAAACCGAGCAATGTCCTCATATGCTCAATCGTAGTGTGCGGAGAGACAAAAGAAAAGGAAAAGAAACTACGAAAATAAGGCTAAAAATCAAAGAATAACGTGAAGAAAACGGTAGAAGGTGTCCGGCCGGGGTGTAGTCAAGTCACCATGGGCCGAGACAAGAAAAGATATGGAAGGGGGGAGAAATAAAAAGAAAGAAATAAAAGGAAATGGGAGGGGAGGGCTAGGTGTAATCAAGTCACCTAGCCCGGATTCCGTCCAAATCCGACTAATTCCTAAAAAGGGTGAAAATCTTGCATACTTGGATTAATCGATTGACTCTCGATGCAATCACGTCGTCGAGAGTCGGGAGCAATCACACTATGGCCTCGAAGGCCACTAAGACCCCATGACTCAAGGGAAGGGGGCAAACAATGAAAAACAAGCGATAAAAAAAAGACTGAAAAGTAAGGATAGTTACCCAAACCGAGCGGCTATTAACTCACTTGCTCCATCGTCTCGATGATCATTAGAGGCTTGTCGCTTGTCTTCTCGGTTGCCATCTCGCTTCACACTCAAGAAGAACTCACGGTCGGGGTAGCAATGGTGCGAGGGGATGAAAATTTATGTGGATTTCGGTGTAAGGTGAGGTGTACGGGTCATATGATGGGAGTAAGGAGGAGTAGGGAGGCTGGGAGGGGGTATAATGGATGGGTGGAGTCAAACGCCCAAGAAAAGGCTCAAAAGGGAGAAAGGGGACCATCCCGGTCGGGATGGATGGTCCCGATCGGGTTGATAAACCCTTCCCGATCGGGAAGCTCTCGTCCCAGTCGGGAATGCAGTCCAGTGAGTCCGATTTTTGACACCTTCATCCCGATCGGGATGGCTCCTTCCCGGTCGGGAAGCCCTCTTCCTGGTCGGGATGAGTCTTCTTGGCCTTCCCCAAACCCAAAAGCTTATCATAAGCTTCAAAAACCGACTTCCTCGCTCGCAAGCCAAACTCCATCACCAACCATTCCTTTCTAGGAATCACATGCACTTCACCTATCAACAAAGCTCCAACACACATTAAATTCTCTCCCTCACTACGCTCATCTATCAATCCAAACAACAAGAATATCACAAAACTCAAACTAACTACAAGTAAGAAATATATACAATGAGACGGTTCTTGTGGAACTCCGTCAAACCAAGATGGTGCATTCTTCAATCTTTTTCATCAACCTTGAAACCGATTCCATCCTCATCAAGGGCACGTAGGAACAAGTCGAAGGCCATAGAGAAGTCTTCAATCAAGCTCGAGATATAACCGACCACATACCAAAGCTCTTCATGGCCTTGCCTTGACATTCCCGGGGCATCCCGATCTTCCAAGTTCAACGGCTTGAACTTGTACTTTTGGTCTTTGGGGATATACCCAAACGTCCACCGGTCTTCATGTGGCTCCATGGGAGGCTCATCATTCTCCTTGCTTTTCAACTTGTCATCAAGCCCATGATATGGGCACTCATCTTCCTCCAAATCGGAGTCATCATCCTCAAGTACATAAGAGTACTTCTTCAAGCTTTGTCCCGGTTCACCCCCTAGATCGATGTCTTTCTTGGCTTGGATCATATTGCATGATTCATCCTTAGTAGGCGAAGTGTTGCCTTGGAGGTCGAACACTATCTTTTCCTCGCCTAACTCAAATGTGATCCTACCGTTCTTCACATCGATCATGGCACCCGCGGTGTGTAGAAATGGGCACCCAAGGATAATGGGAGTGTTGGCATCCTCCGGCATGTAAAGCACGATGAAGTCGACCAGAATAAAGAATTTCCCGACTCGTACCGGTACGTCTTCTAACATTCCTAATGGTCGATTGAATGATTTATCGGCCATTTGGAGGGTGAGGGACGTACATTTCAACTCCTTCATTCCGAGTCGGCAACAAATAGAATAGGGAATGATGCTCACACTCGCGCCCAAGTCACATAACGCATTCTTGATCAAGAAGTTGCCTATGGTGCAAGGGATCGAAAAACTACCCGGATCCTTCAACTTCGGAAGCGTGGAACCTTGGATGAGCTCGCTCACAACCCCCGTGAACGCTACGGTCTCTTCCTTGTCGACCGATCTCTTCCTAGCTAAGATTTCTCTCATAAATCTTCCATACGCCGGGATTTGGGTAAGTAGTTCGGTAAACGGGACGATAACATCCAATTTCTTCACGATGTTAAGGAACTTGTCATAGTGAGTGTCCACCTTAGTCTTCATTTGCCTTGATGGGAAAGGCAACTTGATTTGAACCTTGTTTTGCTCAATATGGGCGGACTCCTCACTTGACACTTTCCCTTTACCCTTGATTTTCTCTTGAAGTGGGGGAGGGTTGTCTTCTTGGGGTTTTTCAACTTCCCATAAAACTTGTTCCTCCATTGGATTATCAAAGCTTGATTCTTCTTGAGTTGGATATGCCATTTCCTTTATCGGTTCTTGTATTAGCTCTTGCTCACTAGGAAATGAAGGGGGGTCATAGGATGTACCTCTCCTTGTGGTGATAGCATTTACATGCTCAAATGTCGGTGTTTCACCTTGAGAAGGTAATTGCCCCTTTTGCCTTGAGGAGCTCCCCGAAGCGAGTTGAGATACTTGAGTCTCAAGTATCTTCATACGGGCATCTCTCGTCGCGTTTTCCCCTTGAATATAAGTGAAGAGCTCATGATGGTTTCTTGACATGTCCATTTGACACTGTTGCATATCTTGATTGCTCCTTTGTATTTCTATCAAAGTCTTTTGAATGTCAAAATCCCGAGGTGGGGATGATGGATTATGTGGAGTGTCGGTGATGGCGAGAAGAATGCCATAATCATGAGTAGGAGACCGGCTCCTAGGCTTGCTTTGTTGTTGATGATGGTTCCCTTGGAACCCATGAAAGTTGCCTTGATGATGGCCTTGATTGTTGCCATGGTTGTGGTTTTGATACCCTTGAAAATTTTTGTTTCCTTGGAAACCACCTTGATTGAAGTTTCCTTGTTGGAACCCTTGCTTGTTGTTGAAGTTGCCTTGGTTATTTTGCTTGAAATTGTTGAAGGGTCTTTGGTTACCCACATAACCTTGGTAACCTTCATTGTTGTCCCGTAAGGGAGGTGGAACATAGGGACGATGTTGTTGTTGATGTTGAAGTGCTTGTTGTTGAGGGACTTGATTGGAAGCTTGGTATTGATTAGAGTAGGAGGCACCTTGCTTGAACGCTTGAAAGGCGTTCACTTGCTCAATACTCCCTCTACAATTCATAGGGTCATGACCAACGATTCCACAAGTGTCACACATCCCAAAATAGGGCAAAGGAGGTGCAAATCCCAAAGCATTCACTTCTTGAATCGGTTGATGGTGTGAGGAACTAGTGCCTTGGACTTGGTTGAGGTGGCTTTGGAGCTTCTTGTCAATAGTCTCCATGTGTGTTTTCAATTGAGCTCCAAGGTCAATGCTTAACTTAGTGATAGCATCAACCTCATGCATGCCTCCTCGATGTGCCTTCCTAGGCCTAGAGTATTGCGAATTATGCACCGCCATCTCTTCGATTCTCGCCCAAGTTTGGTTGTCATCGACCTCGGTGAACCTACCATTGGATCCCATGTTGAGTATGGCCCTTGAGTCTTCATATAACCCGTTCCAAAATTATTGTACGAGGAACCATTGTGATAGACCATGGTGTGGACAAGAACGGATCAAGGCTTTGAATCTTTCCCACGATTCATAGAGGCTTTCATCATCACGTTGTTGGAAACCCGTGATAGAAGCTCTCAATAGATTTGTCTTCTCCGGGGGATAGAATTGTTGGTAGAAGGCTAAGGCTAGCTTCTTCCAAGTGTCAAAGCCAAGTCTTGTTTTGTCCAACCCCTTGAACCATTGCTTCGCTTTACCAATAAGAGAGAAAGGAAATAATACCCACCGGATTTGGTCTTGAGTTATTCCCGTTTGCGAAATAGCGTCACAATAATCCGAAAAGGTTTCCATGTGTTTATGAGGATCTTCGGTTGGTAATGATCCGAATGGAGAAGCAACAACAAAACTGGATTTCAATGAGCTCACACTAGCTCCAAATGGTTCAAGTTCAAGCCTCTTAGTCCCTCCTTCAAGTCTAGTAGTGTGCCTTCTTCAAGTGTTAAACTAGCTCTTGTGAACACCTACTTGGACTGAATAAAAGAGCTGAAACACACATTGCTCTATTCTGATTTCCAAGTTCAAATAACAAGCAATTGGAGTTATTGCTTTCATACATGAATAAGACTCATTCACACCTCCAACCAGCCAAAGCACACCAAGAGAAAAGCACCAGATTTGGAGTATAACTAGAGGATGAATTCAGTCATTTTAGTTCAATGTATTTACTTTGTTTTTATCACTTAGTAGTTTGTATCCTTTAATGAGGCTTGACTATTCTGGTTGGAGCCTCATTTGGGACGTGTTGCTTGGCTATAAATAGCCAAACACTTGATGAATAAAGCATTCAACTTTCATCAAACAAATCTGAGTTAAGCTTTGCTTTCCTTTTCGTCTTTGTAGTTCACAAGACAAAGTATTAGAGTTAGTCGCGTTACAAGCTCTATACTCGCTATTTCAATCGATTGTTTGAATTAGCACCCGCTTTGTTGAGGTATAGGTCTATCTCACTAAGCATACTATCCCTTGGTTACGGTTCTATCATCCTCACAAACTATCCTTACAAGCTGTTTTGTTGAGGTATAGGTCTATAGCACCCGTGAATTCTCGTTTCCAAGCAAGAAGGGAGCCCGTGGACAGAATCAAAGTGAATGAACTCCCTGAGTTCATGGGTGGTACTGATCTAGAAGTGTACTTGGAGTGGGAGCGAAACATCGAGAAGCTCTTCGATTTCAAGGACCTAGAAGACGAGGAAAGGTGCAAGTATGCAATTCTGAAACTAAGCAAGGGGGCATCTCTTTGGTACGAGGGGCTGAAGGTGCAACGCACTAGGGCTGGTAAGAATAAAATCTCGTCGTGGGAGTCCTTAAAACGTAAGCTACGTAAGAGGTATGTTCCAACTACACATAAGTTGTCCTTGTACAAAAAGATTGCTAATCTGACACAAGGGAGGTTAAGTGTTAGTGAGTATATTGATGAGTTTGAGAATTTGGTTTTAATGGGGGAAGTAGAAGAAAATGAAGAAATAAAAATGGATAGATTCTTGCATGGGTTAAATCGTAGTATTGCTAATACGGTCGATTTATGTCCTTATTCTGACTTTGATACATTATGTGGGCTGTGTTTGAAAATTGAGGCACAAGGGAAGGCAAAACATGAAGGTGAGTCTAGTAAGGGTCATACTTGGCCACGAACTGATGAAGGTAATAGGTTCAATTCTACTAATACCAATCAACCCCTCACCATTAAGAATAACCCAGAAACCCCACTTCAATCTACTACTAAAACACCCACCGAAACTAGTCTATCCAAAGTACGTTGTTTCAATGTCAAGGGTTTGGTCACTACAAAAATGCTTGTCCTAATAGGAGAGTTGTGACCTTAAGAGAAGTGATCACTGTTAGGGATGAAATATGGGAAGAGGAACAACGTATAGGGGCTGTTTTCAATGTTAATGAGGAAGAGGAAGAGGAAGATATTGAGGCTTATGATACACTCTTAGTACACTCTTAGTACTACGTACTCTACATGCTAACCCCATTCAACATGATACTGAACAAAGAGACCAACTATTCCATACTAAGTGTCAAGTTAACAACAAATGGTGTAGTTTAATAATTGATGGAGGTAGTTGTACCAACGTCGCCTCAACTGAAATGGTAACCAAACTAGGTCTAGCTACTACTAATCACCCTAAACCTTATGCACTACATTGGTTAGATAACGGGAACAAAGTGAGGGTCACTAAACAAGTAAGGGTTGGTTTGACCATGGGTTCCTATGTTGATGAGGTCTTATGTGATGTTATTCCTATGGATGCTTGTCACATACTATTGGGTCGTCCTTGGCAGTTTGATAGAGATGTAGTTCACCATGGGAGGAAGAATGAGTATGAATTGAGGGATAGGGGAAAGAAAATTGTGCTAAAACCAATGACACCTCAAGATGTGTGTACCATGTTAGCTAATTGATGGTAGGGATTTGTCACGTCCCTAGCCAACAATAATAAACCGACTATTCCTAGTGGGTAGCTAGGGCAAGTAGGGTCGATATCCACAGGGACGGTAGAGTAAGGTCTATACTAGGTCCACTAAAACTAGGCTAAGTCACACGAACAAACACAAAGAAAGCTATAAAAGGAAACAAATGAGGAGGAGTAAGAACTAGACTAATGATGCTAAACAATGCTAATGATCGGTTTAACTAGAAAACTAAAGTAAACGATGTCTAACTAGAAGATGACTCAAATATGGAAAGAAGTGGGGTAGGTCGGGTTCATAGAGGTAGAAGGGTAATTGGGGTGATCAAGGGTATGGATGTCTCCTAGTGTCTAGAGTCGGTCCGGGCTTTCGCAACTTAAACCGATGTCAAGGTGGGTCCGGGCTCTCGCAACTTAGACCCTAATCTGTGCTCTCGCAACTACGATTATTCTCAACATTCCCACATCATAGGCAAACAATGGATTCATGAACACATGCACAAGGAGCATTGGCCACTACTACTCATACAAGCATAACAACAAACACATGGAGTGCTCACAATGTGACTAGCAACAAAGATTCACCCTTTCCCCTCAATCAACCCTAATTATCCATAATCTACCCCTAATCCCCCTACTAACCCCACAAGAAGACTACTCACTCATGATGAAAGGAAGAATAACAATCAAAAGAGAAACTAAGACAAACATCCAAACATCCATAATGACAAATCCAAACAAGAACAATAACAATAACACTAAGAAAAGATTCAAACTTGTATAAATAACAAAGAACAAGGATGAGAAAGGATTATACCAACACTAGATGAAGAAAAGGAACAATCTTGCATTAATGAGAAACCCAAATACAATCCCAAGGTTGTCAAGCTTGAGACAATCTCCAAGAATCCCTTAATACAAGCACTAATTACAAAGGATTAACTAAAGATTAACTAAAATTAAGAGAAGATTAAAGCTAATGAGTGAGAATCAATCTAGGGTTTTTGAGGCTTAAACTAGTCTAGGGTATAATAAGTCTTTGTCTTCTTACAAGAGAAGGGTATATAAAGGGTTTAAGAATGAAAGGAATCGAAAGGAAATGAACACGAGCTGAACTGGGACAATCCCGATCGGGAAAGGAAATCCCGATCGGGAAAGTGGAGAATCCCGATCGGGATTTTATGTTCCCGATCGGGAACACCCCACAGTAGTCGCTCCTTGCTCTCCTCTTTATTCCCGATCGGGATGAGGCCATACCCGATCGGGAATAGTCTTGTAGGCCTCCAATATGAACTTTTCGGTCCCTCCTTGGTTCTCATGGCCTTCTCATCGATTCTCGGGACTCGGGATCGGGTCTCGGAGGCTCGGGATTGGGTCCCAAGGTCTCGGGGTCGATTCCAAGGCATCGAGTCATCGTTCCTTAGCTTCGTTGGCTCCAAAATGCATATGTATTGAGTCGGAATCACTCCAACTCTTCATGAACGGTCTCGGGAACCTGAAACGAGCTAAAGGGAACATAAGAAGCCCATAAACCGCTCCAAAGGAGCGGTTCCACAAGGAAAATGGGACCAAAACACTACAGAATAGGCACTACAAACGACAATTATCACTAATCGAGTCAGGAAACCCAACCTCTCCATATTTGCTAGTAAAAGTGTGGTAGAACATGCCATAGAAGAGGGAGAGTGTGTCTTTGTCATGGGTACTAGAGAGGAACCAGTTAGGGTTGATAATGGGTTTGGAGGGAAACGATTTGAGGAGTTGCTAAAGGAACTGGGTTTTTTCATTCCTAATGAATTACCAGCTGGTTTGACACCTATTAGAGATCATGAGTCCTTAAAGTACATCAATGGCTCGCAAAAGCTAAGTCCAAGACATACCAAATGGGTGGAACTCTCGCAACCCTTTCATTTCTCTTCCAGATATAAGGATGGTATGAGCAATATCGTGGATGATGCTTTATCTTGTCGCTACACACACTTATCCACCCTAGATGTAAGATCGCTTGGATTTGAGACTTTGAAGGACTACTACTCTGTGGATGCTGATTTTGGTGAAGTATTCACCAAGTACAAGGCTGGTGCTCTTAGTATTTTTGATGAGTTTGTTTTGCAGGAAGATTTTGTTTTTAAAGGGAACCATCTTTGTGTTCCTAAACATCCTATTTCAGAATTTCTAGTTAGAGAAGCTCATGGAGGAGGGCCAGCTGGACATTTTGGCGTGACTAGGACCTTAGAGGTGTTGAAAGAACTCTTCTTCTGGCTAAAGATACAAGGGAACATTCAAAACATTGTGGGCAAATGTGTGACATGTCATTTCTCAAAAAGTCCTTTCGAACCAAGAGAGTACTTGCCATTCTCCAAAATGGCTCACTTCACTATTTGTCACATAACTGACGATGCTAACAAAAGGCCTGACTTTTACTTTCGAGGAGTGGTACGCCTACATGGGAGTCCCAAGCCTTTTGTTTCTGATCAAGATTCCAAGTTCCTTAGCTACTTGTGGAACACATTATGGAGAAAGCTCAAATCCATGATAAAACTCCACGAATAAATTCGAGAAAGGATCAAGGAAGTAAATGAAGCCTACAAAAGAAGGTCCAACAAAAACAGGAAACCAAGAATCTTCCAAAAGGGTGACTTGGTTTGGGTTCACTTAAGAAAGGAGAGGTTTCCAAGCAAGAGAAAGAATAAATTGATGCCACAAGCCGAAGGTCCATATAAGATCATATCAAGGGTAAACGACAATGCCTACAAGGTGGAATTACCGGATGATTATGGAGTTCATGCCACGTTCAACGTGGGAGATCTTTCTCCTTATCTTGATGATGACGGCATTTCAGAATTGAGGACAATTCCTTTTCAAGGGGGAGAAGATGATCTGAATGGAGAAGCAACAACAAAACTGGATTTCAATGAGCTCACACTAGCTCCAAATGGTTCAAGTTCAAGCCTCTTAGTCCCTCCTTCAAGTTTAGTAGTGTGCCTTCTTCAAGTGTTAAACTAGCTCTTGTGAACACCTACTTGGACTGAATAAAAGAGCTGAAACACACATTGCTCTATTCTGATTTCCAAGTTCAAATAACAAGCAATTGGAGTTATTGCTTTCATACATGAATAAGACTCATTCACACCTCCAACCAGCCAAAGCACACCAAGAGAAAAGCACCAGATTTGGAGTATAACTAGAGGATGAATTCAGTCATTTTAGTTCAATGTATTTACTTTGTTTTTATCACTTAGTAGTTTGTATCCTTTAATGAGGCTTGACTATTCTGGTTGGAGCCTCATTTGGGACGTGTTGCTTGGCTATAAATAGCCAAACACTTGATGAATAAAGCATTCAACTTTTATCAAACAAATCTGAGTTAAGCTTTGCTTTCCTTTTCGTCTTTGTAGTTCACAAGACAAAGTATTAGAGTTAGTCGCGTTACAAGCTCTATACTCGCTATTTCAATCGATTGTTTGAATTAGCACCCGCTTTGTTGAGGTATAGGTCTATCTCACTAAGCATACTATCCCTTGGTTACGGTTCTATCATCCTCACAAACTATCCTTACAAGCTGTTTTGTTGCTTTTGTTTACGTTCATTTCAGAATACTATCAACCTTCACGTTTTTGTTTCAAAGTTCATATTAACTCACATCAGGTAACCCACTAAATTGATTTCTCTTGACCAATTGGATAAATTGCGTTCGCCACAAAATTCCCGGTATATGCCTCCGGTAAAGTGGATGGACCCGGCAAAACATCTTCCGTAAAGGTTGAGTGAGAAGAAAACTTAGGCATGATTGGATATAAGGGAGAAGATGGTGGTGTAGACGGTGTTGATGTAGATGAAGAGGGGGAACTAGGAGAAGAATTACCGAAGGGATTGATGAAGGTCCCTCCGGCCGTCTCTCGAGGTGACTCGCTAAAGTCGGCTCCTTGGGCTTGCCCTTGATGAGTATTGCTTGCACTTGGTTGACAGATCCTAACCCGGTTAATCGTCCGTTGGCGAAAGGCTCGAAAGAGTCTCTCCGGCTCTGGATTAAAGAGATAGAAGTCGCCTCCCCTCCTAGGCATACACTACACACTAGAACAAACGTGAGAACACCTAGTGCTTTGTGGGCACTAGGCAACGACAATAAACAAGCCCAACTAGAGACAAAGAGAAAAGAAAGCTAAGAAAAGAAGAAAAACTAGAAAATATTCACAAGAGAAGATGGGAGAACACAAAGAAGGGTAACTAAGTCTAGAAATAAGCAAGCTAAGTCTAAACAATGCACCGTCCCCGGCAACGGCGCCAAATTGATGGTAGGGGTTTGTCACGTCCCTAACCGTCAATAAACTACCGATTACACCTAGTGGGTAGCTAGGGCAAGTCGGGATCGTATCCACGAGGACGGTATATCAAGGCTTAGACTATGTTGGCCTAGAACGAGACTAGGTTACCAAAAAAACACAAAGAACGATAAATGGAAAACTATGATGGTTAAGGAGGTGAAGAAGGGACTAACAATGGACTAACTAAAACAAGATAAAAAGAGAATAACTAGAGACTAACTAAACAATGAAACTATAGATATGATGACTAACTAAGACGATGAACTCAAATAAGGAAAGAAGTGGGGTAGGTCGGGTTCATAGGAGTAGAAGGGTAAATGGGGTGATCAAGGGGGGTGTCTCCTAATTGCTAGGGTCGGTCCGGGCTCTCGCAACTTAGACCGATGTCAAGGTGGGTCCGGGCTCTCGCAACTTAGACCCTAGTCCGCACTCTCGTGACTACGACTATTCTCAACATTTCCACATAATAGACAAACAATGAGAAGATGAGCACAAGTATGGGAAGCATGGCCACTACAACTCATACAAGCATATCAACAAACACATAGAGTGCCCACAATGTGACTAACAACAAAGATTCACCCTTTTCCCTTAATCAACCCTAATCATCCATAATCTACCCCTAATCCTCCTACTAACCCCACAAGAAGACTACTCACTCATGATGAAGAATAAAACAACAATAACAAGAGAAAACATCATCACAAAACAAACATCCATAATGAATAACAAGAACAATAACAATCACAATATAAAAAGATAGAAACTTGATTGAATAACAAAGAATAAGGATGAAAAGATTATACCAACAATAGGATGAAGAAAAGATGCAATCTTGTATAAATAAGAACCCAAATAAAACCCAAGGTTGTCAAGCTTGGAGAATTCTTCAAGTATCCTCTTAATACAAGAACTAATTACAAGGATTAACTAAGGATTAACAAAGATTAAAGGAAGATTAGACTAATGATGAAACTAAATCTAGGGTTTTGAATGTCTAATGGAGGCTTAAGAGAGTCTAAACGATCATAAGATGTGTTAGTAATGCAAGAGGGAAGTATATATATGGGTACAAGAATGAAGGAGAATGAAATAAAAGAAGTCACGCAGCCTCTGTAGCGTCCCGACCGGGACGGGATCATCCCGATGGGACGGCCCTGTCATCCCGATCGGGACGGGTTGGTCCCGACCGGGATGGGCTCACAGCAGCCTTCTTCAAAGCGCACCTCATCCCGAACGGGATGAGGCCATCCCGAACGGGATGGGTCTTGTAGGCCTCCCTTAAGAGCTCTTTGGTCCCTCCTTGCCTCTCATGGGTTTCTCGCCGATTATCGGGACTCGGGATCGGGTCTCGGAGGCTCGGGATTGGGTCCCAAGGTCTCGGGGTCGATTCCAAGGCATCGAGTCATCGTTCCTCTACTCCGTTGGCTCCAAAATGTGTATGTATAGAGTCGGAATCGCTCCAACTCTTCCAAATCGGTCTCGGGAACCAGAAACGAACTAAAGGAAGCATAAGAAGCCCATGAACCGCCCCCAAGGAGCGATTCCACAAGGAAAAAGGGACCAAAACACAACAAATAGGCACTACAAACTACACTTATCAGATATACGAATGATTACTCTATATTATACTCCGTATATGAGTAATACGGAGTAAAATTCAATCAACTTATAATTTTTTGATGTGGGATAATTCTACTTGATTTTATAGTCTTAAGAATGTTTTTTAGTACTCAAAAGATTTCTCGATAATATCTAAGGACGAATGATTACTTTTATTTATATAATAGAATTTTCATCGTCTTATTATAATTTCTCGATGTGGGATAATTGCACTTAAATTTAGAAGTAGCTTTTAATAGTTTTATAAGACTACATTTTTTTTGATATCTAAAAACGAATGATGTCTCTTATTTGTGATATATATAATTTAATCAGTTCATCATAATTTTTCGATATGCGATAATTTTTTTTTTTTTCTAAAAAAAAAAATGGTTGGTTAACCCCATCTGGCTTTCCACTTTTCCTACTTCTTCTGCTATTTTTTCTGAAGCTGGTCTATCAGATCACTCCCCAATATTGGTGCAGGTTCTGAAAGACCATATGCCTCGTAAGGTCTTCAGTTTTTTAAATGTTGGACATCTCATCCTGATTTCTTAGCTATTGTAAGACATGCTTGGAATGGAAGGATTGAGGGATCTCCTACTTACAAATTTTTTTGGTAAACTTAAACTGGTTAAAAAGGCTCTACAAGCTCTACATAAAGAGCACTTCTCTAATGTTTCTGATAGGGTGAGAAGGACTAAACAAGAACTCTTATCCTGTCAAGAGAAATTGCAAGATTCTCCTTTCTCCCTTAACTTAATTATGGAGGAGAAGGATTTATATACTCAATACAACAACTTAAAAAAGGCTGAAATTGACATGCTTCAACAAAGAGCAAAAATTCAAGATCTACAGTTATCTAACTGCTCTACCAAATACGTTTATGCTAAAATAGCTGAAAGAAGGAATATCCAAATGGTGGGAGCAATTAAAGATGCTGCTGGGGTCATACATGAAGGCACTGATGCAGTGGCTAATGCTTTTCAAACCTATTATACCAGTCTGCTAGGCCAAAAAAGTATGGTTATTCTTGTTCTAGTATTCAGCAGGATATGTGTATTACTAAGTGTAGACACCCGCATTTTGACCGCCAGGTGTCTATAGCAGTTTCCAAAAAACACCCGATGATGATCGGACGCAAACATGCTTCTACACGCTCGGATATGGGCTCGAAATCATTAGTTGCTGGCCTATGCTTTTACAGAGTACAAATCCCGCAAAACTGACTTCAAATTCAGGCCCAGTGGGTCGTTTCCAATCAAATAAGACTAATTTGAGTCAAAACCGACACCGGAAATAAAACCGACTTTTAGCGATTGGGTCAAACCCCGATCAAAGCCGTTTCCGAGACACAAAAAACAGCCGTACAAACATTAAAAGTCCAACCCAAATACAAAGCCCACAAAATGCCTAACCCGAGGTCCAAAAACTGGACCCGTGCGCTTCAGCTGACCCACTCGATCGAGTGGGCTGACCCACTCGATCGAGTGTCAGCCCACTCGATCGAGTGGGCCCTTAAGCAAGCCCGACTGCGATTGTTTGGGCCACTCGACCGAGTCAGCAGGTTACTCGGTTGAGTAACCCTAGACGGGGGAGCTAGACTTTGCCTATATATACACCCCTTTGTGCATGCAATTGAACACTTTTACACACATCTCATACAACCCTAATCACACACTTTCAAAAACCCTAACCCTAGCATCTAGGAATCTAAACCCTAAACCACCATAACTTAACTTACATTAACCTCGATTCTCCCGTGCTAAAGCCACAACTAACGAGATCTATCCGAGACTAAGAAACATGTAGGTTGAGGGTGCAAAATCCCGTTCTTCTCTCTTCTTCTTTCTCTCCTCGTCGTCCGTCCACCTCGTCGTCGTTATCGTCGTTTTTTTCGTGTTTTTTTATATTTCGTTGTCGCGTCTAAGATAATAATTACTAATATTAAGACACTAAAATACTCGTGGATTTGTGTCGAGCGCAAAGGATGACGGGATAAGGAAACCCGAATATATAAGGGTTTTCACCCGATGTTGCCGATCGCTTATCCCGACACCCCAAACGCTTGATTATTGAAGCGAGTCAAACGTCAACAAAATCGGTTATTTTATTTTTGTTGCGTCGCAATCATCATCCGCCGCATACTCATCGTTTTTTAAATTATTTTTAGTTAAAGTCGAAACCTTTTGATGCGGATCCGACATCATACAATTCGCAAGTATTAATTATGATGTCGGGATGCGAAGGGAATCAAGTCGAGTCCTTTTTTTAATTCAAGTGTCGATCTATTAGATTCGATACCAACTCAATAGTTGGATGTCAATTCTAAACGATTTAGTCAAATAATTTAACTAACACGATTTTCATTGATGCTAAAATAGTTGTCATCTAATTCGTTAGAATTATTTACGACACTATAAACGCGGAGAAAATCTATATCGTCTTAGTTAATTTAAACGACTTATAGCATTTTTTTTTAAGTTTCACTCTAATAATCGATATCGATTCACTAATCGAATATCGGATATGACGAGTATCAAAGTCCGAATCGCGCATAAATCTTACAATATTTATGCCCGATTCAACAAAATCATCGAATTATCAAAATCAAAAAGCAATCTCGCAATCAATAATAAATTGTGAGGCGAACCCTAGTTCATACAGAGGGCACTCGATCGAGTGCCTAGTCCACTCGGTCGATTGGTACCCCAAAAACGAGACATAAGGTTATTTTGACAACCACTCGGTCGAGTCTCGCAATGACTCGATCGAGTGGCCGTGCACTCGATCGAGTTTCCTCATAACTCGGTCGAGTGACGTCGCGAAATCCGGACAGAAACCTTTTCAGAGGTCCACTCGGTCGAGTCCCTCAATGACTCGATCGAGTGGCCCTTTATCACGTCAAACCGTGAGTCCTACAATGTCATTCGAGTCTCGTTAATACTTTTTTTTATGACTTAGGTCAACACGTGTCAATTCTATCACGTGAAATATTAGTTTTCAAAACCATGCATCATCTTATTTACGTCATTCCATATTATTCTATATTATTCGCAAACCGTCATTATCGTTATACCGTTACTAACAAGTTTGTTATTTTTCTTGTTGATTTATTTTCATTGTTTATTTTATTGTACTAAAATAAACCTCGCATGCTAAATATAACTTTGACGTTAGTATTAGATGCATTAAATCGACGTAGCAACCCATTCAATTTTTCGCATGCTTAGGGAAAATAATGTTTGCATATCATTTTCATCGTTTTACTAACACATATTAAAACGTCATTCGATATCTTAGTAGAGGCCGCTAATGTGCGGGCGGGGTTGGGTGTTCTTTGTGAACTTCCCAACACGTACCCTCACCCCTTACTCAGAACCTCGGTTTCCGGATGCCCGAAACCGTAGGCGCACGAGAGTCATTCAATACACGGTATCCGATAATGTCGGTAACGGTATCAAATGCAAAGGGACGAGCCCAATAAACTCTGACATCGGAAATGGGCCATACTTTGTGCATGGCCCACTACGACATAGAGTGGGTTCGAACGGGCCCGAACTCCCACAAAGTTCGGTGGCGACTCCACTTCGATTTAAATTTCAATTCGACCCATTCTCATATGGAGATTCATTCGCCTCCCCAAACCCGCGCGTGGCCGCGTCGGGGTGGACCTATGTCATGTCCACACTAAGGATCAAAAGGGTAACCTCATTGCTCCTATTACTGAGAATGAAATAAAAGAAGCGGTTTTTGGGATGGATATTAATAGTAGTCCTGACATTGATGGGTTTTCTGCTGGTTTTTATAAAGCAGCTTGGAGTGTTATCAAGGTGGATTTCTGTTAAGCTATCCTAAATTTCTTTCAAAAGAGGCACATGTCTAAGCAAGCGAACTCTACTTTGATCACTCTAATTCCCAAAAAGAAAGAAGCTTCCTCTGTAATGGAATTCAGGCCTATATCTTGCTGTACAGTCTTCTATAAGATTGTGAGTAAGATCATATCTAACAGGCTTAAGCCTATCCTACCTGGGATAATAGGTGATGAACAGGCTGCCTTTGTTAAAGGAAGAAATCTTTTTGATAATACTCTTCTCTCCCAAGCATTAGTCAAAGGCTATACTAGAAAATTTATTACACCAAGATGTATGGTGAAGGTTGATATCAGGAAAGCATTTGATTCTCTTCAGTGGGAATTTATTGCTAACATGCTTGATAAGCTTGGGTTCCCTCATATTTTTGTTTCCTGGATCATGGGTTGCATTTCTAATCCTTGGTACTCTTTCAAATTAAATGGAGGGGTTCATGGTTTCTTTCAAGGTAAGAGTGGGATTAGACAAGGGGATCCTTTGTCCCCCTACCTTTTTGTGTTGAGCATGGAAGTTTTTTCAAGACTTATGAGGAGAATAGGAACCTTGGATCGGGTTTCTTTTCACCCTAAGTGTTGCAGACTCAATCTTACTCACCTAATTTTTGCGGATGACCTTATGCTCTTCACTAGAGGGGATGTACCCTCAGTTCAAGCTATGAAACAAATCTTGGACTCATTTGGCTATATGTCTGGTCTAAGAGCTAATCTAGAGAAAACTTGCATCTACTTTGGTGGTACTCATCCTTTGGTTCAACAGCAGATCCTGGAACGCACTGGTTTTGCTTCTGGTTCTTTCTCATTTAGGTATCTTGGTGTACCTCTTAATGATGCTACCATTAAAATGTCTATGTTTGATTCTCTGATTATTAGACTACAGCAATCCATTAAGCATTGGTCATCTAATCTGCTTTCTTATGCCGGTAAAGCTCAACTGATAAACTCAGTTGTGTTTGGTCTGCAAAATTTTTGGTGCTCCAACATTCTCCTTCCAAAAGCCATAGTTCATTCAATCAACACTACAACAAAATTACCTTTTCGCGGTAATTATTTTGCTATTTCATGTCGATTCCATTCGACGCGAAAGGTTTCCCCGTCGATTGTGTATTCGTTGAGGTAGGTGGCGTTGTCGTAGCCTTTAGTGGCGAATAATCTATTCACTGGGTTAGCTTTTTAAAATCGACACGAAAGAAGTTGAGATTTAGTGACGATTTTAGTGTCGATTATTAATGATGCGGTAGATAATTTAATTTCCCACTAATAAGAATTGTAGGATTGTATTCGACACGATAAGTACAATAAAATGTTATTTAGTGACAATTTTTGTAATTGCATTCGACGCGACAAGTATTTCAAAATGTCATCTTTAACAATCGTAACAATTTCATTCGACAAGATATGTAATACAATTGCAACCATATAGTAAATTGGTATTGATTTCATTCGATACAAATTTCATTTCTATCTCTCAGATACGGTCCGAAAATAAAAAGAAAGAACAAATGAAAAAACATGATACTTCTATATTACTCATCAAATCTCAAAAATTATGTATTCAACATCGACTAAATTAAATTAATAAAAATACGTCCAAAACAAGTGCAAACAGTACTTTTAAAACAAAAAAAATTACATCTTCAACCCCAAAGCAAAGCTTCAACCCATGTATTCTGTATCACATAAACTAGCCACACCTTACTGCAATAAACAAAGATAATATATATACCAAGTTAATAAAAAAATCATTTCTCATGTGCAAGTAAAAAAATCAAATATATTTATGTATAATAAATTAACAAGTTCATGTTTCCCAGACATAAATAGCAAAAATGTTACACGTCAAACGCTTAAATTGCTATAATCTTCTTGTAAAAACATTCAAAATTCATCCACAATATCATATGACATGAGTCCGTTATCCAGTTGAGTTGAGTGTAATATCGTACTTGTAACATATTATGTATTAAGTACGAACCAATATTGATATAAGAACATACCGTTAATTAATTATGTAAAAAATGATATAAGAACATACCGTATTAGTATGATCATATCGTTATACAAAGGGAAGAAATACGGATTTTGAGGGATTCGCTTCAAAACATCCATTGACTCAATCACTCCCCATACAAGGGAATTTTTTGTGAAAGGTAACTTCTGATGATGAGTTTTTGTAGGCATAATTGTCATGGCTTGAATTTCAATCTGATCTCATCAATTTCATCTCCTATAACTCCAGTCTCAATTACATGACCTGCATACCCAAACAAGTCCTAACATATTGAAAATACAACAAAAGAAGATAACAAGAAAACACCAACAATGAGAGAGGTAAAGGGGACATATGTCGGCAGGGTAAGCAATTTCTGGATGACAACTAATCAAAATGGAGTATACTCAAGAAAAGAAATGCTTTGACTAATAGCAACTTTGCGGGTTGAAGAAAATGCAGGATGTTTGGTGATTATTTTGCTCCTTTTTTCCAATCATTGAAACAATCATTAAAGAGCATAACATCAATTTGCATTTCCTTATACATATCATTCTCTGTAGAAGAGTGAGCTTCCAACAAGCAAGCTGACATAAGCATTACCTGAAGGTACAACTACTGCAAATTCTCGGTCTACTTCATTGTGTTATTCCTCAACTAGCGCTTCGATAGAGATATCAGCATCTTCTGCAAAATTACTCACAACCACAGGCTCAACTATCTGCTTGTGTAACATGAAATTTCTGGATGACCAAATTATACGGATTACTACGTAATATAAAGTTGTACCACATCACATAACCAATAAGCAGTTTAAATGCAGCAAAAAGCTATAGTTAGCCTATCCTTTATCAGGCAAGAAAAGAAGATATTATTATTATTACTTGAACTATCCTTGCCATTAAAAAGTAGCAATACCTTTGGTTTGAAGTTCCGCCTTTGAATTTGATTTCAGTTTCTTTCCTGGTAAGATAATTGCATTAGTTGGATCCAAAGCTGCTATAGCTATCTTGTTATTTTCTGACGGGTCATTTTCCAATACTTCTCCTTCCAAGGTTTAACCTATGAATATCACGTAACCGTTTGTCCTTTCAACTGATCGATAATGATGCTTATACGTGTCGAATGAGGATCACTGAAGGGAGTTGAGTCGCTTGTCAAAAGCGGTTTGAAAACATCAATAGGATTCTCAACCTCACTTGATAGAGCTCTCTCAATTGAGTCTTCCACAACAGAAATATCCGACCTCATTCTTTCCGCAATTTCTAGTAGTAATGCAACTGTACACACACACATGAAGAGCATTAAAAATCCTACATCACAGTTTCAATTGTTTATCAACTTACGGAGTATAGTTTAGTCTACTTCAATGTTAAAACCCCGTAAAAACATCTTTTGGCAGTCTCAAAGCAACATAAGAAAAACTAACTTATAAATGAGTCTACTTTAGTGTTAAAAAACCTGTCAAGCATCTTACAGTAGTATCTACCCTTACATACTCCATAAAACTTATCATAACCAAGATATTGAATCTCAGTTCAAATTTTGATGGCGGCACACCATAAAAGCGGTGAATATTGCCTCAAAATGTCATCACAATAACCTATAAACCATAACCTCATACAAATTATTTGTTACCAAGCTCATATCTCATTCATATGCACCTGGTTATCATTTAGTTATAAATCTATAATTAACCTACTACTCGTAGACCATATAGTAGTAAATCTTAATTTCAGTAATTGCATTATTAGTTGCAGTAGCTGCAGTCTGATCTCATAAAACGTGGCATATATCGTCGCCTCCAAATGAGATAGAATACTAAAATTGTAGTCCCACTAATGCCTCAAAGGCCGAAGCCTTATGCATCTATAACATTACAAGATTCACAGCGCGTGGACCATCATCTCCTCATTAATCTCCTATTCAGATACCTTGAACTAAAAATATAGAAATCGTCACGAAACATCTCAAAAGCAAAGTTAATATCAGCATGTATTCACTACTAGCATAACCTGCCTAGGTGATTAGCTGCACATGATGCATCTAAGCAACCAAATCGTAGGCCAAACAATTAGTTTCCGGGACTGTCAACAAATCGTAGCTGTTGCATACATATTTATCAAGGCAAACTAAATTTTGACTATGAAATTCACAAATTTATCAAGAAAATTGAATCAAACAATAAACAACTCAATTACCATGAATTAAACCGAAGAGTGAAAGAAGAGTTTCACAAATTAAGCAACAAACACTAAAATGCGAAAAACGAGCGCTTACAATTCGGTGGTAAGAGTGGCGAGCGAGCACCAAACTCCTACATTCTACAAGCCTCTTAAATCCAATTATCTTCAATTGACTACCAAAAAAACAATAACCAATCATCTATTCAGCAACCCTAAATTATCAAACATCAATAACTCCCAAATCAAACTTGCATAAACACAAAATCAAATAAAAAAAATCAGATTCACGAATTTTGAAACGCACCAGTAGTTGTAGATGAGTTTCGGATTTGAAAAACAGAAATAGAGCGATGACGATGAAGGACTGTTGTCCGCGACGAAGAAATGTGAGAGGGGTAGACAATGACGATAGAGGTCTAGAATAAAGGTTCGCAAGGAAGGAGATATCGGGATATATCACAAAATGTGATTTACAGAGTATTTTTTTAACAAGAAAGAGAGGAAGGTTTTAAGTAGGTTTACTAGGGTTATAGGAGATAACCCGTCAAATGTTTGGGTTTATTAGTGTTGATTGGTATTTGTTACCATAAGTGGTCACTTATAAGGAATAAAGTATATTAATTATGTTGATTTCTCAATCATCATGAAATAATCGCCGCGGAAAAACGTTTTTGTTGTAGTGCAATAAGATTTGCAAGGATTTTTTCTGGGGTATTATGCCAGGTCACAGGAGATTAATATTCAAGAAATGGGATGATATATGTAAACCTTGGTCTGCAGGAGGTTTTAACATTAAGAACTTGGAAGCTTGGAACAAGGCGCTTCTTACTAAATGGATATGGCACCTGTCTAAGAGTACTGACAGTATTTGGGTACAATGGTGTCATTGCTATATTCTTAATGGTGCTTCCATTTGGAGTGTTGAGTCCAAAGAGTATTTCCCCTCAGGTTTTGAAGAATATACTTCTAGTCAGGGATGACTGTATCAGCAGAAGTGGATCCATCCAAGCTGCTAAAGACATGATTCTCAGCTGTGTTTCAGGGAATAAATTCAAAGTTGCAGTGGCCTATTATTTCTTTTTACAGGAGTTCTCTCCTCAGTTCTGGTGTAAAGCTCTGGCTTCTTCTATAACAGTCCCCAGACATAAAATTATCACATCCCTAGTGGGCTGTAATAAGCTTCCAACTGTTGATAAGTACAAAGAGAAGGGGTTTCATTTGGCTAACAGGTGCAATCTATGTCAGCAACAGAAAGAATCAGCAAGACATCTTTTCTTCCGATGTAGCTTCTCAAAGTCGGTTTGGCATCAAGTCTTAGCTTGGTTAGATATTTCTCTTCCTACTGATAATCTTTTGGGTGGACTGAGATGGATATCTCAGCCTACAAAAAGAAATCATTGGAAAGCGGACTGGTTCAAAGCATGTATTGCTGTTGTTGTATATCTGATCTGGAAGGAAAGGAATGCAAGGGTATTTGGTACAACATCCACTACGGCTGAAAATCTAATGTTACATTTGAAGTTTCTCATTTCAGTAAGATTTCTTATGTATAAGTCTAGTCCCAAATATAAAAGAGTTATAGATAGAATTTCAGTTTTGGCAAGCTAACACTTTAGTGTGCTAGTCTTTTTGCAATCTTGTAATTTCATTAACATCTAATGAAATGATATCTTTTTTGCAAAAAAAAAAAAAAATTATGAAAAAATTCAAAATTTTGTTTTTTATATTTTTCGAGGGTGAATAAATATTAAAACAATTATCAAACAGAATTCACTAAGCGTTTCACGTTATCGCTGTCCAATTTTTGTTGCCTAATCGCCGGTTTATATAGTGATAATTTTTTGAGTCTTAAATGGGGTAGGATTGTTTTTTTTTCTATAAAAATTACTATATTCTTTATTTAAATTTGAAAAAAAAATCGAGTCTTAGGTGGAGTAAGATTTTTTTTTCATATACAAATTTTTATCCCTCTTCTTCTAAAAGAATAGGGAGTTCTAAAAAATGGGACACGTGTCAGCCTCTCCTTCAATTTTTTCCCGCCCTTTTCATCCACCCTCTCAATCTCATTTCCTTTCTCTTTTAATATATATATATATATATATATATATATAGGAATAATCCTCATTGATAGGATTTACTGTCATTTCACGAATATACTCATTGATACTAAAGAAATATACCTAATTCTCATTGACACATGAAATATTTATTTGAGTCAAATAATAATATTATAATAATTATGTAAAGTCAAATAATAATAATATTATAATAATTATGTAAATCTCTGAGTATAATATAACTTAGAGTAATTCTTTAACATTAAAATTTTCCCTCCAAAAGTTTCAATGTCTCAATTTTAAAAACAAATAATTTAGGCTAGAAATAATAATTTAACTCATATATATTTATAAAATTATTATCGTACCAATTTTATTTTTTGATAACTTATAAAAATTGAAAAGTATTTTTAAAAAATTGCAAATATTTACTTTGATATTATTTGACTTAGTTTAACCCTTTTATACTAAGAGAATAAGAGAAACAAGAATTGCGCTTTTTGTCATCACGAGAATGAAAGTTTTTCCGCGAAAAAAATATATTATACAATATTTTTAGTATATTATACAATAAATGGGTTATAATATCACCAAATAGTATATATTACTATAAGATGTATCACCAAATAATATAAGGATATAATAGAAAAAAATAACCAAATATATATTCCTAATAAAAATATTGAACGATATAATAGAGATATTCCTAAAATTGACAAATATGGAGAAAAATAAAATTAGCCAATATGGAGAAATCGATGATTTTAGTCAAGTATATTACACAATATAAGGATTATAATACACGATACTTTTCATTTTAATTTCTATCAAAGGCCACTAATTTTTAACATCTTATTAAAAATAATCATTAAAAATAACATACCAAACATCAAAATACCTATTATGAAAAAATAGGTAATAAAAATGTAAATGTTACGTAGTACTCCGTATTAATTGCCTATATAAACATCTTGACTCAAAAAATATGCAATAAACATATTAACTCAAAAACCGTGCAATTGCACGGGGTCTAATCTTGTACTCTATTATTTATTTAACTTAAAAAACATATTACAAAATTTGGACCAATCATATCGCTCGAAAAGTTCCTACTTTATTAATATAATATTGATTGATTGATTATGGATGACACCTTATTAAAAACATTTTAAAAGGCATTTAAATATTTCCATAATTATAACCTCAATCTAAGATACTATTGTATTACAAAATGAATATATGTGGACATGACATAGGTCCACCCCGACGTGGCCACGCGCGGGTTTGGGGAGGCGAATGAATCTCCATATGAGATGGGTCGAATTGAAATTTAAATCGAAGTTGGAGTCGCCACCGAACTTTGTGGGAGTTCGGGCCCGTTAGAACCCACTCTATGTCGTAGTGGGCCGTGCACAAAGTACGGCCCATTCCGATGTCAGAGTTTATTGGGTTCGTCCCTTTGCATTTGATGCCGATACCGACATTATCGGATACCGTGTATTGAATGACTCTCGTGTGCCAATGGTTTCGGACATCCGGAAACCACGGTTTTGAGTAAGGGGTGAGGGTACGTGTTGGGAAGTTCACAAAGAACACCCAACCCCGCCCGCACATTAGCGGCCTCTACTAAGATATCGTTTGATTTTTGAATACGCGTGTTAGATAAATGATATGCAAATAGTGTTTTCGACTAAACATGTGAATTATATTTGATCTACGTCGTTTAATGCATCTAAAATTAACGTCAAAGTTGTATTTAGCATGCGAGGTCCGTTTTAGTATAATAAAACAAAACAACGAAAATAAGATACAAAGACAAAGAACAAACGAGTTAGTAACGGTTTGCAAATTGAATAAATGATGTAAATATGATATGATGCATGGTTTTGAAAAGATAAATCACGTTATAGACTTGACACGTGTTGACCGAAGTCATAAAATATTTATCAAGACCCGAAACATGCTGAAAGTCTCGTTGTTTTGCTAAATCAGGAGCCACTTGATCGAGTCATTGCGGGACTCGACCGAGTGGTCTCGAAAAAGGCTTCTGTCTTGGTTTTTAGGGTACCACTCGATCGAGTGGGCTAGGCACTCGATCGAGTGTCCCCTGTACGAGCTAAGGCTCGTTTTGCTTTTGATTTCGAAATTGCTTTTTGAAAAATCGATAATTTTGTTAAGTCGCGTAAAAATATGATACAATTTATATTCGACTTAAATATTGATACTCGTAATATTCGATGTTTGATTATAGAATTAATATCGAATATTTAGAGTGGATTTTGAACAAAAGTTATTTAGAAAATCGTTTTGAATGTTGTTAAGACGAGATAATTCCTCCACGTTGTAATATAGTAATTACTCGGTTTCAATGATATTATGCTTAACATGTTTTGATGATTGATACCTTTAGATCCGACATTCGACTATAGAGTCGATATCGTATCCTAGGAAATAATGTTTTTTGAAAATAGTACGATAATATCATTATTAGAAACGAGAAAAGAAGAATAATAAAAAAAATGTGATGATAAAAAAAAACGAAAAAAGAGAAAAAGACGAGAAGGAGAAGAAGAAGAGAGAGAGAACGGGATTTTGTAACACCCTCAACCTACATGCTTAATTATCTCGAAAACGGACTCGTAATAGCGGCCTAGGCGCGGGAGCGTTAAGATGTATATAGGTGAGTTATGGTGTGTATGGTTAGGGATTTGGTGAGTTTTGCTCTCGGGTTTGTATATGGTTCGCCTAAAATTGCCTAGAATTTCGGGTTGGTATTTGTGTGTCTAAAATTGCCTAGAATTTCGGGTTGTGAATGGATGAGATTCCTATAGGATTTCTAGAGGAAAGGTCGGAATATAATATGCCTAGTATTGCTGGAATTCCGGGTTGTAATTTTGATGATGTGTGTTGATGTTGTAATTGATGTCGGGAATTGTGTGTGCAAGGGTGGGGTATTTATAGGATGAAATACCGACTTGGGATAGGAGATTGATATCTTGCAAAGGAAGAAAATAAACGGTTGAGATGAAGTGGGATTCCATCTTTGGATAGGAAAAGGTTACTTGCATGGGAAGAAACACCCGGTTTAGATGGAGTAGGATTCCGACTTTGGATAGGAAAGGATTCCTACTTTGTAGCTGATATTTGTGTAGTATTTGACTTCGAGTCATATTTTTGAAGTGGTGTGACAGATTTTTATGTCTCGGAAACGTCTTTGACCGGAGTTTGACCCGGTTGCTAAAAGACGGTTTTGCCCTTGGTGTCGGTTTTGACCCAAATTAGTCTCATTTGATTGGAAACGACCCACTGGGCCTGGATTTGAGGTCTGTTTTGTGAGATTTTTACTCCGCTAAAAGCTCGTGCCAACTACTATTGATTTCGAATCCGAAAATCGAGTGTATTAAGTCATGTTTGCGTCCGATCATCATCGGGCGTTCTTTGGAAACTGCTATAGACACCTAATGGCCAAATGTGGGTGTCTACAATATAGTATTTTTGAAAATATTCAGATTTTTTTTTTGTTATTTTTGAAAATCAGTAAGACCTAAAAAAAAGAATGTATATGAAATTCTAACAAACATGACTAATAAAAATGCTTGGAAAAAATGGTGAATACTTTCGATTTTGATCTTAATATCGATTGAGAAGACGAATTTGATCTTAATATGTTAGTAATGTATTATTTACCTTTTCGAAAATTTTAATAAGTTTACTACTCGTAATATATTATTTTTCGAAATTTTTAATTGTAATTTATTTATTTTAATATATTTACTTTATATAATAATAATAATAATAATAATAATAATAGTAATAAAATTCTCCCATTCAAAAAAAAAATAATAAAAAAATAATAGTAATAATAATAATAATAATAATAGATTAAGATTTTTAAAAAACACAAAAATATAATCATATTAAATAATTGTATATTTGAAATTAATCGAAAATATATTAACAATATAAATATTTTCAAGAAAATGAAAAATGGGAAATAAAAATAAAAATAAAAAAGTTTCTAAAATTAAGTTAACTAGACTATGGTTAACAATTAACTAAAGATGCAAAATTATTACCCTAACCCTAAACTAAACCTTAGGTTTTACGTGGCACGAGATATTTAGCTGTGTATGAAAATTTCGTACCCCGCGCATTTTCTATGTAATCTTCTTACGATACTAAATGTAATCTTCTTACGATAACCCGTCCATTGTTCCACGGGTATTAAAACTACTCGTAGTTAAGATCGGAAAGTGCAATCCTTCTACGGTTGTAGACTTGTAACACACTTTTGTCCCCCTAACTCGCCCCAATTTCTGCCACTCATCAATCCCACTTTTCTTCGATTTTCTCAACTCCATTAATAAATTTCAATTTATCATCCTCTTCCTTTGTTGTTTTCTTCAATTCTGCTTTCAATTTTCCCTGGTATTCTGCATCATCTTTCATTCCGTCGTTTGTATTTTGTATACCTTGTTTGTTTTACTTTTACGTACGCGAGGTAGGGTTCTTAGGGTTTTGATCTTTACTCGTTTGTAAAATCGTCCTCGATTTTCAATTTTTTATGTTATCATTATGTTTGAATTGTAATCGAAAGGTAAAGACGGGTTTTCTATAATTCCTAGGCTATACCTACTTTAGTAGCCTAATTATAATAGCAACAAGGGTTATTTAGTTGAATTCCATGCTGAATCGGTCGATTAGTTAAAAGAGTAACAATGATAGTATTTCGTAACTAAACGAAGACAACCTGAATGGAATGGAGGAGTACGTATAAGAAATAAGATACACATACTGGTGGGGTGGTTAATTAATTAGTCCTCTACTTGGTTTCAATCAGATACAGTGTTTTCAGATTGTATATTTTTCTAATTTGAATGTGTATGTCCTTTAGTTTCAAGTGTTGCTCATTTGCTTGATTATTTTGTTATCTAATTAATCATCATTTTTGTTCCTGCAGATTGATTTGACTACGCGGAGTTAATGATGGTTAACTATTTAGCTGTGGAAGATGGAATGCTGATATTGGACGAGGCATTCTCCAAGACCAGGAAGATTATGGAAGGAAGCTCTGATGTTAAATTCACTCCGGAAGAGTATCAAAGATTTTATGAGTATGCTATTTCTTTAATTCCTACTTATATCTCTTACTTCCATTTTCAATTTACCTACTTGTCGCGTGTTCAACAATCCATTCCGACTATGAGTATCAAGTATTTCCACAATATACCCGTCTCTATACTCCGACGGTCCGACCGACATACTCCCATCTAAAGCTTGCAGCCTGCCAGTTTAGTTGTTGTTACATGGCCTTTTTTTGGTTATGTTTCACTGATTTTATTTCCTACTCTACTCCTTTGACAGATGTGTCTACATTTTATGCGTCCAGAGAACTTCTTCCGAAAATTCAAAGATACTTTATGATCGGTATAATTACGGTCTGGATGAGTGCATTACTTCATTGGTAAGATTTTATTGTACAACATTGTAGTTTCTAGTCAAGTGCTTGCCATATAAGATTTTTTTTGGTGGCTTGGTTTATTACGGAGTATTATTTTTCTGCCAACTTTAAACTGTTAGACTACACTAGAGTAGCTTCGCTGAATTCTCATTGCATGCTACTTGTTGTGCATTCAATTATGTATCACAGTATCACCTCGACATGTAATTTCACAAGCTGCCAACCAACAACACTTGCTTGCTGCATAAAGCAGGATTCACGCATGGCTGTTTATGTAAAACGAGTAACGTGTCTTGCTATCCTTCTCTTTCTGCTACTTTTTTTGATACTGTAATGCCACCAAATTGATCGGTGAAATGCCTGGAGGTTCACTTCACACTGTTTTCGCATTCTGAGAGGCATAAGTGTATAGTGGCTACTTATTGTTTGAAGACCTTTTCGGCTGAAAAGGGCTCAACCGAATTTAAAATGAGAGTTAATTTAACTAAAAAAAACTTAATGGGGATGAACTAAATCGAAATAAATCAAGTTCACTGAATTGACTACGACAAATTAAAATTGGTGAGACTAAACTTAACTATACCGAATAAAGTGAAACTTAATTAGTCTTAGCTGAAAATAAGTTGCAAAGAATAGGGCCTATGTGGAATGTGGAATGTAAGGCAGTCCAATGCCTAAGTAAAATATATTATTTCTCCCGAATGAACAAGATGACAGGTAAAGTGGTAGATCTTAGGGCTAGATGTGCAGTCATTAAAGAGAGATTTATGTTACCTTAGTTTTTTGTTGTGTTGGTGTGACGATTAATTATCATGTATAAGCACTTGAGCAGTACTCTATTTGCTATTCAACTGTCCAGGAGACTTTGTGTCGAAAATAATATGACCAACGAGTATTTTCCGATTTCTGTTATGCTTTGTTTACTTTTTCTCATCTTATGATATCAGGTGTGTCCAGCATTAGAGGATAAACATGATGCACTTTTGTTAACTGAGCTAGTGGCACAATGGAATAATTACAATTTGATGGCAAGGTGGCTGTCAAGATTCTTTAGTTACCTTGATCGCTTTTATATCCCCCGAGTTGGTGTCCCTGGTCTTCTTGAGCAAGCAATTGGACGTTTCCATAATCTGGTACATAATTTTGGATACTCTGGCTGCTGTACTCTTGAGGGGTTTGTTTGTTTTTCGCCTTTTTTTCACATACGTAAATGTTAGATTATCCTTATGAATAACGTCTCAGGTGGATTCAAGGTTCAGTAGTAGATTCACAGCTGCTTTTATGTCAATGGTGGGTAAACACTTTTGCGACATTGCTGTACCAGTTATTAATGTTACTGGATATCTATGTTTTAAACTAGTTATTAATCCTTTTATAGATCAATCAAGATCGTAGCGGGGAGACGTGTAATCGAAGCCTGCTCAGGAGCGTCATGGAATACTGTGGTCAGGTCCGAGGAAATCAAGGACAAAGATGCTATGAGGATTTCCAGGATGCCCTGCTTTCAAACGCTGCAGCTTACTACTCTCAGATTGCTTCAAATTGGCTTCAATATGATTCATGTGCAGATTATATGTATAAGGTACTCCTTTGTTAAATTTATAAAGTCATTCTCACATTTTCAGACATTATCTTCTCTCTTCATTATATCAGCAAAGTAAATGAGCAATATAATGAAATTGTAGTCTTATAAGCATTACCATCACGAGTGTAATGGTAGGAGTTTTATAATTTATCTCACAGTACGCCTTTTTTAAATAAGGTCTTTTTTTTTAGAAAGACTACCTACCATTTAGCCCTTTCTAAAATACACTACATAACATTTTTTTAATTTATTAGGACACGTCTTGGATACGGTTCATGCTATTTAGACACATTTGGAGACGTTTTTAAACCAAGAATCATTGTTTATGGGTGACTTCCCGAACTTGAACGAAGGACCGTCAAGTCTGCCATTTATGTGTCTATGGTAGAGTTTGGTAGGAAAGTTGGGGAATCATGTTCTTTATAGGTTAATTGGAGGTTAGAATTGATAAATTAAAAGATGTGTTTTGGTCGATATGTTCCAGTCATAGGCAATTCAATTTATTTCCTTTACTTTGTCATTTGATTTCTCTCGACTTCTTTTAATTGACTTGGTTTTGCATATTTATTTCGTTTTTCCCTCACTAATTTATAATAGGGTGATGACTAAAAGCAGGACTAAATACTCGAAAATAACATGATATAATCAAATTTATTAAACTACTACCTTTTTGTTTTTACTAGTCGTTTGCCCGTGCGCTGCGCGCTCGGTAATCCATGTGTAGATATTGTTCCGGTCCTCCGATGTATGCTTTCCTTGAAAAGTGATATAGGCACGACTTTAAGGTCTAGCTGGTTGCTTAGTCACCGTAAGTTTCAGCCGAGTTAAAAAATACTCCCTCCGATTTTTATCTATCTTCCCTGTTTCTTTATTGGGCTGAAACACCCTTTATTCCCTATTTCTATTTTGGGTCATCAACATGTGGTCTAGAATCACCCTTACATTTCTCTCTCTTCCTTCTTTTATTTTGAACCACACATTCCTACACCCTTATTTTCTTCCTCAAAACCAAAGGGGAAGACAATAAAAAATCGGAGGGAGTACATATTACGGACTACATGATAACAAGTAAAAACTTCTTTCAATTGGCTAAATATTGTAGATAGGTTTTTAATTTTTATACAAATAGATTTCCGCGCATCTTTTCCTAAATCCATGTCCATTTTTGACACAAAGACGCAAATGAATAGTTAAATCTCGGAATTGAGTCCACTAATTAACATTTAGCTAAGCCCAACTCACCTGTTAATTTGGATTGCTTAGGCGTCCTTCCTTAGAGACACAAAGGATAAAGAATACGGTATATAGAAGTATAGAACATAGGATATCGTATCCCATAGATAACTTACTCGACAAGATTTTCCTAGTTAAATTCACATAACTACCCAAGTCAAGATACCTTCCAAAAGACCATAAATATTTTCCTCATGTTATTGTGTGAATATGAGAATTTAAGATAGAGAAATTGTCTGTTGGAGAGAAGGAAAAAGGATTAAAGGTTGCGAAAAGAAGCGAAAAGAGACAAAACGAAAACCCTATTCCTATGGGAATTACTCCCTCCAATTAACTCAATTCTTTACACTTACTATAAATGGACAATCTAATCAGTTCCTTACATTCCTCTTTTGGCAAAAGACTTTACCTTATAATCCTCATATTCTTCCTCTATTTACACAAAATGTCACTACTTTTTCCTTACTTTAAGTTTGGTGGACCCATAAGACCATTTGATTTACCAATAATACCCTTACTTTTACCCTATTTCTTAAAAGTGGTGAAAAATGGTATGTAAAGGATTGAATGGATGAGAGGAAGTGTATTCATAAGGAGAAATTATTGACATTTCTTTCTTTTTATGAGTTAGAGATACATGGTTAAAATAAGACTAATTAAATACGAGTAATTATTAACTATATATTACCCCATCTATTTAAATCCAAAGTGCACATATGCTTTTGACGCATTTGCCGAGAATCATTTTAACTCATCAATATCTTTAAGTTTGCATTATTATTTAAAAAAATGTTATTCTTAATGTACTTTGATGGACTATAAGTACATTTATCTTATAGATTGTCGAGAATATTGAAGATTCTCTTTAGTTTTAAATTGTGTCCAAAATGCATAAATGCACTTTGGATTTGAATGGAGGGAGTACTAGCAAGTAGCAACTATTTGAGTTTGCAAACATGATGTTTGAATCATGGTTACCGAATTCGCTCTAAAAGGTAGGCAATCGCGAATTGATTTGTGCTACGTTTGCGAATTGATATAGTAGAATTTGTGAATCAAATATCAAAAATTGGTGAATCATTAACCTTCGATTCATGTCTCAGGAAGTAACAAAAATATGAATTCGCAAAAATGTAGCGGAACAAAATTGGTACTTGCATTTTGGCTCCATATTTTATGTATATTATGGAGTTTAGAAATTAAAGGAAGGTGATGAGGTAAAGTGGAGTTTCATAAGCAAAAAATATGGAGTTCTTCAATATGAATCCGCAAAAAATATGGATTTTATTTTTTAGAAAAAAGAAGAAAGTAGAGGAAGTTGATGAGGCAAAGTGGCAGAATGAGAAGTCAGAAAAAATGACATTTTTATTTGCAAGAGACTTTTTAACTTGATGATTATTGATGCATATGGAAAGTCCTATAAACAGGAGTATTCAGTTCTTACTTCAAATTGAAATTTCCTCTAGAGGTCGTCTTTTGCTACTTTTGAGGAAAATAAATGAAGAGGTTATTGGGTAAGAGCAAAGTCTTTTATTAGTCTTCCACTAAAAAAACTCTACACATTTCCTTCCAAGTTTGTAAGATAATTACTTCCTCTAACTTTTAATGTTTTTTTCCCATTAGAAAATGACACATAGTTTTTTTGGTAGCTTTAAAATATTGAGAAATAATGAAGGAATGTGTAAGTACGGGTAGTATAGTAAAATCTATAATGGTTAGGGTATAAATGAGTTATAAGTAAGGGTAGTATATTAAAAAATATGGACAAATAAGGAAATAAATGAAATGAGAAAAAAATAGAAAGTTGGATGAAAATGGTAAGTGGGAAGATGTTAGAAAGTTGGAGGAAGTAATATTATTTTTATTTATACGGCATATTATATAATAAAAAAATCATATTGAACATTATTCTTCTGTGAGAATTATTTTATTTATTTTTATTTTGAGGTAAATAAGGGTATCAATTATCACTAATTCGCGAATCGCACTATATTATAATACTCGAACGTATTGGATTCTCTGTTTTAAGCAAACCGCGAATTCGTATGAGGTATTACGTTTCAGTAACCGCGGTTTAAATTTAAATTTTTAGATGTTCACTATAAAAGACTTTAGATTGTTCTATTTTAATATTTATATTGTTTTTTGTTTTTTGCGTGTATGTTTTACAAAATTTCAAATGACGTATCACCCAATTTGGGGTTTCTGAGGGTGGAAAGAGGGGTTTCTCAGTAGTGGGGTTGGATTTACGGTGGGGGGGGGGGTGTGATTTTTTTTAGGCGGGGCGAGGTCGAGTTTTTCGGTGGGTGGAGTGGTTGGTGAGATGGTGGGTGGTAGTGAGGGAGGGGAGGGTTGGGGAGAGTAATGGGTGGATGGGTAAATAGGAGAGAATTTGATGTGGTCGGAAATTGACTAATGTTATCAGAAATTGTCATTTAATGGTTCAAACAGTTTTGGTAGCCTTTCGCATAAAATAAAAAAAGTTAGGCAAGTGTATTTGAAAGGTGCTAATTTTTTTTATTTTCTATTTCTTATTTTTTTCAGAAGTGCACACTAAGTCACGGAGAATCGAACCCTCAACCTCATGGTTAAAATGTAGGAAGCGTTTGCACTTGAGCTAACCCTTCTCTTAAAGATGCTCAATGTTAAGGTAGTCTTTCACGCAAAAGAAAAAAAAAACAAAAAACTTAACTTTTTAATAAACTAGAAATTAAGGCTTACCTGATAAAATTAAATCGACTTGTTGACCAAAGTGTGGTGTGGTAATTGCTTTCCTATGTGTTATTGCAGGCTCAATGGTGCTTGAATCAAGAGGAGGAAAGAGCTAACCACATTCTAGATCCATCTTCGAAAGAGAAGCTTTTACAGGTGCAATTTAATTATCTTTAGAAGATAAGATAACATATTGTTTTTCATATGGCTAACTGCTTTAAAGTCTAAGCTACAATTTTCTACACTATTTCATTTATGTTATAGTTTTTAGATTAAATCCAACTTTGCAAAACTACAGAAAAACAACATTATCAAAGTGTTGCATAAGCTCTCGTAAGGGCGGTGGCACTGGCATGTAGGGTCCCAAACGTTTGTAATTTAATTTCGTATATAGGCTTAGGGCTTTAAATGGGCCGAGTCAATCCCGAGCTTTGCTAAATTAAGGATCGGCTCATATATTAAACACTAGCTGAAAAGCCCGTGCGATGCACGGGCCGCTTGTTAGTGACGTTGATAAGGATACAAATTTGGATGATTGCATAAATTGATGAGACTGCGGAACAGTAGAGTCACTCGAAGTTAAGGATATGCCTAATAGTAGATGAATATTACCCACATACGTGAATATGTTTCAAGGGATCAAAGATAATATATGTGGTAAACGTCACATTATAAAGTATAGATATTATATATGGTGCATTGTAGTTAGAATGAAAGACTAATTAAAATACCTCGCACATAAATATACGTAGATATAAATATTCACTGGGTAAAATGGGAATATTTTACAATTAACAACGATGAAATATGTGATAAAAAAACAAATTTGTCATCATCCGCGCACAAGTTATAATAACGAATATTGTCGGTTAAAGTAACAATGCATACACTTGCTTATTTATATAGTACTCCGTAGTACAATTATGAACACATTTGAAATGATGTAAAGTTGAGAATTACGACTTCAGAATATTGTCGGTTAAAGTAACGATGCATACCCCTGCTTATTTATATAGTACTCCGTAGTACAATTATGAACACATTTGAAATGATGTAAAGTTGAGAATTACGACTTCATATTTATAATTATAGATACTCACCACGTTAGAGTCTCGTGACCCTGCGATGTGGTTGACAATCTTACTTTAAATTTTTGGTTGATATCTAAGGACGAACGATTACTCTTATTTATAGTATAATATTCCATTATCTTATATTTTTTCGATGTGAGAAATTTTTTGGTTGATATCTACGGATGAACGATTACTCTTATTTATCATAATAAAATAAAGAAAAATAAAATATATCCGCTTGTAGTAGGATAATGATAATAATTTTATTTTTATTATTAATTATTTTAAAATTGTAATGTTGTTTTTTTAGAGTTTCTTAAGGAGTTTTTTGTCGAAAGACACCTAATATTTAGGCTTTCTGTAGAAAAGGCACCTTAAGTTTTTTTTTGCCCAAAAGCACCTAAAATTCTCAATTTTTTGTTTAAAGGCACCAAATGTCAATTTCCGTCAAAAAAGTACGGATGGAAGTTAGACTTGACGGATGTAAGTACACTCTAAATGTACGTATACCTTCTATCTCCTCCCCTAATCAACTAATACCCTAAATCAGACCTCATTCTTCCTATTTCCCAAAATAAAACCCTTCTTCTTTCTCAATCAAATTCCATTTTCCCACCCGAAAACTTTTTTTCACTTTTGCATTTTCTCAATCAACATGTCAGCCTCAAGTTATTCCTCTCAACAAACAATTAAATGTTGTTGTGACATTCCAGTGGCCATGAAAACATCATGGACAGAACAAAGTCCGGGTAGGAGATTTGTGACATGCAAGTTTTATAATGGAGAGATGGGTTTGCGTGGATGTTCGTTTTTTAAGTGGGTTGATGTTGATATGACCTATTGGCAAAGGAGTGTCGAAAATTAGGGTAGCTAACCTTAAAAATGAAATTAAACTCAAAAATTAAACTTGTTTTGTTGATGATTTAGGTGATTATTTACTTAAGGATGATTATTTACTTAAGGATAAAGAATCGTAATGGAGACTTACTGATTGAGCAATGGAGTTTGATTGAGGATTTTTTAGAAACATGCAAGTGAAGATGAAGGTTTTTTTTTGTGGAATTAGAAAGTACAGTTGATTAGGGGAGGAGACAAAAAGTATACGTACATTTGGGGTATTAGTTGATTAGGGGAGGAGATAGAATGTATACGTACATTTAGAGTATACGTACATTCGTCAAGTCTAACGTCCATCCATACTTTTTTTTACGGAAATTGGCATTTGGTGCCTTTAAACAAAAAAATTGAGAATTTTAGGTGCTTTTGGGCAAAAAAAGCCTTTTCTACAAAAAAACTTAAATGTTAGGTGCCTTTCGACAAAAAAACCCTTAAGAATTAAAAGATTTTTGGTTTATAGTCTTAAAAGTTATTTTTAAATTCATTTTATGACTCAAAAGACTTTTGTTTAATGTCGAATAACGAATTACTCGTATATTACTCTTATTTATATAATACTCCGTAGAAATTTATGGCCTCATTATAATTTTTCGTTGTGAGATAATTTTACTTTAACTTTATAGTTTTAAGAGATTTATTTAAGACTTAAAAGATTTTTTGGTTAATATCTAAGAATGAATAATCTTATTTATATACCCATCTGTTCAAGTCTAAGCTACAATATTTCTTTTTTGGACATTCAAGTTTAAGTTCTCATTTCCATTTTAGTCATTGTTTTAAATTAAACAAATACTTTAAACTCACTATTTACCCTACATTTAATATTAAACAAATATTTAACCCTACATTTAATATTAAACAAATATTTAACATTTACACATTTGTACTTGTTATTTATCTTAGGAGTAATATAGAATTCATCGTCACCATATTATAATTTTTCGATGAGAGAACTTTTTTATTTAAGTTTATAATCTTATGAGCTGTTTTTAAGACTCAGAATATTATTTATTGATACTCCGTATCTAAGAACGAATGATTGCTATTATTTACATAGAATTTGAGAAAATTTGGGATAATTTTTAATTTTTGGTTGATATCTAAGAATCGGATGATTGGTCTTATTAGTATACTATAGATTTTATTACCTTATCGTAATTTTTTGACGTGGGATAATTTTTTTAGTCTTAAATGGGGCAGGTTTGTTTTTTTATACAAATTCCTATATTCTTTATTTAAATTTTAAAAAATTCGAGTCTTAGGTGGAGTAAGATTTTTTTTTTCATATATAAATTTTTATATTCTTTATTTAACTTAAAAAATATATTAAAAAATTTGGACCAATCATATCGCTCGAAAAGTTCCTGCTTTAGTAATATATATTGATTGATTGATTAATCTTGAGTCCGAGCTTGAACTATCTAAATCAATATTCGATATCATCTCATATTTTTTTTCTTGTGCTTTTACTTGTTCTTTTTCCTATCATGATTAGCGGGCACTATTTTCGACAATCTAAGGACAAGTTGCAGTAGGGTTGATATTGTCTCAAATTTGAGATTGAACTTAGGTTCAAGTCTCCACTTATAAATGCTCGATTGGTTGATGTGAAAAGTGTAAATTCATGGGAAGTAGAAAATTATGGGAAATAAATTTCTTTTCTAATTCACGAAAAGTTCTAAAAAGTTTTTGGTTACTCATATGAGAACTTAATTCATAGGAATTGCAAGGTGTTGGTAAGCAACATGTAGGAAGTCAATTTCATGGGAAGTTGCACCCCCCATTTGTGCAAATTTTAGGCTACTAAACAATTCTATTTTTTTTTGTAAACTGAAGGTCCGTACTTCGATCCTGCGTGAGGGCATTTTTCACCAAAAAAAAAACAATTCTATTTTTTTCAATTCATGGGAATTCTTACTCTCCGTGATTTCCCAAGGGCAACCACACAAGCCCTAAGTCTAAAAAACTTAAACCTTGTGCTCACAATGTTGTAGTTTTTTTTAAGTTTCTAGCAAAATTTACATATTTTTAATATGAAAATATAATTACTAAGGAATTTTTTTGAATAAAATTATTTTAAAATTATACTAAAACTTAAAGTATGCCTAAGCTTTCGATCCGATTCTTGATGAGCTTAGGATCATCTCAGGATCGGCCAAGTACGGTTTGAGCTCGAGCTGAATAAAATGAAGTTCCTGTTGAGCTTTAACTGACCCGATTTCGAGGGCTTGTTGAGCGGGCTAAGTTCATTTACACCCTTAATAGGGTAAATGAAAACATACAAGTTTAAACCTTTTAGGTGACATTTACCACCATTATTTTTAATATTAATCTGGTTTGCTTTCGTTTCCAATATGTTTGGCCATTGTATAATATGTCGGATTTGATATATGGATTATAAACTAAATTAAAAGATGAAAAAAATAAGACAGAGTATGAACTATGAAGCACCCTCCGTTCCATTTGATTCTTTGCATTTGCTTTTCCCTCCGTTCCATTTGATTATTTGCATTTGCTTTTTGAGCACTATTCATAGGTGAGTGAAATCATCAATGTTACTTTTAATATATAAGATAAAATATAGTCATGTGAGATTTTGTTTAAATTGTCTGATCGAATACGTTATAAATATAAATTTTTTATAATTTTTAGAAATACATAACTAAAGATATTAGACAAAAGAAAACGTTCATTGGCAGGTGTGAAAAAGTAAATGCAAATAATAAAATGGAACGGAGGGAGTATTGTTTAGGGCCTCTACTTATAATTTGGCGCACAACCCCCAAAATCTCAGGGATGGTTTTGGCTCTTGGAAAGAGAGTAAAGGGGGATTGAATGTATTCAGCCTTATCCTTTTATTATAGAGTACAAAGTCTGTTTTCAATTGATCCTGAAAAAGAATTGCATCGTGTGGCTGTTGCTGTTGCTTCATCTTTTCTGAAGCAAACTATTCTCTCTAATCCATTCCAAACTATCATCTATTTTTGATAAATCCATTCCAAACTCCCATTCCATATTTAGCATGGAAATATCCTTACATTCAATAATAGTTTATTGTGAGATATTTGTCTCTCACCCATTCTACTCCTAACACTAGCAATATTTTATTGTTTTCTTTATCTATGTGCACAAAGTAAATGGGTAGTTTTGATGTAAAATAAACCCAGGAATCTCTAGCGGAAATATAGGTTCGATCTTTGATCTTCTTAGAATGAAAAGTAACGATTTTTTGTGTCTCAACGAGACATTTTTGTAAATATAAGGATAGTCTTGTAATCTCGCAAAATTACAGTTTTGTGAACTCTCAACCTCGCAAGGAATAAAGAACACGAGTTTGAGAACTATCAACCTCACAAGTCACAAGGAATCTAGAACTCGATTTTCAACCTCGCAAGGAAGAAAAAGATTATCTCAATCTTGCAATAAAGAAATAAAGAACTTACAACTTGCAAGTAATAAGAACAAACAAGAAACACTTGTATTAACTCTCAAATTGTCTATATAAAACTGAATACAAAGTCCTCTACTTATGCTAGATGAAGCCATAAAAAATAAGGAAATTAGAATAAGAAAAACTGAATTTAGAAAACTCTAAAAATAGGAAACTCTAAATTAGCAAAACTTTAAATAAGGACACTAGAAATAACAAACTAGTAACTAACTATGAAAGTAAATAACTAACTAGACTCAATTTAGAAACCTAATGCTCCTGCATCAAGTTTGGAATGAATTAGAGGGACCGAGTATAAAGAACCATTTTGCTTTATTTTGATGCTCCATAAGTCAGGGAATTGCAAGTTTGGCTTCATTGAAAGTGAATACTTGATTTACATTGACTTGCCGCCTACCTTGCCAAGAAGTGAGGGCTACTTATGTTATGGAAGTTTATGTCCTTGTGGTAATTTTACTTGAAGGTGGTTAAGTCATACTTGGTCGATCAGGCTCTAGTAAAACTGGCGGACAAGCAACAAGCGGAGAAGCGTGGCAGCGCAACAGATTATCAGGTATTCGAAAGATGTTAAAAGGACGTGGCAATGTCTATATATCGATGCATTCTTTTTTTATTAATAAAAAATATGATTTGGCAATGTCTATACATCCATGCATTGGTCTTCTATATGATTGTCTCTGTCCGAATTCAACAAGTTGTAGATTGTCCTTATAAACAAGGAGTAGAGTTGCAAAGCTGAATGACCCAACCTGGTGCGGTTGAATATGAGTCGAATCTTGAATGGACCCCACCCGATGTGAACCTTTAACCCTATCTAAGCCAGGGTTACCGAATTCGCAATACGTCCGATACGAATTCGCAATACGAATACGTAATTCGATTGAAGTAGAGTATCCAATACGTATAGTATTGCAAAATAATCTAATTCGCGAATTCGTAAATATCGATACGCTTAATTTACTTAAGAGATTAATAAAAAAAACATTAATAAAAACAAGTTCTTCTCACAGAAAATCAACATTTAAAATTATACTACATCTCATCAAAATAAAATACCAAAATAAAACAATGAAAACAAAACTTCATTAAGTTCCAATAATAGCGACACCTTTTCTTTTCCCTTCATTAAGCTTTATATTTCTCCATTTTTTTGATAATAGAGTAAATTAAGCAAGGTCAATTGATATTTATAAATAGGAAATGCATGTCAATTGTTTTAAATTCAGCAACGAATTTACGTATTCGATTCGTTACTACCCACAAGTAATTCGCGTATTGGAGCGAATTTATTCGAAAACATATTGCGAATCGTGGCCACCGTATTAGTTCGGGATTCGAAGGCCTTGGGGACCGAATTAGGTAACCATGATCTAAGCTAACCGGACCCAAAAGCACGATGTTACTCGAAATGACCCAAAACTAGTTTTTTTTTTAGTCATATCACTTCCATATTTCAGCTCATTCACTAGATTCATATCATTTTCGTAAACGGCAAATATAGACACAACAAACAACCCAATTATCCCTTTTATATCTACCCTCACGCACTCTCATCCTCATTCTCGTTGTCTAGTGTGCCTCCGAATCCCTAACCCACCACCAGTCTACCACCTTCATCCACATCCCACCACCTCCACCATACAATGTACTTTTATCGCCACCAAATACCCAACACATATGTCACCGTTTTGGCCTCTATCATTCTGTTGCTTCTTTGTCGAGCCTTCTTCTCCAACCAGATGGCCGTGAGTAATGATGGGTAGCAGGTCGTGAGGGCTGAATTGACAGAGGTAAAAGGTTGGAAAAAAAATCGGCTAATTTATTTCTCATGTCATATAGAGTAATAATTGAAGGGATAAAAGTAGGAAGATAAAAAAAAATTCAACCAACTTATTCTTAATTCTCACCTAATACCCAACACCCGTACCTCTAACTGTCACCATTTTGGCCTCCACCATTTCGGACACCCCTTCGTCGTGTCTTCTTCGGCGACCAGGTTGGAGTAATAATGGATAGGTTGAGGTCATTAGAGATTAATTGGTAGAGGTAAAAGAATGGAAGATAAAAAAAAAGTTTGATCTAGCTTATTTTTCCTATGTCAATAATTGAAGGTGTAAAAGTAGGAAGTAAAAAAAAGTTAGAGCTAACTTATTTATCACATGTTATTCTCAATCACAAGTCACAAGTAACTTTTAATTTCAGCTAACTTATTTACTAAATAAACAAGGTATTTGCCAAATACTATTACAAAAGTAAGCTAGTTGAATTTTTGTCAAATAAACTAGCTGCAACGGCATGCCAAACAAAGCCTTTGGTCATATTCACCTCTTGGTCTACCATAAACTCTCTATTATAGTATAACAATGACTTTTAAAAGCATGGCATGTAAACCACGAAAAACGTCTATGTGTAGTCGTGTACCCGTTTTTTTGAGGATTAAATATTAAATAGTGATTAAATTAACTATTCATGGTCCTAATTAACTTTCCTTTAGAAATAGACTATTAAAACTCTAACAAAATCATCACATTTCTTCATTTCATTTTGAGAGCATTTGAGGAAGCTATGTCACCCTCCTCTCGATTTCTTCTCTTTTTTTTAAAAAAAAAAAAATTAATTAGTGTATTGAATACATAGTATTAAATGCAAATAGTTAATATTAAAAATTAGATTTATGCGTTTTATAAAAAGTTAGAATTAGTATTATAACTATAATTTTTATTATAATATTTTCGTTGTTGTCGTCATCATTAGCATTATTTTTAGTCAGTGAATTTTGATAATATCGATAATCATTTTATTATACTCCCTCCGAGTTCCTATTATTGTCCCAAAGGGATTTGGGGTAAAAAATAAGGAAGGGGAAATGAGTGGTTCAAAAAAGAGGAAGGAAGAGAGAGAAATGGGAGAGTAATTGTGAACCACACATTAATGGTCTAAAAAGGAAAGTGGGACAAAAATCAAACTCAGCCCAAAAAGGAAAGTGAGACAATAATAGGAACTCGGAGGGAGTATATCTTATGTGATAATTTTTTTTTAGTATAGGATGTTAATTATAAGACTTATTTAAAAGTAATCGTTTCAACCTACGATAATTTTTTTTGTTCTTCTAAAATTAATATCCGATATTGTTCAATTATAAACGTAGATAAAGAAACATGTAATACGAGTTTGATGTTAAATATATTTATGTCAAAAAAAATAAGATAGACGCAAAGGAAAAAAAATATTTCTGCAACGTTCACGAGACAGAATCATTTTGTATATATAAACTCACTTTAACAGATCATTCTCGCTCATCCATAATTTATCTAAACTCACATCTCACATTTGAATGAACGAAGTATATAGATGTCAAAACATAACTGAATCTCATCTACAAAATAAAATTTCAATCAGAAGAAAATTGGAGTCATCCACATTTTTTAGTATGACACTTCATCCCCTTCAACTAGTATTTTCCTTTTAACTTTCCCGTCTTGACATAAAGTTCAAGGACATGGGAAAACATTGCCAAATTTTCATATATTTAACGGTAATTTTTTAGCTTTCATTCTCCATGCATTTGACTTTTTTATTTGCCGCTGCAAAATCAAATGAAAAGATAATTGAATTAGATAACCCTAGTATGACACTTCATCCCCTTCACTAGTATTTTCCTTTTAACTTTCCCGTCTTGACATAAAGTTCAAGGACATGGGAAAACATTGCCAAATTTTCATATATTTAACGGTAATTTTTTAGCTTTCATTCTCTCCATGCATTTGACTTTTTTATTTGGCGCTGCAAAATCAAATGAAAAGATAATTGAATTAGATAACCCTCCAGACACTATTTTTTTCCCCATTACCTCAATATTTGTGGGAAGTATTTTAATGAAATGAGGAAAAAAATAGTGTCCGGAGAGAGTTTATAATTCTAACAAATAAAAATTTAATATCAACTAATTAGAGTTGCCGATGTTAGTAAATGTATATGATGAATTTAGATAAACTTTGAATGAGTCATGCATTGCTAGTATATAAGTGCGTAGTATTGGATAAAATCTTGATTTAATTTATGAGAGGAGCAGAGATAACACAAGACACATCAGACAATAAGGAAAAGAGAAAGAGAAAAGAAACGTAAGGACCACCAAAAACTTCAATCATAATATACACAACTAATAATGGAAAATAATAGAAGAGACTAACATAGACAACAACAGATGTGAAACATGAAAATTAGAAACAAGCACAACAAAGGGCAAGAGCAATAATAGATTGTTAAGTGTGCTGGACTCTGTTTCCAGCCTGCTACATAGTGGTGCTATGTATTAAAGCGCTAAAACTGTTATCCTATGTATATGTCACCTTTTGTTTATGATATAATAATACCTCACATTTTACGGAAGAAAAGGCAAAAACAACAAACTCAACAATGTAGACGAGAGACAACAAAGGAGAAACCAGCACAAAGTCGAACAATAAAATATGATATCTCACTATTTGTATAATTTCAAGTACAAAAAAAAATTACGTACAAAAGCCGAGAAAGCAAAAAATATAAAATATGAGGGAAAAAAAAATGTAGAGAGAGTGATGTTAGAGCACTATCTTATCTATACTCCATAATTTATTAAAATCCAAACAAACCATCATCATCCATCATTTATTTAAGGGCAATAGCAGCAATGGTTGTAGTTTCATACATCATATTTTCAATTGCCATCAAAGCACATCTAACCATGTTTGAAACTTTCTATTTCACCGATCAATGGTAAAATTAAAGTTTCATATATTTATTGCGGATTCCCCTTTTTCTCTCATTTACATGTATGAAATCGATTCCTTACTTTAGAAAGCGATTTCATATAAGGAACTTTATTTCTCTAGCTCAATGACATGAAACTCCTTATATGTCACCATTGCTATTGCCCAATACTATCTTATAATAAAGTCACGTGTTCTGCTCTGATTGGGCAAAGTAACTAAACCAACCGACAAACAAAATTAAGAAATGAGGGAGTGTTAAAAACAAAGGCAATCAATTAACAAATTTTTTAATTAAAAAAATTCAATCAATTAAGAAAGAAGGGAGAAAAGAGGAAAAACTACTTAGCTCCACCTCGCTTCATCATCCTCTTCCATTCATCTTTCCCTTCCATAATTCATAACTGTATTATCACCTACAACAATGGATACAAAAATTATTATAGAGCATGAACTTCAATATGACACCCAAGTGTACGGCCAAAGCGACCCGATTAGACCTATAACCAAACCTCAATATGAACCTCAATGTACCACCCAAATAGAATTAGAGTTCGCAGTAAACACGTCAATTAAAAAGGAGAAGAGAAAGCTAGATAAGAGGCAAGTGAACAATTATTATGTATATCATCTACAAGGACTTCGTAATACATTGCTTATATTTTAAGAACAAAACTAACACACCCAAAATGTGTTATAAGTCTGAAATGGGAGTAAAAGAAGCATCCGTAACAATAGAAACCATAAAATAAAAGAGGTCAAGATTTGAAAATCTTAACTAAAGACGCGAGGGAAAAACTATGAAAGATCAAAGTCATAATTCAAGATAAATACGTTCTCCAATAAAAGTTTAGAAAAAACGAATAATTAGTTATACATTACATCTAGCGTTATATCTCATTTTCGCCAATAATCACTCACTTACGTCCTTACAAACACACTTTCAGTCTAATTCACCTTGCTATACTGTATGTTTCGACACTTTTAATCCCTTTTTTTCTCTGCCATTCATTTTAACATACATGTCATATATATTTTCGTAACCTGAATTGTTCAACCTTTCTAAGCTCCTCCTATTCACAATTTAGGAATGCTAGTGGAAGTAAATAAAATTATAAAGACATGAAATCAAAACAAAAAATGTATAAATTAATAATAAAATAAATATTGGACAATGAAGCAAAAAGACGGGATTGCGATTTACAAAGGCCATAACATAATATAGTCCCGTGTGGTGCACGGGTATGGCGACTAGTTTATGTTATATATGTAACCTAATTATACCTGGTTTTGTATTTATTTTCGTGTATGGGAAATACTCCCTCCCCTTCTCTATGATATTCCACAATTGGTTTTGGGAAGAAATTAAGGAGGAAGAAATATGTGGAGGAAAATGAAAGTGGAGAAAAGAAGGTGGGGTTACAAACAATAGGAACCACACAACCTATACTAAAAAGGAAAGTGGAACATCTTAGTGAATTTTCCTAAAAATGAAATGTGGAACATCTTAGGGAAGGGGAGGGAGTACTATTTAAAATATGTGTCTTTTGTTGTGACATTTTTTTAAAGTAAACCACGCACTTTGCATGGGTCGACATTAGTACCTTTTAGAGAAGGAAATGTTTGCACCAACTAACAAATTGATTGATTGTTTGCTGTGTACTTACAGGAGAACTAAATATTGTCTTTAATGAACAAATTACCTCTTCTAAACAATACATGAATACCATGTTTGTATGATTTTTTTCAAGAAGTGATCAAGTTGTAGAAGTTAAAATTGATGCGTTTTGATGCTGGATATGAAAATCAAAGTAATCAGTACGTTTTGTGTAGGACTTGCTGTCAAAATGTGCTGGACTTAACATTGGAGATCCTAGTATTGATCCAAATTGGAGAATTGCCTAGCAGCCTCTGGTTTCAGATTCAAAACAAAACCATAGAGTTAGCCTTCAGTTCAGAAGTCACAGAAATTGTTCAGGGAAGTAATACACAAGCCTCAAAATATTGTTCAGGGAAGTAATACAAAATCCATGGACGCTTAGGATCTATATGGCTGCCTTATTGTGCATCTCACGTCGACATATTTGTATATATGCTTCTCCCCATACAACTGGTTTATCTTATGTTAACAGAATTTGCAGCAGGGTATCTTAAAGCCTTATATTTTTCTTGAGTTGATGTTTGTGTTGCCCAAATACTCGGGCGGACTTTTGTCTTTAAAAATGGGTGTGCACAATCCATTAAAAAATGTAAATACGGTGTTGTGGGGTGTTAGATATAGGACAATGCATAAAATTAATCATCCTCTTGTTTGCTGCCCTCGAAAACCCATATCGGTGGCAAAGAGTTGTCGGATAATGTCCACTCCCCTAGGTATTAAGCTCCGATTGATGGAGAGCTAAATAGAGATTTATCTTTGTTGCAGGTATTATGTTATACTCCCTCTGTTTCTTTGATATCTTCCACATTTCTTTTTTCAACAATTTCTTTGATTTTTTCTACTTTCCTTTTTTCTATCACACTTCTCTCTTACCTAGGTGGCCCACTTACTTTACCCCCTCTCTACTTTTACTTATTTTATTATTTTTCTTAAGAAATGTGTCACTTTTAAGGTGGAAGAAATCATAGAAACGGAGGGAGTACTAGTATAGAACCGTGCAATATTGTGGGAAGACTCAAAAGATTGTTGGCTGAAACCTAATAACGAATTATTACTCTTATTTATACTCCGTAATATAATAGAATTTCATCACGTCATCATAATTTTTGATGTGAGATAATTTTATTGACTTTATAGTCTTAGAAGCTTTTTTTAAGCCTTAAAAAATTGTTGGTTAATATGTAAGAACGAATGATTATTTCATGTAATAGAATTCTATCACCTCATTATAATTTTTGACTTTGTAGTCTTACTAGCGCAAATTGCGCGGTTGTTCATCCAAAGATTGTATAAATTCTTATGTGAGACGATTATTGTGAAATCGTCTCAGGCGAGATTTAAAAGAAAAAAAAATTGTGCTACTCTTCAAAGTAAAAAATGTCTACATGTATTATTATTATTTTTCTCAAAAATTTCGAGGAAAAGTGAAATGGATTTTTTTCATTTGAACTTAAAATTCATTTTAATACTCTTATATTTAAACGCATTACTCATATAGCAAAATAGTAATCGATTAATAGTTGATATTTCAAATAATTTATAAAGTTAGTCCAAATAGTTTTCCCAATTATTTTTTTGGTGGTTATCTATCTTCTTAAAGATTTGGCTCCTCAAATTAGATTAACTGAAATCCGTGAATTTCATGGGTATGTTCTAATACGTGGTTATAAGGTAGAAATTATGACAAAATATATAATTTGAATCATATAAATGCATTTACAATTCATAGCATAATTTTAATGTAATTAAATAAGTTATTAATAACTACTCCCAAATTATGTTAAAATATATGAAGTGAACTATATCTTATTCATATATAGTCTTCGTCTACTCGTCAATAATTAATACTCCGTATAATTTAAATAAATAGTTATTGTGATTATAGTGTACGAAAATAATAATGTAAAAACTCAATCAAGAATTTCAAATGTACAAACTTTTACTCTCTCTGCCTTGATCATTTGTTTACCTTTGATTGACATATCTCTCACAAAATAAGGTAAAGGATAAACAAATGAACGGAATCGAGAGAGACAATGAGGAATTGTTATGTGAGTTCTATAGCTACCAATTAACATCAAATACAAACCCACGTCTAATTAAGTTTGTCACCATTAATTTTGTTTCTATGAAATACTAGGTTAAAACCTGTGCAAATTGCACGGTGGCATTAAAAAACACGTGAGGAAGTCAATGACAAAATAACGAATAATTTCCATCAATCCAAATCGCAATAGCAGGATCAAAAAAATAATTCAGAAAAACGCCAGATTCTAAATTGAGAATTGCATGTACATGAAAATGTAAAGCATAGTAAGAAATGATAAAAGAAAGTATTTACGCGAATATATAAATATAAAATTGCAAATATTGGAACCTTCTTTATACACCACAATATTAAGGGATTCTTGAAGATTGTTCCAAGATTGCAACAACCTTGGGATTGTATTTGGGTTTCTCATTAATAAAAGTTTTCATCTTTTATTCATCCTATTGTTAGTATAATCCTTTCATCCTTAGTCTTTGTTATTTATTCAAGTTTCTTTCTTATTGTTATTGTTATTGCTATTGTTCTTGTTAATGATATTAGATGCTTGTTTTGTGACATTGATTTCCCTTATGATTGTTGGTTTTCTCTTAATAATGAGTGAGTAGTTTTCTTGTGGGGTTAGTAGGGGGATTAGGGGTAGATTATGGATGATTAGGGTTGATTAAGGGGAAAAGGTTACATCTTTGTTGTTAGTCACATTGTAGGCACCCTATGTGTTTGTTTATATGCTTGTGTGAGTTGTAGTGGCCATGCTTCCCATACTTGTGTTCTTCTTCTCATTGTTTGTCTATGATGCGGAAATGTTGAGAATAGTCCTAGTCACGAGAGTGCCGACTAGGGTCTAAGTTGCGAGAGCCCGGACCCACCTTGACATCGGTCTAAGTTGCGAGAGCCCGGACCGACTTAGCAATTAGGAGACACCTATACCCTTGATCACCCCAATTATCCTTCTACTCCTATGAACCCGACCTACACCACTTCCTTTCCATATTTGAGTTCGTCTTAGTTAGTCATCATTCCATTAGTTTTCATCGTTTAGTTAATCTCTAGTGTTAGTGTAGTTCTTATTCCTCCTCCTTCATAGTTTTCCATACATCGCTTCTTTGTGTTTGTTTTGGTGACCTAGTCTCGTTGTAGGCCGACATAGTCTAAGCTTTGATATACCGTCCTCGTGGATACGATCCCGACTTGCCCTAGCTACCCACTAGGAATAGTCGGTGTTTTATTGATCGGCTAGGGACGTGACGAATCCCTACCATCAATTTGGCGCCGTTGCCGGGGACGGTGCATTGTTTAGACTTAGTTTGCTTATTTCTAGACTTAGTTACCCTTCTTTGTGTTCTCCCATCTTCTCTTGTGAATATTCTCTAGATTTTTCTTCTTTCCTTAGTTTTATTTCTTCTTTTTCTCTTTGTCTCTAGTTGTGTTTGTTTATTGTCGTTGCCTAGTGCCCACAAAGCACTAGGTGTTCTCACGTTTGTTCTAGTGTGTAGTGTATGCCTAGGAGGGGATGCGACTTCTATCTCTTTAATCCAGAGCCGGAGAGACTCTTTCAAGCCTTTCGCCAACGGACGATTAACCGAGTTAGAATCTCTCGACCGAGTGCAAGCAATACTCATCAAGGGCAAGCCCAAGGAGCCGACTTGAACAATTCACCTCGAGAGACGGCCGGAGGGACCTTCATCAATCCCTTCGGTGATTCTTCTCCTAGTTCCCCCTCTTCATCTACATCAACACTCTCTACACCACCATCTTCTCCCTTACATCCAAGAATGCCTAAGCTTTCCTCTCACTCCACTTTCACGGAAGATGTCTTGCCGGGACAGAGTGCATTACCGGAAGCTTATACCGGGAATTTTGTGGCAAAGACTCAGTTTATCCAACTTGTGGAGAGGAGCCCATTTAGTGGTTTGCCCACCGAAGACCCGCACCAACACATGGAGACATTCTCCGATAATTGTGACGCTATATCTCAAACCGGGGTTACTCAAGACAAAATTCGTTGGGTACTCTTCCTGTTTTCTCTTATTGGAAAAGCGAAGCAATGGATCAAGAGTCTCGATAGGGCAACTATGGGTATCGACACTTGGAAAAAGCTTGCCTTGGCGTTCTACCAAAAGTTTTACCCTCCGGAAAAGACGAATTTACTTAGGGCCTCCATCACCGGGTTCCAAGCTTGGGAGCGGTTTAAGTCTTTGGTAAGATCGTGCCCTCATCATGGACTCTCACAATGGTTCTTGGTGCAATAATTTTGGAATGGACTCTATGAGGACTCGAGAGCTATTCTTAACATGGGCTCCAACGGTAGGTTCACCGAGGTCGATGATGACCAAACTTGGGCGAGAATCGAAGAGATGGCGGTGCATAATTCGCAATACTCTAGGCCTAGGAAGGCACATCGAGGAGGCATGCATGAGGTCGATGCTATCACCAAATTAAGCATTGACCTTGGAGCTCAATTGAAAACACACATGGAGACTATTGACAAGAAGCTCCAAAGCCACCTCAACCAAGTCCAAGGCACTAGTTCCTCCCACCATCAACCGATTCAAGAAGTGAATGTTTTGGGGTTCGCACCTCCTACACCTTACTTTGGGATGTGCGACACTTGTGGAATCGTTGGTCATGACCCTATGAATTGTAGAGGGAGTATTGAGCAAGTGAACGCCTTTCAAGCGTTCAAGCAAGGTGCCTCCTACTCTAATCAATACCAAGCTTCCAATCAAGTCCCTCAACAACAAGCACTTCAACATCAACAACAACCTCGTCCTTATGTTCCACCTCCCTTACGGGACAACAATGAAAGTTACCAAGGTTATGTGGGTAACCAAAGACCCTTCACCAATTTCAAGCAAAATAACCAAGGCAACTTCAACAACAAGCAAGGGTTCCAACAAGGGAACTTCAATCATGGCGGTTTCCAAGGAAACCAAAATTTCCAAGGAAACCGAAACTTTCAAGGACAACAAAACCACAACCAAGGCCTTAATCAAGGCAATTCTCATGGGTTCCAAGGGAACCATCAACAACAACAAGCAACACAAGGCAATCAACAAAGAAAGCCTAGGAGCCGGTCTCCTATTCATGACTACGGTACACCATTAGCCCTCACCGATACTCCGCATAATCCATCATCCCCACCACAGGATTACGACATACAAAAGCAAATGATGGATATGCAAAGGAATACTCAAGAAATGCAAAAGAGTCAATTGGAGGCACAAATGTCACAACAAGGAATCATTGCTCAAATTCTAATGGATAACAAGGAAATGAAAACTCACATGAAGATGATTGAGAATCAAGTGTCACAACTTGCATCGTGAAGTTCTTCAAGACAAAGGGGGTAATTGCCTCCTCAAGGTGAAACTCCAAATTATGAACATGTCAATGCCATCACCTTGAGGAGCGGTGCTACATATAATCCTCCCGTGTTTCCTAGTGAGCAACAAGAGATGAAGGAAGTTGTGTCTCCAAATCAAGAAGAATCAAGCTTGGACAATTCAATAGAGGAGCAAGTTCTTTGGGAAATTGAAAAACCCCAAGAAGACACCCCTCCCCCACTTCAAGAGAAAAACAAAGGTAAAAGGAAGGTGTCATTTGAGGAATCCACCCCTATTGAGCAAAACAAATACCAAATCAAGTTGCCTTTCCCATCAAGGCAAATGAAGACTAAGGTGGACACTCAATACGACAAGTTCCTTAGTATTGTGAAGAAGTTGGATGTTAGTGTCCCGTTCACCGAATTACTTACCCAAATTCCGGCATATGGAAGATTTATGAGAGAAATCTTAGCTAGGAAGAGATCCGTTGACAAGGAAGAGACCGTAGCATTCACGAGGGTGGTGAGCGAGCTTATTCAAGGTTCCACGCTTCCGAAGTTGAAGGATCCGGGTAGTTTCTCAATCCCTTGCACCATAGGCAATTTCTTGATCAAGAATGCGTTATGCGACTTGGGCGCGAGTGTGAGCATCATTCCCTATTCTATTTGTTGCCGACTCGGAATGAAGGAGTTGAAATGTACGTCCCTCACCCTCCAAATGGACGATAAATCATTCAATCGACCATTAGGAATGTTAGAGGACGTACCGGTACGAGTGGGGAAGTGCTTCATTCCGGTCGACTTCATTGTGCTTGACATGCCGGAGGATGCCAACACTCCCATTATTCTTGGGCGTCCATTTCTACACACCGCGGGTGCCATGATCGATGTGAAGAACGGTAGGATCACATTTGAGTTAGGCGAGGAAAAGATAGTGTTCGACCTCCAAAGCAACACTACGCCTACTAAGGATGAATCATGCAATATGATCCAAGCCAAGAAAGACATCGACCTAGGGGGTGAACCGGAACAAAGCTTGAAGAAGTATTCTTATGTACTTGAGGATGATGACTCCGATTCGGAGGAAGATGAGTGCCCATGTCATGGGCTTGATGACAAGTTGAAAAGCAAGGAGAAGGATAAGCCTTCCTTGGAGCCGCATAAGGACCGGTGGACGTTTGGGTATATCCCCAAAGACCAAAAGTACAAGTTCAAGCCGTTGAACTTGGAATATCGGGATGCCCCGGGAACGTCAAGGCAAGGCCATGAAGAGTCTTGGGATGTGGTCGGTTATATGACATGCTTGATTGAAGACTTCTCTAGGGCCTTCGACTTGTTCCTACGAGCCCTCGATGGAGATGGAATTGGTCATGGTTGTTGAAAAAGAATGAAGAATGCACCATCCTTGGTTTGACGGAGTTCCACAAGAACCGTCTCATTGTATATATCTCTTTCTTGTAGCTAGTTGGATTTTTGTGAATTCTTGTTATTTGGATTGATTGATGAGCGTTGTGAGGGACAGAGTTTGATGTGTGTTTGAGTATTGCTTGATAGGTGAAGTAAGAATGCTCCTAGAAAAGAAGGGCTATGATATACCTTGGGTTGTAAGCACGAGGATCGGGTTTTTGAAGCTTGGAGCAAGCTTTTGGGATTGTGGAAATTGAAGAAGGCATCCCGACCGGGAAGGGTAAGGCATCCCGACCGGGAAGGGTGCCGTCCCGATCGGGATGGGTGCATCATATTTCGAGCTTCCTGTGAGTCCGTCCCGACCGGGACGGGTGAGGGAACCCGATCGGGATCAGTCTTCCCGACCGGGATGGTCCTCTGCTCCCCCTTTGTGATTCTTCTTCGCAAATCAAGTCCACCCAACCGTTTTATGCCCCCTCCCAACCTCCCTACTCCTCCTTGTTCCTATCATATGACCCATTCACCTCACTTTACACCGAGATCCACATCAAATCCCACCCCCCCTCACACCTTTACCACCTCTACCATGCGATGTTATCGAGAATGAAGCGGAAAAGCAATGATGAAGACAAGCAAGCGCCTTTATCGATCTATGAGACAATGGAGAGAGTGAGTTGCTAACCTATGGTACGGCAACTATCCTTTCTTTTCCTTTTTTGTTGTTGCTTGTTTTCCTTTGTTTATTCCCTTCCCCTTGTACACTTTCGTGTCTTGATGTCATGGTGGCCTTCGAGACCATAGTTTGGTTGCTCCCGACTCCCGACGACGTGATTACGTTGAGAGTCAATCGATTAGTCCAATTTACAGGATTTTCACCCCTTTTTAGGAGTTAGTCGGATTTGGACGGAGTCCGGGCTAGGTGACTTGATTACACCTAGCCCTCCCCTCCCATTTCCTTTTTATTTCTTTCTTTTTATTTTTCTTCCCCCTTCCATATCTTTTTCTCGTCTCGGCCCATGGTGACTTGACTACACCCCGGCCGGACACCTTCTACCTTTTTCTCCACTTTGTTTTTAATTTTAGCTTTATTTTCGTAGTTTATTTTCTTTTCTTTTGTCTCTCCGCACACTACGATTGAGCATATGAGGACATTGCTCGATTTAAGTGTGGGGGAGCGATATTCTATCATAGTCAGTTTTATTTTCATAGTTTTTCGAAAAACCTTTAAAAATCCTAAAAATTTGAAAAATTTCACAAAAATCAAAAAGATTTTCTCTTTTGTGTTTTCATTTTGTGTCTTTGTGTCGTATATTTTTTTTGTGTGCGTGTTTTGCCTCCCTTTCCCTTATAGGTTGCTTTAATCGCCAATGACTTTGGAAAGCTCTAAAGACTTCCGGGAACATCTTATCCCTTTTTCTCCTTTATTCCTTGTGATGTTTGGAGAAGGTTGTGTTGAGGTGTGCTCGGGTGGAGCTTTGTGCATATTGGTGGCTGATTTGGTGGCTTGTATGGAATATCCGGGTGGTGTTTGTTTTATGTTTGTTTCGTTATGTTTTGTTCTTGTTGCCTTTGTTTCTTTCCCTCTCGTTTTCGTCTTATCTTTAATTTTATGTTATGTTGTGTTGTGTGTCATGTGTGTAAACCATTTTCGAAAACCCGGTTTAGAGGCTAGTGTGTGAGTGTGCACTTTCCCTTTTTAGTAGTGTAAATCGAGTCTTGGACTTTAGCCTAGTAGAATGACCCTAAATCAATGAATTTGTTGGTCCTTTAACTCGTGTCCACCTAGCTTACTAGGAATTTACTACGGGATTTGCACTTTTGACCATTATGACCACCCACGGTGTGAAAAAGCCTTGGTTATCGAGTCTCGTCCCATAGGTGACCGTATTTAGGGTTGTTTGATTAGTCCAAGTTCTCCATTTTTTGTGGGTTTGAAGGGAAGGGCCCGTCCTGACTTACCCATTCACCTACCTCCTACGCATCTCCACACAATAAAACGCAATTTGATGATTTCTACCTTTCTTGTCATACAAAGGAAATGCCAAAAATGCCAAATCTTGCCAAAAGGGCAAAGAAAAGGAAAAAAAAATGAAAAAAAAAAATGAAAGAAAGAAAAGAAATGAAGAAAAAGAAAAGGCACAAAAGCCAAAAAGAAAATAGAAAAGAAGAAAAAAGAAATGGCATGGCAACAAACAAATCAAAACGTCGAAAACAAAGAAAATGCCAAAAGAAAACCCGTCTCACAAAAAGAAATCCCCACAAAAATAAGCCTTTTTCCGACTTTTGCCGTGAAGAGCCTACCAAAGGACCGAGTCCCGAGGAAGGATGATAGCGGCATTAGTCGGTCTTCCCGCATTTTGCATATTTTCCACCTTTTTACTTGGACTAGTTAGGCGGTCTTGGACACGGGACGACCCTCTTGGCCCACGCTAAAGGGGGCGGGGTCTCACTTACCTACAGTGTCGACTAACACCGTGGTTCCTCACTTTTCCACTCCGCCGATCGTCCCGTAGTACGTCTTTAGAAAGTTAGGAGGACCTAGGTAAGTTACCAACGTTTTTGTTGCTTTATCGTCATACTATTAGGGTTTAGTCCACCTTGGTTTGTATTGCTAGCTTGGGAACGTTGTCACTTACCTCGAGTCCTAAACCGGTGTTTCATTCAGCGCTTTTTGAGGGAAGCGGTATTTCTTTTGTTTTGGGTGCAACCGATTATGTGTTTGTTTGATTGTGTGTTTTGTGTCCGGTTGCATCCACAGTTTTGTCGCAAGACCCGACTTGCCTTGCGGAGTGCACTTTTCCTCTAAGTGCACTCGCGTGAGTTGAAAGGGCGTAGGGTGCGCTAATACCCACTCGGCTAGTTTAGTATTTAGTTTGTGCTTACTCGAGGGCGAGTAAGGGTTAAGTGTGGGGGAGTTGATAAGTGTGTTTTGTAGTGCCTTTTTCACTATGTTTTGGTCCCATTTCCTTGTGGAATCGCTCCTTGGGAGCGATTCATGGGCTTCTCATGCTTTCTTTAGTTCGTTTCAGGTTCCCGAGCCAGATTTGGAAGAGTTGGAGTGATTCCGACTCAATACATACACATTTTGGAGCCAACGAGATAAAGGAACGATGACTCGAGGCCTTGGAATCGACCCCGAGGCCTTGGGACCCATTCCCGAGCCTCCGAGACCCGACCCCGAGTCCCGAGAATCGACGGGAAGCCCATGAGATACAAGGAGGGACCCTAGAGCTCTTATTGGAGGCATACAAGACCCTTCCCGGTCGGGATAGTGGCCTTCCCGATCGGGAAGGGGTGCACGATTAGGAGTGCCACTGTGGGTCCTTCCCGGTCGGGTTGAGCCCTTCCCAATCGGGATGGCAGAACCCTTCCCGATCGGGATGATCCGTTCCGGTCGGAACGGGCTACAGCTCACCTGCATCATTTTCTTTTCTTCTCCTTCGTTCTTGTACCCATATATATACTCCCTTCTTGTAATTTTAAGACATCTTATCTTACCCTAGATTAGTTTAAGCCTCCATTATCATTCAAAACCCTAGATTATTGCTACTCTCATTAGTCTAATCCTCTCTTTAATCCTTAGTTAATTATTGTAATTAGTCTTGGATTAAGGGATTCTTGAAGATTGTTCCAAGATTGACAACCTTGGGATTGTATTTGGGTTTCTCATTAATACAAGTTTTCATCTTTTATTCATCCTATTGTTGGTATAATCCTTTCATCCTTAGTCTTTGTTATTTATTCAAGTTTCTTTCTTATTGTTATTGTTATTGCTATTGTTCTTGTTAATGATATTAGATGCTTGTTTTGTGACATTGATTTCCCTTATGATTGTTGGTTTTCTCTTAATAATGAGTGAGTAGTTTTCTTGTGGGGTTAGTAGGGGGATTAGGGGTAGATTATGGATAATTAGGGTTGATTAAGGGGAAAAGGTTACATCTTTGTTGTTAGTCACATTGTAGGCACCCTATGTGTTTGTTTATATGCTTGTGTGAGTTGTAGTGGCCATGCTTCCCATACTTGTGTTCTTCTTCTCATTGTTTGTCTATGATGCGGAAATGTTGAGAATAGTCCTAGTCACGAGAGTGCCGACTAGGGTCTAAGTTGCGAGAGCCCGGACCCACCTTGACATCGGTCTAAGTTGCGAGAGCCCGGACCGACTTAGCAATTAGGAGACACCTATACCCTTGATCACCCCAATTATCCTTCTACTCCTATGAACCCGACCTACCCCACTTCCTTTCCATATTTGAGTTCGTCTTAGTTAGTCATCATTCCATTAGTTTTCATCGTTTAGTTAATCTCTAGTGTTAGTGTAGTTCTTATTCCTCCTCCTTCATAGTTTTCCATACATCGCTTCTTTGTGTTTGTTTTGGTGACCTAGTCTCGTTGTAGGCCGACATAGTCTAAGCTTTGATATACCGTCCTCGTGGATACGATCCTGACTTGCCCTAGCTACCCACTAGGTTAGTCGGTGTTTTATTGATTGGCTAGGGACGTGACGAATCCCTACCATCACCGGGATGGGTCTTGTAGGCCTCCAATGTGATCATAAAGGTCCCTCCTTGCTTCTCATGGGCTTCTCATCGACTCTTGGCGCTCGGGATCGAGTCTAAGAGGCTCAAAAATGGGTCCCAAGGTCTCGGGATTGAATCTAAGGCACCAAGTGATCGTTCCTTCTCTTCGTTGACTCCAAATGTGTAGGAAACGAGTCGGAATCGTTCCAATTCTCCATGAATGGTCTTGGGAACCTAAATCGAACTAGAAGAAGCATAAGTAGCCTCGAAACCGCTTCAAAGAGCGATTTCACAAGAGAAACCGGGACCAAAACACAAGGAATAAGTACTACAAAACACACTTATAAGTGTAATCACGTCACCTCGCCCCGATTCCGAAAAAATCGGAAAAATTAAAAGAGAAAAATTAATTTGGATTTTCAAAGTGATCGATGGTGCAATCACGTCACCAAAGATCGGGAGCTTACAGCAAGGCCCTTCAACTCTAAGGGTACCTGCATGATATCAACACAATGTATAATCGACCCAACACAGGTCATAGATGGGCTAACAACCGACGTAATCAACAAGAACAAATCATCACGAATCAACAAAATGCCATAATAGGCGCTGCAGAGAATCTGACAAAAATACTGAAATTGGGCAACCGACACCTCCCCCCCACACTCACACAACTACCGACGCTCGACTACCCTCACATGGGACCCGGGGGAGGAGGTGGTGGGTACAGCGACCCAGGCGGGTAAAGACCAAAGAATCTATCAAAATATTGCTGCTGCCGGAGTAACCGTCTCTGGTTTTCCTCCGCCAATTCTCTAGCCGCATGGGCATCTCTCGCGGCGTCCCGAGCCATCTCATAATTATCCCGGGCGTACTCAAAACCGTCTCGAGAGTACGTATAAGAATGGTGCACAGTATCGCGCGCATCCCGGGCAATGTTGTAGGCGTCCTGGGCTAGGAGGTTAAGGGTAGTGGTTGAGTTTTCCCAGGTTTGCCTAAAAAAGTTATGAATCTTCCCCCACTATTTATAAAAATCCTCAAATCTGAAGAATGAGGAGTGCCTCGGAGGACTCATATTAACGTCCTCCTGAAAGGTGGGGGTCGGTTGGGTGTAGGTAGAGTGGCGGTGGGGTGTAAAGTTGTTGAAGTCGGGAGTGCAAAACTAGGCGTACTAGGGTTCAGGCTGACGAGGGAAGAGGGTCCCTGAGATGAAGAAGGTAAAGCACATTGACCCTCATCCCAGAAAGTTTCAACTTCCGGTTCCTCCTCTGTCACATCCTCGAAAATAATCTCATTATCACCATAATCCACAGGTCCTGCGGAGTATGTAACCATGTAAAACTTACCTCGGGTATTGTCCCAAATGTACTCCCCGGACCGCTTGGGCATGCCGAAGTTTTCCTCAAACTCAAGCGACACCAGTCAGGATTAGGCATAGCAATTGCCCTCAACTCACTAATTTTGCATAAGAAAAGACTATTATACTCACCCGGAGTCCAAACTAGAAATGGACAATAATACTCATCCAAAAACATTCCAACCCCCTCGATCGGCTCCTCGTTTCCCAAGGTGATATACAAAGCTTTAGCTATCATAGTTATAACACCATCACAAGATATCCTCTTGCGGGTACCCTTTTCAATTTGCGAAAAATGCGTAGCTAAGGCATCAGACATATCAATGGACAGGCTTTGATTCAGCACCACATCCTCAAGTAGTTGTACCGCTGTCGCACTACCGTTATGGTGCGAAGGAATTAGCTATGATAGGAGCCACAAACTTGAGTATGGGGTTCCGTATCGAGAAAGAGCGCATCTTACGACCCTGGAAAACCCTCTAGTGAGATATCTTATGCCAAAACCGGTCTCAAGCGAGCTTTTCCACACGGGATTGTCCTGCCCGAGGTTTTCTAGCAATAAGGGTGGGAAGACACAAAAGTGCACCAAATGCGTCAAGGGAAAAAGTATGGTAAGTTTCTCGCAATTGGAAAGAAATGGTTGTATCACCATCATTAGTAGACATTTCGTAGGTTGCAAAAAACTCACAGGTTAAAGGTTTAAAAGTATCCTCGGTCGAGATGCCTCGAGGCCAATTTGCTTGCACATTGCTCTCACCTGAGGCTCAATGCCCATACGGGTAAGGACATGCCTTGAAGCCCAACGAGTAGGTTCAATGACGGGTAGTGTTTGTCGTCTATCCTACTGGTCAAATAATAACCAACGAACCTAAGCAGGGTAACTAGGGTAAGTCGAGTCGATCCACAGGGACGGGGTGTCGGACTAAGGTGTGCTACGGTCTAGGACTAGGTTTGAGACTAACTAAACTAGAGGAAGGCTAAGGTAGACTAATGACTAAGCTAAGGTCTAAAACACGAACTAACAAGGCTAAACAGGTAACTAATGACTAAAGGAAATAAATAAATCAATAAGAAGAAACTAGGGCTAGGTCGGGTTCATGGATGTCAAGGAGATAAAAAGAAGGAAACGGGGTTACTAGCCTGCCTTCGTAGCCTAGGTTCCGATCGGGCTCTCGCTACTTAAAAGGCCTAGGGGTCATCCTCACAACGCTCTCGCTACTAGTGAGGGAACCTAACCAACCAACCAAACAAACAAACACATACAAGAGAAGAGGCAAGAAAAACAAGGATTGATCGTCTGAAGTCTCACAAGCATTTCATCGAGCATGTGGAGTGCAAGGTAAATGGGAAACAACAAAAACAACATCTAGTACCACCCATCTCACTCTAATCATCCCTAATCACATCCAATCCCCCTAATAACCCTAGCAAGAGTCTACTCAAACATATCTAATGGTAAAATAACAAGAACAAGAGAAACTACCACAAAAACAAGAACATACAAAATGAAGAACTAACAGGGATGATGAACAAAACAGTAAACAAGAGATAAATATTGAAACTTGAATGATAAAACAAAGATTAAGAGAAGGGAAAAGAGATTATACCATACTAGAAGATGAATGGAAGAATGAAAACTTGCATAAAAGAGAAAACCCAAATACATCTACCAAGGTTGTCAATCTTGGTAGAGATCTTCAAGAATTCCATTAATACATGGATTAAACTAAGATTAAGGACTAATTAAAGACTAGTCTACACTAATCTAACCTAAAGTAGTCTAGGGTTTAGTGGGTAATGAAGAACAAAACATAAGATTACAAGAGGGGGGTATTTATAGGGTTACAAGAACAGAGAAGAAAGGAAGCTAAACATCCTGAACTGGGCCCTTCCCGGTCGGGAAGGAGGTCATCCCGACCGGGAAGAGTTGGTCCCGACCGGGAAGGTCATGATCCCGGCCGGGATCAAGCTCCAGTGGCCGTCTTCTTTTGCTTCTTCATCCCGGGCGGGATGGGGCCCTTCCCGACCGGGATGGGTCTTGTAGGCTTCAAATATGATCCCATAGGTCCCTCCTTGCTCTTTTTAGGCTTCTCATCGATTCTCGGTGCTCGGGATTGGGTCTCGAGGGCTCGGGAATGGGTCTCGAGGTCTCGGGATTGAGTATAGGCTACCGAGTGATCGTCGCTTCTCTTCGTTGGCTCCAAATGCGTCGGAAACGAGTCTTAATCGTTCCCTTTCTCTATGATAGGCCGTTGGAACCTAAAACAAGCTAGAAGAAGCGTAAGTAGCCTCGAAAACCGCTCCAAAGAGGGATTCCAAAAGAGAAACCGGGACCAAACACAAGGAATAAGCACTACAAACCACACTTATCAACTCCCCCACACTTAACCCTTACTCGCTCTCGAGTAAGCATAAACTAACTACTAAACTAGCCGAGCGGGTATTAGCGGATCCTACGCCCTTTCAACTCACGCGAGAACACTTAGAGGACAAGTGCTCTCCGCAAGGCAAGTTGGGTCTTGTCACAAAACTGTGGATACAACCGAACACGAAAAACAAACAAACAAACAACAAACAAACAGACAATCGGTTGCATCCAAAAAGAAACAAATACCGCTTCCCTCCACAAAGCGGTGAAGAAACACCGGTTAAGGACTCAAGGCAAGTGACAACGTTCCCAAGCTAATAATACAAATCGAAATGGACAAAATCCTAATAGTATGACAACAAAGCAATAAAAACGTTGGTAACTTACCTAGGTTCCTCCTAACCTTCTAAGAACGTACTACGGGACGATAGGCGGGATGGAAAAAGGATGAACCACGGAGTTAGTCGACACTGTAGGTAAGTGAAACCCCGCCCCCTTTAGCGATAAGCCAAGAGGGTCGTTCCATGTCCAAAATCGCCCAACTAGTCCAAGTAAAATGGTGGACAAGGTTGCAAAGTGAGGGAAGACCGACTATTTACCGCTATCATCCTTTCTAGGGACTCGGTCCTTTGGTAGGCTCTTCACAGTAATAGTCGGCAAAAGGCTTATTTTGAGGGGTAAGAATTCTTTTTGTGAGATGGTTTTCTTTGGCATTTTTCTTTTGCATTTGGCTTTTGAGTTTCTATGCCATTTCTTTTTCTTCTTTTGTATTTTCTTTTTGATTTTTTGTGCCTTTTCTTTTTCTTTCTTTTTCTTTCTTTTTGACTTGGCTTGCCTTTTGGATGATTTTGTTTTGTAGGCAATTCTTGCAACCAAGTGAGAAACAATTTGCAACTTATTTGTGAAGATGTGTAGGAGGTAAGGAAATAAGTAAGTTGAGGGTCACGATTTCCCTTCAAACCCACAAAAAGGTGGAAAACTTGGACTAATCAAAGCAATTTCGAACATGGTCACCTAAGGGACGAGACTCGGCAACCAAGGCCTTTTCACTCTGTGGGTGGTCAAAATGGTCAAAAGGCAAATCCCATAGTAAATCCCTAGTAGACTAGGTAGACACAAGGTAAAGAACCAACGAAACTATTGATTTAAAGTCATTCTACTAGATTAAAGTCCAAGACTCGATTCATACTACTAGAAAGGGAAAGTAAACACTTGCGCACTAGCCTCAAAACCGGGTTTTCAAAAACCTTTTATTACACACTAGACACAATTAAACAAGACAAAACAAAGACACAACAAAAATGACAGAAAAAGAGACAAACAAAATAAGCAAAACAAGACAAACAAACAAGCAAATACACAAAATAAACAAACACCACCCCGAAATATCCAAACAAGCAACCACATCAATCACAAACTTCAAAAAGCTCCACCCGAGTAAACACCATCATAACACATCCTCCAAACTCCACAAAAAGGAAAAAGGAGAAAGAAATGAAGGGATATTACCGGATGTCTTGCTTTTCGAAACTTGACGACGATCGCGTAACCTACAAGGAGATGGGGAGGCAAAACACACAACACAACAAATATACGGCACAAGGACACAAAAGAAAAAGACACGAAAAGAAAATCTTTTTGATTTTTTTATGAAAATTTTCAAATTTTTAGGGATTTTAAAGATTTTTTCGAAAAAACTACGAAAATAAAACTAAACTACACTAGGATATCGCTCCCCCACACTTAAATCGAGCAATATCCTCATGCTCGATCGGTAGTGTGTGGAGACACTAAAAAGAAAAGAAACTACGAAAATAAAGCTAAAAATCAAAAAGAAAAGCGAAGAAAAGGTAGAATGTGTCCGGTCGGGGTGTAATCAAGTCACCATGGGCCGAGACGAGAAAAGATATGGATGGGGGAAGAAATAAAAAGAAGGAAATGGGAAAGGAGGACAAGGTGTAATCAAGTCACCTAGCCCGGATTCCGCCTAAATCCGACTAAATCCTACCAAAAAGTGAAAAATAAAGAAAAAGTAAAAAGTTTGCAAATTTGGATTTTTGAAATGACTCTCGATGTAGTCACGTCATCGAGAGTCGGGAGCAATGACTACCAAGGCTCCGAGGGCCACCATGACACAGAAAAGTGGAAGGGAACAAACAAAGGGAGACAAGCAATAAAAGACGGAAAAGAAAGGATAGTTGTCGTACCAATCGGTTAGCAACTCACTCACTCCATCGTCTTAATGTTCGATATCGGCCCATTACTTGTCTTCATCATTGTTATTCCTCTTCATTCTCAATATGGTCGCATGGTTGAAGTACTAGGCTCGGAATGGTATAATGAGGGTAGGATTTGATGTGAAACTCGGTGTGTAGTGAAGAGAAGATGAGGTGAAGGTGTATATATGATGGGTCATAGATAGTTGCAAGGATAGGTAGGGAGGTTGGGAGGGGGTACAATGTGGTTGGGTGGGCTTAAATGTCGAACAAGAGGCAAAAGGGGTAGTTGGGTACCATCCCGGTCGGGACGGTTCCTTCCCGGCCGGGACGGACTTGATCCCGGTCGGGATGGCACATCAGTGAACCCACTGTTCAGCACACTCATCCCGATCGGGATGACATCCTTCCCGGTCGGGATGAGTCTTCTAGCCCTTCAATATCTTGATAGCATCACCCACAAGTCATCCAATACATCGAGATCTAAAATATCGTCCCCAAAAGCTTGTCAAAAGCTAAAAAACCGACTTCCTCTACCAAACTCCAAGCTTCTATCATCAACAACTCCTCTCAAAACTTCATCTTCACTATCAACCTAAAAAGTGAACTCAATAAACACCATCAAATTCCCTCCCTCACATCACTCAAGAAAATTCCAAATTACAAGAAATCACAAAAACTAACAAGGCCTATAAACCAAACTATCCAATCAAACATATACAAAGATAAAAGCTAAAAAGAAAAGGAAAAAGATATTTACACTAAGATACTCTCACCATCTATGCCTCCATACCCATCAAGAGCAAGAAGGAGTAAGTCAAAAGTAAGTCAAATGCCCTAGCAACATCTTCATTAACGCTCATGTGGCCTATCCTAGCCATAAACAAGAGTTTCCAAGTCGGAGTCGAGAAGCAATCATCTAATCCATTACGCTCGGGGTTCTTGTGATCTTCCGGGTCTTCCGAACCATGATAGCAACGACTCTTATGACCATCCGGTAGGTATTGTAGTCTAAAGTCATGCTTGGCGTTGTGATTTGGGAGATCACTCCCTAAGGGTGTTGCTTCTTCTACGGGGTCAAGAGTGGAACTCTTTTCCACCGCCCGACAAGGATCCTCTTCATCAACCGTCTCACAAGACAAGAGACAAGAAATCGAGTGCGATAGAGGAGGAGAAGGCATCAAGTTTTCTTCATTGGAGGCAATTGGCTCCTCCAATTTCCCATTCAAGGCAAGTTCCAAGGCATCTACTTCTTTCTCCCAAGTATTACGTTCCTTTTCACTCACCTTGTCCCATTGGCCTAGAGGAGTCTTGTCTTCATTTGGCTTTGGATTGTCAAGATCCGGTTCATCACGAAGAAAATAATACAAATCCAATTTGATAGCCAATACATTGGCTCCCCAAGAGTTACCTTGAGAATCATGTTCAATTCCCTCTTCATTGTTGACCCTTGAAGCTTCAACTTCCTCTATTCTTCCCATATCTTCACCATCCAAGCAACACTAAACAATGATCTCTTGATTGACCCTCTCTTCTTCATTCATGGCTTCATGATCGGGTTGACTTTCTTGTGGAGACACCCGACCTTCTTGCCCAAATGAACCTTCCTCAACAAGTTGTGGAGCTCGAGTGGCCAACATCGTAAAACGAGCCATGAGTGCATTGATTCGAGCATCTTGCACCTCTATTTGGGGCTTGAGCTCCTCCTTATCCTTTTTCACTTTGATCATCATCTCTTGTTGACTCTTGTGCAATTGAATCATCATCTCTTGTTGACTCTTTTGCATTTGAATCATCATTTGACAAAGCTCAAAGTTGGGGATTTTTTGTTGCGGGTCGTGTGAGGGTATTTGGTACTTGTTAGGATGTTGGGATGATCCTTGACAACTTTCATGGTAACCATATGGAGGGGGTTCATAAGTTTGTTGATGAGGTTGATATGTTGGTGAAATTGTGGGTCTTGGCAATTTGCCCCATGATTGTCCCATGACGATTGATGGTAGCTTGGATGCCCCATTGTCGTAATGTTGCCTTGATACATTGAATGCACTAGAAGCACTTGAGCAAACGTTAGTAGCCTAGTGCTTTTGAGGCACTAGGAAGAGAGAAATAAGCACCCAAGAATAAAAACGGAGATACACAAGGAGAAGAAAACACAAAAATCAAGAACAAAGTCTAAAACTAAGCACACAAGAGTCTAAATTACGACGTTCCCGGCAACGGCGCCAAATTGACGGGTAGTGTTTGTCGTATTTCCTACCGGTCAAATAATAACCAACGAACCTAAGCTGGGTAGTTAGGGTAAGTCGAGTCGATCCACAGGGATGGGGAGTCGGACTAAGGTGTGCTACGGTCTAGGACTAGGTTCGAGACTAACTAAACTAGAGGAAGGCTAAGGTAGACTAATGACTAAGCTAAGGTCTAAAACACGAACTAACAAGGCTAAACAAGTAACTAACGACTAAAGGAAACAAATAAATCAATAAGAAGAAACTAGGGCTAGGTCGGGTTCATGGATGTCAAGGAGATAAAAAGAAGGAAACGGGGTTACTAGCCTGCCTTCGTAGCCTAGGTTCCGATCGGGCTCTCGCTACTTAAAAGGCCTAGGGGTCATCCTCACAACGCTCTTGCTACTAGTGAGGGAACCTAACCAACCAACCAAACAAACAAACACATACAAGAGAAGAGGCAAGAAAAACAAGGATTGATCGTCTGAAGTCTCACAAGCATTTCATCGAGCATGTGGAGTGCAAGGTAAATGGGAAACAACAAAAACAACATCTAGTACCACCCATCTCACTCTAATCATCCCTAATCACATCCAATCCCCCTAATAACCCTAGCAAGAGTCTACGCAAACATATCAAATGGAAAACTAACAAGAACAAGAGAAACTAACACAAAAAACAAGAACATACAAAATGAAGAACTAACAAGGATGATGAACAAAACAATAAACAAGAGATAAAGATTGAAACTTGAATGATAAAACAAAGATTAAGAGAAGGGAAAAGAGATTATACCATACTAGAAGATGAATGGAAGAATGAAAACTTGCATAAAAGAGAAAACCCAAATACATCTACCAAGGTTGTCAATATTGGTAGAGATCTTCAAGAATTCTATTAATACATGGATTAAACTAAGATTAAGGACTAATTAAAGACTAATCTACACTAATCTAAGCTAACCTAACCTAAAGTAGTCTAGGGTTTAGTGGTTAATGAAGAACATAACATAAGATTACAAGAGAGGGGTATTTATAAGGTTACAAGAACAAAGGAGAAGAAAGGAAGCTAAACAGCCTGAACTGGGCCCTTCCCGACCGAGAAGGAAGTCATCCCGACCTGGAAGAGTTGTTCCCGACCGGGAAGGTCATGATCCCGGCCGGGATCAAGCTCTAGTGGCCGTCATCTTTTGCTTCTTCATCCCGGACGGGATGGGGTCCTTCCCGACCGGGATGGGTCTTGTAGGCTTCAAATATGATCCCATAGGTCCCTCCTTTCTCTTGTTAGGCTTCTCATCGATTCTCGGTGCTCGGGAATGGGTCTCGAGGTCTCGGGATCGAGTATAGGCTACCGAGTGATCGTCGCTTCTCTTCGTTGGCTCCAAATGCGTCGGAAACGAGTCTTAATCATTCCCTTTCTCTATGATAGGCCGTTGGAACCTAAAACAAGCTAGAAGAAGCGTAAGTAGCCTCGAAAACCGCTCCAAAGAGCGATTCCACAAGAGAAACCGGGACCAAACACAAGGAATAAGCACTACAAACCACACTTATCATTCAAAATGACACTTCCACAAAAGTTTAAAACGATCAAGACTAGACTTTTTTGTGAAGTGGACACCGGACTCGGGGTGATGGAAACTGCGACGGATAGTATGGTGACATACCTCGTATGGAATCGGTTGTTCATGAGGAATTATACCTTGATCGGAGTCGGCATTGTTGAAGGCACCTCCGATTGCGATGGAGATGATGAACCCGTCCCGCGATTGAAAACGGAGGAAAGTCTTTTCCTAGTGGTTTGTTTAAAGCCCTTCATGGTCGATTATTGATGATGATGATGATGTGAAGCAAGATTAGGGTTGTGGGTTATGTGGTTTGAGTGATTTCTTCGAAAATCGATTCCTAAAACTTGTTAGGAAAGTGATAAGGATTGAGAATATGAGAATTAATTTGGATTTGGTGGGAGAAATTGGAAATAGAATGCGTTAAAGATGGTGGAATGTGGTGTTCTAATTGAGGAATTTGGGGTTTTTTGTGTGAGGAGAGAGAGGAAGAAGAATGAATAATGAGAATTTGATGTTGGGTTGGTTAGGTATTGACGCGGGTGTAGGTTCGCCAGACGGACTTCCATCAGGTGAAATTCCACCCGACGAAATTTCGTCCAAAATTTCCAAATTTGCGCAATTTACCGTCGGACGAAGTTTTGCTCGACGAGATTCTATCGGGTGAAATTTCACCCAACGGATTTCCTTCAATTCCCAGTGTCGAAGATTTTACCGCCGGGTGAAGTTTCGCCCGATGAAATTTTCATAGGGTGAAGTTTCACTCGACGGATTTTCTTTCTCAGCTTCAGTCTTCCCCAGTCAAATTACCATCGGGTGAAATTTCACTCGACGGTCTCAAGCCTAAATGTCCACCGGGTGAAGTTTCACCCGGCGTTCTCACAAATACGATTTTTCCGCCTCTGATGCAGGAAATCTTCTAACCCAAACAAATTCTCAAAATGGATGTCCTTCCCAATCCACTTATTGCAATACATGGAGAAAAACCCTTTTCACCTCTGAAGAAAGTCCCAATCCTCAAAAAGAAATCTTCTCAAAACCTGCAAGAGATATCAAAACGAGCTCCACCCAAGTAAAATCTATTGTCCAAAGGAAACTAAGAAACAAAAATTAAAATATTTACAAGGTGATTATTGAGGAGTTGAGGACACCAGCAAACCGAATTTAATCATGAAGAGTTTAGTTGGGGTTGCATGAAGAGCAACCCAGAGGATCATTGTTCACACTCTTGAAGTTGATATTACCAATAGCAATTTTTCCTCTCGGATCCGATAAACCCATCAATTGGGCCACTTCGGGATTCATGGCATAGTCCTCGGTGGCATTGTCAAAGGTGGAACCGAGTCTTGATGCGACACCATTGTCGTTGTTAGCATTTTGGTCGATATCATTTAATGTCCCGGGGGCTTTTCTTAGACAGAAGACCTCCATTCACTCACAAAATCCAGATAAATACTTTCAAAATCTAGCCTCCTTTCTGTAGTGTGTCCTAGTACTCGGCTCAGTCGAAGACAAGAATCTGTCAGGACTCGAGGCAATACCCATTTTTGAAATGTATCCTAAAATAGGAAATCCAGAAGGGCACCAGACTAAAACAGTCTCATTACAGGCTACCGTAATCCCCCCATAGCATATCTATCCCATTTCGATGTGCGACCATGTTGCCATTCGCCTAGGCTACGGGATAGCGCAACCTAAGAGTCTTGTTAGGCGGCCCACACCCCTATCAGGTCACGGTCCAACCCTTAGAGAGTCCAGTCCGTGTCAGTCAACTCGTCCTGTCGTGTCCAGAGCCGAGTCTGTCGGTAGGTCCCTCTCTTCAAATTCCACTTTGAATTTGCAAAATTTAGCCATTTGAAAAAAAAGATCTTTTTTGACAAGGTCAGATTTCGGTCTATTTAAACTGCGAATTTCTACCCCTTTCCATTTTGAAAACCAAGCTCGTGATTGCTTTCAGGATTTCAAATTCAAAATTTCAAAAACTTCAAAAAGTCATTTTCCCCAGCACGAGTCATTTTACTACCTACGTGTTGCATGCATTTTTATGTAACTTATACAGGTATGACTCAAGCAAAGACATGCAAGTCATCAAATCTCCCCAACAGCATTTTCCGGGATAGCACGGGGTTGGCCAACATACAGGCACACCCAGGGCTTACGCGACAAGCCCAAATTCCCCATGGAGTACAATCATCAAGCTCAAGTATGATTTCTGTCTTGCGGCTGGCGAGCCCTTCACGCGAGTCTAACGGACTATAAACGACCTGACCGGAAGTCTACCAGGTCTTAACGGGCTTGGTAGCTACTCTGACTTTCGCCTTGTCCAAGCCTCAGTCAGAGTGGGGGCTGTGTAGACACCCGCATTTTGAGCGCCAGGTGTCTATGGCAGTTTCCAAAAAACACCCGATGATGATCGGACGCTAACGTGTTTCTATGCGCTCGGATACGGGCTCAATTCCATTAATCGCTGCCTAACACACTTACAGAGTACAAATCTCGCCAAACGGACTTCAAATCCAGGCCCAGTGGATCATTCCGAGTCAAACAAGACTAATTTGGGCCAAAACCGACACCGGAATTAAAACCAACTTTTTAACGATTGGGTCAATCCCGGTCAAAGTCATTTCCGAGACACACAAAAACAGCCATACAACCATCAAAAGTCCAAGTCAAACACAAAACCCATCAAACACCCAAAGTCAAGGTCCAAAACAATGGACCCGTGCAACCCGACTGGGCCACTCGATCGAGTGACCCACCCACTCGATCGAGTGGGCTTGTTTTGAGCCCGGCTGCAGGCTTCACGGGCCACTCGACCGAGTTAGCCCTTTACTTGGTCGAGTAACCCTAATTCGGGTGCCCTAGCCTTGCCTATATAAGCAACCCTCATGCAACAACTTTTCACAACTTTTTGCAACTTTTCACAACCCTAGTACACTCTAGGACAACCCTACACACACACTACATCCTTACAAACCCTAATCAAAACCTAGTAATCCTACACTAGCAAAAAACCCTAAACCTAGTTTTAGGAAATCAATCCCGAGCCACCATAACTTGATCTACATAAAACCTCGAATACTCTTGTGTTGAAGCCACGGTTACGAGTCCGCACCGAGACAAGAACATGTAGGTTGAGGGTGTCAAAACCCTCTTTTCTTCTCCCTCTCTCCTCGTCGTCCGTCCTCCTCTTCTCCATTTTTTTTCGTTTTTTTTATTATTTATTGCACCGTAATATCGATAATACTACTAGTATTAAAGTACTAAAATATTTATCGATTTGTGTCGAATAAGAAGGATACCGGGATAAGGAAAACCGCATATACAAGTGTACTGCACACGCGTCGTCGGTCGCTTATCCCGGTACCCCGACTATTTGATTATTGAGATAAATTTACTTAAACAACAAGTCGTTATTATTTCTCGTCACCATCATCATTAATCTTACATCCATCAATTTCTTTAAAATCTATTTTAATAAGGGTCGAAACCCGTTGACACGGATCCGACATCACAATCCCTAGGGATTTATTTCGATGTCGGAGAAGTCGAGGGAATCAAGTTCTTACTCAAGTAGAGCGTCGATTTTAGATTTGATACCAATTCCATAATTGGATATCGAATCTAACAATCAAGTCATATGAATTAATTAACGTGATTTGTTCATATCACGATAATTAATTTAAAACGACCAAAATCAATTTATCTTTTTATTTCACTCTAATATTCCCTATCGATTCAAATAATCGAATATGGGATACAACGAGTATTCAAAATTAGAATCGAGTATAAATTCAACAATATTTATATTCGGTTCAACAAAATTCGCGATTTATAAAAAACCAAGTCGAACATAAATTGTGCAATATTTATGTCCGATTCGGTAAAACCGTCGAATTATCAAAAATCAAAAGCAATTTCAAAATCAACAATTAAATTGCAAACGAACCAAGTTCGTACAGGTGCCACTCGACCGAGTGCTTTAGCCACTCGATCGAGTATCGAGTTAGAATGTTAATTACGACCCCCACTCGATCGAGTCTCACAGTGACTCGGTCAAGTGGCCATGTACTCGACCGAGTCGGTCAATGACTCGGACGAGTATGGCCCATAACGCAAAGCAGAATCGTCTTTTACAGGTCCGCTCGATCGAGTCCATCAACCACTCGATCGAGTGACCCATAACGATTAACACAATAAATCGTACATTATTCTATTTTCAGAACCCGGTAGTAATTTGCGATTTATGTCAACACGTGTTTATTTAATCATGTGTATTACTACCTTTTCAAACCATGCATCTCATATTCGCATCTTTTCACCTCATCTCATATTTGCACAAACCGTTATTATTCGTTATATTATTACATCGTTACTAACGCGTTTGTTATTTCTCTTGTCAATTTAATTATTGTTCGTTTATTGTACTAAATGAACCCACATGCTAAAATTCCACTTTGACGTAGAATTAAATTGCATTAAATTGACATAGAAACCCTCTTTTCAATTTCATTCACATGCCTAGGAAAAACAATGTTTGCATAAGCATTTTTCCCGTTTTACTAACGCACGTATTGTAAGTCATTCGAATTCTTAGTAGAGGCCGCTAATGTGCGGGCGGGGTTGGGTGTCCTTTGTGGGCTTCCCAACACGTACCCTCACCCCTTACTCAGAACCTCGGTTTCTGGATGCCCGAAACCGTTGGCGCACGAGAGTCATTCAATACACGATATCCGATAATGTCGGTATCGGTATCAAATGCAAAGGGACGAGCCCAATAAACTCTGACATCGGAAATGGGCCGTATTTTGTATACGGACCACTACGACATAGAGTGGCTCGAATGGTTCCGAATAACCACAAAATTCGGTGGCGACTCCACATAGACCTAAATTTCAATTCGATCCATTCTCATATGGAGATTCATTCGCCTACCCAAACCCGTGCGTGGCCGCGTCGGGGTGGACCTATGTCATGTCCACAATTTGGCGACTCCGCTGGGGATTAACTGATGCGTGACTTACCATCGGCATCCTCAGGGTGAGACTCGAATATAGATCGTTTGACTAGTACAATACGCGTTTTAGTTCTACGGTTCATGCATAACCCATATTTTCTCGGGCCGGTACTCGCGACCGACGTCCCACTATACCGTTGATGTACTCCAATATGGATATGTCAAAAGGTGTCCATAGTCGATTCGAGTGGGTTTCGCGGCATGTTCTAAGATCAACTCGACATAGGAAGTCTGTCCCGATCAACGTCTAGACTATGTACACTGGTATAGACCCTCTATAGACAGACCGAGACTTAGTATAGAGCATACATGGCCTCGTTATAATGCTTGTGTGACTACGTGCTACTTGGTTTCCGAGTCGTTTTCAAAAAACCGTCAACTTTTCAAAATTGCATCCTTTTCAAACTATTCGATTTCAAAATCCGGGACATATACCGAAGGACTTATGATTTTTACTCAAAATAGCCAATTTTCTAGACGGTATGCTGCCCAAATCAAAACTCGAACTTTCAAAACCCGTGGCCCAATGACTTTTCGTCCTCTTTTTCGGAAATTTGGGCCATTCACCGAGTCCACTCGGTCCTTTTTCAAAAATCATCAATTTTCAAAACCTTCCTCTTCTTAGGACTTCCCATATTTAGCAGTGTCGGGTCGCGTCTTAAGTTGTCAAGGTCTTTAGCGTCGAAACTCTGTCGATCATACATCAAGAGTTTCTTCCCTATCCCAGTTCGCCTTATTAGACTAAGGCAAGGCCCACCTACGTAGGACATACTCCTACAAAGGAAGGCCCGTCTACACACTCGAGTCTAAAAGTCTGGGGATGTCTCACGTGGACCTTCCTTCGAGTAGGACTCGGCCAACATAGCCGAATCCTAAGAGAGGCCCACCTTTCACAAGTCACCCGTCTAGGTGTCTTTTACGAGTCAACCTTTTACAAGGTATAGCCCTATAACAAAAGATTCACGGTCCTTACGTCTAAGGGTCACTCGTCTCACACTCGAGTCTTAACAAAATCTTCAATTCCACTTGGGGACTACCCCTTAGCAGGGCGATCAATCACGGTTGCTCTAAGGGTAATGTCTTACACGTATCTCACATAACCCACCTTTGAGTCACTTAGATACCACACCATCTATGTCCTTAGTCTCACATTGGGAGCTATTCTCCGACGGAGTGATTAATCATATGTCACTCCGAGAATCGTACCCTACACATTTGTCTTAGGGGAGTCTAACCCGAGTCAAACTGGGGCCGTCCCTCCTCCTGCGCTATTTCCTATGCCTTGGTGAGTTTGAGTCCCGAAGCAACCTTTATGATTACGTGGTGTTCTTACTGACAGGCTACCCGAAATCAGACGCCAACACAAGATGGACGAATTGAAAAACGCTCTGACCAAGATCGAGACCCAACTGGCCGCCATCCAGGCTAACCAAGCGACTTTATCCACCCGCCTAAGCGCCGTGGAGAAAACGGCCCCAGTTGAGGGATCTGAGCCCACTGGGCCCATAGCTGAGCTAATCAGCGCTGTTCGCAGGCTCGAAGAACAGGTTCATCCGTCGACGAACAATTCAATCCACACTGAAAATGCTCGTTCCTACTCACCTTTGAATGACGAGCTACCTGCCAACCTCAACCTTACGGGAATTCCAATGTTTGAGGGTACTGGAGACGCGGTCCATCACATCCGGGCTTTCAAAGATTTCATGGCGGTCCAGGGGGTAAAGTCCACCATGTTTAAGCACTTATTCCCTTCCTCCCTCCAGAAGCACCCCAAAGCCTGGTACTACAGGCTCGATTCCAAGAAATACCCGACTTGGGATGACGTGGCAACGGAGTTCGCTCGGAACTACGCTGATAATATCGAAATCCAGACTACAATGCGTACTCTGGAAGTGATGGCCCAAGAGCCCAAATAATGGTTCACTAAATATCTTCAAAGATGGAGGGTCGAGAGTGTAAAGTTGGTAAACAAGCCCAACGAGAAGACACTAATGGAGGCCTTCATCAACAACCTCCTACCTTCTTACCGCGTCAATCTTATGTATGCCGGCATTTCAAACTTTGTCGTACTTACCGAAATGGGCATTAGGATTGAAGACGATCTTCGACACAATGAAGATCTGGGTGAAGTTTCTACTAAAGGCTATACTGGACATCAACTCGAGTCCTTAGAAGCCGACAACTAATGACAACATTATCCGAGAGTCCGGATCTGATTTGAGTCCGAGTCTGAGTCCGAGTCTAGGATGTACTATTCCCTTCGAAGTCAAAGTCAAAGTCAGAGTCAGAGTCAATTGTATGCTGTCCCCCTTTTCAAAATCCAATAAAATCAGCTTTCTTTTTTCTCATATATACTTTCCTTATGTGTTTCCGAGAACATGATGAACACCATCATACACTGTGAGCACACGCACGTGACTATTATAGGCACATCTATAATGACTGCAGGAATCCGAGCCCGTGTTTCCTTTTTACCTATTCCATGTCTGGTATAGAAAAGCCACATAACTACCCCTAGCAGGACCGGTATCGAATCCTATGACAAATCTAGGTAATCTCCTAGTTTGGGTTCAAGGCGGGAGGCAAGCCCATTTCCCACAATAAAACACCCCTCCAATAAGACTGACCAATCCCTACCTTAGGTGTTAGTCTGACCGGCAAAAAAAAAAAGAAAAAAAAACAAAAGAGCACTGGACAAAAAAATAAAAAAATAAAAAAGAGAAAAAAAGCAAAAGGCCAAAACAAAGAAAAGCAGGCCATCAAAAAAGAGAAAACTGGACACAAAAAAAAATCGAAAGTCCATGAAAAAAAAGCAAAAGGCCAAATCAAAAAAAGCAGGCCATCATCAAAAAATTCAGAATACCTATGACCGTGGTCAACGGCCAATTCCAGTGAAAGCCCCACGACCAGGGTACGGTCAAAATTATCAATACCCATGACTGTGGTCAACGGTTAACTCAAGTGAAAATCCTTTGACCATGGTACGGTCAAATTCAAAATTATCCATGTCATCCAATAGTGGAGTAACAATCAAGCTGCTCAGTTAACACAACACTCAGCCTTCCCACATTACAACCCTCAAGACCTTCCCAAGACCCAGGCTAAAGACAGCCCGGAATTTTGAGGATTCAAGCTCCATAGGATACCCCTAACCATTAGGGCCAGACGTGGAAACCAGATCCCGCATCATCAAACATATCCCAATCAAAGTTCGAGCCATTTTACTCGACTTTCCCTTTACATAACAAAATTCACAATCACCATACAAAGACCCGAGAGCAAAACTCGTCAAATCCCCGAGAGCAAAACTCGTCAAATCCACGAGAGCAAAACTCGTCAAATCCCCGAGAGCAAAACTCGTCAAATTCCCGAGAGCAAAACTCGTTAAAATCCTCGAGAGCAAAAATCGTTAAAATCCCCGAGAGCAAAACTCGTTAAAATCCCGTCCCAATTCTTCTCATCCAAACCAGTTATCAACCCCGAACACGGGAACTCAACTTGCAGTCAGCATAGAACATGTCCAAATAGTTCACACCATCTCTGGGGGCTACCCCGGAGAACACTCACAATCACAGGATTAATATCCTAACCATTCAAGCCCTTTGATCAAGATATCACTGGGAATGCACCTAGCCTACACCATCGTTATGGCTAGTTACACACAAAGTCCTATTAGAATAGGCACCATAATACATCTTCCGACACTGAACTACGGCATGGTTTGATTTCACTACACGTGAATACGTAGGCAGCCTTTCAACAGAGGCACAACTACCCACATTGACACACATTCAAAAAGCGCCATTATTCCGGTCACGACACCATCTTGTTCTCAGCAGCTAGCTTTGTTGTCCCGGGGGCTTTTCTTAGACAGAAGACCTCCATTCACTCACAAAATCCAGATAAATACTTTCAAAATCTAGCCTCCTTTCTGTAGTGTGTCCTAGTACTCGGCTCAGTCGAAGACAAGAATTTGTCAGGACTCGAGGCAATACCCATTTTGGAAATGTATCCTAAAATAGGAAATCCAGAAGGGCACTAGACTAAAACAGTCTCATTACAGGCTACCGTAATCCCCCCATAGAATATCTATCCCATTTCGATGTGCGACCATGTTGCCATTCGCCTAGGCTACGGGATAGCGCAACCTAAGAGTCTTGTTAGGCGGCCCACACCCCTATCAGGTCACGGTCCAACCCTTAGAGAGTCCAGTCCGTGTCAGTCAACTCGTCCTGTCGTGTCCAGAGCCGAGTCTGTCGGTAGGTCCCTCTCTTCAAATTCCACTTTGAAATTTGCAAAATTTAGCCATTTGAAAAAAAGATCTTTTTCGACAAGGTTAGATTTCGTTCTATTTAAACTGCGAATTTCTACCCTTTCCATTTTTAAAACCAAGCTCGTGATTGCTTTCAGGATTTCAAATTCAAAATTTCAAAAACTTCAAAAAGTCATTTTCCCCAGCACGAGTCATTTTACTACCTACGTGTTGCATGCATTTTTATGTAACTTATACAGGTATGACTCAAGCAAAGACATGCAAGTCATCAAATCTCCCCAGCAGCATTTTCCGGGATAGCACGGGATGGGCCAACACACAGGCACACCCAGGGCTTACGCGACAAGCCCAAATTCCCCACGGAGTACAATCATCAAGCTCAGGTATGATTTCTGTCTTGCGGCTGGCGAGCCCTTCACGCGAGTCTAACGGACTATAAACGACCTGACCGGAAGTCTACCAGGTCTTAACGGGCTTGGTAGCTACTCTGACTTTCGCCTTGTCCAAGCCTCAGTCAGAGTGGGGGCTCTGTAGACACCCGCATTTTGAGCGCCAGGTGTCTATGGCAGTTTTCAAAAAACACCCGATGATGATCGGACGCTAACGTGTTTCTATGCGCTCGGATACGGGGTCAAATCCATTAATCGCTGGCTAACACACTTACAGAGTACAAATCTCGCCAAACGGACTTCAAATCCAGGCCCAGTGGATCATTCCGAGTCAAACAAGACTAATTTGGGCCAAAACCGACACCGGAATTAAAACCGACTTTTTAACGATTGGGTCAATCGCAGTCAAAGTCATTTCCGAGACACACAAAAATAGCCATACAACCATCAAAAGTCCAAGTCAAACACAAAACCCATCAAACACCCAAAGTCAAGGTCCAAAACAATGGACCCGTGCCACCCGACTGGGCCACTCGATTGAGTGACCCACCCACTCGATCGAGTGGGCTTGTTTTGAGCCCGGCTGCAGGCTTCACGGGCCACTCGACCGAGTTAGCCCTTTACTTGGTCGAGTAACCCTAATTCGGGTGCCCTAGCCTTGCCTATATAAGCAACCCTCATGCAACAACTTTTCACAACTTTTTGCAACTTTTCACAACCCTAGTACACTCTAGGACAACCCTACACACACACTACATCCTTACAAACCCTAATCAAAACCTAGTAATCCTACACTAGCAAAAAACCCTAAACCTAGTTTTAGGAAATCAATCCCGAGCCACCATAACTTGATCTACATAAAACCTCGAATACTCTTGTGTTGAAGCCACGGTTACGAGTCCGCACCGAGACAAGAACATGTAGGTTGAGGGTGTCAAAACCCTCTTTTCTTCTCCCTCTCTCCTCGTCGTCCGTCCTCCTCTTCTCCATTTTTTTTTTTCGTTTTTTTATTATTTATTGCACCGTAATATCGATAATACTACTAGTATTAAAGTACTAAAATATTTATCGATTTGTGTCGAATAAGAAGGATACCGGGATAAGGAAAACCGCATATACAAGTGTACTGCACACGCGTCGTCGGTCGCTTATCCCGGTACCCCGACTATTTGATTATTGAGATAAATTTACTTAAACAACAAGTCGTTATTATTTCTCGTCACCATCATCATTAATCTTACATCCATCAATTTCTTTAAAATCTATTTTAATAAGGGTCGAAACCCGTTGACACGGATCCGACATCACAATCCCTAGGGATTTATATCGATGTCGGAGAAGTCGAGGGAATCAAGTTTTTACTCAAGTAGAGCGTCAATTTTAGATTTGATACCAATTCCATAATTGGATATCGAATCTAACAATCAAGTCATATGAATTAATTAACGTAATTTGTTCATATCACGATAATTAATTTAAAACGACTAAAATCAATTTATCTTTTTATTTCACTCTAATATTCCATATCGATTCAAATAATCGAATATGGGATACAACGAGTATTCAAAATTAGAATCGAGTATAAATTCAACAATATTTATATTCGGTTCAACAAAATTCGCGATTTATAAAAAACCAAGTCGAACATAAATTGTGCAATATTTATGTCTGATTCGGTAAAACCGTAGAATTATCAAAAATCAAAAGCAATTTCAAAATCAACAATTAAATTGCAAACGAACCAAGTTCGTACAGGTGCCACTCGACCGAGTGCTTTAGCCACTCGATCGAGTATCGAGTCAGAATGTTAATTACGACCCCCACTCGATCGAGTCTCATAGTGACTCGGTCGAGTGGCCATGTACTCGACCGAGTCGGTCAATGACTCGGCCGAGTATGGCCCATAACGCAAAGCAGAATCGTCTTTTACAGGTCCGCTCGATCGAGTCCATCAACCACTTGATCGAGTGACCCATAACGATTAACACAATAAATCGTACATTATTCTATTTTCAGAACCCGGTAGTAATTTGCGATTTATGTCAACACGTGTTTATTTAATCATGTGTATTACTACCTTTTCAAACCATGCATCTCATATTCGCATCTTTTCACCTCATCTCATATTTGCACAAACCGTTATTATTCGTTATATTATTACATCGTTACTAACGCGTTTGTTATTTCTCTTGTCAATTTAATTATTGTTCGTTTATTGTACTAAATGAACCCACATGATAAAATTCCACTTTGACGTAGAATTAAATTGCATTAAATTGACATAGAAACCCTCTTTTCAATTTCATTCACATGCCTAGGAAAAACAATGTTTGCATAAACATTTTTCCCGTTTTACTAACGCGCGTATTGTAAGTCATTCGAATTCTTAGTAGAGGCCGCTAATGTGCGGGCGGGGTTGGGTGTCCTTTGTGGGCTTCCCAACACGTACCCTAACCCCTTACTCAGAACCTCGATTTCCGGATGCCCGAAACCGTTGGCGCACGAGAGTCATTCAATACACGATATCCGATAATGTCGGTATCGGTATCAAATGCAAAGGGACGAACCCAATAAACTCTGACATCGGAAATAGGCCGTATTTTGTATACGGACCACTACGACATAGAGTGGGCTCGAATGGTTCCGAATAACCACAAAATTCGGTGGCGACTCCACATAGACCTAAATTTCAATTCGATCCATTCTCATATGGAGATTCATTCGCCTACCCAAACCCGCTCGTGGCCGCGTCGGGATGGACCTATGTCATGTCCACACTAAGCTAAGGTCTAAAACACGAACTAACAAGGCTAAACAGGTAACTAATGACTAAAGGAAACAAATAAATCAATAAGAAGAAACTAGGGCTAGGTCGGGTTCATGGATGTCAAGGAGATAAAAAGAAGGAAACGGGGTTACTAGCCTGCCTTCGTAGCCTAGGTTCCGATCGGGCTCTCGCTACTTAAAAGGCCTAGGGGTCATCCTCACAATGCTCTCGCTACTAGTTAGGGAACCTAACCAACCAACCAAACAAACAAACACATACAAGAGAAGAGGCATGAAAAACAAGGATTGATCGTCTGAAGTCTCACAAGCATTTCATCGAGCATGTGGAGTGCAAGGTAAATGGGAAACAACAAAAACAACATCTAGTACCACCCATCTCACTCTAATCATCCCTAATCACATCCAATCCCCCTAATAACCCTAGCAAGAGTCTACTCAAACATATCTAATGGAAAAATAACAAGAACAAGAGAAACTACCACAAAACAAGAACATACAAAATGAAGAACTAACAAGGATGATGAACAAAACAATAAACAAGAGATAAAGATTGAAACTTGAATGATAAAACAAAGATTAAGAGAAGGGAAAAGAGATTATACCATACTAGAAGATGAATGGAAGAAGGAAAACTTGCATAAAAGAGAAAACCCAAATACATCTACCAAGGTTGTCAATCTTGGTAGAGATCTTCAAGAATTCCATTAATACATGGATTAAACTAAGATTAAGGACTAATTAAAGACTAGTCTACATTAATCTAACCTAAAGTAGTCTAGGGTTTAGTGGGTAATGAAGAAAAAAACATAAGATTACAAGAGGGGGGTATTTATAGGGTTACAAGAACAGAGAAGACAGGAAGCGAAACATCCTGAACTGGGCCCTTCCCGGTCGGGAAGGAGGTCATCCCGACCGGGAAGAGTTGGTCCCGACCGGGAAGGTCATGATCCCGGCCGGGATCAAGCTCCAGTGGCCGTCTTCTTTTGCTTCTTCATCCCGGGCGGGATGGGGTCCTTCCCGACCGGGATGAGTCTTGTAGGCTTCAAATATGATCCCATAGGTCCCTCCTTGCTCTTTTTAGGCTTCTCATCGATTCTCGGTGCTCGGGAATGGGTCTCGAGGGCTCGGGAATGGGTCTCGAGGTCTCGGGATTGAGTATAGGCTACCGAGTGATCGTCGCTTCTCTTCGTTGGCTCCAAATGCGTCGGAAACGAGTCTTAATCGTTCCCTTTCTCTATGATAGGACGTTGGAACCTAAAACAAGCTAGAAGAAGCGTAAGTAGCCTCGAAAACCGCTCCAAAGAGGGATTCCAAAAGAGAAACCGGGACCAAACACAAGGAATAAGCACTACAAATCACACTTATCAACTCCCCTACACTTAACCCTTACTCGCTCTCGAGTAAGCACAAACTAACTACTAAACTAGCCGAGCGGGTATTAGCGGATCCTACGCCCTTTCAACTCACGCGAGAACACTTAGAGGACAAGTGCTCTCCGCAAGGCAAGTGGGGTCTTGCGACAAAACTGTGGATACAACCGAACACGAAAAACAAACAAACAAACATCAAACAAACAGACAATCGGTTGCATCCAAAAAGAAACAAATACCGCTTCCCTCCACAAAGCGGTGAAGAAACACCGGTTAAGGACTCAAGGCAAGTGACAACGTTCCCAAGCTAATAATACAAATCGAAATGGACAAAATCCTAATAGTATGACAACAAAGCAATAAAAACGTTGGTAACTTACCTAGGTTCCTCCTAACCTTCTAAGAACGTACTACGGGACGATAGGCGGGATGGAAAAAGGATGAACCACGGAGTTAGTCGACACTATAGGTAAGTGAAACCCCGCCCCCTTTAGCGATAAGCCAAGAGGGTCGTTCCATGTCCAAAATCGCCCAACTAGTCCAAGTAAAAAGGTGAACAAGGTTGCAAAGTGAGGGAAGACCGACTATTTACCGCTATCATCCTTCCTACGGACTCGGTCTTTTGGTAGGCTCTTCACAGTAATAGTCGGCAAAAGGCTTATTTTGAGGGGTAAGAATTCTTTTTGTGAGATGGTTTTCTTTGGAATTTTTCTTTTGCATTTGGCTTTTGAGTTTCTATGCCATTTCTTTTTCTTCTTTTGTATTTTCTTTTTGATTTGTTGTGCCTTTTCTTTTTCTTTCTTTTTGACTTGGCTTGCCTTTTGGATGATTTTGTTTTGTAGGCAATTCTTGCAACCAAGTGAGAAACAATTAGCAACTTATTTGTGAAGATGTGTAGGAGGTAAGGAAATGGGTAAGTTGAGGGTCACGATTTCCCTTCAAACCCACAAAAAGGGGGAAAACTTGGACTAATCAAAGCAATTTCGAACATGGTCACCTAAGGGACGAGACTCGGCAACCAAGGCCTTTTCACTCCATGGGTGGTCAAAATGGTCAAAAGGCAAATCCCATAGTAAATCCCTAGTAGACTAGGTAGACACAAGGTAAAGAACCGACGAAACTATTGATTTAAAGTCATTCTACTAGATTAAAGTCCAAGACTCGATTCATACTACTAGAAAGGGAAAGTAAACACTTGCGCACTAGCCTCAAAACCGGGTTTTCAAAAACCTTTTATTACACACTAGACACAATTAAACAAGACAAAACAAAGACACAACAAAAATGACAGAAAAAGAGACAAACAAAATAAGCAAAACAAGACAAACAAACAAGCAAATACACAAAATAAACAAACACCACCCCGAAATATCCAAACAAGCAACCACATCAATCACAAACTTCAAAAAGCTCCACCCGAGTAAACACCATCATAACACATCCTCGAAACTCCACAAAAAGGAAAAAGGAGAAAGAAATGAAGGGATATTACCGGATGTCTTGCTTTTCGAAACTTGACGACGATCGCGGAACCTACAAGGAGATGGGGAGGCAAAACACACAACACAACAAATATACGGCACAAGGACACAAAAGAAAAAGACACAAAAAGAAAATCTTTTTGATTTTTTTATGAAATTTTTCAAATGTTTAGGGATTTTAAAGATTTTTCGAAAAAACTACGAAAATAAAACTAAACTACACTAGGATATCGCTCCCCCACACTTAAACCGAGCAATATCCTCATGCTCGATCGGTAGTGTGTGGAGACACTAAAAAGAAAAGAAACTACGAAAATAAAGCTAAAAATCAAAAAGAAAAGCGAAGAAAAGGTAGAATGTGTCCGGTCGGGGTGTAATCAAGTCACCATGGGCCGAGACGAGAAAAGATATGGATGAGGGAAGAAATAAAAAGAAGGAAATAAAAGGAAATGGGAGGGGAGGACAAGGTGTAATCAAGTCACCTAGCCCGGATTCCGCCTAAATCCGACTAAATCCTACCAAAAAGTGAAAAATAAAGAAAAAGTAAAAAAATTGCAAATTTGGATTTTTGAAATGACTCTCGATGTAGTCACGTCATTGAGAGTCGGGAGCAATGACTACCAAGGCTCCGAGGGCCACCATGACACAAAAAAGTGGAAGGGAACAAACAATGGGAGACAAGCAATAAAAGACGGAAAAGAAAGGATAGTTGCCGTACCAATCGGTTAGCAACTCACTCACTCCATCGTCTTAATGTTCGATATCGGCCCATTACTTGTCTTCATCATTGTTATTCCTCTTCATTCTCAATATGGTCGCATGGTTGAAGTACTAGGCTTGCAATGGTATAATGAGGGTAGGATTTGATGTGAAACTCGGTGTGTAGTGAAGAGAAGATGAGGTGAAGGTGTATATATGATGGGTCATAGATAGTTGCAAGGGTAGGTAGGGAGGTTGGGAGGGGGTACAATGTGGTTGGGTGGGCTTAAATGTCGAACAAGAGGCAAAAGGGGGAGTTGGGTACCATCCCGGTCGGGACGGTTCATTCCCGGCCGGGACGGACTTGATCCCGGTCGGGATGGCACATCAGGGAACCCACTGTTCAGCACACTCATCCCGATCGGGATGACATCCTTCCCGGTCGGGATGAGTCTTCTAGCCCTTCAATATCTTGATAGCATCACCCACAAGTCATCCAATAATCGAGATCTAAAATATCGTCCCCAAAAGCTTGTCAAAAGCTAAAAAACCGACTTCCTCTACCAAACTCCAAGCTTCTATCATCAACAACTCCTCTTAAAACTTCATCTTCACTATCAACCTAAAAAGTGAACTCAATAAACACCATCAAATTCCCTCCCTCACATCACTCAAGAAAATTCCAAATTACAAGAAATCACAAAAAACTAACAAGGCCTATAAACCAAACTATCCAATCAAACATATACAAAGACAAAAGCTAAAAAGAAAAGGAAAAAGATATTTACACTAAGATACTCTCACCATCTACGCCTCCATACCTATCAAGAGCTCGAAGGAGTAAGTCAAATGCCCTAGCAACATCTTCATTAACGCTCATGTGGCCTATCCTAGCCATAAACAAGTGTTTCCAAGTCGGAGTCGAGAAGCAATCATCTAATCCATTACGCTCGGGGTTCTTGTGATCTTCCGGGTCTTCCGAACCATGATAGCAACGACTCTTATGACCATCCGGTAGGTATTGTAGTCTAAAGTCATGCTTGGCGTTGTGATTTGGGAGATCACTCCCTAAGGGTGTTGCTTCTTCTACGGGGTCAAGAGTGGAACTCTTTTCAAGCGCCCGACAAGGATCCTCTTCATCAACCGTCTCACAAGACAAGAGACTAGAAATCGAGTGCGATAGAGGAGGAGAAGGCATCAAGTTTTCTTCATTGGAGGCAATTGGCTCCTCCAATTTCCCATTCAAGGCAAGTTCCAAGGCATATACTTCTTTCTCCCAAGTATTACGTTTCTTTTCACTCACCTTGTCCAATTGGCCTAGAGGAGTCTTGTCTTCATTTGGCTTTGGATTGTCAAGATCCGGTTCATCACGAAGAAAATCATACAAATCCAATTTGATAGCCAATACATTGGCTCCCCAAGAGTTACCTTGAGAATCACGTTCAATTCCCTCTTCATTGTTGACCCTTGAAGCTTCAACTTCCTCTATTCTTCCCATATCTTCACCATCCAAGCAACACTAAACAATGATCTCTTGATTGACCCTCTCTTCTTCATTCGTGGCTTCATGATCGGGTTGACTTTCTTGTGGAAACACCCGACCTTCTTGCCCAAATGAACCTTCTTCAACAAGTTGTGGAGCACGAGTGGCCAACATCGTAAAATGAGCCATGAGTGCATTGATTCGAGCATCTTGCACCTCTATTTGGGGCTTGAGCTCCTCCTTATCCTTTTGCACTTTGATCATCATCTCTTGTTGACTCTTGTGCAATTGAATCATCATCTCTTGTTGACTCTTTTGCATTTGAATCATCATTTGACAAAGCTCAAAGTTGGGGATTTTTTGTTGCGGGTCGTGTGAGGGTATTTGGTACTTGTTAGGATGTTTGAATGATCCTTGACAACTTTCATGGTAACCATATGGAGGGGGTTCATAAGATTGTTGATGATGTTGATATGGTTGGTGAAATTGTGGGTCTTGGCAATTTGCCCCATGATTGTCACATGACGATTGATGGTAGCTTGGATGCCCCATTGTCGTAATGTTGCCTTGATACATTGAATGCGCTAGACGCACTTGAGCAAACGTTAGTAGCCTAGTGCTTTTGAGGTACTAGGAAGAGAGAAATAAGCACCCAAGAATAAAAACGGAGATACACAAGGAGAAGAAAACACAAAAATCAAGAACAAAGTCTAAAACTAAGCACACAAGAGTCTAAATTACGCCGTCCCCGGCAACCGCGCCAAATTGACGGGTAGTGTTTGTCGTCTTTCCTACCGGTCAAATAATAACCAATGAACCTAAGCTGGGTAGTTAGGGTAAGTCGAGTCGATCCACAGGGACGGGGAGTCGGACTAAGGTGTGCTACGCTCTAGGACTAGGTTCGAGACTAACTAAACTAGAGGAAGGCTAAGTTAGACTAATGACTAAGCTAAGGTCTAAAACACGAACTAACAAGGCTAAACAAGTAACTAACGACTAAAGGAAAAAAATAAATCAATAAGAAGAAACTAGGGCTAGGTCGGGTTCATGGATGTCAAGGAGATAAAAAGAAGGAAACGAGGTTACTAGCCTGCCTTCGTAGCCTAGGTTCCGATCGGGCTCTCGCTACTTAAAAGGCCTAGGGGTCATCCTCACAACGCTCTCGCTACTAGTGAGGGAACCTAACAAACCAACCAAACAAACAAACACATACAAGAGAAGAGGCAAGAAAAACAAGGATTGATCGTCTGAAGTCTCACAAGCATTTCATCGAGCATGTGGAGTGCAAGGTAAATGGGAAACAACAAAAACAACATCTAGTACCACCCATCTCACTCTAATCATCCCTAATCACATCCAATCCCCCTAATAACCCTAGCAAGAGTCTACTCAAACATATCTAATGGAAAACTAACAAGAACAAGAGAAACTAACACAAAAAACAAGAACATACAAAATGAAGAACTAACAAGGATGATGAACAAAACAATAAACAAGAGATAAAGATTGAAACTCGAATGATAAAACAAAGATTAAGAGAATGGAAAAGAGATTATACCATACTAGAAGATGAATGGAAGAATGAAAACTTGCATAAAAGAGAAAACCCAAATACATCTACCAAGGTTGTCAATCTTGGTAGAGATCTTCAAGAATTCCATTAATACATGGATTAAACTAAGATTAAGGACTAATTAAAGACTAATCTACACTAATCTAAGCTAATCTAAACTAAAGTAGTCTAGGGTTTAGTGGGTAATGAAGAACATAACATAAGATTACAAGAGAGGGGTATTTATAAGGTTACAAGAACAAAGGAGAAGAAAGGAAGCGAAACAGCCTGAACTGGGCCCTTCCCGGCCGGGAAGGAAGTCATCCCGACCTGGAAGAGTTGGTCCCGACCGGGAAGGTCATGATCCCGGCCGGGATCAAGCTCCAGTGGCCGTCATCTTTTGCTTCTTCATCCCGGACGGGATGGGGTCCTTCCTGACCGGGATGGGTCTTGTAGGCTTCAAATATGATCCCATAGGTCCCTCCTTGCTCTTGTTAGGCTTCTCATCGATTCTCGGTGCTCGGGAATGGGTCTCGAGGTCTCGGGATCGAGTATAGGCTACCGAGTGATCGTCGCTTCTCTTCGTTGGCTCCAAATGCGTCGGAAACGAGTCTTAATCGTTCCTTTTCTCTATGATAGGCCGTTGGAACCTAAAACAAGCTAGAAGAAGCGTAAGTAGCCTCGAAAACCGCTCCAAAGAGCGATTCCACAAGAGAAACCGGGACCAAACACAAGGAATAGGCACTACAAACCACACTTATCATTCAAAACGACACTTCCACAAAAGTTTAAAACGATCAAGACTAGACTTTTTTGTGAAGTGGACACCGGACTCGGGGTGATGGAAATTGCGACGGATAGTATGGTGACATACCTCGTATAGAATCGGTTGTTCATGAGGAATTATACCTTGATCGGAGTCGGCATTGTTGAAGGCACCTCCGATTGCAATGAAGATGATGAACCCGTCCCGCGATTGAAAACGGAGGAAAGTCTTTTCCTAGCGGTTTGTTTAAAGCCCTTCATGGTCGATTATTGATGATGATGATGATGTGAAGCAAGATTAGGGTTGTGGGTTATGTGGTTTGAGTGATTTCTTCGAAAATCGATTCCTAAAACTTGTTAGGAAAGTGATAAGGATTGAGAATATGAGAATTAATTTGGATTTGGTGGGAGAAATTGGAGGTAGAATGCGTTAAAGATGGTGGAATGTGGTGTTTTAATTGAGGAATTTGGGGTTTTTTGTGTGAGGAGAGAGAGGAAGAAGAATGAATAATGAGAATTTGATGTTGGGTTGGTTAGGTATTGACGCGGGGTGTAGGTTCGCCAGACGGACTTCCATCAGGTGAAATTCCACCGGACGAAATTTCGTCCAAAATTTCCAAATTTGCGCAATTTACCGTCGGACGAAGTTTTGCTCGCCGAGATTCTATCGGGTGAAATTTCACCCAACGGATTTCCTTCAATTCCCAGTCTCGAAGATTTTACCGCCGGGTGAAGTTTCGCCCGATGAAATTTTCATAGGGTGAAGTTTCACTCGCCGGATTTTCTTTCTCAGCTTCAGTCTTCCCCAGTCAAATTACCATCGGGTGAAATTTCAGTCGACGGTCTCAAGCCTAAATGTCCACCGGGTGAAGTTTCACCCGGCGTTCTCACAAATACGATTTTTCCGCCTCTGATGCAGGAAATCTTCTAACCCAAACAAATTCTCAAAATGGATGTCCTTCCCAATCCACTTATTGCAATACATGGAGAAAAACCCTTTTAACCTCTGAAGAAAGTCCCAATCCTCAAAAAGAAATCTTCTCAAAACCTGCAAGAGATATCAAAACGAGCTCCACCCAAGTAAAATCTATTGTCCAAAGGAAACTAAGAAACAAAAATTAAAATATTTACAAGGTGATTATTGAGGAGTTGAGGACACCAGCAAACCGAATTTAATCATGAAGAGTTTAGTTGGGGTTCCATGAAGAGCAACCCAGAGGATCATTGTTCACACTCTTGAAGTTGATATTACCAATAGCAATTTTTCCTCTCGGATCCGATAAACCCATCAATTGGGCCACTTCGGGATTCATGGCATAGTCCTCAGTGGCATTGTCAAAGGTGGAACCGAGTCTTGATGCGACACCATTGTCCTTGTTAGCATTTTGGTCGATATCATTTGTTGACGTCTTTTGAACGATCGGAAACTCCACCATTTGATTTCCAAGCTTCTCACATTCCTCGGCCTCCGGTAGAAATGTAGGCAACACAAATTGTAAGACATTATTGGCGACATTGAATGATAGTCTTTCTCTACTAACGTCTATAATCGCACCTCCGATGGCTAGAAAGGGTCGTCCAAGTAGAATGGGACTACGTTCCTCCACTGGCATGTCCAAGACCACAAAATCGGTAGGTATGCACAAAGTGCCTACTTTCACCATTACATTTTGAACAAGTACCACCGGGTCCTTAGTGGATCCATCGGCTAGCCGGACGTGAAATTGGAAGTACCTTATGTTCTTGATATTGAGAGCTTTAACGATTGTTAGGGGCATGAGACTTATACTAGCCCCCAAGTCGCATAAGGCTCGGTGTATCTTAACTTCATCAATAATGCACGGGATGGAGAAGCTTCCGGGGTCGCCTACCTTAGTTGGTATGGTAACCATTGGTGTATCCTTTGGTGGGATAGAAGTATCATTAGTCATGGTTGAACTCAATACAATATCACGGATATAGTCGGAAGGACTAGGTGTAGTAATGCTCGTTTAATTGTTTTCTAGCAACTCCACGAATGTAGGGTACTCAACGTTCCTCCTATTCGAGATGGCCTGCGACGCATAAGGTAACGGCGGCACACAAATCCTTGAGATTGAGTTCGTTACCTTAATTGGAATTTGCTCGATCACGTAGCTTTTGTCTTCGACTAAGTATTTAGACGGGTCTCTCCTTGGTTACTCTGTTACATCTTTTACAATACCCTCGTTAGGACCAAGCGTCGAGGGATAGGAGTGACATGTTTGCACATTTGAAGGTTTTTCGGACTCCATGTTGCCTTCCACTCTTATGGCATTAACTGAAGCTTGATGGAAAGGATGTGTCGGATTTTCAGAATGTCGGGCTCGAGAAGCAGCTCGTGCTTCTAATGCCTCTATCCTAGCTCAGTTAGAGGCATTCTCCTCCATCAAGAGCTTAAGTGTTCTTTGGACATCATAAGTAGGGAAGTTCGGAGCATTACCATAATTAGGTGAATATTGAGAATTAAAGTGAGGTTGCCTTTGAGGGCCTTGATTGAAGTGAGGGTGGAATCCTTCATTGTATTGTTGAGGAGGGGGACCATAACTAAATTGGTGAGGTCCTTGAGAAAAATGAGTTCCTCGATTAAAGTTACCTCCTTGAGAATATTAGTGCCGATAATCATAAGCATTAGAACTAGAGTAGTTCCCTTGATATGGAACTCTTTGGCTTGATTGTGTCCTTGAGATGGCATACGATGAGATCCTTAAGATTGATAAGATGATGTGGGTCTAAACCTTGCTTCCAAGTTCGGATTGTAAAAAGAAGGATCATTATGGTTTCTTTGATTTTCGACATGATGTACCTTCGCTCCTTTTGAGCATGAAATAGACTCGTGATTGTATTCTCCGCAATGATCACATGTCATCTTGACTCTATAAGGCGTTGGTGGCGAAGACGACGCTTGCCTTAGTGGAGTAATCTCGCTCTCGGCGGGGTCATTTCCCTAGGTGGCGGCCGTACCCGAGGTCGAGAATCGTCTCTAGAATTGAACAATTCAAACCTTTTTATCAAGTCATCGATCTTGCCTCAAGACTGGGCTCCACACTATTTGATGATTTTGATTCTTCGTTCGATTTATCGCCTTGGATTCCCTTAGAATGTTCATCACTCTTTTCCATTTTCTCGAGTAGCCGCTGTGATTCAATCTCGTTGAGTAAAAAGAAATCACCTCTTGCAGCTGTGTTTATATTCTCTTTCGCATTGTCGGATAGAGAATTAAAGAATCTGTGAAGTAAGAGCCAGTTAGGTATACCGTGGTGTGGGCATTTTCATTGTAAAGTTTGGAATCGGTCCCAGGCTTTGCTCAGATTTTCATCCTTTTGTTGTTGAAATGTTTAGATTTCCATCCTATATCTATTAGTTTAGGATGGTGGGAAGAATTTCTCGAGAAAAATGTTCCATAGATGCTTCCAAGTGTGAAAAGTGTTACTTGGGAAACTTTGAAGCCATCTTCTCGCTCCATTGCGTAAAGTTCGGGGAAAAAGTATACGATGCAATTGACATTTGGTAAGTCCTTCAAGCTTGACACCAATTAAACTTTCCTTGAATAGACACACATGCTCTATAACGTCTTCATCCGGTAACCCATGGAAATTATATTGCTGAATTAAATTAATCACCGAAGGCTTAAGCTCAAAGCCTTCCAGGATAGTTCCCATGAAAGGGGAAGAAATCCCCTTGTTAGACGGTTGAGAGTGAGAACCGAGCGTAGTCATGCTTGAATCTTTTAAATATTGGGGATTGGAGACTTGTTACAAACAAATACAAAGTGGTGAGAAATGAATATTGGGTTGTTGCTTCGACACACGAGATCTTTGAGATGCTTGTTCTCCGATTGGTGATCAAGCAACCTAAATAAAAAGTATTCCTAGCAAAACTCAACAAACGATGAGACTCCTAGTACCAACTGGCACTAGGGGGAAAAATAAAATAAAATGCAAATAACCAAACACAACTAGTACGAAAACTTAATCAATTAGCTACCGTCCCCGGCAACGGCGCCATTTTGATGCGAATCGTCGTTAACCCACATGCAAACAATATTTGTAAATCCAACTAACTACTGTATAGTAGCGGTAAGTCGGATTCGAACCTCAGGGACGGTAAGTGTAAAAGCTCAAGTCTGGGATTAACTCCGCTTGGGGTCTAAAAGGGGGAGTTGGAATAGGATTGGAGCTAGACTAAAGCGAAGACTTAAAACAGAGAAGAATAATTGGAAGGAAGTTAAGGGGAGTCGGGGAATCAAAATGAGGTAAAAAGACGAGGAATCAAGCACACAGTACACAATTGAAAAGGGACGAGTCATCTTTCAGTTCCTCTACCCAACTTTGCCAAGATCCACTTTCGCGGTGAAAAAGCTAAGTCACTAATTGGAATTACCCATACCCCGAGTTTCCCTATATTGACGAGGGTGAATGCAAATCGACTAAAGTGATCAAGTAAAGTCCACAAGCATACAAAATTCCAAATAGACAATTCAACTCAAGTGTAGCCAATCACAATAATTTTCAATCCATATTACCCAATTTCATCCTCCCCTAACCCCTCAACTAAAATCAACTCAATATTCATTGAAGGTTAATAAGAGGAATAAACAAAGAGGATAAACTAGAATAATCCATACTAGAAATGACAAGGAATTGAATCTAATACAATGATGGAAATTTAGATGACATAAATATATAAAGAAAACAATTGTAAACAATAGAGTAAGAAGAAACTAATTAAGGAGGAGAGAGAAGAAATGAAGGTACCAACTATGAAGGAAATTCAAAGGAAGAAGATGAAGATTAACATAAATATTGAAGCTTGAAGAAGAAATACAAGAATCTTGTCACCAAATCCTTGCAAACCCTTTAATCCTCAAGTTAATCTAAATCTAGACTAATGCAATTGCTAGATTCCAAAATGTAGAGAAGATAATCTAAGCTAAAGAGAGTTTTCTAGATCTAATGGAGTTCTCTAATGGAGACTACTACTGAAAATTGGGGATCTACTTAGATGATCATGTCTTAAAGAAATCTAGGGTTAACTATATATACAAAGCCTTAATGGGTCATTAGGACAAAGCCCAAAACTGAATTTTGCTTGCTTAGTGAAACTCCACCCTTCGGGTCTTCATAGGGTGAAACTTTGCTTTGCGATTGTCTGGAATTCTCGTGGCTTTTCCGTCGGGCGAAACTTCACCCGGTGGTTTTGCCTGATCAGTTTCTTCCGCAGCGCAGAATTTGGGATGCCATTTTTGTCAGGTGAAACTTAACTTTACCCGATGGGTAAAGGTTTCACCCGATCATTTCACCCGGTCAACCCTTCTTCTGGAGGACCTTCAGAGTTGCAAGAATGCCGGCGGACGAAACTTCACTCGACGAAATATCATTGGGTGAAACTTCACCCGATGGATTCTCTCTTTCTTCTCCTAGAATTTCACTTCTTTTGGCTCCGTTTTCCCGGTTTGGCGGCAAACTCTCGGACGGTGGTCCATTCCCATGCGCTCGTATAGGCTCGGATATTCTCTCAGAAAGATTCCTATCAAAATGAATAGAAAAACCACCCAAACACACGTAAAATGCACACGGGAGACGCTAAAGCAAGAAAGGCTCAGATAAAGCGATAATCGCACAAAATCTCGCGAAAGCGATAGGAAAACGAGCTTAGATGGGTGGAAAAACGGTTGAAATTTGAAACAAATCAGTAATCAGTGGACTTTCTTCTTTAGACTTGGCCTTAAGGTAGGGTATGACAGTAGCTACCATTTCAGCAAGGGTGGTGGCCGAACTTATCTTGATTTGATCGACAACCTTAGTAAGTGCCTCTCAATGTTCTTGTGAATTAACCAAGAGTTGCCATATAGTTAGGTCAACTCGGGTTTTCTTTAGCTGTTTCACGAGAGTTGTGTCAAAATAAGGCTACTCGGGCACGTTTTTCGTCCTAACCTGGTCCGTGACAGTTATGGGGACCTACTAGGGGTGTCCCTAGAGCCTTAAGCCTAGCCCTCCGCATTTCTCACTGTTGATGGGGACCGTTTCCTCTTTGACGAGGTATACGTCATCTTGGTCATCAAACCAAACCCCGTTTACTTGTAGGACAGAAGGAAAAATGAGATGAGAACACTCGATCACCTCCCCGGAAAAGATGACATAGGAGCTGAATAGATTATCCTTGTTATTCGACTTATCTCCGGGTAGAGGGATTTCACCGGTTTCGATCAGATACTGGATAAGGTGTTTTAGTTTCCAGCATTTCTCCGTATCATGCCCGTTTCCCATATGGAATTTGCAATAGGCTTGTGCTTCCCAGATTTTGCGACGCCTATCAGAGGGAGAGTCCGCATTTGGGCCTATGGGTTGGATTAGGCCTTTAGAGGAGAGCCTTTGTAAGGCGTAAGAGTAGGTCGTACCTATGTCGGTAAATACCCGTTGTGGGGCATTCCTTTTAGATGGGGCATCTAGTAGATTAACCTCATCAAATATGCCGCGAGACGGTTGGAGTCTTGGCCGTGGAGGAGGCCCCTTGGTAACCATTGCTAGAAGTTGTGGTTAGACCCTCTAGCCTCAGGTCATATTCGATCCTCATACCCAGTGAGGGTAGTGAAGTTGGGTATGACAGCGTACCGAAGATGGACCCGGTAGGACGGTAGAAGGCTCTTCACGAACGTTTCTACCCAGAGTTTTTTCATTGGGCTTATCGACCAACTTAACGCTCTCAACCCTCCAGCGTTGAAGATATTTCGTGAACCCTTCTTTGGGCTCTTGGGCCATGATCTCCAAAGTGCGCATAGTGGTCCGGATCTCAGTATTATCAACATAATTCCAAGAAGACTCAGCGGATACATCATCCCAACTTGGATAATTCTTAGGGTGGAGCCTGTGGTACCAAACCCTAGCGTGTTTCTTGAGGGATGTCGCGAACAGGTTCACGAACATGTTTGACTTGACCCCCTTGATGGCCATGACTTCTTTGAAAGCCCTAATATGAAGTAGAAAGTCCTCGGTCCCTTCTAACATGAGCAACCCCGTGAGGTTCAAGTTTTCGGGCATCTGTTCATTTACCGGGGTATAGACCCGTGAGTTCACAGCATGAATGTTGTTACCCATGGAGGTATGGATCTGTTTCTCCAATCTGCGCACCGCGCTGACCAATTCGACGATGGGCTCAGTGTTCATGAGCCCAGAAACGGGGCCCCTTTGTTCAACAATGGCTAGCCTAGCATTTGTAGATGCCTGATCGGCTCTTATGGCTACCAGCGGGTTTTCAACCACGGTCGGCTTGTCGACCATGGTTTCCATCATAGCTTTTAGCTCGTTCAAGGTTTGCTCAATCCTTAACCTGGTAGAGGATGACCTATCTGGAAAGATATTTTGCAATCAGGAACTTCGAACATGGATCCCAGAATCAAAACAACCGGAGTAAGGAAGATGAAGATCGACTCGAAGAAAACTCGACTAACGGGCGACGTAAGGTGAGGCTCCCTTAGGAAGCGGCTATGTGGGTCACGTCCTGCTCGAAGGAATGGTCACATGGGACTTCCCCAAACTTTGGACTAGAGTGTGTTAGACGAACTTCCCTTTGTGAGGGTATGCCCCATGCGGGTCAGCCGTGCCTTTATGGACAAGGCAAACAGGGATAAAGGACAACTTGCGATGTAAGATCGATGGAGTTTTGAAGCTATTGACCTTTGACGACCTAAGTAAGACCAGACACACGGATTACGGTAGGTCCTAGGGCTGGAGAGATTTTGAAAAATGACCGATTTTTTTAAAATTGAGAGACGGTCTTGGCTTTTGAAATTGGCAGCATGCCAACATGACCATTTTTTTAGGCCTAATTGTTTATTTATATTATTTTATATTATTTACAATGGTTATCTCATTTGAATATCGATAATGACTTGGTTTTAGAGTTATGAAATAGAGATAAGTGTGAGGTTTAGAGTAATATATTTTGGGGTCTACCTTTTTGCCATGAACTGTAAGGCTGGTGTGTCTATATGGGACACATTGGTTGTTGAACCGACGAACATATATGATGTTCGGGAGTGTGTGTACATTTTGACCTTAAGCTCGTGCCTCGCAGTGTAAGACACCGCTGGGTTGAACTGAGTATTTATGGTGCTCAGGAGATCGAGGTTTGATTGTTTGAACTAAGTTCTCGAAGCTAGTTTTTAGTATTCTCCTGGTGAAAGTCTGGCCTTCGACATTGATAATTTCCATAACACCGTTTTGAATACTATTATTATTATTATTATTATTATTATTATTATTATTATTATTATTATTATTATTATTATTATTATTATTATTATTATTATTATTATTATTATTATAAGTATTATTATTAATTCTTTTTTTTAAAAAGCCGGAGCTTGCATTAATAACGAAACAAATTACAAGAAGTTAGTGGGTAGCCGAGATACTATCTGGGCACCCACTCCCTTAGCAATAACAAAGCTAAGTCTAGTGAAAAAAATGCAGCTGCTCGAGCCCCTGCATCCTGAGAGATAGAGAATTTTTGAATCCACTTGAGCAAACCAGCAGCCTCCGCGTCGAGCTCCCCAGAGAAGAGAAAGAGAAAGGTAGGAATCCATACCCAATATTGGTGCACAAATCTCCATACTTGGCGCACTTACGCTGAGCAGCATCAGAGACCGCGCGACCAGGCAGAAAATCAGACATCGCGGACTAAGTCAAAGGGGACCTCGTCAGATCGACACACACATCGCGCCCCCTATCCCAGGAATAAAGAAGCAAATCCGTCGGGCGTAGGGGCTTGTCGTGCCCATCAACCAAACTGACATCCACCTCCTTACCGGCCGAAATACCGGATCGGAAGCAGATATCCAAAAGGGTGTCACGAACAAGGTTATGTCTATGCTTAATGTTTTGTAGTGCTTATTTGTTGTGTTTGGTCCCGGTTTCTCTTGTGAAATCGCTCTTTGGAGCGATTTTCGAGGCTAGTTACGCTTCTTCTAGCTTGTTTTAGGTTCGAACGGCCTATCATAGAGAAAGGGACCGATTAAGACTCGTTTCCGATGCATTTGGAGCCAACGAAGAGAAGCGACGATCACTCGGTGGCCTAGACTCGATCCCGAGCACTTGGGACACATTCCCGAGCCCTCAAGACCCATTCCCGAGTACCGAGAATCGATGAGAAGCCTAACAAGAGCAAGGAGGGACCTATGGAATCATATTTGAAGCCTACATGACCCATTCCGGTCGGGAAGGACCCCATCTCGACCGGGATGAAGTGCAAAGAAGAGACGACCTTCTGGAGGGCCATCCCGACCGGGACCACACTCATCCCTTTTTATTTGGTATAATATTTCTTCTCCTCTTACTCTTAATCTTTCATATTTAATCAAGTTTTCATCTTTTTTATTGTTTGTTGTTCATCCTTATTTGTTCTTCATAATGAATGGGGTTGTTCTTGTGTTTGTTTCTCTTGTTAGTGTTAGTTTTAGTTTGATTATGTGTGATTAGTTATCCCCTAGGGTTAGTAGGGGGATTGGATGTGATTAGGGATGATTAGGGTAAGATGGGTGGTGCTAGATGTTGTTTTTGTTGATTCCCATTTGCCTTGCACTCCACATGTTTGAGGAAATGCTTGTGAGACTAGAGATGATCAATACTTGTTTTTCTTGCCTCTTCTCTTGTATGTGTTTGTTTGTTTGGTTGGTTTGGTTCCCTCATTAGTAGCGAGAGCGTGGTGAGGATGACCCCTAGGCCGTTTAAGTAGCGAGAGCCCGATCGTAACCCAGGCTACGAAAGCATGCTAGTAACCCCGTCTTCCCCTTTTGGTCTCCTTGACATCCATGAACCCGACCTAGCCTTAGTTTTCCTTCTTGTTGATTTATTTGCTTCCGTTAGTCATTATTTGCTTTTTTGGCCTTGTTAGTTCGTGTTTTAGACCTTAGTTTAGTCATTAGTCTATCCCCTAGATTAGCTTGTCTCGAACCTAGTCTTTGACCGTAGCACACCTTAGTCCGACACCCCGTCCCTGTGGATTCGACCCGACTTGCCCTATCTACCCAGTTAGGAATAGTTGGTTTTACTTGTTTGGTAGGATCGACGGCAAAATCCTCCCATCAATTTGGCGCCGTTGCCGGGGACGGTGTAGTTTAGACGTTTGTGTGCTTAGTTTTAGACTTTGTTCTTGATTTTTGTGTTTTCTTCTCCTTGTGTATCTCCGTTCTAGTTCTTGTGTGCTTATCTCTCTTCCTAGTGCCTCAAAAGCACTAGGCTACTAACGTTTGCTCAAGTGCTTCTAGTGCATTCCATGTATCAAGGCAACGTTACGACAATGGGGCATCCAAGCTACCATCAATCGTCATGGGACAATCATGGGGCAAATTGCCAAGACCCACAACTTTACCAACCATACCAATCTCATCAACAATCTTATGAACCCTCTTCATATGACTACCATGAAAGTTGTCAAGGATCATTCCAACATCCTAACAACTACCAAATACCCTCACATAACCCAAAACCAAAAATCCCCAACTTTGAGATTTGTCAAATGATGATTCAAATGCAAAAGAGTCAACAAGAGATGATTATTCAATTGCACAAGAGTCAACAAGAGATGATGATTCAATTGCACAAGAGTCAACAAGATATGATGATCAAAATGCAAAGGGATAAAGAGGAGTTCAAGGCCCAAATAGTGGTGCAAGATGCTCGAATCAATGCACTAATGGCTCGTTTTACGAGGTTGGCCACTCGAGCTCCACAACTTGTTGAGGAAGGTTCATTTGGGCAAGAAGGTCGGGTGTCTCCACAAGAAAGTCAACCCGATCATGAAGCCACGAATAAAGAAGAGAGGGTCAATCAAGAGATCATTGTTGAGTGTTGCTTGGATGGTGAAGATATGGGAAGAATGGAGGAAGTTGAAGCTTCAAGGGTCAAAAATGAGGAGGGAATTGAACATGATTCTCAAGGTAACTCTTGGGGAGCCAATGTATTGGCTATGAAATTAGATTTGTACGATTTTTTCGTGATGAACCGGATCTTGACAATCCAAAGCCAAGTGAAGACAAGACTCCTCTAGGCCAACTAGACAAGGTGAGTGAAAAGGAAGGTAATACTTGGGAGAAAGAGATAGATGCCTTAGAACTTGCCTTGAATGGGAAATTGGAGGAGCCGATTAGGGGATTTGGAGATGCTATGCTAGACCAAACCGTCGAAGAAATTGAGGCCGCCATCAAGGACCTTGAGTTTCTTCATGGTGAGAATTCTAGTAAGGACAACGATGAGGTCCCCCCTCAAACCTCCAATGAAGAAAACTTGACGTCTTCACCTCCTCTACGGCACTTGATTTCGAGTCCCTTGTCTTGTGAGACGGTTGATGAAGAGGATCCTTGTCGGACGGTGGAAAAGAGTGCTACTCTTGACCCCGTAGAAGAAGCAACACCCTTAGGGTGTGATCTCCCAAATCACAAGGCCAAGCATGACTTTAGACCACAATACCTACCGGATGTTCATTAGAGTCGTTGCTATCATGGTTCGGAAGACCCGGAAGATCACAAGAAACCCGAGCGTAATGGATTAGATGATTGCTTCTCGACTCCGACTTGGAAACTCTTGTTGATGGCTAGGATCGGCCACATGAGCATTAATGAAGATGTTGCTAGGGCATTTGACTTACTCTTTCGAGCTCTTGATGGCTATGGAGGCGTAGATGGTGAGAGTATCTTATTGTAAATATCTTTTCCTTTTCTTGTTAGCTTTTGTCTTTGTATTTGTTTGATTGGATAGTTTGGTTTCTAGGATTTGTTAGTTTTTGTGGAAATCTTGTAATATGGAATTTTCTTGAGCGATGTGAGGGAGGGAGTTTGATGATGTTTATTGAGTTCATTTGATAGGTCATAGTGAAGATGAAGTTTTGAGAGAAGTAGTTGATGATAGAAGCTTGGATTTTGGGCAAGGAAGTCGGTTTTTGAAGCTTTTGACAAGCTTTTTGGGACGAGATTTTAGATCTTGTTGTATTGGTGGTCTTGTGGGTGAAGCTATCAAGAAAATGAAGGGCTAGGAGACTCATCCCGACCGGGAAGGATGTCATCCCGATCGGGATGAGTGTGCTGAAAAGTGGGTTCTCTGATGTGCCATCCCGACCAGGATCAATTCTGTCCCGACCGGGAAGGAACCGTCCCGACCGGGAAGAAGTCTATCCCGACCGGGATGGTGCCCAGCTACTCCGTTTGCCTCTTCTTCGACATTTGAGCCCACCGAACCAATTTTTACCCCCACCCAACCCCCTACTAACCTTAGCCTCTATTATTTGACCCTTACACTTCAATTATACACCTTCATCTCATCTTCTCATCACTATACACTGAGTTTTCCCAAAATCCCAACCTCATTACACCTATGCAAGCCCGATACTTGAGACTACATTGAAGAAGAGGAATAATGATGATGAAGACAAGCAAGGTGCCGATAACGATCATTGAGACGATGGAGTTGATTCAGTTGCTAACCGTTTCGTAAGGCGACTCTCCTTCTTTTCCGTCTTTTGTTGCTTAGTCTTTCTTCGTTTGTTCCCATTCCCTTTATCATTTTGGTGTCGTGGTGGCCCTCGGGGCCTTCGTGGTCATTACTCCAGATTCTCGATGACGTGATTACATCGAGATTCATTTGAAAAATCCAAATTAACAAGTTCTTTCACTTTTTCCATGTTTTTATTTTCTTTTGGTTGAATTTAATCGGATTTAGGCGGAATTCGGGCTAGGTGACTTGATTACACCTAGCCCTCCCCTCCCATTTCCTTTGATTTTCTTCTTTTTATTTCTTCCCCCATCCATATTTTCTCTTGTCTCGGCTCTTGGTGACTTGATTACACCCCGGCCGGACACATTCGACCCTTTCTTCACTTTCTTTTTTTCATTTTTAGCTTTATTTTGCCTTTTTATTTTATTTTTAGTGTCTCCGCACACACTACCGATCGAGCATGAGGACATTGCTCGGTTTAAGTGTGGGGGAGCGATATCTTAGGCTAGTTTAGTTTTATTTTCATAATTTTTTTCGAAAATTCTTAAAAATCCCTAAAAATTTGAAAAATTTCATAAAAAAATAAAAAAGATTTTCTTTTTGTGTCTTTTTCTTTTGTGTCCTTGTGCCGTATATTTGCTGTGTTGTGTGTTTTGCCTCCCCATTTCCTTGTAGGTTCCGTGATCGTCGTCAAGTTTCGAGAAGCTCAAGACATCCGGTAATATCCCTTCATTTCTTTCTCCTTTTTCCTTTTGTGGAGTTTGGAGGATGTGTTATGATGGTGTGTGCTCGGGTGGAGCTTTTTGAAGTTTCGGGGTGGTGTTTGTTTATTTTGTATGTTTGCTTGTTTGTTTGTCTTATTTTGTTTTGTTGTGCTTGTCTCTTTTACTTTCGTTTTTGTTGTGTCTTTGTTTTGTCTTGTTTAGTTGTGTCTAGTGTGTAATAAAAGGTTTTCGAAAACCCGGTTTTGAGGCTAGTGTACAAGTGTTTACTTTCCCTTTCTAAGTAATATGAGTCGAGTCTTGGACGTTAGTCTAATAGAATGACTTTAAATCAATGATTTCGTTGGTTTCTTACCTTGAGTCCACAGGGATTTACTACGGGATTTGCATTTTGACCATTATGACCACCCACGGAGTGAAAAGGCCTTGGTTGCCGAGTCCCGTCCCTTAGGTGACCGTGTTCGAAATTGCTTTGATTAGTCCAAGTTTCCCCCTTTTTGTGGGTTTGAAGGGAAGACGTCGTCCCGACTCACCCATTTCCCTACCTCCTACACATTTCCACAAATAAGTTGCAATTTGTCAAACTTCTTACTTGGTTGCGATGAATGCCTACAAAACAAAAATTTGGCCAAAAGGGCAAACCAAGAAAAAGAAAGAAAAAGAAAGAAAAAGAAAGAAAAAAGAAAGAAAGAAAAGAAAGAAGAAAAAGAAAAAGGCACAACAAATGAAAAACAAAATACAAAAGAAGAGAAAGAAATGGCATAGAAACTCAAAAGCCAAATGCAAAAGAAAATCATCTCACAAAAAAATTCTCACCCCTCAAAATAAGCCTTTTGCCGACTATTACCGTGAAGAGCCTACCAAAGGACCGAGTCCCTAGGAAGGATGATAGCGGTAAATAGTCGGTCTTCCCTCACTTTGCAACCTTATCCACCCTTTTTACTTGGACTAGTTGGGCGATTTTGGACATGGGACGACCCTCTTGGCTTATCGCTAAAGGGGGCGGGGTCTCACTTACCTACAGTGTCGACTAACTCCGTGGTTCATCCTTTTTCTATTCCGCCGATCGTCTCGTTGTACGTTCTTAGAAGGTTAGGAGGACCTAGGCAAGTTATCAACTTTTTTATTGCTTTGTCGTCATACTATTAGGGTTTTGTCCATTTCGGTTTCTATTACTAGTTTGGGAACGTTGTCACTTGCCTTGAGTCCTTAACTGATGCTTCTTTCACCGCTTTGTAGAGGGAATCGATACTTATTTCTTCTTGGATGCAACCGTTTGGCGTTTGTTTGTTTGTTTGTTTGTTTGTGTGTTTTAGTGTACGGTTGTATCCAAAGTTTTGTCGCAAGACCTCACTTGCCTTGCGGAGAGCACTTTTCCTCTAAGTTTTCTCGCGTGAGTTGAAAGGGCATAGGGTGCGCTAATACTCGCTTGGTTAGTAGTCTAGTTTATTTTAGTTTTTAGTTAGTTTGTGCTTACTCGAGGGTGAGTAAGGGTTAAGTGTGGGGGAGTTGATAAGTGTGTTTTGTAGTGCTTATTTGTTGTGTTTGGTCCCGGTTTCTCTTGTGAAATTTCTCTTTGGAGCGGTTTTCGAGGCTACTTACGCTTCTTCTAGCTTGTTTTAGGTTCCAACGGCCTATCATAGAGAAAGGGAACGATTAAGACTCGTTTCCTACGCATTTGGAGCCAACGAAGAGAAGCGACGATCAATCGGTGGCCTAGACTCGATCCCGAGCCCTTGGGACCCATTCCCGAGCCCTTAAGACCCATTACCGAGCACTGAGAATCGATGAGAAGCCTAACAAGAGCAAGGAGGGACCTATGGGATCATATTTGAAGCCTACATGACCCATCCCGGTCAGGAAGGACCCCATCTCGACCGGGATGAAGTGCAAAGAAGAGACGACCTTCTGGAGGGCCATCCCGACCGGGATGAGCACCATCCCGACCGGGACAAACCTCATCCCGACCGGGATCACCTCCATCCCGACCGGGATGGGCTCAGTGAAGAGCTGTTTCTCTTCCTTTCATTCCTCCACACTTGCAACCCTATAAATACCCCCCCCCTCTTGTATTGTTACACTATCTTATGTTATGTTAGACATTACCCACTAAACCCTAGACTACTTTAGGTTAGATTAGCTTAGATTAGTGTAGATTAGTCCTTAATTAGTCCTTAATCTAGTTAGTTACTCTTGTAATATTGGTTTCTTGAAGAATCTACCAATCTTGACAACATTGGCGGATGTTTGGGTTTTCTTCTATGCAAGTGTTCATCTTTTCCATTCCCTTCTAGTTGGTATAATCTTTCTTCTCCTTTTACTCTTAATCTTTCATATTTAATCAAGTTTTCATCTTTGTTATTGTCTGTTGTTCATCCTTATTTGTTCTTCATAGTGAATGGGGTTGTTCTTGTGTTTGTTTCTCTTGTTAGTGTTAGTTTTAGTTTGATTATGTGTGAGTAGTTGTCCCTTATGGTTAGTAGGGGGATTGGGTGTGATTAGGGATGACTAGGGTGAGATGGGTGGTGCTAGATGTTGTTTTTGTTGATTCCCATTTGCCTTGCACTCCACATGTTTGATGAAATGCTTGTGAGACTAGAGATGATCAATCCTTGTTTTTCTTGCCTCTTCTCTTGTATGTGTTTGGTTGGTTGGTTGGTTTGGTTCCCTCATTAGTAGCGAGAGCGCGGTGAGGATGACCCCTAGGCCGTTTAAGTAGCGAGAGCCTGATCGTAACACAGGCTACGAAAGCATGCTAGTAACCCCGTTTCCCCCTTTTGGTCTCCTTGACATCCATGAACCCGACCTAGCCCTAGTTTTCCTTCTTGTTGATTTATTTGCTTCCGTTAGACATTATTTGCTTGTTTGGCCTTGTTAGTTCGTGTTTTAGACCTTAGCTTAGTCACTAGTCTATCCCCTAGATTAGCTTGTCTCGAACCTAGTCTTTGACCGTAGCACACCTTAGTCCAACACCCCATCCCTGTGGATTCGACCCGACTTGCCCTATCTACCCAGTTAGGAATAGTTGGTTTTACTTGTTTGGTAGGATCGACGGCAAAATCCTCCCACCAATTAATACCAACGGTACCAGCACACGACACAGCATGATCCCCAAAAACGTCCCAATAAAAACACGGGAACAGGCCGAACAAGGCTTAGGTACCGGGAACAAAGGGACACCCAACCGATAGCTAAGGACAGAGCGGTAAGTCCTCCCATTCATGGTCTGCCCTAGCCCAGAGATAGGTACTGCGCGCAACCAGTCAGACGTGTGAGCACCCTCCAAAGACTTCCACAATGCCACCTGTGGCCGAGTCAAGGAGTAAACTAATTCTACCGAAGCAGCAACCTTCGTTATTATAATAATAATAATAATAATAATAATAATAATAATTATTATTATTTTTTAACCGGAGCTTGCATTAAAAATGAAACAAATTACAAGAAGTTAGAGGGGAGCCTAGATACTATCTGGGCCCCCACTCCCTTAGCTATCGCAAAACTAATTCTAGTGAAAATATGAAATGCGGCACGCACTCCATCATCCTGTGACATAGCGAATTTACGAATCCGCTATAGCAGAGAAACAGCCTCCGTGTCGAGCTCACCAAGAGAGGAGAAGGACAAAGGGAGGAAACCATACCCAATGGCCGTGCAACGTGCCTGATACTTGGCACACTTACGACGAGCAGCATCAGCAACGACCCGTCCGGGCTTAAAAGAAGTCAAGCCGGACTGGGTCAAAGGAGAGGACCCAGTCAGATCAACAGAAACATCACGCCCGTTGTCCCACGAGTAGAGCAGAAGATCGGCAGGTCGCTAGGGCTTGTCGTTATCGTCGCAGAGGCCAATCTCCACCTCCTTGCCTGCAGAGATCCCTGTCCGGAAGCAAATATCCAACAGTGTGTCACGGACAAGGTTATGGCGATGTTTAATCCCCACAGTACCAGCACACGAAACCGCGTGATCACCAAAAATATCCTCTCTGAGGACCCTGGAGCAAGAAGAGCAAGTCCCGGAAGGCGAAAACAAAGGGACTCCAAGACGGTACTAAGTACACTGCGATATGTCCGACCGTTCATGGTTTGCCCAAGCCCAGTAATAGGGACAACCCTCAACCAGTCAGAAGAATGGTTCCCCTACTGATATTTCCACATGGGAACCTGCCGAGGAGTCATGGAGAAAACAGATTCCGTCGCTGAAGCAACCCCCGTGAAATATATATCTGCCAATTTCTTCATAAGTTTTGGGCCAGCGATCTCAGAGGGGTTGCTCAAGAAGTCAGAACTGGTAGCCTCAACAAACTCACTCAAGGCAGACTCAAAGGCAAATCCAGAGGAGGCGATTTCGGAGGGACGAAGCAGCTTAGCTTGCAAATCGGCAGACTGGAGGTGAGAAGCGAGGAAGGCAAATTGCTGGGCATCAACGGCGGCAAAGACACAGAGTCCCCCCTAGGGAAAAGGGGAGGGTGGCCAGCCGCCACTGCCACTCACCGAAACCGGGTCCGGACGCCGTGACCCTATTATTATTATTATTATTATTATTATTATTATTATTATTATTATTATTATTATTATTATTATTATTATTATTATTATTATTATTATTATTATTATTATTTTATTTTGTAAGAAAATTTATCATTTCATTGATAAAATGAAATTACATTTTGATGCAAAATTTATATTACAATAATCTCCCTTAACCAAGGAGCTTGAGTTTTCCTATAATCCTAGTGAACTTAAGACTAGATTTGTGCAAAGCAAATCTGGATATGACAAGAAACTGTATTTACCGAGCTACATTTAAAGCACTGCTACTAGTATTAGAGAAGACCATTTTGTTCCTTTCCTTCCAAATGCAGTAGATTGTTGCAGCAAAACTGACAGAAATCCACACATATTTCCAATGCTTCTTGTGGTTGGCAGCCATCATCCATCTTATGACATCACGAATTTTGGATCCAATGTGATCAAAAGAAATCCAATTAAGTATAGCATTCCATACCTCTGCAGAGTATTTACATGAAAAAAACAAATGTCCATGATCTTCACCAGCCTCTAAACACAAGGAGCACCTAGAAGCAAGTTGGAACCCTTTTTGTGTGTATAATTCTGCTGAGGGAAGCTTCTTCTAAACAGCCATATAGGAGATAACCTTATGGCTAGGAGCAATAACAGGTGACCTTAGAATGGAGCTCCACTTTAAAGTTTGTGTGCTTGTAACAATAACATACAGTTTACTCACCAGGAATTTGGACTCTGATGAGCAATCCTCCAGGAGCATCTTTGCATTACTAATGGATCCAGCAAACTGAACTAACTTGTCACGAACTGATAGAACATTCCTGAAACCAATAGGTAAGCATTCCTTACTTTCAATAGCCCAAATATCAGCAGCTTTGATGATGTATCTTTGGCACCATTTGGTCTAAATAGACTCCGGAAACATAGTAAACTTCCAAATCCATTTGGCCACAAGAGCAATATTCCAGTTGTATATGTCTTTGATTCCAAACCCACCAGCATTCCAAGGGACACAAACATCCTTCCATTTCTTAAAAACCAATCTTTTTTGCCCTGCCTTAATACCCCAGAAGAAGTCTTTACTAAGCCTTGTAAGTGACTTAGAGACAGCAACAGGTAGTAATAGACTAGAGCACCAGAAGCTTTCAAGCCCAAAAAGAACAGGGTTGATTAATTGAGCCTTTCCAGCATAAGATAGCAGTTGATTGGACCAATGTTGAGTCACATGCTGTACTTTGAGGATAAGAGAATCAAAAAGTTGAATGGTTATCCTGGAAGTAGTAAGGGGCACACCCAAATATCTAAATGGGAAGCTACCAGTAGCATCAGTGATCTCTTGCTGAATTTCTGGTTTAACACCCCCAAAATAGACACAAGTTTTATCTAAATTTGAATGCAAACCAGACAATAAGGCAAAAGAGTCAAGAGTCTGCTTTACAGCTACCACAGAAGGCACATCACCTCTTGTGAAGATCATGAGATCATCAGCAAAAATAAGGTGGGTTAACTACAACTTACAGCATTTAGGGTGAAAGGAAACCTGATCTTGGAGACATATGCTTCTTAGCTTCTGAGAAAGTACATCCATGCTGAGTACAAACAAGTAAGGGGAAAGAGGATCCCCTTGCCTTATCCCACTTTTCCCCTGAAAATAACCAGAGATACTCCTATTCAACTTGAAAGAATACCAAGGTCCAATGAGGCAGCCCATGATCCATTTTACAAATTGATTAGGAAACCCCATGGAAATCAACATGAAAGAGATAAAAGACCATTGAAGGGAATCAAAAGCCTTTCTAATATCCACCTTTACCATGCACCTAGGTGTTATGTATTTCCTTGTGTAACCCTTAACCAAAGCCTGAGAAAGAAGCACATTATCAAAGATGTTTCTCCCCTGAATGAAAGCAGCCTGCTCCTCCCCTATTAGAGAAGGAAGAATAGGTTTCATTCTGTTAGTCAGAATTTTAGATATGGCCTTATATAAAATTGTGCAACAAGAGATAGGTCTGAATTCCTTGACATATTGGGCATCATGCTTCTTAGGAATCAGAGTAACTAGAGTTGCATTAGCCTGGTTAGACATGACTCCTATTTTAAAAAATGATTGAACAACAGAATAAAAGTCAGCACCAATAATACTCCAACAGGCCTTAAAAAAACCAGCAGAAAAGCCATCTAACCTAGGGCTGTTGTTATTATCCATCTTGAAAATGACTGCTTTCAATTCATCAAGTGAAACAGGCTGACATAACTGTTCCTGAACAGCAGTAGGAAGTGGACCTCTCTTAGTAATAGTTCCATTAATATAAGAGCTTTTCCCTAGAAGATTAGTATAGTAATCCTGAAATGCTGCAGAGACAGCCTCAGGACCAAGATAGATGTCTCCCTTTTCATTTTTGATGGCACCAAGCATTTGTTGTGTTTTCCTTTAAGCAATCTTAGAGAAGAAATAGTTAGAGGAACAATCACTTAGTTGGATGTGCTTAACTTTGGCTCTTTGCTGGAGAAGACTCAGTTCAGCACCTTTAAGTTGATAATATGAAGCTATCAATGTCTTTTCTTGATCAATCAGAGATTCAGAAAAAGGATCCTGTCCCAATTTTTGCTGACAGGAATGGAGGTCTTTCTTAGCTTGTTCCACAGAAGAAGAAAGTTGATAGAAATTAGCTCTATGAAATGATCTCAAAGCATGTTTAACCTTTTTCAATGTTTGAAAGAATCTATACATTGGAGATCCATTAACCTTGTGATTCCAAGCATTAGAGACAGTGGGGAAAAAATCCTCGTGGGTAGTCCAACAGTTCAAGAAGCTGAAAATTCTATTAGTTTTATGGTCTCTAGATACATCCACTATAATGGGAGAGTGATCTGAGACCCCAGGTTCACCAACCATAACAGCAGCATTAGGGAATGCAGCACACCAACCCAGGTTAGCAAGAGCTCTATCCAGTTTTGAACAAACTCTAGAACCTACATCCTGCTTGTTAGTCCAGATAGTTTGCCCTCCACTACAAGGCAAGTCATCTAAGTGACAACTAAGAAGAAAAGAATTGAAATCACACATGTCTTATAAGTCAGGTGGATTAGTACCAAGCTTTTCTTCAGGCTGTCTTACCACATTGAAGTCACCCAACACAAGCCAACGATGAGTTGTGCAAAGAGAAATCAGGTCATTCCACAGTGGGATTCTTTCATCCTCCTTATTTTTCCCATAAACCATAGAGATCCACATAGATTTAATAGATTCAAAGTGATGAGCTAAGCTATTAATGTGCTGCTCAGTATTTCTTATGTTTGTTAAAGAGATAGTTTTGGGATTAAAGAAAACCCAAATCCTACCTTTATGATGAGTATCATGATTAGTAATAATTGACCCATTTCTGAAATGTCTTCCAATGATCTTGTTAGCATTACTCCATTAAACCCTGGTTTCAAGTAAACCAAATACATCCACTTTATTAGTCAAGAGGAATTTCTTGACTTCACTATGCTTGAAGGGCTTATTGAAGCCTCTAATGTTCCAAGTCACCACTTTCATGAGCTTTGTCAGGGGGAACTTTCAGTTTAAGCAACTCCTCACTAGTAAAGTGAGAGATGTTGAACGGACATTCTTGATGCATTACAGGTTCAACCTCATCTACTTGAGACTCATAGTCAGTCAAGTAGGGGGGGCCTGTGGTACCACCTAGTCCACATAACAGTTTAGACCCATTGGTCTGACCTAGCTTTTCAAATGAGTTAGCTAGAATCATTGGCTCTTTCACTATACTAGCCTTAATTTTTTGAGAAGAGGAATTCTTCTTACTAATAGGTGTGAACATCTCACCATCCAAAGAGTATTCGGAGTGCTTTACAGCAGCACTATGAGAAGATTTTCCATCAGGAATCTCCTCCTCTGAGTACTCATTCTTCTGCACAGGCTGTGAGGTACCACCTAACTCTTTATGTTCATCAGAAATGCAAGGAACAATCTCAGTCACCTGCACTTCCAACATCACATCCTTCACAACAACTTCTTTGGCTTTCTGAGCATCAACTTTCCTCTTTTCCCATTTACAATTAGTGATTGTATGACCAAGTTTGCCGCACCCCTTGCAATAATATGGAACCCATTCATACTTGATTCTTTGAACAGAATGATCACAGAAAGGGGTATTTATCACAATATGCTCAGGTAATTCTTTGGAGACATCTACCTCTACCAAAATACGAGCAAAGGAAAGCTTAGCTTTAATGGATGTGGCAAGATCAGCACATAAAGGCTTTCCAATTTTACTAGCCATTTTCCCTAGAACAACCTCAGACCAAAGGAAAGGATCCAAGTCAGGAAATAAAACTCAGATAGGAACACAAGCAACCCTATCCATCTCTTGAGAGAAAGTAGGAGTCCATTCCTTAAGAACTAGTGTATAAACCCCCATTTACCTAGTGTATAAACCATCCTTTTTTGAAGTATTGCACAACAGGACATGCTATAGCACCCCATTTTTCCTGTACAAACTTCTTCATAGCTTGCAGATTAGGTTTAGACCCAATGACATTTCCCATTAACGTATTATCCCAAACCTTAAGTCATCCTCAAAATCATGTAAATCAAAATCAAGTTCAACCGAATCAATCACATCCTCATAGTAAGGCAGGCTCATTCCAAGTTGTTGAGTTTTTGTAGCAATCTTTGACCAACTAGGTTTAGCGGGTTCAATAACAGGTTCAATTACAGGTTTAAGGCCAGAATCAATAGTATTAACAGCATGATTATGGATCACAGTGCTAGCATCATTAATCTGAACAGTAGAGTTAGGAGTAGGAGTGTTTATACCAGCAACATTAATGGCGTTCAAAATTAGATCGTTAATCGAAGGAGTTCGCGAAGTACTCTGCTCCATAACCTCTTGCAAATCCTCATTTCCCTTCAAACCCGAACTTTTGGAGCTTTCTCGTGGTGGCAATGGCGGTATCTGCTGCTTTTTGGGCGGCCTACCAGGACCACGTTTCACCTGAGAATCCGCCATGGGAGCTTCGAGCTATGGAATTATTATTATTATTATTTTAATTTTTTTTGCAGGAAAATTTATCATTTCATTGATAAAATGAAATTACATTTTGATGCAAAACATATATCATAATAATCTCCCTTAAGCAAGGAGCTCGAGTTTTCCTATAATCCTAGTGAACTTAGGACTAGATTTGTACAAAGCAAATCTGGATATGACAAGAAACTGTATTTGCTGGGCTAGATTTAAAGCACTGCTACTAGTATTAGAGAAGACCCTTTTGTTCCTTTCCTTCCAAATGCAGTAGATTGTTGCAGCAAAACTGACAGAAATCCACACATATTTCCAATGCTTCTTGTGGTTGGCAGCCATCGTCCATCTTATGACATAACGAATTTTGGATCCAATGTGATCAACAGAAATCCAATTAAGTATAGCATTCCATACCTCTGCAGAGTATTTACATGAAAAAAACAAATGTCCATGTTCTTCACCAGCCTCTAAACACAAGGAGCACCTAGAAGCAAGTTGGAACCCTTTTTGTGTGTATAATTCTGCTGAGGGAAGCTTCTTCTGAACAGCCATATAGGAGATAACCTTATTATTATTATTATTATTATTATTATTATTATTATTATTATTATTATTATTATTATTATTATTATTATTATTATTATTATTATTACTATTGTTATTATTATTATTATTATTATTATTATTTTTTATTATTATTTTTTATTATTATTATTATTGTTATTATTGTTATTATTGTTATTATTATTATTATTATTATTATTATTATTATTATTATTGCAAGAAATTATTATTATTATTATGAAATTAATACTACTACTACTACCACTACTACTACCACTACCACTACTACTAGTACCCTTACCACTACCACTACCACTACCACTACTACTACTACTATTATTGAACAATCGAAATGTAGTTTACAAAAAATTGGTGGGTAGCCGAGATACAATCTGGGGCCCCACCCCCTTAGCTATAGCAAAGCTAAGTCTAGTAAAAATGAAAGGAGCAGCTCGTGCTTCGGCATCCTGCACTAACAAAAATTTTTGAATCCTCTTGAGCAAGCCGATAGCATCCGCCTCCAATTCCCCTAGTGAAGAAAAGGAAAAGGGCAAGAACCCATAACCAAGCCCCGTGCACAGGCCCCTGTACTTAGCGCATTTGCGCCGAGCAGCGTCCCCCACGACATGGCCTGGCGCGAATTCAAAAGGCCCATACTGAGTCAAGGGAAAAGACCTGGTATGATTTACACAGACGTCACGCCCCCTTTCCCATGAAAAAAGAAGCAAATATGCATGACGCAAGGATTTGTCATGATCATCAATCAAGCCAATATCGATCTCCTTACCTGCCGAGACCCCGAAACGGAAACAGATATCCAAAAGAGTGTCACGAACAAGGTTATGCCGATGTTTAATACCAACAACCCCCCCGCACATGACACGGGATGATCCCCATAAATATCGTCGCCAAAAACCCGGGAGCAGGCAGAACACGGTCCAAGCACAGAAAACAAAGAAACACCATACCAATAGCTAAGCACACATCGGTACGTTCGACTGTTCATAGTCTGGCCCAACCCAGAAATAGGGACAGCTCGGAGCCAAACAGAAGCATGACGGCCTTGCTGAGATTTCCATAATGCAACCTGACGGGAGGTCAAAGAGAAATCTGATTCCGCAGTAGCCACAACCCTCGTGAAATATATATCTGCCAAAGACTTCATAAGTTTGGGGGCAGCGATCTTACTAGGATTACACACAACATAACCTAGAACCTCCCTAAGCCTACACAAGGCCGCATCAAAAGCCGGGCCAGGGGTCAGAACGCCCGCAACACAAAGCATCGTAGCCTACAAACCCGCAGTTTGCAGTCGAGATGCCACAAAAGCATACTGTAGGACATCTCCAGCGCCATACACCCTAAGCCCCCCAAAAGAAAAGGGAAGGGTGGCAAGCCGCCACTGCCAATCACCAAACCCCGGCCCAGACGCAATAACAATACGTTCTAAATGAGAACGAAGAGCCACGTCAAAAGCAAGCCGAGCCGACTCAAAAACAGTCAGTGGGCAAGTACGCAAAGCAAAATAAAGTTTGGAGATACCAGTACAAGCCTAAAGCAATAGAAACTCACATTGCGGATCATCAAGCAGAGCAACAGAACCCATAAGTGCGATAGTTCTGGTCACTCTATTCATCACGAGCTCACTGCTGAAATCATGACACGCACTAACAGGCCCACCAAGGACTTCGACACCACGCATCGGTCTGGCGATAGTAGAACAAATTACAAGAAGTTAGAGAGAAGCCGAGATACTATCTGGGCCTCCACTTCCTTAGCGATCGCAAAACTAATTCTAGTGAAACTATGAACTTCGGCATGCGCTCCAGCATCCTGAGATATAGCGAAAATAATAATAATAATAATAATAATAATAATAATAATAATAATAATAGTAGTATTAGTAATAATAATAATAATAATAATAATAATAATAATAATAATAATAATAATAATAATAATAATAATAATAATAATAATAATAATAATAATAATAAAATTCTATAATAATAAAATAATAATAATAATAATAATAATAATAATAATAATAATTATTATTATTATAAACTGGAGCTTGCATTAATAACGAAACAAATTACAAGAAGTTAGTGGGTAACCGAGATACTATCTGGGTAACCGAGATACTATCTGAGCTTGCATTATTATTATTATTATTATTATTATTATTATTATTATTATTATTATTATTATTATTATTATTATTATTATTATTATTATTATCATTATTATCATTATTATCATTATTATTTTATTTTATTTTTTTGTTTAAAAACAGAACTTGTATTAACACCAGAAAAAATTATAAGAAGTTAGAGGGAAGCCGAGATACTATCTAGGCCCCCACTCCCTTAGCGATCGCAAAACTAATTCCACTGAAAATATGAACCATGGCACGCGCTCCAGTATCCTGTGATAAATCGAATTTACGAATCCGCTAGAGCAGAGAAACAGCATCCTTGCCGAGCTCACCGAGAGAGGGGAAGGATAAAGAAAGGAAACCGTACCCAATGGCCGTGCAGCGTGCCAGATACTTGGCACACTTACGCCAAGCAACATCAGCAATGGCCCGTCCAGGCTCAAAAGAAGTCAAGCCGGACTGGGTCAAAGGAGAGGACCCAGTCAGATCGGCACAAACATCACGCCCCTTGTCCCACGAGTAGAGCAGAAGGTCGGCAGGTCGTAAGGGCTTCTCGTTATCGTCGCAGAGGCCAATCTCCACCTCCTTGCCTGCAGAGATCCCCGTCCGGAAGTAAATATCCAACAGTGTGTCACGGTCAAGGTTATGGCGATGTTTAATCCCCACAGAACCAGCACACGAAACTGCGTGGTCACCAAAACTATCCTCTCCAAGGACCCTGGAGCAGAAAGAGCAAGTCCCGGGAAGCGGAAACAAAGGGACTCACAGGCGGTAACTAAGTACACTACGATAAGTCCGACCGTTCATGGTTTGCTCCAGCCCAGTAATAGATACAACCCTCAACCAGTCAGAAGAATGGTCCCCTTACTGAGATTTCCACAGGGCAACCTGCCGAGGAGTTAAGGAGAAAACAGATTCCGCTGCTGTAGCAACCCTCGTGAAATATATATCTGCCAATTTCTGCATAAGTTTTAGGGCAGCAATCTCAGAGGGGTTACTCAAGTAGTCAGAACCGGTGGCCTCAACAAACCCACTCAAGGTAGACTCAAAGGCAAATCCAGGGGGCGGCGATCTCGGAGGGACGAAGCAGTTTAGCTTGCAAATCGGCAGACTGGAGGCGAGAAGCAAGGAAGGCAAAGTGTAGGGCATCAGTGGCGGCAAAGACACCGAGCCCACCTATGGAAAAGGGGAGGGTGGCCAGCCACCACTGCTACTCCCCGAAACCGGGTCCGAATGCCGTGACAATGCACTCAAGACTAGATCAAAGCGCAGCGTCGAAAGAAAGGTGGGCCGACCCAAAAGCACGGGGAGAGCAAGTGCGCAAAGCAAAGTATAACTTAGAAATACCTGTGCACGCCCGAAGAAGAAGTAACTCACACTGGGGATCCTCAATCGAAGCAACCAAATCCATGAGCTCTATATTACGGGCAACCCTCTTCAAGACAAGAGTACCGCTGAAAGCAGGACACACGCTAACCGGCCTTCCTAGGACCTTAACACCATCTAAGGGTCTAGTAATAGCGATGGGGGAAAACACCAACAGACCTACTCCTCGGGTCTTTGGTAGGCCAGAAAACCTCCGTTTTAGTTATGTTGCGATGGAGGCCAGAACGGGGGCCCTCATCCATAATCATTTGGAGAACCTTCCCCACAACAAGCGTATCCCCGACAATAGTACCATCATTTAGGTACCAAGCCTAGAAGCAAAGATCAAAGGAGTCTCTGATCCTACAAACCAGGGGATGCAGAACAAGGGAGAAAAGGATGGGGCCTAAGGGGTCACCCTTCTGGACCCCCTGGCAAGATCGGAGGCAGTGCTCCCCGTAGTAGAGCCTAGCAGGACTGGAATAGCAAAACTCAACCCAACGGGAGAGGGCAAGACACTGACGACGAACCTCTCTCAGCATAGTCTCCTAGTCAACCAAGTTAAAGGCGTTCTGGAAATCGACAAGTAACATGAAGAGACCCACATCAGCGCCACGATCCTCTACAAGGAGGTTCAAGGAATGCAGAATAGCCTCACCCCCGCTAGAAACACCTACCCCGAACTGAAGGCCCTCAAAGTAGCCCCCTAAAGATGGGCCAACCAAGTGATCGCCTCCCAATCGGATCGGTCGTTAACGAAGGACGGGGGATCAAACGATATTTGTAAGACTCGGAATAACACAAAAACTACTAGAGTAATCGTGGTAAGTCGAGATCGGTCCACAGGCAACGGTGTGCTACGATGAGTTTAATGTATCGTGTTCGATGTCTAGAGTGGGGTTTTCTAAGGGTCCAATCTAAACTAGAGAAATAACTAGAGGAATGACTATGAAGGTAGCTAGGGGTGGTCAATCTAGGGAAAGGTGTTAGGGGGAAGTCGGGATTCGGTACTTGGAGTCTAAGAAGGTCGGAATCGAGTTTTTGTTGCAACATTGATAAAGGAGAATGCCACCTTTCGGTTTCTTCACCTAACTCACCTAAAAACCCGCTTTCGCGGCGAATAAGGGTAAGTCTCTAGCTATGGTAATTTCTACCCCGAGTTTCCCCATATTGATAGAAACTAGTCAAGGTCGGTCTAGTTGGCCGGACTAAAACAACAATGACATAACAACCATAAACAAGATAAACCAACAAGCAAGCAACCCACCAACATCCCTATATTCAAATAATCCAAGTCCTCATCCCTAAACCCCCAACAAGAAATCTACTCACTAATCATAATGGAAGACAATAAAACATTAACTAAGGAGAAAGTCACTACAACATGCATATTAACTAGATCTAAGGAAACTAACAACACTAATATGATCTAAACAAGACAATGATGAGAAAATAACATTAAAACTAAACTAGATATTAGAGAGTGGAAGAGAAATATACCAACTACGAAGATCTATAAGAAATAATAATGTTGCATGAATAAAGATTGAATCTTTGATGAATAAAATGGAGAACTTGTCACTAATCCTCCAAATAAACCCAATAAATCTTCAAATAAAACTAGAATAATAATCTAAAGATTGAATCTTTGATGAAGAAGATGAAGAACTTGTCACTTAATTCTTCAATAAACCCAACAAATCTTCAAAATAAAACTTGAAATAATCTTCTACAAACTTGTAATCTAGAGAATTATTGATGGAAACTATGTAGATCTACTACTAATTACTATGTAAACTACAAGAATTATGGAGGATTTTTTACTAGAATACTACTACTAAGAAGATGGTGTAATAAGATGGTGGAATGGTGTAACTACACTAATGATGGGATGGTTGTGGATGGTAGCTTGGGCAACAAACTAAGGTAACATATATATAGTAAAGCCTTAATGGGTATTTAACCTAAAGCCCAAATCCACTTTATGCTCCATTAGTGAGACAATCTCCCTTAGCATCTTCATGGGGTGAAACTATGCCCCGCGGACTTGACGATAATTCCCACCGGGTGAAATTTCACCCGGTCAGATTTTCTTCCTTTTTTGGCGTTTTTGGCACTTCTTTCCATCGGGCGAAATTTCACCCGGTGGACGAAATTTCGCCCGGTCAGTTGCACCCGGTGGGGAGGTCTCGGAAAATCTTCGGGAGGCATTTTTACCGTCGGGTGAAATTTCGCCCGGTGGTGTCTCACCGGGTGAAATTTCGCCTGGTCATATTTTGGCCTCTTTCTTGTCTCATTCTTCGTCGTACGATTGGATGGCTTTAAACTTTAAGTTTTGTGCTTTGTTCTTTGGACGGTTTTCCCTTCTCTTGTGCTCGTGGAAGTTCAATCTCGTGATTTCGGTGCCAAATCCTATCAAAATGATAGAAAAACTACCAAAAACACGTAAAACGCACAAGGGGGATGCTAATGCGAGAAATACGCAGAATATGGCGATAATCGCACTCAAGACTCGCAAAACGAGGGAAAACGGGTCTAAATGGGAGGAAAAACGGTCTAAATTTAGCACACAACAATTCCCCCACACTAAACCGTTGCTCGTCCTCGAGCAAAGACCCAAAAAGAAATTACAAATACTACTACTAGCTAGACTATGCTAAGCCGATACGGGGCAATTAACGGGTCCGCTCCGTCCCTTCAACTCACATTGGAATACTTATGAGGTAAAGTACTCCCATGCAAGGCAAGTTGGGGTTTGCTCAAAATGGTGGATGCGACTAAACACACAGAAACACATAACACGAAAGAATAGACGCATCCAAAGCAGAAATAAAACACCGAATTCCTCATCGAGACGGCGGGGAAGACACCGATTAGTTCCCTAAAACAACAATAAACTCCCAAGATAAATGACCCACGTAAATAAGGACCAAAGCCTAATACTGTGACAATTAAGCAATATAGATGTTGATAACTTAGCCTAGGTCCACCTAATCTTCTAAAGGGGTACTGCGGGGCGTATAACGGAGTGGTAAAAGTGAACCATGGATTCGTTCGACACTGTAGGTAGGTGCTGTCCCGCTCTCTTTAGCTAAGCCAAGAGGGTCGTTCCAAACACGAATTTCCTAAATTAGCGCAAATAAGAAGGTGGAGTGTTTACAATTATTGGGTTGATCGATTAATCACCGCTATCTTCCGACCTCGGGACTCGGTCCTCTAGTTGGCACTTCACGGCGACGAATCGATCAAAGGCCTTTTTTTTTAAGGAGACGTTTTTGATGATACGATTTTCATTTGAAGCTTCTTTTCTTCTCCTTTGTTTTTCTTTGTTTTTCATATTTTTGTGCCCTTTTTCTCTTGGTATGGTGTAAACTTTTTGGCTTTTGATGTGGTTTATAACCAACCTTGGAGGTTATTTTGGTGTAAACTTATTGTGATGATGTATAGGTGGAAGAAAAAAAGGTAATCGAGAATGCGTGCCATTCCCGGATAACCCACAAAAGATGGAAGAAATTTGGACTAAAGGTGCAATGGTCATTCGAGCAAGGTCACCTAGAAAACGGGATGCGGGAACCAAGCTCTAACTCCTCCATGGGTGGTCAAGGTGGTCAAATGCAAACCCCGAAGTAAACCTCTAGTAGAAAAGGTGGACTCAAAGCTAAAGGATCAACAAATTCATTGCCTAAGAGTCATTTTACTAGAATAAGGTCCAAAATCTACAATGGGTTATCTACAATGTAATGTAAACTCTTGTAATAAGTTTGTAATCAGGTTTTCGAAAAGTTTAAATCCTAGACACACTATACAAAAGCAAAAGAAACACACGAAAAGGAAAAGGCAAATAAAAGAAAACACAAGTAAGGTCAAGTACTCCATAGTCCATCATCATACAAGCACACAATCAACCACAACACCAAAATGCTCACTTCGAGAGCCTCCAATAGCAATAACCTAACTCCTCTACAAAATTAAAGAAGAAAGAAGGAAGGAAGTTAATTAGCGGGTGCTTTCATAATCTCTTCAAATCGCGCTATTAAGGTGGTGGTTACCTGTAAGAGTAGAGAACAAGACCGTACACGAGACACGAAACATAACGAGAAACGAGAAAAGAAAAGAAAAAGAAAAGAAAATGTTTTTGATTTTTCGAGTTTTTTCAAATTTTTATGGATTTTTAAAAGATTTTTGAAAAAATAAAAGATAGTAGACTCCTCCCCCACACTAAAACTGTACATTGTCCTCAATGGACAAGTAGGGGAAGATCGAAAAAGATGGAAAAGAAAAAAAAAATCTTTTTGGATTTTACGATTTTTCAAATGTTTTTGGGTATTTCGAAATTTTTAAATGTTTTTGGATTTTTCAAAATTTTTGAGAAAAAGAAAAAGGAAAATAAAATAAGGAAAGCGGTAAAATAGTGGCGGGCCTAGGTGTAATCACATCACCTAGACCCTAGCCAAATGGCTAAGAAAATGAAAATGAAAGAAAATAAAACGAAAAGAAAATTAAAACGAAGGGGTGAAAAATTGGGCGTAGGTGTAGTCACGTCACCTAGCCCGGATTAAGAAAAATTGAGAAAATTGATTAGAAATTTGGATTTTTCAAAGGGTCAATGGCGTAATCACGTCGCCAAGAGACCGGGAGCATTACCAAGGCCGCGACGGCCACAAAAAATCATTCAATGGGACGGTGGGACAGCTTACAATTTTGGTCAAGGTAAAGCAATCACAAAGATTATAATGATGGGACAGGGAACAAGAAACAAGATTAGTTTCAGAGGCATACAATTGTAGATGATTAAGACTCACCGACACCACACATATATACCCACAACATATACAAACCACATAATCTACCGACTCTTGTAGGGGTGTCTAGGTCGAATAGTCATTTGCGCAAAAGAAGCTGTCGGAGTTCCTTCACCGGCATACTCCCAAACTCCTATTTCCCCCGATTCGGTGAGTCGGAATTCACAGGGACCTGGAGGTAGGTCCCAATTACGATGGGTATAAATATTAGTTCGGTATTTTTTGGGGACAATTAAGGCACGGCCGTAGCCAAGAGAGACGAGGCGGTGGTCAGGTACGTGAAGGATCTAAGTAGGGAAGTATGTCTCGTCAAGCCAGACACGGGGGTCATGTGGTTTAAGATAGTCGGTCGCATAACCCAAATTTCTTGCCATTACAGTCACAAGACCACCACAGTCGACGGTAAGGCGTTGGTCAATAATAATTTGATGAAAGTGTAACCCCACGACAATAGGTAGGTATAGGGGGTAAGGATTACCGAGTAAAGAGTCACAAATTAATTGTAGGACACACACATTGAGGTTAATGAAATTGTCGGCGGAAGGCAAAAGACAGTGGGAAAGAATTTCAGCGAAATAACGAATGACTGGGTTTCGGATTTCAGCGGTAAAACTAGAATTGGGTTAGAAATCACATTGACCCGGCGCTATGCGCCTCCACAAGTCTCTCCTAGTCGCACTACTTTGCAAATCACATAGGGGTCTACTTAGTCCGGTACCTGATGAGGGAAAACCTAGAGCTAAGCTAAAGTCGGAAATATTTAAACAGTGATTTCTACCAAACAAATTGAATTTGAACTCTTTAGGTGTGGTCGGGTTATCAATTGTAAAGGTACCTAAGAAATCACAAGTCAAGTCTTTGTTTGTGCAAGGCACGAAATCAAGGAGTTTATTAATACCAATCCTAGACGATAACTCTCTAATATCGTCCTTAATTCCTAGAATTTTCTTTGTGAATGGACAAGGCCACCTTGTACTCTGAAAAGCTTTTTCAGAGAAGGTTTGAGCTAAGGGTGTATTCGGACAAGGTGAAAGTTTAGGCTTAGAAGACTTACTAGAAGATGAACATTTAGAAGGATTAGAAGTCGAGGCCATACCTTGTTTTCGCGCGGCTCGTTGGGCTCTTGTCTCCATGATAATAATTTGCAAGAAAAATCCCGAAACTTTTGCTTCTCCTTTCTTCAAAAACCCAAATAGATAATCACCAAGTATGGAAATGAAACTATGGATGGAGGTTTAAATGTAGTATGGAAGGTGGTTTAATGATGTCATGGTGGGTGAAAGGGTGAAATGAAGAGTGAGGTGAAAAATATGATATAAATAAGAGTGGATGAGAGGGAAATGAAAAGTTTTAAAGTTGGTGGTAAAAACTTGGTGTAAAAATTATTGGAGGGAAAGTTATGTTGGGGTAAGTATGAAGGAGGGAAATGAAAATGTAGTGAGTGAGTGAAAGTGTAGGTGATCCGGCCAAGTCACACCGCAGGGTGAAATTTCACCCGGTCGGGCACCATCGGGTGAAATTTCACCCGACGGTTTTTCGTCGTGAAAATCATTTTTGCCATCTTTTCCACCGGGTCACCGGGCGAAATTTCGCCTGGTGGTATCTTCACCAATTTCGGCAATTCTGGCAACTTTTTCGTGGGGCGAAGTTTCGCCCGGTCGAGTCTCACCAGGCGAAATTTCGCCCGGCGGTCTTCTTTGCTGCGTTTTTCCGCCTTGCCATTTCATGGCTCTTCAATAATCACCTAAAGATTCAAATATTGACTCGACTCACTTTACATAATCAATTTCTCCCACAAACATGCTTGTGGTCTTCAATTAAGCTCCATAACTTCTCCAAATGCTTGATGTTCATCCAAATTTATGCTCCATTGTGAAATCCAATTTCAATCATTCTTCTCAAGCTAACAAAACTAATAAACTTAAAGAAATATGATACATATATACAAGGTGATTGTTGAGGATACCACCAAACCTACATCAATTTCGAGAGGGGTTCAAACAACGCTCCCCGATGGGAGCTCACGAAGCTTCTAGGTAGCAAAGGTCTCACGAATATGACCGGGATGATAAATCTTCAAACGTTGCCCATTAACCATAAACTTCCCGGTTTTCGGGCTAGATATCTCTATCGAACCATATGGTTGCACTCCGGTCACTTCGAATGGACCCGACCATATTGATTTCAACTTACCGGGGAAGAGCTTAAAGCGAGAGTTGAAGAGTAATACCTTATCACCAACGGAGAAGTACTTACGAAGAATTCGAGAATCGTGCCATTGGCGAGTTCGTTCTTTGTAGATCTTCGAATTTTCGTAGGCTTCAAGTCTTAGTTCTTCCAATTCTTGTAGTTGGAGAAGGCGATTATCTCCTACAACACTCTCATCGAAGTTTAGCTCTTTGATTGCCCATTTGGCTTTGTGTTCTAGCTCCACCGGTAAATGACAAGCTTTACCATACACAAGACGATAAGGAGTGGTTCCAATCGGCGCATTGTAAGCTGTCCTCAATGCCCAAAGGGCGTCATTTAATTTTAATTACCAATCCTTTCGGTGTGTATTTACAACTTTCTCTAAAATTCCCTTGATTTGACGGTTGGAGATCTCGGCTTGCCCATTTGATTGAGGGTGGCAGGCTAAGGACATCTTGTGAGTGATACCATACTTCCTAAGAAGGTGTTCAAAAGTATCTTTCCTAAAATGAGAGCCTCCATCACTAATTATGGCTCTAGGCATACCTAATCTCAGGAAAATTACATTCTTAAAAAGCTTGATTACAACCTTGGAGTCATTGGTGGGGGAATCTACGGCCTCGATCCATTTTAAGACATAATCAACCGCGACTAGAATGTACTTGTTACCAAAAGAGGATGTGAACGGACCCATGAAATCAATGGCCCAAACATCGAACAATTCAATCTCCAAGATAGGTTGAAGGGGCATCTCATTTCTTCTTGTAATATTGCCACTTCTTTGGCATGCATCGCATGTGAGGATGAAAGCTCGAATGTCTTTAAACATGGAAGGCCACCAAAACCCGCTTTGGAGAACCTTGGCAATTGTCTTTTGGTTGGCCAAGTGTCCACCCTAAGATGTCGAGTGAAGGTGCTTCACAATATTATATCCTTCTTCGGCCGTAACACATCGTCGGTAAATTCCATCTACACATCAGCGAAATAAATAAGGCTCGTCCCAATAATAGCGTCGGGCTTCATAACGTAGTTTCTTCCTCTCTTGCTTGGAATAATCGTCCGGAATAAAATGAGACACTAAGAAATTGACGATATCGGCATACCAAGGTGTAATAGTTTCAACGGCCATCAAGGCCTCATCTCTCATAGCTTCATTGATGGGAATACCATCATCTTCATTGCTTTCTTTACTAACCGTTAGTCTACTAAGATGATCCGACTTTGTCTTTAATCTCAATATCAATATCTTGTAAAAGGAGCACCCACCGAAAGAGTCAGGACTTTGTCTCCTTTTTAGACATTATGTAACGAATGGCCGCATGATCGGTGTGAATAATGACTTTGGAACCGGTAACACAATTTCGGAATTTCTCCATGGCATAGACAACGACAAGCATCTCTTTTTCGGTTGTGGTTTACCTCGATTGGGCTTCATCTACGGTCTTGCTTGCATAATAAATAACATGTAGCTTCTTATCTACCCGTTGTCCTAGAACGGCACTAACGGCAAAATCGGATGCATCGCACATGATCTCAAATGGAGGACTCCAATCGAGAGCTTTGATAATTGGTGTGGTAGTGAGAGCGGTCTTTATCCTGCAAAAGGCCTCAAGACAGAAGTCATCAAAAATAAAAGGTGCGTCTTTCATAAGCAAAGAAGTCAAAGGCTTAGCAATCTTAGAAAAGTGTTTAATAAATCGTCTATAAAAACCGGCATGACTGATAAGTGTAGTTTGTAGTGCCTATCTTAGGGTATTTGGTTCTATATTTCCTTGTGAAATTGCTCTTTGGAGTGATTTCGGGGCTACTTATACTTCTTTTAGCTCGTTTTAGGTTCCCGAGACCATTCATGGAGAATTGGAGCGATTCAGACTTGTTTCATACACTTTTGGAGCCAACGAAGAGAAGAAATGATCACTCGGTGCCTTGGATTCGATCCCGAGACCTTGGGACCCATTCCCGAGCCCCTTAGACTCGATCCCAAGCCCTGAGAATCGATGAGAAGCCCATGAGAAGCAAGGAGGGACCAAAAAGATCATATTGGAGGCCTACAAGACCCTTCCCGGGCGGGATAGTAGCCTTCCCGACCGGGAAGGGGTGCGCGTTTACAGCAGCTCCTGTTTTGGGGCCGTCCCAGTCGGGACCACTTTGTCCCGAACGGGACGGTACCGTCCCGGATGGGATGGCTCTGCTGCAGCTCGTGTTTGATTCTTTTCTCCTCCTTCATTCTTATAACCTTATAAATACTCCTCCCTTGTATTGTTTAAGTATCCTACACTACCTTAGACTCTCTTAGGCCTCTCTTGAACATTCAAAACCCTAGATTTAGTGTTCCTCTCATTAGCTTAATCTTCCTTTAATCTTTAGTTAATCTTAGTTTAATCTAGCAATTAGTCTTGTATTAAGGGATTTCTTGAAAACTCTTCCAAGATAGACAACCTTGGAGATTATTTGGGTTTCTTATTAATGCAAGTTCTCACCTTTTTCATTCTCTTGTTGTGGGTATAATCTCTTTTCTCTTCTTATTTGTTTGTTTATCAAGTTTCAATCTTTATATATTGTTTATTGTTCTTGTTTATTCATTATGAATGTTTGGATGTTTATATTGATTTCTCTTGGTTATGTTAGTCTTACTTTGATAATGAGTGAGTAGATTCTTTTTGGGGTTAGTAGGGGGATTAATTGTGGTTTATGGGTAATTAGGGTTTGATTATGGGTAAAGGTAATTCCTTTGTTGCTAGTCACATATTAGGCACACTATGTGTTTGTTTTATTGCTGGTGTGGGTAGTAGTTGCCAATGCTTCTCATACTTGTATTCCTCTTCTCATTGTTTGACCTATTTGTGATTGAATACTTATGTTTTGAGTAGCATCTAGCATGAGTGTTCAGGTCTAGTCTTAGACACGAGAGTGCTGACTTAGGCTTTGGCGCGAGAGCGCAAACCGACCCTAGTAACTAAGAGACACCTACACCCTTGATTACCCTACCCAATCATCCTACCACACTTAAGAACCCGACCTAACCCTACTCCCTTCCATATTTGGTTTATCCTTCCCTTTAGTCATCATTTCTCTAGTTCATTTGCTTAGTTTATCTTTAGTTATTTCATTTAGCTCATATCTTACATAGTACATTGTTAGTCCATTTTCATCGCTTTCAACCATCATAGTTTGTCAATTCTCTTCATCTTTGTGTTGTTTTGGTAGCCTAGTCTCGCTTTTAGGTCTACCTAGTCTAGACATTACAATACCGTCTCCGTGGACACGACGCGACTTACCCTAGCTACCCACTAGGCATAGTTGGTTATTAATTGACGGTGGGGGACGCGGCAAATCCTTACCACCAATTTGGCGCCGTTGCCGGGGACGGTGCATTGTTTAGACTTAGTTTGCTTATAGCTAGACTTAGTTACCCTCCTTGTGCTCTTCTTATCTCGTGTGCATATTTTAGGCTTTTTCTTTGTTTTTATCGCTTTCTTTTTCTCTTTGTTTTTCGTTGTGTTCGTTTATTGTCTTGCCTAGTGCCCATAAAGCACTAGGTGTTCTCACGTTTGTTCGAGTGTGTAGTGTATGCCTAGGAGGAGAGGCGATTTCTTTCTCTTCAATCCAGAGCCGGAAAGACTCTTTAGAGCCTTTCGCCAACGGACGATTGACCGGTTAGAATCTCTCAACCAAGTGCTAGCAATACCATTCTCTCTCATTGGAAAAGCGAAGCAATGGATCAAGAGTCTCGATAGGGCAACCATGGGAATCGATACTTGGAAGAAACTTGCATTGACGTTCTACCAAAAGTTTTACCCTCCGGAGAAGACAAATTTGCTAAGGGCCTCCATCACCGGTTTCCAACAACGGGATGAGGAGAGCCTTTATGAAGTTTCGGAACGGTTCAAATCTTTGGTTAGATCATGCCCCCACCATGGACTTTCACAATGGTTCTTAGTCCAACAGTTTTGGAACGGTCTATATGAGGACTCAAGAGCTATACTCAATGTGGGCTCCAATGGTTGGTTTACCGAGGTCGATGACGATCAAACTTGGTCAAGAATCGAGGAGATGGCGGTGCACAACTCCCAATACTCAAGGCCTAGAAAGGCGAATCGAGGAGGTAGGCACGAGCTTGAGGCCATTACACAACTAAGCATTGATCTTGGAGCTCAATTAAAAACTCACATGGAAACTATTGACAAGAAGCTCCAAAGCCACCTCAATCAAGTTCAAAGCTCTAGTTCCTCCAACCAACACTCGATTCATGAAGTTAATGCTTTAGGAGTTGTATCTCCTACACCTTATTATGGGATGTGCGATATTTGCGGGATAGTTGGACATGAGCCTATACATTGTCGAGGTAGTATTGAGCATGTGAACGCCTTTCAAGCGTTCAAGCAAGGTGCCCCTTATCCTCATATGTTCCAAGCTTCCCATCAAGCTTCCCAACAACAATCTCTACAACACCGTCCATATGCGCCACCTCCCTTAAGGGACAACAACCAAGGTTACCAAGGTTATATGGGCAACCCAAGGCCATTCAACAATTTCAAGCAACATAACCAATGTAACTTCAACAACAATCAAGGGTTCCAACAAGGGAACTTCAATCAAGGTGGTTGCCAAGGAAACCAACACAATCAGGGACACCAAAACTACAACCATGGCAACAATCAAAGCCTTAATCAAGGCAACTCTCATGGATTCCAAGGGAACCATCAACAACAACAAGCAACCCAAGCTAATAGACAAGAAAGCAAGCCAAGGAGCCGGTCTCCTACTCATGATTATGGCATTCCTCTAGCCATCACCAATACTCCACACAATCAACAATCTCCACCTCGAGATTTTGATACACAAAAGCAAATGATGGAGTTGCAACGAAGCCAAATGGAGATACAAAGATCCCAACAAGAACTTATTGCTTAACTTCAAATGGAAAACAAGGAAACGAGAACTCATCTCAAGATGCTCGAAACCCAACTAGCTCAAGTTGCTTCGGATAGCTCTTCAAGATAAAAGGGGCAACTACCTCTCCAAGGTGTAGAACATGTGAATGACATCACCTTAAGGAGCGGTGCTACCTACAATCCTTCCGTGTTTCCTAGTGAGCAAGAACCAATAGAAGAAGTTGTGTCTCCAACTCAAGAGAACTCAAGCTTTGGTAATCCAATGGAGGAACAAGTCTTGTGGGAGATTGAGAAACCCCATGAAGACAAGCTTCCCCCACTTCAAGGAAACGAGAACTCATCTCAAGATGCTCGAAACCCAACTAGCTCAAGTTGCTTCGGATAGCTCTTCAAGATAAAAGGGGCAACTACCTCTCCAAGGTGTAGAACATGTGAATGACATCACCTTAAGGAGCGGTGCTACCTACAATCCTTCCGTGTTTCCTAGTGAGCAAGAACCAATAGAAGAAGTTGTGTCTCCAACTCAAGAGAACTCAAGCTTTGGTAATCCAATGGAGGAACAAGTCTTGTGGGAGATTGAGAAACCCCATGAAGACAAGCTTCCCCCACTTCAAGGAAAAGACAAAGGTAAAGGGAAAATGTCATTTGAGAAGTCCAACCTTAAGGAGCAAGACAAGGTGCATATCAAGTTGCCTTTCCCAACAAGGCAAATGAAGACCAAGATGGATGTTCAATATGACAAGTTCCTTAATATTGTGAAGAAATTGGATGTGAGTGTCTCATTTACCGAGTTACTTACCCAAATCCCGATATATGGAAGATTCATGAAAGAAATCTTGGCTAGGAAGAGATCCGTCGACAAGGAAGAGACCATCGCGTTCACAAGAGTGGTGAGCGAGCTTATTCAAGGTTCTACGCTACCCAAGTTGAAGGATCCGGGTAGTTTCTCGATCCCGTGCACCATAAGCAACTTCAAGATTGAGAAAGCACTATGTGATTTGGGTGCGAGTGTAAGCATCATTCCCTATTCCATTTGTGAGCGACTTGGGATGAAGGAGCTCAAGTGTACTTCTATTACACTCCAAATGGCCGATAGTTCACTCAACCGACCATTAGGGATGTTAGAGGATGTGCCGATAGGAATCGGGAAGTACTTCATTCCGGTCGACTTCCTAGTGCTCGACATGCCGGAAGATGCTATCACTCCCATTATCCTTGGGCGCCCATTTCTACATACTGCCGGTGCTATGATTGATGTGAATAATGGTAGGATCACATTTGAGTTAGGCGACGAGAAGCTCGTGTTTGACCTCCAAGGCAACACCTTGCCTACTAATGATGAGTCTTGTAAAATGATCCACGCCATGAAAGACATCGATCTAGGGGATGAGTCGGGTAAAAGCTTGAAGAACAATTTCTATGAGCTTGAGGATGATGATTCCGAGCTTGGGGCGGATGAGTGCCCATATCATGTGTTTGAAGACAAGTTCCAAGACAAGAAGAAAGATGAGCCTCCCTTGGGGCCACATGAGGATAGATGGACGTTTGGGTATATACCGAAGGATCGAAAGTACAAGTTCAAGCCATTGAACATAGTAGATCGGGATGCACCGGGAACGTCAAGACAAGGTTGTGAAGAGCCCTGTAGTGTGGATGGTTACACCACAAGATTGATTGAAGACTTCGCAAGAGCCTTCGATTTGTTTCTTCGTGCCCTTGATGGCGATGGAATTGGTTTTAGTGTTGTTGAAAAAGAATTGAAGAATACACCATCCTTGGTTTGACGGAGTTCCAAAAGAACCGTCTTATTGTATATATCTCTTTCTTGTAGTTCCTTTGAGTTTTGTGAATTCTTGTAATTTGGTATTTTTGATGAGCGATGTGAGGGAGGGATTTTGATGAATGTTTTGAGCCTATTTGATAGGTAAGAAGTGAAGATGAATCTTAGAGAGGAAGTGGTTAATGATAGAGCTTGGATTTTAAGTTAGGGAGTCGGTTTCTGAAGCTTTGGACAAGCTTTTGGGGATTTGAAGGGCTAGAAGATCCATCCCGGGCGAGAAGAAGGCTTCCCGACCGGGAAGGATGATCCATCCCGACCGCGAAGGAGCCATCCCGACCGGGATGAGGGTACCAAAATTCAACTTTTCTGGAGTGTCATCCCGACCGGGAAGGGAGCTTCCCAACCGGGACGGGTGTGTCATCCCGACCGGGACCATCCATTCCGACCGGGATGGTCCCCTGCTCCCTCTTTTGGCCTCTTCTTCGTCATGTGAGCCCACCCTACCACTTTATACCCCCTCCCAACCTCCCTACCTATCCTTGCACATATCATATGACCCTACACTTCATATACACACCCTCACCTCATCTTACCTTCACTACATACCGAGCTTCCCATCAAATCCCGCCTCCTTCTACCAATGCAAGCTTAATACTTCAACCATGCGGGCTTCTCAAGATTGAAGAGGATTAGCGATGACGAAGACTAGCTTTGTGCTGATATTGAACTATGAGACGATGGAGCGAGTGAGTTGCTAACCGATGGGTACGGCAACTATCCTTTCTTTTCCTTCTTTTATTGCTTGTCTTCCTTTGTTTGTCCCGTTCCCCTTATACACTTTCGTGTCATGGTGGCGCTCGGGGCCTTGGTATTTATTGCTCCCGACTCCCGATGACGTGACTACATCGAGAGTCATTTCAAAATCCAAATTTACAAGAATTTTCACCCTTTCTTTGTTTTTATCTTCACTTTTTGGGATTTAGTCGGATTTAGGCGGAATCCGGGCTAGGTGACTTGATTACACCTGGTCCTCCCCTCCCATTTCCTTTTATTTCCTTCTTTTTATTTCCTCCCCCATCCATATCTTTTCTCGTCTCGGCCCATGGTGACTTGACTACACCCCGGTCGGACACATTCTACCCTTTTCTCCACTTTATTTTTGATTCTTAGCTTTATTTTCGTAGTTTCATTTCTTTTCTTTAGTGTCTCCATACACTACGATCGAGCATGAGGACATTGCTTGGTTTAAGTGTGGGGGAGCGATATTCTAGTATAGTTTGATTTTATTTTCATAGTTTTTCGGAAAAAAAATTCTTAAAAATTCCCTAAAAATTTGAAAAAATTTCACAAAAAATCAAAAAGATTTTTGTTTGTGTGTTTTCCTTTTGTGTCGTTATGTCGTATATTTGTTTTGTTGTGCGTGTTTTGCCTCCCTTTTTCCTTGTAGGTCGCTTAATCACCATTAACTTTGGAGGGCTTTCAAGACATCCGGTAACATCTTTTATCCTTTTTCCCTCTTTGTCCCTTGTTGAGTTTGGAGGAGATTTGTGATGATGTGTGTTCGGGTGGAGCTTTGTAAAGTTGATGTTGATTTGGTAGCTTGTATGGAATTTCGGGGTGGTGTTTGTTATCTTTGTTTGCTTTGTTTTGTTTTGTTGCCTTTGTCTCTTTTTCTTTCGTTTTCGTCGTGTCTTTGTTTTGTGTTGTGTAGTGGTGTCTAGTGTGTAAAAAGGTTTTTCGAAAACCCGATTTTGAGTCTAGTGTGCAAGTGTTTACTTTCCCTTTCTAGTAGTATGAACCGAGTCTTGGACTTTAGTCTAGTAGAATGACCCTAAATCAATAGTTTCGTTGGTCTTTTACCTTGAGTCCACCTAGCTTACTAGGGATTTACTCCGGGATTTGCATTTTGACCATTATGACCACCCACGGTGTGAAAAGGCCTTGGTTGCCGAGTCCCGTCCCTTAGGTGACCGTGTTCGGAATTGTTTGATTAGTCCAAGTTTCTCCCCTTTTTGTGGGTTTGAAGGGAAGACGTCGTCCCCACATACCCATTCCCCTACCTCCTACACTTATCCACAAAATAAGATGCAAATTGCTGAAATTCTCTTTCTTAGTTGCAAAAGAAATGCCTACAACTCTAATCTAGCCAAAAGGGCAAAGAAAAAAAAAAGAAAATGAAAGAAAGAAAGAAATGGAGAAAAAGAAAAGGCGCAAAAAGCCAAAAAGAAAATACAAAAGAAGAAAAAAAAGAAATGGCATAGCAACACAAAGAGCAAAAATGCAAAAGAAAGAAAAATGCCAAAGAAAACCGTCTCACAAAAAGAATCCCCACATCTCAAGAATAAGCCTTTTTCCGACTATTACCGCGAAGAGCCTACCAAAGGACCGAGTCCCTAAGAAGGATGATAGCGGTAATGGTCGGTCTTCTCTCACTTTGCAAGCATTATCCACCTTTTTACTTGGACTAGTGGAGCGGTTTTGGGCATGGGACGACCCTCTTGGCTCATCGCTATAGGGAGCGGGTTCTCACTTACCTACAGTATCGACTAACACCGTGGTTCATCCTTTTTCCATCCCGCCGATCGTCCCGTAGTACGTTCTTAGAAGGTTAGGAGGACCTAGGTAAGTTACCAACGTTTTTATTGCTTTGTTGTCATACTATTAGGGTTTAGTTCATCTCGATTTGTGTTATTAGCTTGGGAACGTTGTCACTTGCCTCGAGTCCTAAACCGGTGCTTCTTACACCGCTTTTTAGAGGAAAGCGGTATTTATTTCCTTTTTTGGGTGCAACCGATTACTTGTTTGTTTGTATGTTTGTTTGTTTATGTGTTTTGTGTCCGGTTGCATCCACAATTTTGTCGCAAGACCTTACTTGCCTTGCGGAGTGCACTTTTCCTCTAAGTGTACTCGCGTGAGTTGAAAGGGCGTAGGGTGAGCTAATACCCGCTCGGCTAGTTTAGTAGTTAGTTTGTGCTTACTCGAGGGCGAGTAAGGGCTAAGTGTGGGGGAGTTGATAAGTGTAGTTTGTAGTGCCTATCTTAGTGTATTTGGTTCTATATTTCCTTGTGAAATCGCTCTTTGGAGCGATTTTGGGGCTACTTATACTTCTTTTAGCTCGTTTTAGGTTCCCGAGACCATTCATGGAGAATTGGAGCGATTCCGACTTGTTTCATACACTTTTGGGGCCAACGAAGAGAAGGAACGATCACTCGGTGCCTTGGTTTCGATCCCGAGACCTTGGGACCCATTCCCGAGCCTCTTACTCGATCCCGAGCCCCGAGAATCGATGAGAAGCCCATGAGAAGTAAGGAGGGACCAAAAATATCATATTGGAGGCCTACAAGACCCTTCCCGGGCGGGATAGTAGCCTTCCCGACCGGGAAGGGATGCGCGTTTACAGCAGCTCCTGCTTTGAGGCCGTCCCGGTCGGGACCACTTCGTCCCGGACGGGACCGTACCGTCCCGGACGGGATGGCTCTGCTGCAGCTCGTGTTTGATTCTTTTCTCCTCCTTCATTCTTGTAACCTTATAAATACTCCTCCCTTGTATTGTTTAAGTATCCTACACTACCTTAGACTCTCTTAGACCTCTCTTGAACATTCAAAACCCTAGATTTAGTGTTCCTCTCATTAGGTTAATCTTCCTTTAATCTTTAGTTAATCTTAGTTTAATCTAGCAATTAGTCTTGTATTAAGATATTTCTTGAAGACTCTTCCAAGATTGACAACCTTGGAGATTATTTGGGTTTCTTATTAATGCAAGTTCTCACCTTTTTCATTCTCTTGTTGTGGGTATAATCTCTTTTCTCTTCTTCTTTGTTTGTTTATCATGTTTCAATCTTTATATATTGTTTATTGTTCTTGTTTATTCATTATGAATGTTTGGATGTTTATATTGATTTCTCTTGGTTATGTTAGTCTTAGTTTGATAATGAGTGAGTAGATTCTTTGTAGGGTTAGTAGGGGGATTAATTGTGGTTTATGTGTAATTAGGGTTTGATTATGGGTAAAGGTAATTCCTTTGTTGCTAGTCAAATATTGGGCACACTATGTGTTTGTTGTATTGCTTGTGTGGGTAGTAGTGGCCAATGCTTCTCATACTTGTATTCCTCTTCTCATTGTTTGACCTATTTGTGATTGAATACTTATGTTTTGAGTAGCATCTAGCATGAGTGTTCAGGTCTAGTCTTAGACACGAGAGTGCGGACATAGGCTTTGGCGCGAGAGCGCAAACCGACCCTAGTAACTAAGAGACACCTACACCCTTGATTACCCAATCATCCTACCACACTTAAGAACCCGACCTAACCCTACTCTCTTCCATATTTGATTTATCCTTCTCTTTAGTCATCATTTCTCTAGTTCATTTCCTTAGTTAATCTTTAGTTATTTCATTTAGCTCATATCTTACATAGTACATTGTTAGTCCATTTTCATCGCTTTCAACCATCATAGTTTGTCAATTCTCTTCATCTTTGTGTTGTTTTGGTAGCCTAGTCTCGTTTTTAGGTCGACCTAGTCTAGACATTACAATACCTTCTCCGTGGACACGATCCGACTTACCCTAGCTACCCACTAGGCATAGTTGGTTATTAATTGACGGTGGGGGACGCGGCAAATCCTTACCACCAGTGACCTAGAAAACTCCTCACCCCTTTGACATTTGTAGGTGGTGGCCAGTTCTCAATCACGGAGACTTTCGCCTTATCGACTTCAACTCCTCTATTAGAAACAATATGACCTAGGACAATACCTTGTTCAACCATCAAATGACACTTTTCTCAATTTAAAACAAGTCTATACTCTTCACATCGAGCTAACACTTGATCAAGATTTTCAAGACAAGAATCAAAAGATGTACCATGGACAGTAAAATCATCCATAAAAACTTCCATGGATTTTTCAATAAAATCGGAGAAAATAGTCATCATACATCTTTGAAACGTTCCCGACGCATTACACAATCCAAATGGCATCCTTCTGTAAGCATAGGTGCCATAGGGACATGTGAAAGTGGTCTTCTCTTGGTCATCGGGATGAATGGGAATATGATGAAATCCGGAATGACCATCAAGGAAACAAAAATAAGAATGATGCGGCAATCTTTCAAGCATTTGATCAATAAAGGGAAGGGGGAAATGATCTTTTATGGTGGCCGTGTTCAATCTACGATAATCTATACACATGCACCAACCGGTAATAGTCCTAGTGGAAATTTACTCACCCTTTTCTCCTTTAACAACCGTCATTCCTCCTTTCTTCGGCACAACTTGTACGGGGCTAACCCATTTACTTCCGGTTAATGGGTATATAATGTTTGCCTCATACAACTTGAGGACTTCCTTCATGACAACCTCTTTCATGGTGGGGTTCAACCTACGTTGACCCTCAACCGAAGGACGGTGGTCATCATCAAGGATGATCCTATGCATACAAACATTTGGGCTTATGCCTTGGAGGTCGGCAATGCTATACCCGATGGCCTTTTTGTGCTTTCACAAAACAATCAAAAGTTTTTCCAATTGAGGTCCATCAAGGGTAGCATTGACGATAACGGGATAATTAGTTCCTTCAAGAAAAGCATATTTGAGGGAAGAGGGGAGTGGTTTAAGTTCAAGATTAGGAGGAGAAGATACCATACTCTTAACCACCGGTAGTGGTTCTACCTTTTCATCATGCAAAAATTCTTCTTCAAGAGGTGGAGAGTCAAATGGTTCCTCTTCTTGCTTATCATCATCTATCAAGCTATACTCAACCAAACTATCAATAACTTCAATGGAATTCATTTGCTCAATCATTGGTTGTTTAAGAGCTTGAGAAAGGGAAAACTCTACCAACTCGTTCCCTATGTTAAATGACAACTTTCCATTCTTAACATCAACTATAGTACCGCCGGTAGCCATAGAAGGTCATCCTAAGATAATGGGGGTAATAGTGTCTTTGGGCATATCCATGACAACAAAGTCGGAGGGGATGAAGAACTTACCAACTTGAACGGGTACATCCCCAAGTATCCCAAGTGGGTATTTGACGGACCTATCCGCAAGTTGAATCGACATACTAGTGGGTCTCATCTCCCCCACACTAAGTCTCTTAGAAATAGAATAAGGTAACAAACTAACACTAGCCCCAAGGTCGCATAAAGCTTCATTAACAACAACATTTCCTACCCAACAAGGGATGGAAAAGCTACTGGGATCGTCTAGTTTCTTTGGCATTTCGTTCATAAGAATGGCACTACATTGACCCGTGAGAGGGATACATTCTTTATCTTCTATTGTTCTCTTTTTAGTCAAGACATCTTTCAAAAATTTAGAGTAGAGGGGCATTTGAGAAATTACCTCGGTGAAGGGTAAAGCTACCTCTACTTTCTTCAACATATCCACGAAACGGCTAAATTGAGCATTCTCTTTGTGTGGCTTAGCTCGCTCGGGAAAAGGCAATGGAGGGACAAAAAACGGGAGGCAGTGGAACATTAGATTCTTCTTCTTCTTCGGCTAATCGCTCCGTCTCTTTACTTTTTGCTTCTTCCGCTTCCTTTTTATCTTTCTTCTTTCTTTGTTCTCTTAGTTCATTCTCCGCATTTTGGAAGATATCAAACTCCGCTTGTATTCCCCGGTTTTGTTTGGAGGAAGTGGGAGATGATTCTTGTGGTGCACTTGGTTGATTCACTTTGGATGGGGTATTCTTGGTGTTCAAGTTCAAGTTATTATATGGGTCCTCAAGTTCTTTGCCACCTCTCAAAATGACGGCATTTGCTTGGTGTGAGGGGTCTCTTGGGTTTTGGGGTTGACCGGGCAAACCATGGAGTGGATGAATTTGTGAGGCTAAGGCTTTTGTTGCTTCTTGTGATTCCCAAATATTTAGCCTTGCCTTGGTATCTTGATGTTCATTCCATAGTTGGCCAACGGTTCTTTGCAAATCATTATAATTTTCCCATGGGACTCCTCCTTGACCAAATTGAGAATTGCTTGATTGGCCATAAGATTGAGAGGGTTGATTGAATGGTTGGTACGGTTATTGTAACCTTGATTTCCTTGAAAGTTACCTTGGAACCCTTGATTGTATCAATGATTGAAATGATTACCATGTTGATTTTGGTAATTGTTGTAATTGTTAGGAACATGGAAGTTGCTACCTTGTTGATTGAAGTTGCTCCTTTGATGAGGAGGCATATACGGGGGCATCTTTGGAGGACCTTGGTGAAAGGGCCTTTGTTGACTTTGATTGAATGGCGTCATTTGACTCCCTTGGGCACGTGGCATCGGGTTTTGAACATTTTGATTTCCATAAGAGAAATTGGGATGAAACCTTGTGCCGGCATTGTAAGTATTGGAAAAGGGATCAAATTGAGGTCTTTGCCCATATACTTTTATAGCTTGGACTTCATTTGGCTCTTCAACATAAACTTCTTCATTAGGAATACAAGAGCTAGAATCATGGCTATAATTGTCACAATGATCACATTGAACTTCCCATGTTAATTGCTTTGGAGGTGATTGTTGCCTTGGTGGAACACTCCCTTGAATTTGGTACATACCTATAGGAGTAGGCTTCGAACTCATGGCATCCATTCTCTTTTTCAATTCTTCAAGTTCCGTTTGGAATTTCAATTCGTTAGAACTCGTAGATGAGTTCACTTCAACTTTGTTTCTAGAATCCCTCGATTGACCCATTCTAGAATCACTCCTTGCCATCTTTTCAATAAGATTCTTAGATGCCTCATCGGTAAGGAAAGAGAAGTCTCCTCCGGCGGCCGAATTGAGGTTCTCCTTGGTTCTTGATGAAAGGGTGTTGTAAAACGTTTGGGTGGTTAGCCAATCGGGTATTCCATGGTGTGGACATTTGCGCAACAAATCTCTAAATCTTTCCCAACCCTCACTTAGGCTTTCAAACTCATCTTGCTTGAATGTTTGTATCTCCATGCGATATTGGTTAGTCTTTGACGGCGGATTCTCCAAGAAGGCATTAGATAATTGAGCCCATGTTGTGAAAGTATTAGCGGGATGGCCTTGAAGCCATCTACGAGCTCCATCTCTCAAGGTCTTCGGAAATAATAAACGATGCAATTGGCATGAAGTTAGTCCATTGAGACGGGCTCCTACTAATTTTTCTTTAAATGAAGCGATGTGCTCTTGAGCATCTTCTTGAGAAAAACCGTGAAAAGTATCTTGTTGGACCGCGTTGGTCAAAGAGGCTTTCAATTCATAGTTCTCGGGAATCTCTCCGAAATCGATGGGAGAAGGTGTTTCTTCATGTGTGAGTTAGGAATGAGAGGCTAAAATCGCCATTTGTTGGATTGGTGGTGATGGTGGATTTGAGTTTGAAGAATTTAGAGGGGATGGATTTGATGGTGGTGTTTTCGGTGATGGTGGTGGTGGTGGTGAATTTTGTGAAGTGGAAGGTATGGAAGGATTATTTGGAATGGGATTGTGTGATGTAGAAGGAGTAGAAGGTGTATGTGGTAGGATGGGATTAAGGTTAGGAGGTGATAATGAAGGATGTGGAATGATGGTGGTTGAGTTATTTCCTCGAAAACGCAATGCTCTAAATGTTCTTTCCGGCTCCGGATCGAACCACAAGGGCGATGACGTGTTCCTGGGCATAAAACTCAATTAAACGGTGAGACTCCTAGCACCTCGCGGTACTAGGGAAAAGAGAGAAGGGAAAAGAATCAAACACAACAACTAAAAACACAATAGCTACTCGCCGTTCCCCGGCAACGATGCCATTTTGATCGTCTCCCAATCGGATCGGTCGTTAACGAAGGACGGGGGATCAAACGATATTTGTAAGACTCGGAATAACACAAAAACTACTAGAGTAATCGTGGTAAGTCGAGATCGGTCCACAGGCAACGGTGTGCTACGATGAGTTTAAAGTATCGTGTTCGATGTCTAGAGGGGGGTTTTCTAAGGGTCGAGTCTAAACTAGAGAAATAACTAGAGGAATGACTATGAGGGTAGCTAGGGGTGGTCAATCTAAGGAAAGGTGTTAGGGGGAAGTCGGGATTCGGTACTTGGAGTCTAAGAAGGTCGGAATCGAGTTTTTGTTGCAACATTGATAAAGGAGAATGCCACCTTTCGGTTTCTTCACCTAACTCACCTAAAAACCCGCTTTCGCGGCGAATAAGGGTAAGTCTCTAGCTATGGTAATTTCTACCCCGAGTTTCCCCATGTTGATAGAAACTAGTCAAGGTCGGTCTAGTTGGCCGGACTAAAACAACAATGACATAACAACCATAAACAAGATAAACCAACAAGCAAGCAACCCACCAACATCCCTATATTCAAATAATCCAAGTTCTCATCCCTAAACCCCCAACAAGAAATCTACTCACTAATCATAATGGAAGATAATAAAACATTAACTAAGGAGAAAGTCACTACAACATGCATATTAACTAGATTTAAGGAAACTAACAACACTAATATGATCTAAACAAGACAATGATGAGAAAATAACATTAAAACTAAACTAGATATTAGAGAGGTGGAAGAGAAATATACCAACTACGAAGATCTATAAGAAATAATAATGTTGCATGAATAAAGATTGAATCTTTGATGAATAAAATGGAGAACTTGTCACTAATCCTCCAAATAAACCCAACAAATCTTCAAATAAAACTAGAATAATAATCTAAAGATTGAATCTTTGATGAAGAAGATGAAGAACTTGTCACTTAATTCTTCAATAAACCCAACAAATCTTCAAAATAAAACTTGAAATAATCTTCTACAAACTTGTAAAATAGAGAATTGTTGATGGAAACTATGTAGATCTACTACTAATTACTATGTAAACTACTAAAATTATGGAGAATTTTTTACTAGAATACTACTACTAAGAAGATGGTGTAATAAGATGGTGGAATGGTGTAACTACACTAATGATAGGATGGTTGTGGATGGTAGCTTGGGCAACAAACTAGGGTAACATATATATAGTAAAGCCTTAATGGGTATTTAACCTAAAGCCCAAATCCACTTTATGCTCCATTAGTGAGACAATATTCCTTAGCATCTTCATAGGGTGAAACTTTGCCCCGCGGACTTGACGATAATTCCCACCGGGTGCTTTTTTGGCGTTTTTGGCACTTCTTTCCATCGGGCGAAATTTCACCCGGTGGGCGAAATTTCGCCCGGTCAGTTTCGCCCGGTGGGGAGGTCTCAGAAAATCTTCGGGAGGCATTTTTACCGTCGGGTGAAATTTCGTCCGGTGGTGTCTCACCGGGTGAAATTTCGCCCGGTCATATTTTGGCCTCTTTCTTGTCTCATTCTTCGTCGTACGATTGAATGGCTTTAAACTTTATGTTGTGTGCTTTGTTCTTTGGACGGTTTTCCCTTCTCTTGTGCTCGTGAAAGCTCAACCGTGATTTCGGTGCCAAATCCTATCAAAATGATAGAAAAACTACCAAAAACACGTAAAACGCACAAGAGGGATGCTAATGCGAGAAATACGCAAAATATGGCGATAATCGCACTCAAGACTCGCAAAACGAGGGAAAAACGGGTCTAAATGGGAGGAAAAACGGTCTAAATTTAGCACACAACACCAAGTAAGCTCCAACCTTGGAAACAAGGCGCCTCCAGATGGTGCCCACAGCAATAGGACGAACCCCTTCCCCTGACTTAACAAGCGGGGTGAGCGGAGCACTGGCAATGTACTCACCTAACACCTGCGGACACTTCCCATCGAGAAAAAGGTTGACCACCCGAGCAATATAGGCAATCAGCTCATCAGAAACGGCAATAGTAGCATCACTCAAACAATCCAGTAGATGTTGGGCCCGAAACCCATCCCTCCCACAAGACGTGCCCTAGGGGAAACTCTGAATCATGTCCAAAACAACAGACACCGACGCATCAAGACAATGGCCAAAAGGCTCACCCAGGAGGGCAGGAGGAAGAGCAGCTGGGTGCTTATCTTGGAGGGCTCGAAAGGTGACATCAGTGTACGGAGCTACACCGGACGAAGAAAAAACACGAACGGCAGGCGTGTAATGACCATCAGAAATCTTCTTACGACACTGAAGGATGTTGAGCTTACCTAAGTCAACCTCCTCCTCCGCACCAAAAGAAGGGGAGACCTCCGCTAGGGCTTCGCGCAAGAGCAACAACTTCCCCCCCGGCATTCCCCAAGTACGAATAGCTCCGGCAATAGCCTCTTCCTTACGTTGCCGTCTAATAGCAGTTCTACACTCCAAACTACTCCTCGAGGCAAAGATCTTCAAGACATAAAGGGGTAAGATAAGTAAGGAAATCCAACTAGAAATATCAAAAGGGGAGCCAACGACATCATCCAGGGCACCCTTCAAAATCCGCGCGAATCCAAGTCGACGCCTAGGGGGGATAGATTTAACTGTGCGTAAACCCTTAGAGAGCAAACGATCAAGAGAAGCCAAGGAAAGGCAAGAGAGCGTGTCCTGGTCAATACCTCTCACTGACGGCATAAGGGACGAAATGGGGCGAGTAAGGTCATACAGAATAAACCGAACAGACCCGTCCCCACCATCAGGCGCCTCAACATAATCCCCCGCCCTATGCCGTCAACGAGAAGTGAGCGAATAAGTCAAAAGGCAAACACAACATAACCAAATACTCATACGCTTAAAGGTGACCTCAGCCGAAGAGTAGACAGACAAGATACAAGAAAGGGTTTGTCGCGTTAATATCTGAGCACCGGCACAAAAATGGCGGTTGCGCAAGTGAACGAGCAGGGATTGTTTGGTTAGACCTTTTCCGCAACCATCCTGACACTTAGAAAGACCCACGAAGGGACAATGGAAGTGAACTGAAGGAGGCATGGTTAGACCTTTCTATCTCTCCTATAATAAAACTTCTCTATCCATTGGAGCAAAGCAGAGGGCGAAGGAGAAAGAAAACCGAAACCCAAAACCACAAAAGAAGAAGGAGACAGCAGCAAACGAGTAGTAAACCAACAAGGAAAACTGAAAACCGAAACCCGGAACCACAAAAAGAAGAACAAAACAGAAGCCAACAAGCAAACAGAAGCAAACCGAAAACCGAAACCCGACCCAAGGAGCCAAACAGCAGAAGCCACCAACACCCGACAAAAAACCAAACCAAAGCAGCGTAGAAACAGAAAAACCAACGCCAAAACAACCCCAAAAAGACCAGCAAACAAAAAGAAACAGGGGAAACCACGAAAAAGGAGAAAACCAACAGTCCGACACTAGCTTGCCGGAGAAGAAGAGACCTTCAGGCGGGGGGCAGGCCGGCGGCAAGAACGGGCGCCGACGAAGATCTGGCAAGAGGCGGCAGAGGGGACCAAGCGACGGACCTGGAAACGGAGGGAAATCGAGTAGAACAGACGACGTCAGAGGGAATCCGACAGCAGAAGTTCAGAAGGCAGAATAAAAGGCGAGGCGCCGGCGACGCTCCGGCAACAGGAGGCGGCAAAGGGCGGCAAAGGGAGCCAAGCGACGGCAGCAGAACAGGAGCAGCCAAAACCCAGAACGACAGAGAAATGAAGGAACCTGCGCAAACAACGGCAGACGAAGGAAGGAAGTCCGACAATTCAGAATAGTCCAAACAAAAAGTTAGATAGTGTTTGCAAGGGGAATTCTGTAATCCCCTATAAATTCTAACCAATATAGTGGCGGAAACACTGTAGATTTGGGATTAAAAAACACACTGATGTTCTGTATGTTACCAAAAAAAGGTCAATCAATACAAAGACCACTTTTTATAAAAGGGCTAAAAATAATAATTCTTCAAATGGGTTTAACAATCCATAAATAAATATAAATCAAGCAGAGTAGGATCCATACCACTCGCTAGCGTACACCAAACCCCGAAACACAGAATACCTGCCATGTTATTGATGGTAGGGATTTGTCGCGGAATCCCAACCGTCAATAATATAACCGGCTATTCCTACGGTAGATAGGGCAAGTCGGGTCGAATCCACGGGGACGGTAAAGTAGAGCCTAGACTAAGGTCGCCTAAATAAGAGACTAAGTCAACGAGCTAAACTAGAGAATGATAAGAAGAGGAGAAGGCTAGACTATGACTAGGGAGAACAAACTAAGGAAAACGGGCTAGGATTAGGTCGGGGTCAAAGGGGTAACGGAATAGTCAAGGGAGAACTAGAGTGAAGGAGGTAGTAGGGTGATCTAGGTTGGTCCGGGCTCTCGCAACTTAGACCCACCTAGAGGTTCCACATAGAACCCATCTCGGCGACACACATGACAAACGGGGTTACTAGCGTGATATCGGGGCCTAGGTCGAATCCGGGCTCTCGCTACTTAGACCAACCTAGGGGTCGTCCTCACCGGGCTCTCGCAACTTAGTGAGGGAACCGAACCCACAAACAAACTATCACCCACAAGAGAAAGGCAAGAAGAACAAGCATTCTAAACTACTTAGTCATTCAAGCATTTCAACAAACAAGTGATGTGCACCAAACCAAGAGGAAACCCAAATCTTCCACCAACATCTCCAACAAACCGTTAATCGCCCAATTAACACCCTAATCGCCCTACTAACCCTAGCAAGAACACTACTCTAACATATCTAAAGTAGAAACCAACATAAACAAGGTAAACAAACTCAAACAACCAAACTTACACAAACAAACTAGTGAAAACAATAAACAAGAACTAAAGATGGGAACTTGATGAATAATAAAGGATTAAGAGTAAAAAGGAAGAGAAGATTATACCATACTAACAAGAGAATGAAAAGGAGAACACTTGTATTGAAGAAAACCCAAATAATTCCACCAAGGTTATCAATCTTGGATGGATTCTTCAAGAGATCCAATAATACAAGATTAAACTAAGATTAACTACTAATTACCGACTAATCTACACTAATCTAATCTAATCTAACCTAAAGTAGTCTAGGGTTTAAGGAGAAGTGAAGAATATCCCATAAGATTACAAGGGAAGAGTATATATAGGGTTACAAATGGAAGGGAGAAGAAAGAAAACCAGGCGGAGCTGCAGCAGGCCCGTCCCGGCCGAGACGGGGTGGTCCCGGTCGGGACGAGGTCGGTCCCGGTCGGGATGCCATGGTCCCGGTCGGGATGGGCAGTCAGTAGCTGCATCTTCATTTCCTCCTTCATCCCGGACGGGATGAGGCCATACCCGTTCGGGATGAGCCTTGTAGGCCTCCAATATGAACTTTTTGGTCCCTCCTTGCTTCTCATGGGCTTCCCATCGATTCTTGGGACTCGGGATCGGGTCTCGGAGGCTCGGGATTGGGTCCCAAGGTCTCGGGGTCGATTCCAAGGCATCGAATCATCGTTTCTTAGCTTCGTTGGCTCCAAAATGTGTATGTATAGAGTCGGAATCGCTCCAACTCTTCCAAATCGGTCTCGGGAACCTGAAACGAACTAAAGGAAGCATAAGAAGCCCCTAAACCGCTCCCAAGGAGCGATTCTACAAGGAAAATGGGACCAAAACACTACAAAATAGGCACTACAAATGGCACTTATCAGTTATAAATATAATAACCACAATTCAGTTGGCCGGGGAGTAACTCAGGCAGTTCTCCTAGCCATGTTACATAAATATATAGGCAATAGAAGCATAATATATGAAAATAGATTAAAACTCAAAACATTATATATCAAATAGATTCAAAAACCATAAAACAATTCAGCAGCCTAACTGCGTCAAAACAAATAATAGAATACAAAACCGATGATCATTACAATTTTTACTACTAGAGATATGTCAAAACAACACCGAAGTGTCACTAGTTAAGGAACTCAGTGCCCTCGAAGCGACTCCTAAGCCCCACTAGTTAAGGAACCCAGTGCCCATGAAGCTACTCCTAAGCCCTCTCACCAGGCAACTCAAATAATAATAGGACTCCGTTCAGCGAGGTCCTAGCCTAAGTCATGCGCCTGACTCCTGAGCATAAATGATACCTAGTTCGACAATCAATGTATCCCTAAATCAGATACACTGACCATATAGTTGTTGGCAACAATGCATATCCTAGACTTATATACTGTACAATCTCATTTTCAACATTATTCCATACTCAAACAAATTTATAAGTATTTTATCCGAAGAAATCTTAAAATATTCCAAAAATAGTAACCTTCCAAATATAGAAACTTTCTTCAAATATTGACTTTCCAAGATAGGCATTATTATAATTAGAAATCGTTTAACATATGAGTTATATATAATAGATAATATTAGGCCTCGAGACATAAACATTATATTTATTACTATATAATTGTATAATTAACGATTAAAAATCAACGAAAGTTAAAACCATAATTATTTCTCAAAAGGTTGAAATATAAGTAATTAAAAGTATTAATTTACAAATTTAAAGATTTTCCTGGACAACACTGTCTTACTATATAATTCATAGTTAAATCATTAAAAATCAAAATGTCGTAAGACCAGTGGTGTTGAATACTTTAGAATCTTAGCTAAAACTTTTATTTCTGGAGTAAATCCAACTTCCAAACTTAACAAAGGGTTTTATTCGTACTTTTACAAACTGACAGAATTCGACAGTGTCTCTTTAATAAAACATGTTTAAAAATTATTTTAAAGAAACCCCAATTTGAAAGATAATTAGACTTTTCAACATTTATGTTTGTAAATTACCCAAATTAAATTAAAAGTTTATCATAGGTTTTAACTTAGGTTTTACAACAAACGACAGACTCGTAGACTAATCCAACACAGTTTCATAAACGATTTATTGTGACCAAAATACTAGAAAATATTTTATGAAATTAAACTAACATATATTAGACTTAAAATAAACCGTAGTCTGTTTTCAAAGTTTTCAAAAATAAAGTCTTTAAAATAGAGTATTTATTTGCACAAAAACACTAATTGATTCTGAAACATGATGTAACTTTGTTAAAAACAATAAAACTTTCAATTTGATACTCCGTACTTTATATTAAAAATCACGAAAATTAGGAAATAAATTCTTATTTTTATGTTTTAGTCTAGGCCTTATAATACTTTTAGTAGATCCGAAACACACTACTACAAAACATCAAATAGACAACTCCTAATAGACATCTAATATTGTTAACAAATGATGTATAACTTATACATATGTTTTTTATACAAACAAATGTTTTTATAGGCTAATAGACAACTGAGTTTTTTTATAAACAGTTATCTATGTATTATACAACTGTTTTTTTGTTAAACTCGGTTGTCTATTAACCTATTATAAACCACTACCAATAGGTGGATATACCCAACCTATACAAGTATCTAAACAACTAAATTTCCTAAATCAAAATCATATCACAACTAAAACCGAATATCTGAAACCCAAAATCACCTAAATCCCTAAATCATTCGCGCCCTCCACAAACCCTAAATCGAAAACTAATTCTCTTTTGCTATTTTAATTTCCGATCTAAACCGTCTTTATGTGACCCTTACCTATTCGGTCGTCACCTCCTCCCTAGCCTGACTTCTTTGTAGTCAATTAAATATAGCTTATTCTCTTCTTTTGCGTATGATATCGGTTTTCATTTCATTTTTCTGTTTCTTCGTGGTTTAATTTCGCAGGTTTTAGTGTTTTTTAAATCATTTTAAGGCTTTTGATTATGTCTGTGCTATTGTAATTGTTGAACAGTAAGCATTAGGACTCCAATTTTTTCTTCGCCTATAGATCTATGGGTCCGGAGTAGGACCCATGGGGAAGAGTAACCCCTGATCCACTAAATGCTTGAGAGTTTTGGCGTATGATGAATTGATTTTGGTAAACTTTTTCCGTGACGTTCTTATTTCGTCAGATAAGACCTTGTGAGGCTTCGAGGTTATTTCTTTATGGGCCTTAGGGTATTTTCCCGTGCGGAGCACTGGGATGACCTACTTGGGGTAAGTTCTTTGGTATGATAATCACCTGAACTGGCATTTGCCTCATTCTTTGTGCCCCCACTTTCGAGAAAACTGAGGCGACTATCAATGTGACGAACGAAGCAGGTCAGACGGTCTATCGAGGTGCGAACAGCGTGCCCCACTTCGGTTAGGGTATTCACATCGTTGCGGATGTTTTCGATGATTCTCGGATCTAGGGACATGTTGGGGAATGATTTCTGCAAGATAATGTCGGAGATCAGGACAGGTCCATCTGATGACTTAGGGACTCGAGGAATGCTCGTAATTGAGCGACACGGAAATAAAACCCTTGATTTGTGCGTGTTTGCGGTCATCGAATTAGGGACTCAAGTGCTTTAGATTTTTGGTATATTCGGCGGAGAGCTAATAGACTCGTATCTCTAGAACGTGATGATTTGACACAAATCTCAGGACTGAGATTTAAAGAAGAGGACTTCTCAAGACGAGACGACCGAAAATGTAAGACCTTGACGGAGGTGATCCCAGTGGCTAACACAGACAGTTAATCACACGGTTGTACGACGTAAGGAATTGATCTCGATCCCGGCTCGGAATCAAAGAGTTTTGATATTTTCGAAGACGGATGGATTTTGAAAACAAACTTTTCGAAGGTGAGACTTTTTGTAAAATTGGTATTGCGATGGTTTAGTGACATCGCTCGTGATGGGTTGAACAGTGTTGCTATGTGAGCGTCGAAGATTTGACGATAGCAAAAGTGTAAGTTGTGATTTTTGTAACAGAAGCGCGGTTGTAGAAGAACCGGTTTTGAAAAATTGTGACGTTGTGTCCCTATTGAGACTACTATTAATTAGTAGCTCGAAATTCGTGGTGTAAAGGAGTGTTCATGAAAGAGCATAGTGCCTGTGATGGTGCTTTTGAAGGTCTGACTAAACCCTTGTTGCAGAATTTAGGTAGTGAAAGTGTTTTTAAAAGAACTTTTAAAACGCGCTACCATACTTGTTGATTCCATTAATTGGAATTTCGACGGTAGCAACGGTACACGTGGATGTTTTGTAACCGTTTTGGATTCCTTAACTTCAATAATTAAAGTTTTGGTATGTTAACGGTATGTGCTAAAAAGTGTTTTGAAGAATAAAATGCAACCGTTTTACTTGCCTTGGTCCCTTTGCTTGGGAATTTGGCGGTATTAATGGTGTTTGTGTGTGTGAATGTTTTGAAAGCAAAATGTGACCGTATAAAGGTACCTCGATCCCATTAGTTGGGATTTTGGGTAATAATAACGGTATGTCGTTTTTGAAAATGACGAGTTTTAGTTTTGGCCTAAAGTAATGACGCTCAAAAGTGTCTTTTTGAAAGTGATGAGTGTAAAATTGGCCAGGGTGACGGCGCTAAAGTGTTTTTGAAAATAATTTTAATTCGGCCGGAGTATCGGCGCTTAAAAGGCGGTTTTGAAAAGATGTCCTTTTTCGAAAATAGAGTTGGGTGCGGTTGAATATGTTTTCGTGGTTGAATCCAGATTTTATTTGGGTTGTCAAACACGCTACACATAACTAAGAATGCGTACACTCATGCAGGATGCAGACACAGATAGGTTAGGGTAGGCTACCACCCACGAATAGTCTTTGCTTCGGTGACGACAGGTCACCTAGAGAGGCGAGTGCCATACCGTTTACTTAGAACCACTCGTTTGGTACATCCACGGAATGCGCGGCTACTTTGCACGACCGGAGCTTCAACCAAGGGTCTCTCAGCGTGTCATAAAGGATCTTACCACGAAGAGGTCGATTGGTCCTAAAATCGGTTAAGGTGGGCTTTTTAGGGCAAAAACCTGTAGTGACCACTACAAGGAACTAGGAAATGAGCTTCACCGACCTCGTTCGAGTTACACCACCGCTAGAAACTTGTTTGTCGCGGCGGCCACCCAGCGGAGTCGCCAAACTGTGGAGGCCCGTCCGCACAGCCCGGCGCCCCGTGCGCGCTCACGCGGGCCCTCCCGGTTTGTCGCGGCGGCCACCAACGCGGCCCCCTCTTGTCGGGGGCCGGTCCGATCTCGTGTACGGGGCGATGTGTCGGACATCGATTTGATTGACGATTCAGATAGTACTAGACGGATGCGGACACCCGTGTTTTCGTTAGAATCGATCGAGACGTGGTTGTAAATGTTTAAAGGCTAATATGTTTGGTAAGACAACCTTTTTAGTGAACCCAATTCGTTGCCGATTTGTGGAGTCGCCACCGAGTCAATTATGAGGACTCGGAAACCGTTCAAGTCAACTTTGATCCTTAGCCGGCTCAAAGCTGAGTGGCACGTGACTTAAAGATAAAGACTTGTACCCTTAAGCACTCCATGCCTGGAATGACACTCATTGCCAATGGTTTCGGACATCCTGAAACTGTCGATTCTGAGTAAGGGGTGAGGGTACGTATTGGGAAGCCAACGTCCAATAGACATCGACACCCAATCCCGCCCGCACATAGCGGCCTCTACTAATTAATCGGTGGGCTAATACCTTTGTTCCTTAATTGTGGCGGAAGTGCGATAACATCCATTATTTTAACCCTATGTCTTTGCTATGTCAGTTGTTTAAGGACATGTATGTTTTTTTCGTCGAAGTAGTTGTGTTTACATTCTTTGCATGTGATTTCACATGACAAGCAGGCCATGAAAAGATGCACGTAGGAGAGTAGAGAATACTAGATATTATACGTATTAGCAAATCAGATTTAATGCGATAATACGGATATTAGTCATTCTCGTGGTATACCTTACCTGGTATTCTGCTTAAGATGCGTCGGCTCGGTACTAATAGGGATGCATCGAACCATGCATGGTGAGCACCAGAATTAATACGGAACCCGACCATCGCTTTGTTCAGTTTTAGCTTATTTACGTTTTGAATTCCGTGCTAGGTGATTTAGCATGCGATTATAAGGTCATAAAAATGGTAAATCATACGAAAGCTGTAATTGCGAAACGTAAGTAAATCACATAGTTAGAGTTGCACCCTCGGAGTGTACACTAAGCGAGACAAGATGCGTAGATGGTTGAGAACGGATCTCGGAACTACTCGGGTTTAGTTAAGGTGTTTTAGTGTTTATGGTTGAAATGGAGGACGTTACGTGTTTTAGGACGTGCCATGGACCTAGTGTCCATATTTGATATTATCGAAGTGCCTAATAAAAGTACGAAAATGCAAAGTTTTGTTTAGACGATTCGACATCGAGGCGGATCCTCCAAGCTTGTCCTACGGTGAATTCGGCAGAGCTTCGTTACTACAGCTGGTTCTACGGTGAATCCGGTAAAGCTTCGCTACTATGCTCGGAGTTGGCTTGTCGAGCACAGGTGCCCCTCGGTTCGAGTGGAGTGCTCGAGATTCGACCTTATGGTACCGGTTCCAAAGTCATTATTCATACCGATCATGCGGGCATTCGTTATATCATGTCCAAAAAGGAGATAAAGTCTCGACTCTTTAGGTGGGTTCTCCTTTTACAAGAATTTGATATTGAGATTAGAGAAAAAGCCGGATCGGAGAATTTGGTAGCGGATCACCTTAGTTGACTAGCGGTTAGTGGAAGTAGTATTGGAGATGGTGGTATACCCATCAATGAAGCTATGAGAGATGAGGCATTGATGGCCATTGAAACTATTACACCTTGGTATGCCGATATCGTCAATTTCTTAGTGTCTCACTATATTCCGGACGATTATTCCAAGCAAGAGAGGAAGAAACTACGTTATGAAGCCCGACGCTATTATTGGGATGAGCCTTATTTGTTTTGTCGTTGCATAGATGGAATTTACCGACGATATGTTACGGCCTCCGAAGGATTTAATATTGTGAAGTACCTCCACTCGACATCTTATGGTGGACACTTGGCCAACCAAAAAAGCATTGCCAAGGTTCTCCAAAGCGGGTTTTGGTGGCCTTGGACATTAGAGCTTTCATTCTCACATGCGATGCTTGCAAAGATGTGGCAATATAACAAGAAGGAATGAGATGCCCCTTGAACCCATCCTAGAAATCGAATTGTTCGATGTTTGGGGCATTGACTTCATGGGGTCCGTTCACATCCTCTTTTGTCAAAAAATACATCCTAGTCGCGGCGGACTATGTCTCAAAGTGGATCGAGGCTGTAGCTTCCTCTACCAATGATTCCGAGGTTGTAATCAAACTTTACAAGAATGTGATTTTCCCGAGATTCGGTATGCCTAGAGCCATAATTAGTGATGGAGGTTCTCATTTTAGGAAAGATACCTTTGAACACCTTCTTAGGAAATATGGTATCGCTCACAAGATGTCCTTAGCCTACCACCAGCAATCAAATGGGCAAGCCAAGATCTCCAACCGTCAAATCAAGGGAATTTTGGAAAAAGTTGTTAATACACACCGAAAGGATTGGTCATTGAAGTTGAATGACGCCCTTTGGGCATTGAGAACGGCATACAAAGCACCGATTGGAACCACTCCTTATCGTCTTGTGTATGGTAAAGCTTGTCATCTACCGGTGAAATTAGAACACAAAGCAAAATGGGCTATTAAAGAGCTAAACTTTGACGAGAATGTTGTTGGAAATAAACGCCTTCTCCAACTACAAGAACTGAAAGAATTAAGACTTGAAGCCTGCAAAACTTTGAAGATCTACAAGGAGCAAACTCGTAAATGGCACGACTCTCGGTTATTTCGTAAGGACTTCTCCGTTGGTGATAAGGTATTACTCTTCAACTCTCGTTTTAAGATTTTCCCCGGTAAGTTGAAATCGAAATGGTCGGGTCCATTTGAAGTGACCAAGGTGAAACCGTATGGATCGATTGAGATCTCAAGCCCGGAAACCGGGAAATTTATGGTTAATGGGTAACACTTGAAGATTTACCATGCCGGTCTCGTTCGAGAGACCTTTGCCACCGTGAAACTTGGTGAGCTCCCGTTGCGGAGTGGTGTTTAACCCCCTCTCAAATTGAAGTAGGTTTGGTGGTATTATCCTCAACAACCACCTTGTATATATGTATCATATTCTTTGAGTTTGTTAGTTTTGTTTAGCTTGGGATGAAAGGATGAACTTTGATTTCATCTTGGAGCATATACATTTGGATGAAGATCAAGCTTTTTGGAGAAGTTATGGAGCTTAATTTGAAGACCACAAGCATGTTTGTGGGAGAAATTGATTATGTAATGTGAGTCGTGTTGTTATTTGAAACATTAGGTTTTTATGTTCGGTTTTCGCTGGGGGCATATTTCGACTAGAAGGGGTTTATAGGCTTGCTTTACCGGTTACAGATAGTAAATTGTCTTGTTGTTGTTTATTTCGCTTGATATAGAAGTGTGTGCTTTACGGCTATTGGAGGCCGTGTCCCATTTGTTCTTGTTTTTGCTTTGAGTCGAATAGTCAGACGCGCGACCTTGTGCGCCTTGATCTTGGGACGCCTAGCCCCCAGTAATCCAAAACAAAGAAGCTTGACTTGGGGCACCCGGGGTTTCGAGGATCGGGTCTATTTTAAAGTCAGCAAAGGAAAAAGAGGAAGGGTCATTCGTCTTGAAATCAAAACGCGCGACCTCTCCCGTCTTAACCTCGCTTCCTTGATTTGTTCAACCGATTTCCGTCTCGATTTTTTCCCAACACAATCATGTCGACCTCGGGTAAGTGTTCCTTACTCGCCTATTGTCGATTTGTGCTTAATTGGGTTGATTGTGGGTCGATTTTGCTTAAACCCTAAAAATCAATTTGGGTATTTTGAATTTGCTAGGTTTCGATGTTTATTCTTGGTCTAATTGTTAAATTAGGGCCGAGTAGAGCTTGATAGGGTAGTTGTAAGCTTGATAGGAGGTTTTAAGGTACTCCAATGGCTTCCCATGGGGGTAAATTCGAAATATTAGGGTTTAGGGATTGTTTTCCCGGTTATTCCCGCAGTTGACCTTTGTATTTCCACTCGATTAGTGCTTGTGATGTTTTGGGTATCTTCCATGTCGACCTTTGTGGGTTGAGATGTGTCTTAGGGCATTCCGTGAGGGTTTGTGTGACTTACGGCGGACCAAATGACACCGTAACGATGTCGAATTTTCCTGAAACCACTTTTATTGTGACCGGGGACGAAAATGGGTGCTAGCGGGCCTTTCGGAATTTCGATATATCTGACCGAAATTTTGAGCTCATTTTGACCCGTTTGTGCCACTTTGACCTGACCTAAGGTCGCGTATTCTTGCATTTTTGCTCGATTTTGCAGCTAGAGATGATACTGAGCGTCCCGAGGGAGCTCTTGTGACTGGCACAAGTGGTGAGGCCGCCAAGATGAGCTTGCTGACTCCCCGAGGGGTTCATAAAAGGCGACGAAGTGTTCCTTCGCAGCGTTGTGAACGAGGGGCCATAAACGAGGCCGACTTTGATAGAGTCACGAGGCGTAGGCTGTCGGTGACGATTGCCAGGAGGAACGGCCTAGCCGTGTCGTGATCTGCACGTCTCTAGCCGTGTCGTGAACGGCCTGGTGAGTTTCTTGACTCGTGATCATTAGCTTAGGTTTTAATTTTGGATTGGGTTGGTTTGGTTTGCTTATGCGTACACTATCTTGGTTCGCAGCTCCCAGGTCCGATGAGGACCTTCTCGGGTTTTACGACGTGCTTGGAGATTTATTCTCAGAAGCTCAGCCCCGCAGCAAAGGAGATTATCGCGGGGACGACTTTAGGTCCCGTCGTCGGGCACTGGGTCGGGTTGGTAGGTTGCAACACCAAGTGAAACATCATGGTGATCAGGGTAATGATGGATCACTTTCACGACACTACCTAGGCCTTCCATATGTCTTTTGGGGAGGTCAGGATGACTTTGGAGTAGTTCGGGGTTATTACGGGTTTACCCTGGGTCCGCAGATGATTAGGTGGCCTGGGCTACTGAGGGCCCTAAGTTAGACAGTGACGAGGTCCGTGGCTGGATTGGGGATTGTTTGGAGCGTGAGGCTTACAGTACGTCTCATGCTCCGACGAGTTCGCACATTACCGACCACTTCTAGAGGGTGACGGTATTAAAGGGTCGAGTACCCAACACACCAGTGCAGGATGCCCGTCTGTGGTTGTGGTACTTCCTAGGATCGACTCACTTCTCGGATAAAGGCGAGAGGTTTAGTACTAGGATTCTGCCTTTCCTGGCTGATTTAGATCAGCTGGGACATTTTGATTGGGTGACCGCGACTTTTGCGGAGATGACCCGTTGCTTACAAGTCATGGTGAGGCCACTAAAGGTGGACTCAGGCTCGGCTTTACCCATCGTGGGTCCAGGTCTTGTGCTGGAGGTTAGTTATTGCCTCTGTATTTGGTTTTAGGATTTTGCTTAGCTCGGTCGGGTTTTGATGTTTTCGGGTTTGTTTGCAGGCTTGGATCTACTTCTAATTCCCTCGATTGGCACCTAAGACGGTGCGTGCTTGTACGGTTAGGTTTCCGGCGGGGATTGAGTGAAGGTTCGCTCAGGCCAAGAGCACGACGAGTCACTACCCGTCGGAGAATGTGCTGGTGAACCAGCTGTGCCTTGAAGATGTAAGTTTTCTTAGTAGCCCTCAAGGTTTAGGATTATTGAAGTGTCGGTTTTGATTATGTAGTTTGTGGCCCGTCCTTGGGCCGACTATGAGGGTCCGCCCGAGTACGTGGGGGCAGAGTTGAGGCCCAGGAGCTACATGAGGATGCTTCTTCCTGCGTTGTTTCGGCCGGTGTGGTACCTAGGCAAACGGTTGGTGCGTCAGTGCTTATATGACGATTTTAGGGTGTCATTTGATCCTCTCCGGACCATGTTTAGACCACCAATCACCACAGAGGTCCAAGAGGGTAGGGATGGAGAGGGAGGCGATGCGTTACTATTGCCGGGTGCCTTCTATTTGTCCCACGTCTGCCAGCGGCTTGCTTGCCACCGCCTCGTGGTGAGTATTTGGTTATTTGTTTTGCTCTATGGTTTAGTATATGCCTATTAATGCATGAACATTAGTGTCCTAAATCAAGTCTAGTTAGTTAATTAAAATTGAGTCTAGTTAGTTATTTACTATCGTAGTTAGTTACTAGTATGTTATTTCTAGTTTCTTTATTTTGGAGTTTCCTATTTTTAGAGTTTCTTATTCAGTTTTCTCTTATTTCTAGTTTCCTTAATTCTTTCCTTATTTCTAGTTTCCTTATTTTTATGGCCTAATCTACTATAAATAGAGGGCTTTGTATTCAATTTTACTGATTGAAGTTGGAGAGTTAATACAAGAGTTTCTTCCTATAACTTGCGAGTTTTAAGTTCTTTATTTCTTTCTTGCGAGATCGAAATAATCTTTTCTTCCTTGCGAGGTTGAAAATCGAGTTCTAGATTCCTTGCGAGGTTGATGGTTCTCAAACCCGTGTTCTTTATTCCTTGCGAGGTTGAGAGTTCACAAAAACCGTAATCTTGCGAGATTACAATACTATCCTTTTATTTACATAAAAAGTCTCGTTGAGACACCAAAGATCATTACTTTTCATTGTAAGAAGATCAAAGATCGAATCTTTATTTCCGCTATAAGATTCGTGGGTTTTATTATACATCACCTATATTTTGAGCGGTTCGCTTTTCCTTCAGCTGGCCGACCCGGCTAACGCTATTCAGCCCTCAGACTTCCCTTTGACACTGCTCAAGATCGATGCAGCTGAGGTAGCTTTCATAGAGCCTCTGCCCCCGTGTTCTTCTGAGGAGATGTAGGCTGGGATGGAGTGGCGTGACCGGGTATACAGGGTAAGTTTCGGGTTTTGCCTTGAATTTGGTTCTCAAGGATCGGGTTTAGTTTAGCTAATTCGTTTGGTTTTGTTTCCCAGGTTTCGACGATCTCCCATTAGCGGTTGTGGCAGGCTGCCAACTGCTTCCAAGCCTATGCGTCGAGGGCCTCCCGTGATACTTCTATGCCTCGATCGGTGAGTATGTGTACCTAGGGTCAGTTTTCTAGGCTTGTAACACCCCTGATTTTACAAGATAAATTAAATTAAAGTTATATTTTTATATTTATTTTATTTAAGATTTAACTCGTAATTCTTAAAATTATTATAAAACGAATTTATCGTTTAATCGTTTCAAACTCCTAAAATTCTATTTGGCTCGGAAACTCTTATATTTAAAATATACTCCCTCTGTTTATTTGATATCTTCCACATTTCCTTTTTCAACCATTTCTTTGATTTCTTCCACTTTCCTTTTTTCTATCACACTTCTCCCTTACCTAGGTGGCTCACTTATTTTACTCCCTCTCTACTTTTACTTATTTTATTGTTTTTCTTAAGAAATGTGCCACTTTTAAGGTGGAAGAAATCATAGAAACGAAGGGAGTATTTTTATTTCTGTTTTGATTCATTTTATACATTTAATTTAATTCTTATCGAAAGTCGATTTCGACGATTTAAATTCTAAATTCTTTTTATTTAATTATATTTAAGCTCGAATTTCTATTTTCGGCTCGAAGTTCATTTATATTAAGTTTCGTCAAAACATTTATTACATTTCCTCGAGAAATCAATTTAATTAACTTTATCGAAAATTTATTATTTATCGAGAATACTATTTCACCGTCAAATTATTTATTTCTATAAACTTAATTTTCGTCTCGAATATTTTATTTACTCATTTTATTTGACGGTCTGTTATTTATTAATTTTGTTGACTCGATTTTTATTCGATTTCGTGGGTCAGTCAACTTATCATTACGGAATTCGTTTCTTACCCGATTCATTTAATCAATCTGTATTGTTCTTTTAACCCCCTTGATTTCCCACTTGCATTTAACGTATTACTTATACACTTCCCCCTCTTTCATTTTTGTTCCACTGTGCATCCCCCTTTTGCCTTCCTGTTTCCCACCGCTTCCTTTTTTTTGTTTCCCTCAACTTTGTTTTTATCCACTTCTTATTATAACGTTACCATCCGCAGATCCGCTCACCTCCTCCTTCCTCATCGGCCTCATCACCCTTCACCATTTTTTTTTATTTTCCTTCTCCTTCGTCTTCTTCATTCTTTTTGATCTTTCGGCCCTTTGCCGCTGCCGTTGCCTTGCTCGCTGCTGTTTCCCGTCACGTCCTCGCTGTTGTGTCTTGTTCTTGCTATCCGTCTTGCTGCTACTCCTATCTTCGATGCCTCAGTTTGTTGTTGCTCGTTATTTTTGCCGCGGTTGTCGTTGTTGTTCGGGTTCGCTGCTCTGTTTTGATCTCGGTTTCTGCGTGAGGTATCCCCTGTTTCCTCTGTTTCTTCCTTCTTCTTTCCATCCTACTGTTTCCCCTTTCTTCAATCTTGTTTCTCGTCTTTCTTCTCCCTGTTTTCTCTCGTTTCTGATTTCGCTTTGGGGTTGTTGATACTCATTTTGATGCGTTTTGTTGCGTTTACTGCTGCTGTCCGTTACACCTTCTTCTTGTTCGGTTTGGTTTATCGTTTTGGCTATTGTTTTCACGTTTTGCTGCTGCGTTTTTCTGGTGCTACTGCGTCTGCTTGCTGCTGCTACGTTTTGTTGTTACTTCTCCGCTTCCTTCTTCTTGATGTTGTTATTACTGTTGATGCTGCTGTCTGATGTCGGGCGTTGCGTGTCACTGCTGCTTTGCTGCTGTATGCTGTTGGGTCTGCTGTTATTCCTCTTCCTTCGTTTTCCTTTCTTCGTTTATGCTGCTCGTTTAGTCCTGTTCGTGTGTCCTGTACTGTTCGCTGCTGTTTGTCGCTACGTCACTGATCTGGGTATACGTCGTTGCTGCTATGGTTTTTCTGCCGCTAATGCTCTTCGTTTTATTGGGATGAAATTGATCGAGTTCTGTCCTAGAGTTTTCTTCTGTTTGACACACAAATTTCCGTCTTCCGTTTTTTGTAGAGCACTCTTGCCTCTTAGCCTTTCCGTCATCTCGAGTTTGTCTATCGTTTTATTCTAGTCTTTTCCAACTTTCTCTAATTCCGACTCCTTTATTTCCGTGTCTACGTGTTCGGATCTCCGTGAGAGCCTGAAAGTTGGCTCATAGTCACCAGTTTGATATGAGCTTGGACAAATGGATTGAAGCGGCTTGTACGTTTTCGGCTCGAGGTAACTTTAGGACGTTACTCGATTTTATATTGTATGCTTGAGTAGTAGTATGTAGTAAATATTTTAACTTCGGGTTTTCTAATTTTGGCTATTTATTATTTGCTAAAAAATTATTTTTTTAAATTGTGTACCTTATAAAATATTCTTACAACTTTCGATATCGTTTTATAAATCGTTAATAATTTTAATATTTACGATCGTTATAGTATTTTGTTGGTTATCGTAACACTAGTAACTAAATAATATTGATTTCATATTTTCGTCATACTTCGTTAATTTCTAATTTTTAAATTAAAATCGTATTTTAATACAATAATCGAGATTTGTATACTTGTTTAATAAATTAATTTTTGTTTTACGATTTATACTAATAAATGAGAAAATAGTCGATTTATTTGTAAATATATTTTTAGTCGAGACTATTTTCACTAATAATTTCCTATTTGTTTTCGATTAACTATTTTTATTAAAATTCGTATTATTTATTAATAAAAGCTATTTGTTAAAAATAATTTGAAATCTTTGTAAATCTCATTTCATTTATAAAATTCGTCGACTCAATTAATCTTGATATCGTTTTTCTTAAAACAACTCTTTTCTAAAAACTATAGTTTTAACTCGATTTCCTAATTATTTATAAAATACTATATATTGACTTATTATATTTTATTTATATTTTGAGTATCGAATTGAGACGTATAATAAAGTTACGATAACGACGAGTAATAATAAAATGCTAATTTCGTTGGAAATGCTATTTTTATACATTTAACTTATTTTAATAACTTACGTATTTTCCATAAGACTTTCTATTTTAAGTAAGTTTCTAAAATTAGTAAGATTCTATTTATAGAAAGTTTCCCCTTTAATATAAAATGTTTATTCCTTTTTATCTTCATATCATTTATATTGATTATATTTACTTTAAAATATCGATAATGGCTTGTTTTGGAGTTATGGAATAAAGATAAGTGTGGGGTTAGAGTAATATAGTCTGGGATGTACGTTTTTGCCATCAGATATAAAGCCGGTGTGCCCATTTGGGGCACATTTGGTCGTTGAACTGGGCGTAGTTTCGCCCAGGAGAGTGTGCATTGTGCCCTTAAGCTAGATATCGCATCGTGTTAGTCGCCATGCTTTCCCCTTGGTGTACTTCGGCTGGTTGGAGGTGTGAATGAGCCTTATTAGTGTATGAAAGCAATAACTCCAATTGCTTGTTATTTGAACTTGGAAATCAGAATAGAGCAATGTATGTTTCAGCTCTTTTATTCGGTCCAAGTAGGTGTTCACAAGAGCTAGTTTAGCACTTGAAGAAGGCACATTACTAGACTTGAAGGAGGGACTAAGGGGTTTGGACTTGGATCATTTGGAGCTAGTGTGAGTTCATTGAATTCATGGTTTTTTGTTGCTTCCTCATTCGGATCATGTGATGACATTTTTTGAAAAGAAAAGTTTTCAAAATTATTTTATATTGGCCGGAACATCGTTTGATTTCTTTGAAAAGAGAGAGACGATTCTTTTCGAAAACGGAGTTGGGTGCGGTTGAATATGTTATCGTGGTTGAATCCAGATTTTTAGTATTTTATTTGGGTTGTTCAAACACGCTACACATAACTAGGAATGCATACACTCATGCAGGATGCAGACACGGGTAGGTTAGGGTAGGCTACCGCCCACGAATAGCCCTTGCTTAGGTGGCGACCAGTCACCAGGGTAGTGAGTGTCGTACCGTCTGTTTGGACCATTCGCTTAGTTTATCCGCGGGATGCGCGTTAGGTGGCCGGAGCATCAACCGAGGATATCCCCGCGTGTCCATAAGGATCTTACCGCGAAGAGGTCGATTGGGCCTAATATCGGTTAGGGTTGACTTTTTAGGGCCAAAACCTATAGTGGCCACAACAGGAAACTAAGAAATGAGCTTCACCGACCTTGTTCAAGTTACACCACTGCTGGAAACTTTTTTCCAAATCCCCAGCAGAGTCACCAAACTGTGGACGTTCGTCTGCACCGCCCGACGCCCCGCACGCGCTTGCGCGGGACCGACCCAGTTTTTTTTATAATCGCGGTGGCCACCCACGCGGCCCCTTCCCGGTTGGGGGCCGGTACGATCTCGCGTTTGGGGCGAAGTGTCGGACATCGATTTGGATGACGATTCAGACTTGTACTATACGGGTGCAGGCACCCGTGTTTCCGTTGGAATCGATCGAGTCGTGGTTGTAAATGTTTAAAGGACGATATGTTTGGTAAGGCGACCTTTTTAGTGAACTGAATTCGTTGCCTTTGTAGAGTCGCCACCGAGTCAATTATGGGGACTCGGAAACCGTTCAAGTGAACTTTGATCCTTAGCCGGCTTAAAGCTGAGTGTCACCTAAAGATAAAGACTTGTACCCTTAAGCACTCCATGCCTGGAATGACTCTCATTGCCAATGGGTTCGGACATCCGGAAACCGTCGATTCTGAGTAAGGGGTGAGGGTGCGTATTGGGAAGCCAATGTCCGATAGACATCGACACCCAATCCCGCCCGCACTATAGCGGCCTCTACTAATCAATCGGTGGGCTGATAACTTTGTTTTCTAGTTGTGGCAGAAGTACTATAACATCCGTTGTTTTAAACCATGTATCTTTCGTTATGTCGGTTGTTTAAGGGCAAGTAAGTTTTTGTCGTCGAAGTGGTTGTGTTTACATTCCTTGCATGCGATTTCACGTGACAAGCAGGCCATTAAAGGATGCACATAGGAGATTAGAAAGTACTAATATTATAGGTATTAGCAAGTCAGCTTTAACGCGATAATACAGATATTAGTCGTTCTCGTGGTATACCTTACCCGGTAGTCTGCTTATGATGCGTCGGTTCGGTATTAATAGGAATGTATCGAACCTTGTAAGGTGAGCACCGGGACTAATACGGAACCCGACCATCACTTTGTTCTGTTTTAGCTTATTTACGTTTTGATTTTCATGTTAAGTGATTTAGCATGCGATTATAAGGTCATAAAAGCAATAAATCATATGAAAGCGGTAAATGCGAATGTAGGTAAATCACATAGTGAGGAGTTGCACCCTCGGAGTATATGCTAAACGGGACTCGATGCATGGATAGTTAAGAACGGATCTCGAAACTACTCGGGTCTATTTAGAGTGTTTTAGTGTTTATGATTGAAGTTGGGACGTTACGTATTTTAGTGAGTGTCGTGGACCTAGCGTCCACATTTGATATTATCGTAGTGCATAATAATAAAGGTGCAAAAATGTAAAGTTTTGTTTAGACGACAACCTAGTGACGATTCGACTTCAAAGGCGGATCCTCCTAGCTCGCTCGATGATTTTGGCAGAGTTCCGTTACCGTTGGCCCTTCCTGCGGCTATTTTGGCAGAGCTCCGCTACTACCTGTTAGTTCTGCGGCTAATCCGGCAAAACTCCCCTAGACTCGGAGTAGTTAGTCGATCACAAGCACCTCGGTATCGAGTGGAGTGCTCGAAGGTGTGGAGTAGCGTCGATTTCGCTTTCGGAACTACGATCGAGTGGATTGTTTGCTATGGGTGTCGGAGTGCGAGCCCAAGTGAGATACTCTTAACGAGTCGAAGAGAGAAGGGAATTGAGAAGTGTTGTCGAAATGAGGGGGTGAAGGGGGGTATTTATAGGTATTTTCGGCTCTCGTCGCCTCGATGGACGCCTGGGTCCTAGCGTACAAGAACTCAGGCGCCTGGGCTTGGGCGTGTGGATACTTAGGCGCGCAAGGTGAGGCGCTCGGGATTTTGAAGATACGATTTTGATACTTTCCAAAGCCGAGAGCTGAGCGTATGATACGATGCTTGGGGATTACCTCCTCCCCGCTTTGACCTAGCGCCGTGATGTTTAGTGGGCCTCAGGTGTGCATCCTCAGGTGTCCCAGTCTCGGAATTGATTCTAATTAGAGTCTATGCGACCGTAATGACACGACTAAGGCTACCTTGATGTTATTTTAATTTTTCCGAGTAATTATTTGATCCGTTCTGTAGAAAAACTATCTAAAACATCGCGAACCCGTGTCGTGTTGCAGTCCGATCATCATCGGGTGTTTGTTGGGCACTCCTGTAGCCACCGGGTCCAAATCTGGATGTCTACATCTCTTAACAAGTGTCTCTGGAAGGTCTTCAGGGTTGTAATTGATTAGTCTAGTTTAGTAGGGATAATAAGGGTCATTTAGTTGACTATTTTGTAGTTTTGGGTGTGTTTTGAAGGATTTTGGTGCATATGTCCAAATTGATGGGTTAATATAATAAAATGTGTAATTGGGTGGATTAAAGGGTGAAAAGTAATATGGGTTGTAATTGAAATGTTTATTGGGTTAAAGTGTCAACAATCCTTTGGAAATGAAGACAAATCAAGCCCAAAGTTAAAGTTGAAGCCCAGACCAAGTAGAAGGAAGAAGTGGAGAATTTCTAAAATTCGCTGCCAGCTGATTTTCCAAATTCCACTGCCAGCGGATTTCCAAAAATCCGCTGCCAGCGGCAGAAATTTGTGCATAGGATTCTTTATTGGATTCTTTTTCCCATAGGATTCTTTCTCTAGTCTTTTGTTCTTCTTCTTTACTCACCTCATTTATTCTTCTTCTTCATTATGATCATTTTTATGAGGCATTTTATGAGTATTAAAGACAATTGATGGAGATGCCTCATGAGTGGCTATATAAAGAAGGAGAATTCATCATCACATTCATCATCCAACACATAAATCATCACTTGTAATTTTTAAAAACACATACATTTTCTAGTTTATTTTGCAAGTAGTTCATTTGTATGGAGGGCTAAGCTAAGTTCATATTCTTGGAACAAGATGAACTGAATGTGACTTGAACCTCATCTAAGTGCATTCAGATATCTTGATGAGATGTTGAGAATCTTGTAATCTTCACAAATATAGTAGTGAATAATAGGGAGATGCGGATGACATATTTAAGAGATTATGAATCTCGAATAAATGGCAAAGATGAACCAAAATGATTGTTTGCCAAAGTAGTGAAAATGCCGAGATCTTTCCTAATACATGAAGAATAAAATCAAGTGGATATTGCCTTAATCATGAAGATGTCGTGATCTCAAGAAATGGAAGGAAATCAAGCATCTCACAATTTTGGCAAGGATTTACTTTAGTTGATATAGTAAATAATTTTCAAGTATTTGTTTTCCATTTATCATAGTATTATTTAGGAAATAATATCACTCGAGATATCGAGTTGATCTTCACATGTAGGCTATTTATATGTCACACGAACAATGTATTAGAGAGAAGAATATGAATTATGAAATGAAAGAAAAACCGGTTGCATTTTGATCTTGTGATCATGGTGTTTACTAAATTCGAGAAGGTACTTCGAATTGGCGATAAAAGATTGGGCTCCAATCTCTTTCGTGATTAGTTCCGGGTTCAAGGTCGAACTACGGGCTAAATATCACTTTATCGTTATCGTTTATTACCGTTCCTCAATAAATTTCAAGGTTACATTAACCTTTGTCCAAAAAAAATACTAAAACAAGTTTTCATTGGAGCTTCCGCATTTTTATTTCGCATCAGAAGATGAACTAAATGTGACTTGAACCTCATCTAGGTGCATTCAGATATCTTGATGAGATGTGGAGAAACTTGTAATCTTCACAAATGTAGTAGTGAATGAAAGGGAGATGCGGCTGACATATTTAAGAGATTATGAATCTCGAATAAATGGCAAAGATGAACCAAAATAATTGTTTGCCAAAGTAGTGGAAATGCCAAGATCTTTCCTAATACATGAAGAATATGAATGATGAATTGACAAAAAAAACCGAGTTGCATTTTGATCTTTGTGATCATGGTGTTACAAACTTCGAGAAGGTACTTCGAAGCGTTTAGAGGGTTGGTGCTCCAAACTCTAGGCTATTAGTTCTGGGTTCAAGGTCGAACTACGGGCTAAATATCCCTTTATATTTATCGTTTTTTTATTCATCAATAAACGCACAACACGAAGTGCTTTACTTCATAAAGAAATGTGTCACAAACATCAAAAGATCAAGGTTACATTAACCTTAACCAAGGTTACATTTACCTCGATCCTATATATCCTTCACCAAAAGACACGTTACTTGTTCGTCCGTGCTTCCGCGTTCGCATCAGAATGGTATCAGAGCTACAAATCTTTATTTTTCTCAAAATCAAGATGGTCCTAAAGGTGTGTCGAATCCAAGTTTTTGGTTGAATTTCCGGTTGCGATTGGAATTCAAAGGTTAAACTTGAGCGAGGTAGTTCAAGGGTTAATCGGCTTTGACTAACTTTTTTGTTCGTTGTTGAATTTGTGATTTCTTAATTGTGTAGTTTTTTTATACCCAAAAAAAAGAGAAGAAAAAATCGAAAAGGGAAAAAAAATTGTGTACTGCTCACGTTGTATTATTCACGCGGTACCTTTCACAAAAAAAAAACGTGAATCCGGTCATAATGTTATGCCTCGATTACCATTTTGGAATTGAGGACAATTCTTTTTGAAGAAAGAGGGGATGAATTGAATGTGACTTGAACCTCATCTAGGTGCATTCAGATATCTTGATGAGATGTGGAGAGTCTTGTAATCTTCACAAATGTAGTAGTGAATAAAAGGGAGATGCGGCTGACATATTTAAGAGATTATGAATCTCGAATAAATGGCAAAGATGAACCAAAATGATTGTTTGCCAAAGTAGTGGAAATGCCGAGATCTTTCCTAATACATGAAGAATATGAATGATGAATTGACAAAAAAAAGACCGAGTTGCATTTTGATCTTTGTGATCATGGTGTTACAAACTTCAAGAAGGTACTTCGAAGCGTTTAGAGGGTTGGTGCTCCAAACTCTAGGCTATTAGTTCCGGGTTCAAGGTCGAACTACGGGCTAAATATCCCTTTATATTTATCGTTTATTTTATTCATCAATAAACGCACAACACGAAGTGCTTTACTTCATAAAGAAACGTGTCACACACATCAAAAGATCAAGGTTACATTAACCTTAACCAAGGTTACATTAACCTCGATCCTATCCTTCACCAAAAGACACGTTACTTGTTCGTTCGTGCTTCCGCGTTCGTATCACAAGTAGTTGAAGCCTTTCAAGTTAGTGAATTGTAAGACTCATTTCTATTTTACTTTTATATAAGAATATCAAGTTTAATTTGCATTGCTTCTTGGTTTGTTAATTCATTTTCTAGCTTGATCACATAGTTTTTGTTATTGATAACCCATTGCTAGAATAGTTAAATGAATCTTTTGTTTGTTTAACTATATCGGAGTAGCAAATATAATTCACCAATTCGCATGCTTTTCATTGTTGTTGAGTTATAAAGATTAAACTTGTATGAAACAAAGTGATACCGCTTGAGCATCACTACTACAAAAAGAGGGTTAGAGAACCGTCAAAATAGACCTTAGAAAACGCCTTTGGATTGTTATTTAACTCAGCGTTCTCTATTGTATAGAGAACGGTAGAAGAGTGTGTTTTATGTGAAAAAATAAAGAGCACACCTAAGTGAAATAAGTGTTATCTTTTACATAACTATATAAAACACATTTAGTAGTTAGGCGTTCTTTATTCCTAGACTATAGAAAACGCCTATATGGGACCATAGTTATGTATTGTACTATCTGTAGAGAACAGTTGGATGGGTAACAGCTGTCTAGCTTCTAATTTAGAAATAAAATGAAATTAACCGCATTGTTGATTTGTTGGTACAAATAAAGCTTTGAAGTTACAATACTGTTCTCCGGAGTATGTAATTAGTTTAGACAGATTAAAAAATAACTGAACATATATTATCAATACAAAATCAAATCAAAGACTTCGTTACAAAAAGCAAATCAAATACATCCAATAATTTATAAAAAAGTACTAAATCAAATTACAATGCAGTCACTAATCACTATATAATACATACGGAGTAAAAATACATTACCTTAAGGGGAAAAAAATCAAAATACAGTAAGTTAAATAAATATATTGTACAAATGATGACTTAGTGCCAAATAGTATCATCGTAGTCAAGTTCTGCAACCTCTCACGACTCACTGCAAAGTTGTTCTCGACTCGGCGACTGAGTTTCGTCTGTTGACAGCACCAACACTGGTGGCTAAATCAAGTAAGACCTAATGAAAAATAAAATTTAGAATATCAAAGATCAAATTAAAACTAAAACCGATACAAATTACACTTTTTTTTATTCATATCAATTATCAATAAAAGAATGAAAACAAAACAGTTGATTGATTAAAACCTGATTATGCATAAAAAAATCAATCACTCATCAATTCGAGGTGTCTTTGAACGAGATGACATGCGGAAGGTAACGAAGGACGGTTTTATCTTACAGATCAAACCGACACCATCGACTTCCACCTTCAAATTTGTGTATTTATTCCAACTGTCGCGACCCAGGGGATTGGGAATCAGATTTCCAAGGTCATGTTGAACGATTTACTCCGTTGTGGCAACAAGATCTGAGATGGTGAGGAAGATTATTGGGATAACACTCTGGGTAAGTATAGGATTATGTTCTTATTGGATTGAAAATTACTGAACAGATTTTTTATAGGAGTAACTGGGTAAGTTCGAAGAATCCAATGGATTCATTGTATATTGGGTTAGTATTCTAAAGTATTTATTGATAATGAGAAGTGGGTTAGTATTATTAAAAAGAAAGGGTCACATGGATCATTGACGTGGCTAGTAGATTGGCCACTAGATTAAAACACTATCTATTGTCTTCTTGGCTTTGGTTTTGTAGACTTTCTTTTCTTTTTTTCTTAAAATTGATGTAGGGTATGTTTCACAAAAAATAGAGCATGAGGACGCCTATTTTACTTTCCATGGAAAATTGTCGTGTAGGGTAGGCGTTCTCTATTATTGTTTCTATAACTGTTACAGTAAAAGGCGTTCTCTATTTATTTGTTTGTATAACTGTTACAGTAAAAGGCGTTCTCTTTTTGTTTGTTTGTATAACTGTTACATTAAGAGGTGTTCTCTATTACTTTTTTAAATAACTATTAGCTTAGGTAGGCATTCTCTATCGTTTTTAAAATAACTGTTATTTTAGTTAGGCGTTCTCTATAGTATTTTAAAACGCACATCTAACTCAACCGTTATTTATCTTGCGTTGCTTATTTCCATTTTTGTTGTAGTGGTACTCATTCTTTCATCTTTGCTAAATTCCATCGTTTTAATCTACATATTGATACGATTTAGACGCTTGATTTAAATTGACAATATCGTAAGGGTTATTTGAGTATGCTTCTCATATCTTATAACTATTAATAAGTGGAATTAGAACTCGATTAAACTTCATAGCAAAGTATTCTAATATAAATTGTAAAGTAGAAGAGTCAATGATCAATTCGTTAAACTTGGTGGTGGAATTTGCTTGGTCCAAGTATCTTTCTAATAATTGTTGCATCGTTCGCTCATATTAGTTTATTTTATTTTGTTAATTTATTTAATTAGATTATTATATTTAGAATCAACACTTTAAAATCCCCCATTCGGTTACTAAATTATATAGATTTACACACACTTAAACGGCATAATCACCTTCCTTGTTGGTTCCACCCCTACTTTCACTAACTACTAGTTTGTGTTAGAAGTGGATAAAAGATTGTAATTTGGAGGCTCACGACAAGCGTAGCCAAATTTTGGCGTCGTTGCCGGGGAAGGCATTTTTTTGTTATTTATTTGTGTGTTTTTCTATATATTGCTATTTTGTTGGTGTTTGGTTTATGCCGAACACCCGTTCTACTAACGATAAATTAGTAGATTTTGATCCAGAATTGGAGCGGACTCTTCGTCGCATTCGGAAGGAAATCAAGAGGAAGCTCGATTTTTATAACATAGTTGAGGAGACAAAGGAGATCAAAATGGTCAAAGAAACAAGAACCTTGAAGGAGATCAAAGCTCCCGATCTTTCTCAACAACCACTTTGTATTACTTTTCCGACGTTGGCGGAAAATGCAACCTTTGAATTAAAGTCGGGTTTGATCCACTTATTACCCTCATTCCATGGGTTAAGTGGTGAGGACCCACACAAGCACTTATCCGAGTTTCATGTTGTATGCACTAGCATGAAACCCAATGGTGTTACCAAAGAGCAAATCAAATTGAGGGCATTTCCATTTTCCCTCAAAGATGCCGCTCAAGATTGGTTGTACTACCTTCAATCGGGTAGAATCACAACTTGGGAATTAATGAAGAAGGCGTTCCTTGAGAAGTACTTCCCCGCCGCCAAATCGTCAAGTATCAAGAAGGAGATATCCAATGTGGAGCAAGACGATGGGGAATCACTTTATCAATATTGGGAGCGTTTCCAAAAATTGCTACCGATCTTATCCTCTATTTTGTTGGAGGATTGTCTCCGGACGATGCTCTAATGGTCCACGCCGCTAGTGGAGGAGGCATTGTTAATAAAAATACGGATGATGCTTATGCATTATTGAGTGAGCTTGCCGAAAGCTCACACCAATTTAGTGTGAGAACTACCACAAAAAGGGTGAACATGGCTACCTCAAGTTCTCACACTTCACTTGAAAGGAAGGTTGAAGATTTGGCTTCGATGATGAGGGACATGATGAAGGGGAATCAACAACAAGTTCAAGCTTGCTCTATTTGTTCATCACATGGGCATTTTGCCAACAAGTGTCCACTTATGGAAGAGGAGGCCACCGAGGAGTTAAATGCGGTCGGTGCTTTTGGCCAAAAGAGGTATGATAATTTTTTTTATATGAGAAGAGACCATCCCGGGTTCCAATATCGAAACCCACAAGGAGGCTTACAACCTCAAGGTCAATTTGTTAATCAACCCCAAGGCCAATCCTTTGGCCAACACACTACAAAAAAAATTGCCATAGCAAGGGATTTTTGCAACGGAAAATCAATCCCTTGTAAAATAAATTTTTGCAAGGGACTTGCAACGGAATATGAAAACTTGCAACGGACTTGTAACGGATTGTACACTTTGCAACGGTTTTTGTAGGCGCCAAAATATTTTCCCTATACCGCGTAAACTTGCAATGGACTATCGTTATTTGCAAGGGAAAATCCGTTGCAAGTTCAGAAGTTGCAACGGACTGTCCGTTGCAAGTCCGTTGCAACCTCTCACAAATTAAACCTAGCTTCTCCCTCTCCCTCTTTCATTCAACTCAAAACAAAATTAAAACCCGAAACCCCCAATTTCCCTACCTTATTCGACCCCCAACCCTAAACTCTCGCCTGACCCCTCCCCTCTCCGGCTGCCACTCCCTCCTTTCCGGCGGTTCACCGGTGCCTCCCACCTCTGCCGGCGCCGGTCATCTCTGCCACGAATCTCCTCTCCGGTTCTCCTCTTCTTCACACTCCCTCTTTTTTATTTTTCTATTTTCGTTCGTTTCTTCAATTCTGGTTTGTATATAGTGTATATATTTGGTGTATATTGATTTTTTGAACAAATTCGGAATCTTAGATTAAGAAATCATTGATCTAAGTCGGCTGTGCAATATACTTGCAGTTACAATTGAGCTTAATTTTGTTCAGCTTTTTTTGATTTGGAGTACATGCTATTGCTAATCGAGGTTTAATTCCGAAGTATTGTATTGTTCTTGTTCAATTTTGTTTCTACTACAGCATGCAACTGAGTGTATGAAGCATTTCAGTATGTTTTTTTGGTCACACATTGACTCCAGCTCTATGTTTTGGGTTTGTTACCTGAACGCATCTTACAAATGTTTGTATAGTAAACTAAGATGGAAACCTTATTGAAGAGACTTGAACGAGTTTTCTGACTCCAGAAGTTGAATTCAAGGAATTTACTTTTTGTTTGCTTTTCACAACTAAGCTTAGTTTGTTAAGTCACCTCTCTGATAAGAAAGTACTCCGAAACTAACATATACACTATATACAATATGTTTCTTCAATTCTGGAGTAACTGGAAAGTAAGTGTGTGCGTGTGTAGGCCGGTTAGGAACTTCAAAATGTAATTAGTTGAGTAATATATCGATTAGGTATACTTGCTTCTTCTTATTTCATTTTTTGATTTGCCATAACTATGTTATGTGTTATGGAGTATTATCGTAACAATAACTAGAGAAGTCAAACCCTCCGTCCTACCTCCTGCATTTCTTTCCTAACTTCAGCCCTAATTCACTCCTCAATAACCAGATTGAGTATTTTGATTCTTAGTTTCTTATTAACTTTTTGGTCTGGTAGGACCTTTGCTCGGAGTTGCAAGCATTGATTCCGGAACAACAAGTAAGACTACTTAATCAAGCTCTTTTGTAATTTTATTATTTCTCAATCCTTCAATGTGTGCTCAATGAAGTTTGTTGTTATCCTCATATGAGATAGATTCCTTAGGATTAGAGCTATAGAGTTTGAATGGATTGCAATTTGTAAATAATCACTTAGCTACTCTTAGCTACTGTTTTCAACTTCATGCTTGCATTTTTGTATATGTATGTGTATGTTATACTCTCAATTTATCTTTGTCAGCCTCATTCGTATTCTCAGAAAATAGTAGGGGCCACGTCCGAACTAGTGACTTAAGTGTGTCAATGGCAGGACTAGAAGGTCGTGTGTTGGTTGGTGATGTTGTTGGGGTTCTTTGAGCAGCAACTTCGGTTCAAGTTTAGACAAATAGTTAAAATTTCTACATTCTATCTTGTTTTGATTAGTTAAATTTGTTGTCTCTTCTTACTTTTGACATGGTCTTATTGTTACCTTTTCATGTGTATCTCCCGTTCATACCTAATTTATTTATTTTTAAATTCTAAAAACCTCAATTTTTGTCTTTGAATTTATGATTACCGAGTCATGTCTTACTAATCTCTTACCATGTTCATATTTTTCAAGATGGTTTGACATAATTATTATCTGTCCCATTAATATCTAATTCTCATGGAGGCGTTTAAGTCCATTAACATGTGTTGACAACAATTCAAGGATTGAAGAATGAATATATTTATCCACTACTTCTCTTGTATTCCTTAATTTCTATTACGGAGTATAAATTAATTCTTCTTATTAAACCTTGTACAAAGGTATCTTTGAATTAGTTTCATATTTCCAATTGTTTCACTAATCCAGCTTCATTCTTAATTCTTATTCTATAGGAATCAACGGAGCTAAATAATGCACACATAAAATAGTACAAAAGATGTATTATACTTGCGAAGTATGTTAATTTTCTCTTTTCTATAGTACATATAGTATTTCTAACTAGCGTGATCGAGGTATAATAGTTGTTGGTTCGAGGCTTTGAGCAACGTGGTCAAAAAAAATTATTCTTATATATTGGAGTTAGGATGTAAAGATAATTTTCCAACATTTGCCATTATTTTACATGTTATTTCTATAGTCAATATGTATCAATCTTAAATCTCTATTGTTCATTCCTATTTATAGATCACCGAAGAAGATCAATGTCATTTCTGGAACGTCGTTGCATCAATGAAGTGGATATTTAAATTAATTTGTATTTTTTTTGGAAATATAATATTTTAGGAGATATTGATGTTATAATGCATTATTGTACGTTATCAATGTAATTTTCCGTCCAATGTAAATTTGTATACATTTTGGGATTAATATATATATATATATATATATATAAATATATTTATGATATGCTGTTTGTTGTATTTGAGTATTTGTGGAATTGTAAACATATGTTGTTTGTTGCATGTTTTTATGAAATTTTGGCAATTTGGGGAGCCAAAAACGGGCAATGAATTCACCAATATAGCACATTTGCAAGGGACATTCCCTTGCAAATTCGTTGCAAGTTTTGTCTTTTGCAACGGATTTGCAACGGACTTTATTGTCATGCAATCGACTTTATTTCCGTTGCAAGTCCATTGCGAATGGCAGTTTGCAAGGGATTTGCAACGGAATTAGTCATTTTTGCAACCACTATTTGCGAGGACAAATCCATTGCAAATCCATTGCAAAATGGCTTTTTGCAACGGAATTTGAGCCTTTTGCAACGGATTTGTCCCTTGCTATAGCTATTTTTTTTTTGTAGTGACAATTTTGTCAAGTCTGACCCCGTTTCATTCCTAGAAACCAAGTCCCAAACACCTTCACCCCACAAGCCCAAACTTCCACACCTACTATGTCCACGGAGGACATGATCCGGGCTTTAACGTCTAATGTTGCTACAATGCAAGTAAACCAAGCCCAATTCCAACATGACACTAAAACTAGCATTCAAAACCTAGAACATCAAATGGGTCAAATGTCTAGTGCTATAGGGAGACTTGAGGCTCGGGATTCCGGGAAACTTCCATCCCAACCTATTCCCCCACCTAATGCTAATGCTAGTGCTATTACTTTGGGAAGTGGGAAAGAATTACCCGGTCCACAGGATAGGATTCGGGAAATTATGGAGCAAGAGGAGGAAGAACTTGAGGTTGAGAACACCGTTCCAACCCCGGTGGAGTAAGGAGCATCTTCACCAATAGTGAAACCTACTTACGTGGACCCATCACCATTTCCGGAGGCACTCAAAAGGAAGACCCGGCCCATGCAAGATAAAGATGTCTATGAAACTTTTCGGAAATGTGAGGTAAACATCCCTTTACTTGATTTATTAAAAAGTGTTCCTAGATATGCTAAATTTCTTAAGGAATTGTGTACTATCAAGAGGAATCAAAAGCTTAAGGGAGTCCAAAAAGTTAAAGTCAATGAACATTATGTGTCGGCTTTGTTTCAACATAAATTACCACCTATATGTAGTGACCCTGGTATGTTTACCGTTCCTTGCACCGTAGGAGACACCACATTTCCTAATGCTATGCTTGACTTAGGTGCATCGATAAATGTACTTCCATATTCATTATACAAATCTTTGAAATTGGGTCCTTTAGTTAAAACGGGGGTGGTAATACAATTAGCCGATCGTTCTAATGCTTACCCTAAGGGGGTTGTTGAGGATGTCCTAGTAATGGTGGACAAACTCATTTTCCTCGCCGATTTTTATGTGCTTGAAATGGAACATGATTCACATGCGACCCCTATACTTTTAGGTAGGCCATTTTTGAAAACCACAAGCACTAAAATCGATGTGTGTAATGGTTCACTCACTATGGAGGCTAATGGTCAAGTGGTTAATTTTAACATCTATGATTCAATGAAATATCCACGTGACGACCATTATTCTTCTTATATGATTGATGTTTTGGAGCCAATAGTGCAAGATGTGTTCAACCTAGAAGGAGAAGATGACTTGATTGTGGCTATTGATAATAGCTTATATTGTAATGATTTGGATCTAACTCTTTCTAGTGACTTGCAAGAAGTTGTGGCTTCCTTATCCAAGATGGAGACTTCACCTATTATGTCATCTTTTTCTAAACCACTAACTTTGCCTCGTAAGAAATTGTTACCTTCAGTTGTGCAGGCACCCGTGGTACTAGTAGAAAAAACACCTACGGCGTCGCTTTAATTACGTCGGTTTTAAACATATGCGACGCGAAAATGAGTTTTGCATCGTTTTTTTCTCAAAACGACGCATTTACGAGAAGTATTTGCGTCGGTTTTCTTGCAAAAACGACGTATTTGCGCAAAAACGTCGGTATTAACTACATAACCGACGTATTTAATTAATTTTTTTGCGTCGCTTATACTTAATAAACGACGCCATAGACAACTATCAATTGCGTCGAAATTAAAATAAAACTGATGCATAATAATTTCATAAATATAGAAAAGGGTAAATTTTCCATTCATTATATACTCCGTACATTATTTGTGATATTTAATAATAATTTCATAATATAAAAAACAGACTCATCTCTACAGGTGTGCACTAGCTTAGCCAACAGATGCGTCTATAACTGAATAACCTTTTTTGGGTCAATTATTTCATGATGATAAAGGAAATGACATAACTAATACTCTTTATAGCTGACCACTTATCGTAGAATATATTAATCGACAATAAACCCCCTAAAGATACAATCGACCCCTTAACAAGTACTCCACTCCCTAGTCCGTAGTCCGTAGTTCGTAGCCACTTACTCCGTATTAGTTATTTCGTGTTAATTCCTCACACTCAGCTCTAATAATAATATACCATCGGTTCTAATAATAATCCTACTTAAAACCTCCATTTTGTATTCTCGAATTACATTCACTCTCACAATCTGCTCCCAGCCTCGCCTCGCCTCGCTTCGCCTTGCCAAAAAACTATCTGCTCACCAGCCTCGCCTCGTTTCTTTGTTGCTAAGTGCAGTTGCCAACCTCCGTCGTCGATTGTGGTACGTTTCAACCCCCTTTTCTATACTTTGCGAAATCTTTTTTTTTTTTTAAGTTTGTTATGATTTTATCAACATTTGTTCATCTTTTATAAAGTTAATTAGAATTCGAATTCACAGAGTGAGAATATGTCTAGTTTTAATATTAGGGTCAATATCGATTTGTGGATTTTTTTATTCAAATTTGATTTAGGGTAATGTATGGTAGTAACTAATGTAATAAGAGTATAATTTAGGTTGATCATGATATTGTAAATCTGTAATACATTTCACTTCCTTTTTTTCTTGATCCCGACCTTTCTTTTTTTGGACTACTTAAAATGAATTTTTGCTAATGTTTTGTTATCAGATCCTTGTTTTAAGTTTGATTTGTGATGTTAGATTTATGTTGAGTTAGAAATTGTGGGTAAAATCCGAATTAGGGTTCATGTACGGAATAATATATGCTTGAAGTTACTTTAATTTAATTTGCTAGTTGAAATTGCTATGATATATTGATGTTTGTATTTAAGGTGAAACATTAAATTTGAGCAGCTTATTGTTTAGACTATCTTGTACGGAGTAGTTCAGTTCAGTTAGATTATCCCTCATAGAAACTGATCTGCCAGTTGATGATGGTGGAATATTTGTTGGCATGTGCTTAGTTGAATACTAGAAAGGTTCACTTCCTTTTCTTTTCTCTTGATTAGTTATTATTCTCAAATGAAGTGTTTGTTGGTCCGTGTTTGATTGAACTGCACCACAAAGCCTCATTTGCATTACAACCATTTTCTAGTCCATGTTTTATGAGCTGGCAACTTAGTCATTCAAGCAGGGCACCATTGATTCACCCACATCATCAAACTCCTTACCATTCACTTACCCACGTGACACCCATTTGAGGGGAGGCAGTACACACTTTCCATGAGAAAAGACGTTAATATTGCATTTTTTTTTTGGAAAAGGCGAGTTATTTACATTTCAGTTTGGAGTCTATTTTACAAAATTTTATTCGTGTCTTTCGTTTCTCCCTTTTATCTTTCAAGAATCATAACTTTATCACTGGAATTGATTATAAAGCTTTTATCTTTGTGCCTTGATAGTTTAATTGGTGTACATAGAAGTTGAGAAGAGTGCAAGTAGATGGTTTTATCTACATATGTGATTATCTTGTGATAAATAGTATATTGGGTTGGTGGGATTTATGAGAAAAATAGTCAAACAGTGTTTAATTTAGCATACTAAGAGAAATAACACCAAATTTATCATAAGAGTGATTTCACTTATCTAGTACTGGGTATTTCTTATTTTATTTTATTTTACTTTGGTTTATTAGAAATCTATCCAAAACTCTCTTATGTGTTTTTGTCATTGTGTTATCACTCATTGTCTACATCCGTTGTTACCCTTGTGTTTTTATTCATTGTATTTAGTTGTGTAAGCACTAGACTAGTTTATTCGGTAAATTTCACTCTTACATTGACTCGTAGCTAGTTTTGTCCGTTGTTTCAATCTCTCTTATTATCACTTACTGCATTATTTAATAGCTATTTTATCTATTTAATGACTAGTAGAATCTTGTTATCAGTATTTTACATCAAACTACTTAACTATTTGTCTTGTTTGTTTAGATGTTATTTGCTAGATCACTAGAACACCTCACCCCCTACTAGATTCTTCACGCCCAACATGTTACTAATGACCACTGGTAAAGTTTTTCCTCATCTTACAATCCTCAATTGCACATATCTTCTAGTGGATGGATTTCATTATTTAGCTTCCAATATGATTCACAAGCTGTGGGATCTATTCTACGATATTTATGTCGGACTATGACTCTTTAAGTTGAGTGAGTTTCCTTATGTTCTTTTTTCTTCTTCTCTCTAGTTACTCGACCTTATTCTTAATTTGAACCTCTTCTTTTCAGGCAATGAGTACCGATTTCAATGCTCTTTACCAAAGACATCTATGCTAGGAAAGTCTATGACAATCAATTTCAAAGGGTATTTTATAGACAATCTCAGATCATAAGGTATTTTTCTACTAGTACATCTATTTATTCGTATTAAATTAAAATTGTCATCTTTTGTGCACAGTAACCATTGTTGTTGATTGTCGTCGAATCTATTTGGGATTGAACACATTACACAATGTATCCTTGACTCGCAACAAAGTATTTCTAAGGAATTGGCCATAAAAGTCGTGCTTCAAGTTGGTTGGAGATTGCATGGTGTTTATGGCGGAAGACGTGATTTCAGTAAAATAAACAAACTCACAATTAAAAGTGATTGAGGTAAGTAAGCTTCTAATTTTGATATTTTTTAAAACTATTTACTAGTTCATTTGAAAAATATTACTCCGTATTACTTATATAGCTTTTTAATAAATTTAGTGTCCCCAACAACCCGAAGATTATGAATATGGTTATTATGTCATGAAATGGATGTTTGACATAACGTTTTACTACAACCTTTTGTTTTTGTTATGGTTTAACCTCTTACTATATAATAGTATTGATTAATGTCGGTGATTGCAAATTCAACAATGTCAATTGAAGATATGAATATGGCTAGAGAGGTTTGGGTTGTCGATTGTTTAAAGAACTTGTAATATGCCATATCTATCTTAGTAACCTTGTCTGTTTGTGGGGTTATCATTTTGATATATTTTTAGATGCATTATTGTTGATACTATTATGTAATGAATGAAGTATTATGTTTAATTTGCACTTGATAAATTAGTGGTTGGTTGAAGTTTTGTTACAGAGATTTATTTTTTATTATTGGGAATTATTAGTGTTATGGGGGTTGTCGTAGAAATTTGGTAGCAAATACTCTGTATTTCATCGCCAAAAATGAAATTGCCTCATTTGATTCAACCGACACAAAAACGTCATTAATTGTGTCGCTTCTAGCAAAAATAATGCAAAACATACTTATCAATTGCGTCGGTTCTAAAAAAAATGATGCAAAATGCTTATCAATTGCGTCAGTTCTAGCACTTTTTGCGGCGGTTATTTGGGTACAAACCGACACATTAAATCAGTTTATGCGTCGTTTCTAAATAAGAACCGATGCAAAAGAGAATACTTTTTGCGTCGGTTTTAAAAACCGACGCAAGGCAAAAGCGTCCCCTTGATAGGCATCGCTTCAATAACGATGCAAAAAGGCCATTTAGAACCGACGCGATAGGGGGTTTTTCGACTAGATTAAAACCCTTGCCGGATCATTTGAAGTATGTGTTTCTAGGAGATGGTGAGACCTTACCCGCCATCATTTCTAACAAGCTCACGGAGGAGCAAGAGGCAAGACTAGTCGAGGTTCTTAAGGAGAATAAGTTAGCAATTGGATGGACTATAGCCGACATCAAAGGCATTAGTCCAACCACTTGTATGCATCACATTTTCTTAGAAGAAGATGCCAAACCGGTGAGGCAACCCTAAAGAAGATTGAATCCACTTATGATGGAGGTGGTGAAGAAAGAGATCTTGAAGCTCTTGCAAGTGGGTATAATTTACCCAATCTCGGATAGCAAGTGGGTGAGTCCCACACAAGTTGTGCCAAAGAAGAGTGGCGTGACGGTAGTAAAGAATCAACATGAAGAGTTGGTTCCCACTCGTGTTCAAAATGGGTGGCGAGTTTGCATTGATTACTGCTGACTCAATGCGGTGACTAGGAAGGACCATTTCCCTCTACCTTTCATCGATCAAATGCTAGAGAGTCTTGCCGGTAAGGCCTTTTATTGTTTTTTAGATGGGTACTCGGGCTATTTTCAAGTAGCAATTGCGCCCGAGGATCAAGAGAAAACCACATTTACATGTCCATTTTGTACTTTTGCATATCGTTGCATGTCATTTGGGCTATGTAATGCCCCCGCAACTTTTCAACGATGCATGGTTAATATATTTTCAGAATATGTAGAGAATTTCATTGAAGTTTTCATGGATGACTTTACCGTGCATGGTGACTCATTTGATAGTTGCTTATTTCATTTATCTCTTGTGCTTAAGAGATGTATTAACTCTAACCTTCTTCTTAATTCGGAAAAATGTCATTTCATGGTAGAACAAGGTATTGTCCTAGGTCATGTGGTTTCATTTAAAGGTATTGAGGTTGATAAAGCCAAAATTGACACAATTCAATCCCTTCCTTATCCAACTAATATGCGTGAAGTTCGTTCTTTCCTTGGTCATGCAGGTTTCTATAGGAAATTTATCAAGGATTTCTCTAAAATGGCTTCACCATTATGCAAGTTGTTGCAAAAGGAAGTGGATTTTGAGTTCAATTTGGCATGCAAGGAGGCATTTGACAAGTTGAAGGAGAAGTTAACGTCGGCACCGATTATCAAAGCTCCGGATTGGTCACTCCCTTTTGAACTCATGTGTGATGCGAGTGACTATGCCATTGGTGTCGTTTTGGGTCAAAGAGTTGAAAGGTTACCTCATGTGATTTACTATGCATCTTTGACCCTTAACGAGGCCCAAAAGAACTACTCTACTACCGAGAAGGAAATGTTAGCGGCAGTATTTGCTTTAGAGAAGTTCCGTTCTTACTTACTTGGTACCAAGGTGGTGGTTTACACCGATCACACCACTCTGAGGTACCTGATGACAAAGAAGGATGCCAAACCGAGGCTCATTTGATGGGTTCTATTGTTGAGTGAATTTGACTTAGAGGTCAAAGATAAGAAAGGAGCCGAGAATGTGGTCGCGGACCACTTAAGTCAATTTGTGAATCAAGATAGGCTAGTGGAGCCTATTCGAGGTTCATTTCCCGATGAAACACTCTTTGCTCTTACTTCCGTTCTTCCTTGATATGCAAACATTGTTAACTTTCTCGTTTCCAATGAATTTCCTACAGGTTTTTCAAAATCCCAAAAGGTGAAGATTCGTAGTGATGCTAAATACTATGTTTGGGATGATCCTTACCTATGGAAACATTGTGCAGACCAAATAGTACGGAGGTGTGTTCCGAAGAGTGAGGTGAGCTCTATCTTTGCCTTTTGTCATTCATATGCTTGTGGAGGCCATTTTGGAGCTAGACGTACCGCTCGAAAGGTACTAGATTGTGGTTTTTATTGGCCTAGCTTGTTTCGTGATGCTCATGGCTTTGTTAAGAATTGTGACAATTGCCAAAGGAGCAGTAACATTTCACGTCAAAATGAGATTCCTCAAACCCCTATGATTTATTGTGAAAATTTTGATGTATGGGGTATTGATTTTATGGGTCCATTTCCCGTGTCTCATGGGTATTTGTATATTCTCCTTGCTGTTGATTATGTCTCGAAGTGGGTGGAAGCTAAACCCACTAGGAGTAACGATTCTAAGGTTTAAGATTTTGTGAAATCTAACATTTTTTCTAGGTTCGAAATTCCCCGTGCTTTGATAAGTGATAGAGGAACTCATTTTTGCAATAGGACGGTGAGCACATTGTTGAAGAAATACTTTGTTACTCACAAGGTGTCCACCGCTTATCATCCTCAAACCAATGGGCAAGCCGAGGTATCTAATCGAGAGGTGAAATCTATCTTAGAAAAGACGGTAAACCCAAATCGGAAAGATTGGAGCATGAGGCTCGATGATGCTTTATGGGCCTATAGAACGACTTATAAGACTCCGATTGGTATGTCACCGTATCGATTAGTCTTCGGTAAGTCTTGTCACCTCCCGGTTGAACTTGAGCACAAGGCATATTGGGTGGCGAAAAATTTGAATATGAGGATGGATGAATCGGGCGTGTATCGGAAAATGCAACTACAAGAGCTCGAGGAGATTAGGAACGAGTCATATGACAATGCCGTGATACTTAAAGATCGAACCAAAGTGTGGCATGATAAAATGTTGGCTCGGAAAACCTTCACCGTGGGACAAAAAGTGTTGCTTTTTATGTCCTGTCTTCGGTTATTCCCGGGAAAATTGCGATCCCGGTGGGTTGGTCCATTTGAAGTCACTCAAATATACCCACATGGAGCTGTCGAGATTCGTAGTTTTTCTACGGATAAGATTTTTAAAGTGAACGGACATCGTCTTAAGCCGTATTATGACGGGTTTCAGAAGGATATAGTCGAGGAAATCGACATTTCCGAACCGATCTATGAAGATTGAATCCGTTCGCTTTACGTCGAGCCACGACGTTAACTAAGGCGCTTTTCGGGAGGCAACCCGTCTTTTCTTTTCTTTTATTTCTTTAATTTTTCATCTTTTTATTTATTTCCTGTTATTTTAGAATAATTTTTAATTTTTCTAATTAATTTCGTTTTCCTAATTTGTAGGTACGATTCTCGGATACGAAATCGACGTAATTCGATTTCATAACTCCAGTAAAAAAAAATTATCGCAAATAAAATTGATGACCGAGCTATCAATGTCGAAAATTGAATCGACTTGCAGTTGAACAGCAGCAGCTATCACAACATCAACAGTAGCATATTCCGGCAGCTGGGCGCGGCCCCAAACACTTCTGGCAGGGGACACCAATCAGGAGCTTTAGATTGGGTCGTTGGTCGTAGTAATTCCACCGCTGGACGCGGATTTCACCTCCGCTGGGCATGACCAATACTAGCCGCTGGCAACGGTTGTTTTAGCAGTGGCTGCTGCTTGTGTTGTTGCCGCGGTGCTGTTGCCGTGCTACTGAAGTTGTTGACAGTCGTTGTTTGTCGTGGCAGCTGATGGTACTGGAGATGGTGGTACGTGCTGTTGTATTGACCGGAGCAGTGGTGGTTTGTCTTAGTGTTGGCCTGTTGCTGACTTGTTGTTTGTGATGGGTGCTACTGCTGTTGTTCGATGTTCGTCGTGGTGGTTAATGGGTCTAAATAGGGGGTTCGTGTATGGTGGGCCGAATTGGTGTTTGCTGAATGCTGGGTTGATACTATGTTGTCAGGTAAGTCGTTATTCCTTGTTCTCTTATTTTATTTTTATTTTTCATTCATCTTCTTTACCTTCTTCCTCTATTCCACACCTTTTTACAATTTTTTCTCCCAAAATCTCATCAAAACTCATTCAATTTGAATCAAATTTGTCCCAAATTACTTCAAAATCACTTTCTTATCATTACTCATTGCAATTCTTATCATTTGAACACATAATTTTGCCCAAAAAGTCAAAAAAATCAAGTTTTTCTACCCTTGGATGTCAAAATCCGACATTGATTTTTTTTTTTCTGATTTTTTACTAATTGAGTCAAGTTCGATCTTAATCAACGCAAGCAAGGAGGACATTCGTTCATTGTTTCAAATTTCAAGAGGTATAATTTTCATATTCTTCTTCCAATTCCTTGAAATTTTACCTCTTACCCATTAATTAGTAGCTTGAATTTTGCTTATTCTTGCTCAATTTTGGGTTTTCTTCTCCTCCTTGTGTTATTTGAATCACTTTGTGTCATTGATATTTTTGTATGATGGTGTAAAAATTAGAGTGATTGAATTAGTGAATTGTGGATTATATTGAAAAAAAAATTGAGTGATTTGTGAGTGAGGATTTTATTGATCACTACTTGAGAAATGGGGAGAGCTAAAAGAAAAAATTACTCCACTACTGTTTCTACACCACCACCAAAGAAATCCAAAACCACTACTAAAAAAGTTCAACCCAAACCCGTCCATCCTAAACACATTCCCGTCACCAAACCGTCTTGGTTAACTAAAGCTCAAGACCCAATTTGGGATAGGTTATCTAAGAAGGAGATGAGGGGAACTCGATTTCTTTGTCGTTCTACTCTTGAGAAATTGGGGATGCTTGATGTCATGACCAAGCTAATGAAAAATGTGGGTTTAGAAGAATTTATGGAGAAGGAAGCTCATACTTATCGGAGGTATACACTTGAGTTCTTTTCCACCATATCGATTTCTAAAAAAAGCACTAAACTTGTACCCGCAATTAGCTTCCAATTGAATGGTAAAGCTCATGAGTTGACTTATGCGAAGTTGAAGGAAGCTTTTGGTATTCGGGATATGTGTGAAAAGGAGTATGTGGGGGTGAGAGAGAGAGAGAGAGAGAGGGAAGAGGTTACACGTTGCTTTTGGTTGGTAAATCGTGTGAGTTGAGTTCGAGTATTCCTAACCCATGTCTTCGACTTGCTCATCGTCTGATTGTCAACTCATTTCTTTGTAAGGGGGAGCCTAATAAGCTTCCCCACTCTCATTTCGGTTACTTGAGGGCTATGATGCCGGATGGCGAAGGTGTTCTCGATTGGGTTGCTCTTTTTGTTACATCTAGCATAACTGTGGGTACTAAGGATGGGGGGGATTATAAATGGTGGTGGGTTAGTCACTCTCATTATGAATTACTTGAATATTGAGGTGGCGGAGGGGGAGAATCTGTTACTTGATAATTGCCTCTTTGATATTCCTTGTTTGATTCACGCTAAGATGTTACGATCTCGCATGAAGGTAAAAGGGTCTTATTATTATCGTTGGGGAAAGAATCATGATTCTTATCTTCAATTGCCTAGACCCGAGGATGATCCTTTGGTCTATGGGGAAGTTTCGGAAGATTTCTTTGTTCCCCGGGATCGTGACATTAAAAATGATGATGATGAGGAGGAGGAGGAAGAGGGAAGTGATGACGATGTTGAGAGTGACGAAGATGAGAGTGATGAGGATGGTCAAGCTCGTGAAAAAGGAAAAGGAGCACGGGTGATGAATAATAGTGTGGATGAAGAGAGAAGTCGTGAGAAGAATAAGAGTGTGGATGCTTTATAGGGGGCAAATAATGAGTTAAAAGTGGATCGAGAAGTTTGGTTCACAACAATAGATGCTTGGCGTGCCTCGACCGACGCTATGATACTTGACATGCGTGCACGGTTGGAGGAGACTCATGCCGCTACTTTGGAGACTAGAGACTTGATGAGAACAATGTCTCGTGTTCTCTTAGCACGGTTCCCGGACAGTCGACCACCATCGTCCGAGATCCTTGCCGAGATTGAGGGGCAAGCTACCACCTCTAAGGAAGATGACACCGGGGATTCCCCCGACACTTGATTGATTGGTATGTTCTTTCTTCTCATTTTCTATGTCTTTTTCTTTAATTTTCCTCACATTGAGGACAATGTGGAGATTAAGGGTGGGGAGTGGAATATACTTGTATATATGTTATTTCATATTTTCAAAAAAAAAAAAAAATTCGAAAAAAAAAGAAACTCGGCTAGGTGAAAACTCGCAAGGGCGAGCACCTAGGCAAAAATGGGTATATGGCCGAGGACGAAGTAAAAACCCGAAAGGGCGCTCCGGGTAAAATGAAGAAAAAAGAAGTGTGCCATGAGATTAGAAGTGAAGAATAAAAGCTAAATCGAAAACCCGCAAGGGTGGGCGGTTTAGGCAAAATGAGGGATTAGGAAAAAAAAGAAATCATTATTTTGATTACTATTTTTGCTATTTCTCCATGATTCGGGAGTCATAAGGAGGTTAGAAGGGTGATTCAGGTTTAGGATCATCTTAGAGTTGGAGTGATAAGTGGATGTCAAGTAAATGTTTTTATTTGTCAACCGTTTTTCTGTAGTTGGTGTTGTGATTTTTTGTGTGTGAGCGGGCATTGATTGTAGTATGGTCTTGGTTAATAGGTTATTTTATTTCTGATAAGTGTCATTTGTAGTGCCTATTTCGTAGTGTTTTGGTCCCTTTTTCCTTGTGGAATCGCTCCTTTGGAGCGATTCATGGGCTTCTTATGCTTCCTTTAGATCGTTTCAGGTTCCCGAGACCAATTTGGAAGAGTTGGAGCGATTCCGACTCAATACATACACATTTTGGAGCCAACGAGATAAAGGAACGATGACTCGAGACCTTGGAATCGACCCTGAGACCTTGGGACCCAATCCTGAGCCTCCGAGACCCGATCCCGAGTCCCGAGAATCGGTGGGAAGCCCATGAGATACAAGGAGGGATCCTAGAGCTCTTATTGGAGGCATACAAGACCCTTCCCGGTCGGGATAATGGCCTTCCCGATCGGGAAGGGATGCATATTTAGAAGCGCCACTGTGGGTCCTTCCCGTTCGGGTTGAATCCTTCCCGATCGGGAAGACAGAACCCTTCCCGATCGGGAAGATCCGTCCCGATCGGGATGGGCTACAGCTCACCCACACTTCTTCTTTTCTTCTCCTTCATTCTTGTACCCATATATATACTCCCTTCTTGTAATCTAATCTTATGTTATCTTAGGCTATCTCCTTAAAACCCTAGACTACTTTAGGTTAGATTAGATTAGATTAGTCGGTAATTAGTAGTTAATCCTAGTTTAGTACTTGTATTATTGGATCTCTTGAAGAATCCATCCAAGATTGACAACCTTGGTGGATGAATTTGGGTTTTCTTATATGCAAGTGTTCTCCTTTTTCATTCTCTTGTTAGTATGGTACAATCCTCTTCTCCTTTTACTCCTAATCCTTTATTATTCATTAAAGTTTGCATCTTTAGTTGTTAGTTTTGTTCTTGTTCATTGTTATTACTAGTTTGTTTATGTATGTTTGTTTTCTTATGTTAGATCTTCTTGTTCTTGTTAGTTTTAGTTGGATTATGTTAGAGTAGTGTTCTTTCTAGGGTTAGTAGGGTGATTAGGGTGTTAATTGGGTGATTAAGGGTTGGTTAGAGATGTTGGTGGAAGATTTGGGTTTCCTCTTGTTTGATGCACATCACATGTTTGTTGAATTGATTGATTGACTAAGTATGTACGAATGCTTGTTTTCTTGCCTTTCTTTGTGGGTGTTAGTTTGTTGTGGGTTCGGTCTCCTCATTAAGTTGCGAGAGCCCGGTGAGGACGACCCCTAGGTCTTTCTAAGTAGCGAGAGCCCGGATTCGACCTAGGCCCATAGCGCGCTAGAACCCCGTTTGTGTTGTGTATCGCCGAGATGGGTTCTAGGTGGAACCTCTAGGTGAGTCTAAGTTGCGAGAGCCCGGACCAACCTAGATCACCCTACTACCTCCTTCGCTCTAGTCCTCCCTTGACCATTCCGTTACCCCTTTGACCCCGACCTAATCCTAGCCCGTTCTCCTTAGTTGTTTCTCCTTAGACTTCGTCTTAGTCTAGTCTTCTTCCCTCCTTACTATTCTTAGCTTAGCTCGTTGACTTAGTCTAATATTTGGGCTAACTTAGTCTAGACGCCTCTTACCGTCCCCGTGGATTCGACCCGACTTACCCTATCTACCCTAGTTAGGTTATCCGGTTATATTATTGACGGTTGGGACGTGACGAATCCCTTACCATCAATTTGGCGCCGTTGCCGGGGACGGTGCTAGTTTGGACTTTGTTTTCCTTTTTGCTTGACTTTGACTTTGTCTTTGTGTTTGTGTTTTCTTTTTTTATTTTGTTACCTTGCTTCTTGTGTGTGTGGTTTACTTCTCTCTTGTCTAGTGCCCAAAAAGCACTAGACTTCTCACGTTTGTTCTTAGTCTACAGTTTGTGCTTAGAGGTGGTGATTATCTTCTTCTTGCAACTCAGAGCCGCTTAAACGGACGATTGCTAGAATGAGCGGTTTCCAACCGGGTATGGGCTACGATTTTCGAGTGAGCATGGGGTTTGATCTAAACTCCACACACTCGGGAGCCGATATGAGCTACCACTCTTCTCCTATGAACCAAGGGTATGACCTGACGTCCCCCTACCACTATCAAGCTTCTTGGGGTAATCAAGATGGGTATGATCCTCAAGAGTATGAAAACGGCTACCAACAAGTGGACGATTATCATTCCTACGATCATGGTGGCTATTACTCAAGCTATGATTGTGAACCCACCATGTTCGATCAAGATCCACCTTATGGAAGCCAAAACCCACAATATTACCCTCCACCCCAACCACAATATGAACCCTATGACCCACAATACTACCAACCACCTCAACCCCACTACCAACAATATGATGCCCCACCCTATGGGCATCATCAAGATTATCAAGGAGCCTTACAAGACTCCTATGATCACCAATTGTCCAACTTGGAGTTGTGTCATTCGATTCTTCAAACGCAAAGGAGCTTTCAAGAAACGGCCATTCAATTAAAAAAGGAACAAGATGATTTAATGGTCCAAATGCGAAGGGCAAACGAGGCGAGGAATGCTCAATTAAATGCATTATCGGTTCAAGCCGTAATGTCTTTATCCCGAGCATCGTATTTAGATGGAGGGTGCCCACTTGAGAAAGAGGAGCAACCGAATTACGAAGCCGCCGATGTAGTTCCCTTTGATAGTGAGATTTGCTTTGAAGAACCTCAATCGTCTACCCAAAAGGAGACGAATGAGGAGATGACTCTTGGTGAAGGCATCGTTGGTGAAGAATTGGAGGAGGATAGTGAGTGGGATGGTTTGGTGGAGTTTGTAGAGTTGTTGGGTGAAATTGTGAGCCTCGAGTTGCCCTTGTCCGAGAATGTGGATAAGCATCTAGAGCCCCTAGAAAGTGAGCCAAGCAATGACTTGGAGGAGATTGAAATCGCCGGTAGAAGTTTCCATCCTATCCTCCAAGATAATGTGGGGCCAAGTGATGAAGATGGGGAGCCACAACTTGAGGAAAGTGTGGGGGTGTGCAATGAAGAGATGGGGCCAAAACCGCTCTTTGTGCCTCGATTCTTGGAGATGAAGCTTGCTTGTGATTGGAGGCAATGCTTAGGGAAGAAGAGATCGGTGAAGCTCGTAGGATGGAGAGACCCCGGAGACTACTTTGAAGATGATGTCGGGTCTTGGGAATCCTACTTCTTGCCTCCTCCTTGGAGGCCGTGGAGGTCGGTTAAGCTCGAGTGCTTCTTGGGCCTTCACTATGATGTCGGTAGCGCGTTCGACTTGCTCCTCCATGTCCTTGAGGGCTATGATTGAAGAATGGAGTCCACCATCCTAGGTTTGACGGAGTTCCTAAAGAACCGTCATGTTGTATATTCCCTCTTCCTCTTCTTTAGAGTACTTGTTCTTGTATTTGTGATTTTTGTTTCTAGGACTCTTTTGTTTTTGTGGGATTCTTGTAATTGTTTTGGTTTTTTGATGAGCGATGTGAGGGAGTGAATTTGATGTATATTTTGAGTTTATTGTGATAGGTGAAGTGAAGGTGACTCCTAGAAAGGAGTGGTCGATGATGAAGTTTGGTTTGCGAGCGAGGAAGTCGGTTTTTGAAGCTTATGATAAGCTTTTGGGCTTGGGGAAGCAAAGAAGACTCATCCCGACCGGGAAGAGGGCTTCCCGACCGGGAAGGATGAGGAATCCCGACCGGGAAGGAGCCACCCCGGTCGGGATGAAGGTGCAGAAATTGGAGCTCACTGGAGTGCGTTCCCGATCGGGATGAGAGCTTCCCGATCGGGAAGGGTTCACCAACCCGATCGGGACCATCCATCCCGACCGGGATGGTCCCTTTGTTTCCACCCATCCATTATGCCCCCTCCCAACCTCCCTACTCCTCCTTACTCCTATCATATGACCCGTACACCTCACTTACGCGCCGAGATCCACATCAAATCCCACGCCCTACCATTACTACCCCAACCATGCGGTTTTATCAAGCTTGAAGGAGGATGACAATGAAGACAAAAAGCAAGCGCCTTTATTGATCTATGAGACGATGGAGAGACTAAGTTGCTAACCTATGGTATGACAACTATCCTTTCTTTTCCGTCTTTTATTGCTTGTTTTCCTTTGTTCACTCCCCTTCCCTTATCATTTGTGTCATGGAGGCCTTCGAGGCCTTGCTAGTGGTTGCTCCCGACTTTTGATGACGTGACTACATCGAGAGTCATTTCAAAATCCAAAATGTTTACAAGATTTTCACTTTCTTTTTGAGGATTTAGTCGGATTTAGGCGGAATCCGGGCTAGGTGACTTGATTACACCTAGCCCTCCCCTCCCATTTCCTTTTATTTCCTTCTTTTATTTCTTCCCCCATCCATATCTTTTTCTTGTCTCGGCCCATGGTGACTTGACTACACCCCGGCCGGACACCTTCTACCCATTTCTTCACTTTATTTTTGATTTTTAGCTTTATTTTCGTAGTTTCTTTTCTTTTTCTTTTGTCTCTCCGCACCCTACGATCGAGCATGAGGACATGGCTCGATTTAAGTGTGGGAGAGCGATATTCTAGTATAGTTAGTTTTATTTTCTTAGTTTTTCCAAAAAAATCTTAAAAATCCCTAAAAATTCGAAAAATTATCACAAAAATCAAAAAGATTTTTCTTTTGTGTGTTTTCCCTTTTTGTCCTTGTGTCGTGTCTTTGTCATATTGTGCGTGTTTTGCCTCCCTTTTTCCTTATAGGTCGCTTATTCACCGCTAGCTTTGGAGAGCTTTCAAGACACTCGGTAACATCTTTTCAACCCTTTTCCCTCTTTGTTTCTTGTGGAGTTTGGAGGAGATATGCGTTGTGGTGTGCTCGGGTGGAGCTTTGTAAAGTTTGTGGAGGATTGGTTGCTCATTTGGAAGTTCGGGGTGGTGTTTGTTTTGTATGTTTTCGTTTTGTTTTGTTCTTGTTATGTTGCTTTTGTTTATTTTTCTTTCGTTTGTTTTCGTCGTGTCTTCATTTTGTGTGTGTTGTGTGTCTTGTGTGTAAATGTTTTCGAAAACCCGGTTTAGAGGCTAGTGTGTGAGTGTGTACTTTCCCTTTTTAGTAGTGTGAATCGAGTCTTGGGCTTTAGCCTAGTAGAATGACCCTAAATCAATGAATTCGTTGGTCCTTTACCTTGAGTCCACCTAGCTTACTAGGAATTTACTATGGGATTTGCACTTTTGACCATTATGACCACCCACGGTGTGAAAAGGCCTTGGTTACCGAGTCTCGTCCCCTAGGTGACCGTGTTTAGGGTTGTTTGATTAGTTTAAGTTCTCCACTTTTTGTGGGTTTGAAGGGAAAGTGCGCTCCCGACTTACCCATTTCCCTACCTTCTACACATTTACACACAATAAACTGCAAATTGTTGATTCTCTCGTTCTTGTTACACAATGAAATGCCAAATCTTGCCAAAAGGGCAAAGAAAAGAAAAAGAAAGAAAAAAATGAAAGAAAGAAAAGAATTGAAGAAAAAGAAGAGGGGCACAAAAGCCAAAAAGAAAATAGAAAAGAAGAAAAAGAATGGCATGGCAAAACAAAACAAAAACGTCGAAAAGAAAGAAAATGCCAAAAGAAAACCCGTCTCACAAAAAGAAATCCCCACAAAAATAAGCCTTTTTCCGAATTTTGTCGTGAAGAGCCTACCAAAGGACCGAGTCCCGAGGAAGGATGATAGCGGCATTAGTCGGTCTTCCCTCATTTTGCATATTTCCATCTTTTTACTTGGACTAGTTAGGCGGTCTTGGACACGGGACGACCCTCTTGGCTCACGCTGAAGAGGGCGGGGTCTCACTTACCTACAGTGTCGACTAACACCGTGGTTCTTCACTTTTCCACTCCACCGATCGTTCCGTAGTACGTTTTTAGAAAGTTAGGAGGACCTAGGTAAGTTACCAACGTTTTTGTTGCTTTATCGTCATACTATTAGGGTTTAGTCCACCTTGGTTTGTATTGCTAGCTTGGGAACGTTGTCACTTACCTCGAGTCCTAAACCGGTGCTTCTTTCACCGCTTGTTTGAGGGAAGCGGTATTTCTTTTGTTTTGGGTGCAACCGATTATGTGTTTGTTTGTGTGTTTGTTTGTTTATGTGTTTTGTGGCCGGTTGCATCCACAGTTTTGTCGCAAGACCCAACTTGCCTTGTGGAGTGCACTTGTCCTCTAAGTGCACTCGCGTGATTTGAAGGGGCGTAGGGTGCGCTAATACCCACTCGGATAGTTTAGTAGTAGTATGTGCTTACTCGAGGGCAAGTAAGGGTTAAGTGTGGGGGAGTTGATAAGTGTCATTTGTAGTGCCTATTTCGTAGTGTTTTGGTCCCTTTTTCCTTGTGGAATCGCTCCTTTGGAGCGATTCATGGGCTTCTTATGCTTCCTTTAGTTCGTTTCAGGTTCCCGAGACCAATTTGGAAGAGTTGGAGCGATTCCGACTCAATACATACACATTTTGGAGCCAACGAGATAAAGGAACGATGACTCGAGACCTTGGAATCGACCCCGAGACTTTGGGACCCAATCCCGAGCCTCCGAGACCCGATCCCGAGTCCCGAGAATCGGTGGGAAGCCCATGAGATACAAGGAGGGATCCTAGAGCTCTTATTGGAGGCATACAAGACCCTTCCCGGTCGGGATAATGGCCTTCCCGATCGGGAAGGGATGCATATTTAGAAGCGCCACTGTGGGTCCTTCCCGTTCGGGTTGAATCCTTCCCGATCGGGAAGACAGAACCCTTCCCGATTGGGAAGATCCGTCCCGATCGGGATGGGCTACAGCTCACCCACACTTCTTCTTTTCTTCTCCTTCATTCTTGTACCCATATATATATACTCCCTTCTTGTAATCTATTCTTATGTTATCTTAGGCTATCTCCTTAAAACCCTAGACTACTTTAGGTTAGATTAGATTAGATTAGTCGGTAATTAGTAGTTAATCCTAGTTTAGTACTTGTATTATTGGATCTCTTGAAGAATCCATCCAAGATTGACAACCTTGGTGGATGAATTTGGGTTTTCTTATATGCAAGTGTTCTCCTTTTTCATTCTCTTGTTAGTATGGTACAATCCTCTTCTCCTTTTACTCCTAATCCTTTATTATTCATTAAAGTTTGCATCTTTAGTTGTTAGTTTTGTTCTTGTTCATTGTTATTACTAGTTTGTTTATGTATGTTTGTTTTCTTATGTTACATCTTCTTATTCTTGTTAGTTTTAGTTGGATTATGTTAGAGTAGTGTTCTTGCTAGGGTTAGTAGGGTGATTAGGGTGTTAATTGGGTGATTAAGGGTTGGTTAGAGATGTTGGTGGAAGATTTGGGTTTCCTCTTGTTTGATGCACATCACATGTTTGTTGAATTGATTGATTGACTAAGTATGTACGAATGCTTGTTTTCTTGCCTTTCTTTGTGGGTGTTAGTTTTTTGTGGGTTCGGTCTCCTCATTAAGTTGCGAGAGCCCGGTGAGGACGACCCCTAGGTCTTTCTAAGTAGTGAGAGCCCGGATTCGACCTAGGCCCATAGCGCGCTAGAACCCCGTTTGTGTTATGTATCGCCGAGATGGGTTCTAGGTGGAACCTCTAGGTGAGTCTAAGTTGCGAGAGCCCGGACCAACCTAGATCACCCTACTACCTCCTTCGCTCTAGTCCTCCCTTGACCATTCCGTTACCCCTTTGACCCCGACCTAATCCTAGCCCGTTCTCCTTAGTTGTTTCTCCTTAGACTTAGTCTTAGTCTAGTCTTCTTCCCTCCTTACTATTCTTAGCTTAGCTCGTTGACTTAGTCTAATATTTGGGCTAACTTAGTCTAGACGCCTCTTACCGTCCCCGTGGATTCGACCCGACTTACCCTATCTACCCTAGTTAGGTTATCCGGTTATATTATTGACGGTTGGGACGTGACGAATCCCTTACCATCAATTTGGCGCCGTTGCCGGGGACGGTGCTAGTTTGGACTTTGTTTTCCTTTTTGCTTGACTTTGTCTTTGTGTTTGTGTTTTCTTTTTTTATTTTGTTACCTTGCTTCTTGTGTGTGTGGTTTACTTCTCTCTTGTCTAGCGCCCAAAAAGCACTAGACTTCTCACGTTTGTTCTTAGTCTACAGTTTGTGCTTAGAGGTGGTGATTATCTTCTTCTTGCAACTCAGAGCCGCTTAAACGGACGATTGCTAGAATGAGCGGTTTCCAACCGGGTATGGACTACGATTTTCGAGCGAGCATGGGGTTTGATCTAAACTCCACACACTCGGGAGCCGATATGAGCTACCACTCTTCTCCTATGAACCAAGGGTATGACCTGACGTCCCCCTACCACTATCAAGCTTCTTGGGGTAATCAAGATGGGTATGATCCTCAAGAGTATGAAAACGGCTACCAACAAGTGGACAATTATCATTCCTACGATCATGGTCGCTATTACTCAAGCTATGATTGTGAACCCACCATGTTCGATCAAGATCCACCTTATGGAAGCCAAAACCCACAATATTACCCTCCACCCCAACCACAATATGAACCCTATGACCCACAATACTACCAACCACCTCAACCCCACTACCAACAATATGATGCCCCACCCTATGGGCATCATCAAGATTATCAAGGAGCCTTACAAGACTCCTATGATCACCAATTGTCCAACTTGGAGTTGTGTCATTCGATTCTTCAAACGCAAAGGAGCTTTCAAGAAACGGCCATTCAATTAAAAAAGGAACAAGATGATTTAATGGTCCAAATGCGAAGGGCAAACGAGGCGAGGAATGCTCAATTAAATGCATTATCGGTTCAAGCCGTAATGTCTTTATCCCGAGCATCGTATTTAGATGGAGGGTGCCCACTTGAGAAAGAGGAGCAACCGAATTACGAAGCCGCCGATGTAGTTCCCTTTGATAGTGAGATTTGCTTTGAAGAACCTCAATCGTCTACCCAAAAGGAGACGAATGAGGAGATGACTCTTGGTGAAGGCATCGTTGGTGAAGAATTGGAGGAGGATAGTGAGTGGGATGGTTTGGTGGAGTTTGTAGAGTTGTTGGGTGAAATTGTGAGCCTCGAGTTGCCCTTGTCCGAGAATGTGGATAAGCATCAAGAGCCCCTAGAAAGTGAGCCAAGCAATGACTTGGAGGAGATTGAAATCGCCGGTAGAAGTTTCCATCCTATCCTCCAAGATAATGTGGGGCTGAGTGATGAAGATGGGGAGCCACAACTTGAGGAAAGTGTGGCGGTGTGCAATGAAGAGATGGGGCCAAAACCGCTCTTTGTGCCTCGATTCTTGGAGATGAAGCTTCCTTGTGATTGGAGGCAATGCTTAGGGAAGAAGAGATCGGTGAAGCTCGTAGGATGGAGAGACCCCGGAGACTACTTTGAAGATGATGTCGGGTCTTGGGAATCCTACTTCTTGCCTCCTCCTTGGAGGCCGTGGAGGTCGGTTAAGCTCGAGTGCTTCTTGGGCCTTCACTATGATGTCGGTAGCGCGTTCGACTTGCTCCTTCATGCCCTTGAGGGCTATGATAGAAGAATGAAGTCCACCATCCTAGGTTTGACGGAGTTCCTAAAGAACCGTCATGTTGTATATTCCCTCTTCCTCTTCTTTAGAGTACTTGTGCTTGTATTTGTGATTTTTGTTTCTAGGACTCTTTTGTTTTTGTGGGATTCTTGTAATTGTTTTGGTTTTTTGATGAGCGATGTGAGGGAGTGAATTTGATGTATATTTTGAGTTTATTGTGATAGGTGAAGTGAAGGTGACTCCTAGAAAGGAGTGGTCGATGATGAAGTTTGGTTTGCGAGCGAGGAAGTCGGTTTTTGAAGCTTATGATAAGCTTTTGGGCTTGGGGAAGCAAAGAAGACTCATCCCGACCGGGAAGAGGGCTTCCCGACCGGGAAGGATGAGGAATCCCGACCGGGAAGGAGCCACCCCGGTCGGGATGAAGGTGCAGAAATTGGAGCTCACTGGAGTGCGTTCCCGATCGGGATGAGAGCTTCCCGATCGGGAAGGGTTCACCAACCCGATCGGGACCATCCATCCCGACCGGGACGGTCCCTTTGTTTCCACCCATCCATTATGCCCCCTCCCAACCTCCCTACTCCTCCTTACTCCTATCATATGACCCGTACACCTCACTTACGCGCCGAGATCCACATCAAATCCCACGCCCTACCATTACTACCCCAACCATGCGGTTTTATCAAGCTTGAAGGAGGATGACAATGAAGACAACAAGCAAGCGCCTTTATTGATCTATGAGACGATGGAGAGACTGAGTTGCTAACCTATGGTATGACAACTATCCTTTCTTTTCCGTCTTTTATTGCTTGTTTTCCTTTGTTCACTCCCCTTCCCTTATCATTTGTGTCATGGAGGCCTTTCAGGCCTTGCTAGTGGTTGCTCCCGACTTTTGATGACGTGACTACATCGAGAGTCATTTCAAAATCCAAAATGTTTACAAGATTTTCACTTTCTTTTTGAGGATTTAGTCGGATTTAGGCGGAATCCGGGCTAGGTGACTTGATTACACCTAGCCCTCCCCTCCCATTTCCTTTTATTTCCTTCTTTTATTTCTTCCCCCATCCATATCTTTTTCTTGTCTCGGCCCATGGTGACTTGACTACACCCCGGCCGGACACCTTCTACCCATTTCTTCACTTTATTTTTGATTTTTAGCTTTATTTTCGTAGTTTCTTTTCTTTTTCTTTTGTCTCTCCGCACCCTACGATCGAGCATGAGGACATGGCTCGATTTAAGTGTGGGGGAGCGATATTCTAGTATAGTTAGTTTTATTTTCTTAGTTTTTCCGAAAAAATCTTAAAAATCCCTAAAAATTCGAAATTTTTTCACAAAAATCAAAAAGATTTTTCTTTTGTGTGTTTTCCCTTTTTGTCCTTGTGTCGTGTCTTTGTCATATTGTGCGTATTTTGCCTCCCTTTTTCCTTATAGGTCGCTTATTCACCGCTAGCTTTGGAGAGCTTTCAAGACACTCGGTAACATCTTTTCAACCCTTTTCCCTCTTTTTTTCTTGTGGAGTTTGGAGGAGATATGCGTTGTGGTGTGCTCGGGTGGAGCTTTGTAAAGTTTGTGGAGGATTGGTTGCTCATTTGGAAGTTCGGGGTGGTGTTTGTTTTGTATGTGTTCGTTTTGTTTTGTTCTTGTTATGTTGCTTTTGTTTATTTTTCTTTCGTTTGTTTTCGTCGTGTCTTCATTTTGTGTGTGTTGTGTGTCTTGTGTGTAAATGTTTTCGAAAACCCGGTTTAGAGGCTAGTGTGTGAGTGTGTACTTTCCCTTTTTAGTAGTGTGAATCGAGTCTTGGGCTTTAGCCTAGTAGAATGACCCTAAATCAATGAATTCGTTGGTCCTTTACCTTGAGTCCACCTAGCTTACTAGGAATTTACTACGGGATTTGCACTTTTGACCATTATGACCACCCACGGTGTGAAAAGGCCTTGGTTACCGAGTCTCGTCCCCTAGGTGACCGTGTTTAGGGTTGTTTGATTAGTTTAAGTTCTCCACTTTTTGTGGGTTTGAAGGGAAAGTGCGCTTCCGACTTACCCATTTCCCTACCTTCTACACATTTATACACAATAAACTGCAAATTGTTGATTCTCTCTTTCTTGTTACACAATGAAATGCCAAATCTTGCCAAAAGGGCAAAGAAAAGAAAAAGAAAGAAAAAAATGAAAGAAAGAAAAGAATTGAAGAAAAAGAAGAGGCACAAAAGCCAAAAAGAAAATAGAAAAGAAGAAAAAGAATGGCATGGCAAAACAAAGCAAAAACGTCGAAAAGAAAGAAAATGCCAAAAGAAAACCCGTCTCACAAAAAGAAATCCCCACAAAAATAAGCCTTTTTCCGAATTTTGCCGTGAAGAGCCTACCAAAGGACCGAGTCCCGAGGAAGGATGATAGCGGCATTAGTCGGTCTTCCCTCATTTTGCATATTTCCATCTTTTTACTTGGACTAGTTAGGCAGTCTTGGACACGGGACGACCCTCTTGGCTCACGCTAAAGGGGGCGGGGTCTCACTTACCTACAGTGTCGACTAACACCGTGGTTCTTCACTTTTCCACTCCACCGATCGTTCCGTAGTACGTTTTTAGAAAGTTAGGAGGACCTAGGTAAGTTACCAACGTTTTTGTTGCTTTATCGTCATACTATTAGGGTTTAGTCCACCTTGGTTTGTATTGCTAGCTTGGGAACGTTGTCACTTACCTCGAGTCCTAAACCGGTGCTTCTTTCACCGCTTGTTTGAGGGAAGCGGTATTTCTTTTGTTTTGGGTGCAACCGATTATGTGTTTGTTTGTGTGTTTGTTTGTTTATGTGTTTTGTGTCCGGTTGCATCCACAGTTTTGTCGCAAGACCCAACTTGCCTTGCGGAGTTCACTTGTCCTCTAAGTGCACTCGCGTGATTTGAAGGGGCGTAGGGTGCGCTAATACCCACTCGGATAGTTTAGTAGTAGTATGTGCTTACTCGAGGGCGAGTAAGGGTTAAGTGTGGGGGAGTTGATAAGTGTCATTTGTAGTGCCTATTTTGTACTGTTTTGGTCCCTTTTTCCTTGTGGAATCGCTCCTTTGGAGCGATTCATGGGCTTCTTATGCTTCCTTTAGTTCGTTTCAGGTTCCCGAGACCAATTTGGAAGAGTTGGAGCGATTCCGACTCAATACATACACATTTTGGAGCCAAAGAGATAAAGGAACGATGACTCGAGACCTTGGAATCGACCCCGAGACCTTGGGACCCAATCCCGAGCCTCCGAGACCCGATCCCGAGTCCCGAGAATCGGTGGGAAGCCCATAAGATACAAGGAGGGATCCTAGAGCTCTTATTGGAGGCATACAAGACCCTTCCCGGTCGGGATAATGGCCTTCCCGATCGGGAAGGGATGCATATTTAGAAGCGCCACTGTGGGTCCTTCCCGTTCGGGTTGAATCCTTCCCGATCGGGAAGACAGAACCCTTCCCGATCGGGAAGATCCGTCCCGATCGGGATGGGCTACAGCTCACCCGCACTTCTTCTTTTCTTCTCCTTCATTCTTGTACCTATATATATACTCCCTTCTTGTAATCTAATCTTATGTTATCTTAGGCTATCTCCTTAAAACCCTAGACTACTTTAGGTTAGATTAGATTAGATTAGTGTAGATTAGTCGGTAATTAGTAGTTAATCCTAGTTTAGTACTTGTATTATTGGATCTCTTGAAGAATCCATCCAAGATTGACAACCTTGGTGGATGAATTTGGGTTTTCTTATATGCAAGTGTTCTCCTCGCTCAATTCTCTTGTTAGTTTAGTAAATTTTTATCGTTTTCTTATATGAGTTGAGCATTATCGCACTAGTTAGTTCACTAGCTTGGCTTTAACCTCATATGACCATATCGGTTCCCACCTTCTACCTTGTTATCACCATCCTTGCCTCCCTATGTGATCTTAGCATGTTTTGTAAAAATTTAGAGGTTGATACCATACTAGATTGCGGGCATATTTCCATGAGTTGGAGTAGTTGAGCGTTTTCACATATATATTTCACATATACACACCTTTCCTAATTGAGCGATGAGTGCCTCCGTAAGTAGCCTATGTAAGGGTTTTTGGTTGAAAATGTGGTTTCTACATATTATGCTTGGTGAAGTTGTGCATTTGTTGATGGATTATTTTTCCTATTTCCCGTCTTGGAATCCGTTTCTTAGACTTGGTTTGATGTTCGCTATGACGGACTTGAGTATTTGGTTGCCTATTATTTGCTTTGAGCTGTTTCGGTATTATATTAGTTATTTTCTTACGGGTCTTGCTTGAGGACAAGCAAGGGTTCGGTTCGGGGGAGTTTGATGTGTCGTGTTTATATAACTTTATTCCCTCGATTCCGTTGTCTTTTCCGGTCGGAACGCGCTCTTTAGAGCCGTTTCTTCTAACATTTTGCTTTGAGTGAGTGTTTTTGTAGATTCTACATGATTTCAGGTCTTTATGTGAATTTACACTCATATCTGGTTAGAAGAACGATCCCGAGACAAAACCCGTGCTTCGAGACGTTTAGGCGAAGAAGAAATGAGAAGTGTCGATTCGTTGGGCCAAGGAAAGCGGCCCAATGCTTGTTTTAGTAGTGTTGTGCGCGCCAGCCTGCATGTGGCAGGCGGCCTGCTGGCCGGCCGGCATGACACAAGGGCATTTTTAGCTTCAATTTTTGGTGTGTCTCGGCCCCTGCATGTGGCAGGCGGCCTGCCAGCCGGCCGGCGCGACACGCAACTTATTTTCGCCTAATTTTGTATAACTAAGGATGCTTGTATCATTTCTTAGGATCACTTTTCATACTTAGTTTTACTTGAGAAGCTCGTGACTCTTAAGATTCTAGCACTCGGTTTTCACTCGGATTCGATTTCGGTAATCTCGTTTATGCAATTTTCAGTTTACGTTTCAATCTTCATCGTAAATTATTTAGTTCGTCGCAATTTTCTTTATTTGCAATTTGTTGTTTACTTTAGTTCGCTAGATTCTCGTTCGTTTGTTATTAGATTTATTTGCTTCACCTTTTTATCATGAATTCCATGTATGCGATTTATTGTTTCGTAATCATCATGCGTAGCTAATTTTCTCGCTAGGGTCGAAGGGGATCGATGGATTATTATACGATTATGTCGCTTTGATACTAAATTTATAAATATGCTAGTACCACCTTCGCGTGTTTTGTTTGTCGATTAATTTGTTAAAGGCCACAACATTTTAATATAGTTGGGAAATTCTAGTTCTTGTGCGAAAGCCGAATTAGGATTAGATCACGCGCGATTTGGTAGGGAGTCTAATAAGTTGCGAGAGCCCGTTAGATCCTTTCTAGGTTGACACGATTCGAGAGAACGTGTTATAGCCGACTAGCATGTTTATGTGTTTATTATTATGGTCGCATAATTATTGAACATCTATCGTGAACCCGTGACCTTAGTTCTCATCTCATTATTAGATTCGATTTTTATTATCGTTTTTAGGAGTCTTTTATATATTCTCAATCAATTAACCGTTTAGAGCATTTTAGAATCGCCATAGCTAATTGACGAAAATTGACTGTTTCCCTGTGGATTCGATACCTTGCTTGCCGCTATCTTCTAGTTAGTAGCATTAGGTTTATCTTGATTGGGTGAGACGACTTAACCCATATCAAATTTGGCGCCGTTGCCGGGGATATTAATATTGCCTATCACCTCGTCCTTCAGTTTAGGAGAATAGCTACGGCCGTTGCCGATGTTCCTATTTATATAGGCGGGTTAGTCACGCAATTAGCTGTTCGGTTGACCGCTTTTAACGAAGCGTATCATGATCCGGTCCAGGGCGAGATTACCCTTAGCCTTCGGTATTTGGCTTCTCTTAACTGGATTTCTTCTAGGCATCAGAATCGTTGGGCTTGGCTTATTCATGAGCAGGCGACCATTATTTTGCAAGCCGGGTCGGTTTTGTCACTTGAGGCTGATCAGCCTAATTATTTCTTACCCGTCGCTGCCCCTAGCTCTCTTCCCTCGTCGCATGCTGTTACCTATACTCGTCGCCCAACGAGCGAGCCTAGTACTTCCCAGCCCGCCTCTGAGCCCGGTCCTTCTCAGCCTGCTTCTGAGCCCCCCACCACTACTGCTTTTGAGCAGCCTCCTCCACCACCCCAGTACCGATCTGATTTCTTGGATGGAGCGCATGGAGTTGAGTGCCGGTTCGTCCCGTTCTGATTTGGATACTCTTCGCACGGAGACTCGTGCCGACACCGCTGCTACTCACGCTCGTCTAGATAGGTTATATGCTGATCAGTGCCTCGGGATGTATCCCGTATATGATGACTATGCTAGGCGTGCGGCTGTGCCACCACAGGGCCCTTACCCCTCGTACTTTTCGTGGCCCGTGGGTGGTTATACCGATCCTTCGATTCATGGCGGCTTCCATCTTCACACTGACTATTTCAGTGCCCCGACGGGCCCTGCTTTTGGAGCCGCTAGTGATTTTCAGGGAGGTGGTTGGTATACGGGTGGTGCATCTGGCTCCGGGACTACTCTAGATGATTATATGGAGGATGATGATTTCGGTGATGATGATGATTTCGGTGATGATGATCAGTAGCGGATTGCTGATTCCGCTACCTCTCCGTGTATATATTTGGTATGTCTTTTCTCTATCTCAGTTTTTATTTGTGCCCCCCACCAATTTTGAGTCTGTATGATATGGACATTGAGGACAATGTCAAGTCTAGCGTGGGGGAGTTTTTAGTATTTTTAGTTTTATTTCCTTGAGTCTTAGCGTCTGTCTATGATACCAATTATGCAGCAATGATGATAATATGCGCTCTTTAGGCTACCTACTCATTCTTAATATGCATTCATTTGACCTCTGTTATGTGGAATAATAATTAATCGATAAGTGTGCAACCAACTGAGCTATAATTTGTGATACCCATTTAGACCGACCTTGCATTTAGGCTTTAGCTACAAAATTGGTGAGATTTAGAGCCTCCTGTAGCCAGTACATTCATACCTGGCTACCACTTAGGTTGTGTGTGTAGGTCTCCTCGTGGAATATGTTATGTCAATACGCATAAGTATGGTGTTTTCCCCTTTATTTTGACTAACTTGCCTAGTGATCATTTTTGGGACATTTTCATTTTTCATCTATTTCTATCCATTTTCTCCTTGGCTAATATATAAAGAATTCACAAAATGAACTACAAAATCAAATTTGCCTACCTAGCCAAGCTTGATGAAGTAGGTCACCTAGTGCGTTCTATGCTCGTTATTGTGCTATTATGGAGATTTTTGATGGATGTTTGGATGTGGTTGAATCTGTTTCAAGGGAGTATGTAGATTTTGTCTGGGTCAATTTGAGTCATTGTTTATATTTGCTTCTAATTTCATCAAGCTTTGAAAAAATCGAAAAAAGAGAAAAAGAGAAAAAATGAAAAAAAAAAAATCAAAAAGAAAAAAAAAGAAGAGAAAAGAAAAAAAATCAAAAAAATCAAAAAAAAAATAAATATATTTTATTCTCGTTATTTTTATTTTTCGTTTACTTGATGAAATTTGAGCGCCCTCTTTTGACCCCGGACTCGTTCTCGTTGGTTGGTGGTTTGTGTATTTTGTTTACGGAAGCGGAAGAATTTTTGAGTTGAGCATTATCGCACTAGTTAGTTCACTAGCTTGGCTTTAACCTCATATGACCATATCGGTTCCCACCTTCTACCTTGTTATCACCATCCTTGCCTCCCTATGTGATCTTAGCATGTTTTGTAAAAATTTAGAGGTTGATACCATACTAGATTGCGGGCATATTTCCATGAGTTGGAGTAGTTGAGCGTTTTCAGATATATATTTCACATATACACACCTTTCCTAATTGAGCGATGAGTGCCTCCGTAAGTAGCCTATGTAAGGGTTTTTGGTTGAAAATGTGGTTTCTACATATTATGCTTGGTGAAGTTGTGCATTTGTTGATGGATTATTTTTCCTATTTCCCGTCTTGGAATCCGTTTCTTAGACTTGGTTTGATGTTCGCTATGACGGACTTGAGTATTTGGTTGCCTATTATTTGCTTTGAGCTGTTTCGGTATTATATTAGTTATTTTCTTACGGGTCTTGCTTGAGGACAAGCAAGGGTTCGGTTCGGGGGAGTTTGATGTGTCGTGTTTATATAACTTTATTCCCTCGATTCCGTTGTCTTTTCCGGTCGGAACGCGCTCTTTAGAGCCGTTTCTTCTAACATTTTGCTTTGAGTGAGTGTTTTTGTAGATTCTACACGATTTCAGGTCTTTATGTGCATTTACACTCATATCTGGTTAGAAGAACGATCCCGAGACAAAACCCGTGCTTCGAGACGTTTAGGCGAAGAAGAAATGAGAAGTGTCGATTCGTTGGGCCAAGGAAAGCGACCCAATGCTTGTTTTAGTAGTGTTGTGCGCGCCAGCCTGCATATGGCAGGCGGCCTGCTGGCCGGCCGGCATGACACAAGGGCATTTTTAGCTTCAATTTTTGGTGTGTCTCGGCCCCTGCATGTGGCAGGCGGCCTGCCAGCCGGCCGGCGCGACACACAGCTTATTTTCGCCTAATTTTGTATAACTAAGGATGCTTGTATCATTTCTTAGGATCACTTTTCATACTTAGTTTTATTTTACTTGAGAAGCTCGTGACTCTTAAGATTCTAGCACTCGGTTTTCACTCGGATTCGATTTCGGTAATCTCGTTTATGCAATTTTCAGTTTACGTTTCAATCTTCATCGTAAATTATTTAGTTCGTCGCAATTTTCTTTATTTGCAATTCGTTGTTTACTTTAGTTCGCTAGATTCTCGTTCGTTTGTTATTAGATTTATTTGCTTCACCTTTTTATCATGAATTCCATGTATGCGATTTATTGTTTCGTAATCATCATGCGTAGCTAATTTTCTCGCTAGGGTCGAGGGGGATCGATGGATTATTATACGATTATGTCGCTTTGATACTAAATTTATAAATATGCTAGTACCACCTTCGCGTGTTTTGTTTGTCGATTAATTTGTTAAAGGCCACAACATTTTAATCTATTTGGAAAATTCTAGTTCTTGTGCGAAAGCCAAATTAGGATTAGATCACGCGCGATTTGGTAGGGAGTCTAATAAGTTGCGAGAGCCCGTTAGATCCTTCCTAGGTTGACACGATTCGAGAGAACGTGTTATAGCCGACTAGCATGTTTATGTGTTTATTATTATGGTCGCATAATTATTGAACATCTATCGTGAACCCGTGACCTTAGTTCTCATCTCATTATTAGATTCGATTTTTATTATCGTTTTTAGGAGTCTTTTATATATTCTCAATCAATTAACCGTTTAGAGCATTTTAGAATCGCCATAGCTAATTGACGAAAATTGACTGTTTCCTTGTGGATTCGATACCTTGCTTGCCGCTATCTTCTAGTTAGTAGCATTAGGTTTATCTTGATTGGGTGAGACGACTTAACCCACATCACTTACCCTATCTACCCTAGTTAGGTTAGCCGGTTATATTATTGACGGTTGGGACGTGACGAATCCCTTACCATCAATTTCTTTGACCATATATATTTTTTGAGAGGGATGTTATAAGGAGGGGGTGTGAGAGTCGAGAGTAGTTGTTGGTTGTATCAAGCTACCTACGCTTCGCTGTATAGACCTTGTGGAGAATCATTATTTTGATTTAATTTACTCGAGGATGAGTAAAGGTCTAAGCGTGGGGATGTTTGATTAGTCTAGTTTAGTAGGGATTAATAAGGGTCATTTAGTTGACTATTTTGTAGTTTTGGGTGTGTTTTGAAGGATTTTGGTGCATATGTCCAAATTGATGGGTTAATATAATAAAATGTGTAATTGGGTGGATTAAAGGGTGAAAAGTAATATGGGCTGTAATTGAAATGTTTATTGGGTTAAAGTATCAACAATCCTTTGGAAATGAAGACAAATCAAGCCCAAAGTTAAAGTTGAAGCCCAGACCAAGTAGAAGTAAGAAGTGGAGAAATTCTAAAATCCGCTGCCAGCGGATTTTCAAAATTCCACTGCCAGCCAAAATTCTTGCCAGCGGCAGAAATTTGTGCATATGATTCTTTTTCGCATAAGATTCTTTCTCTAGTCTTTTGTTCTTCTTCTTTACTCACCTCATTTATTCTTCTTCTTCATTATGATCATTTTTATGAGGGATTTTATGAGGATTAAAGACTATTGATGGAGATGACTCATGAGTGGCTATATAAAGGAGGAGAATTCATCATCACATTCATCATCCAACACATAAATCATCACTTGTAATTCTCAAGAACACATACATACTCAGATTATACAAAAAAACGAAAAATAAGATGCGCAGAGGAAATAATAGTATCTAAAACGACTAATCAGATTTAATTTAAGTGTTTGGAATTAAGGTTTTAAGTTGTAGACGTTACGTAGATTGAACGATTTGGTCGAGCGGGTCTAGTTAGACATCCACTACTGCAACATCCCGGCCCAATCCTAGGACCAGAAATGTTAACTGCAGTAGCCCGCCAGGCTTTATGCTGGTCCCACAGACCAACACGAGTCTTTTCCAACGCATTTGTCCTCACTCATGCGCATCCCGGAAACCTTTCCAGAAGGTCATCATCCTTAGACTACTTGCAGCCAAGCACGCTTAACTGCGGAGTTCTTTTGCATTGATGACCAGAAAAAAAAAGTGCACTTTGTTGATATTATTAGTAATTCAAATCCCTTTATGGTATGTTTGGGAACTTGAATTTGGATTTGAATTTCGTATTTGAAATATTTCAAGCGTTTGGGAAGGTTAGGATTTGGATTTGAAATTTAACAAAATCCAACATAGTTCAAATTTGGCTCCCTCAAATTCTTAATGTATGGGTAGTCATTTTAAATCTCTGACTTATTGTTTTTTTTTTTGTTTTTTCCACATTATATTGTTAGAATATATTTTTTTCTTAATTTTTTTCCCCAAAATTTGTATTTTTCTAATGATAAAGTTTTTTTTTAAAAAAATGATGATCTTGACCCGACTTTACCCACCCAAATTCCAAATCCAAATCCATGGGTACCCACACACATTTTTGGATTTGGATCTGAATTCTAGAAATTCAAATACGAGAATTGAATTCATGATATTCGAATAAATTCCGAGTACCCAAACGCAACCTTAAGAAACTCTCATAAATAAGACATCTTCAATTAATCTAGGGTGTTTCAACTGCGACTGGAACTGAGCAAGAGCAAGGTGTGTACATTTTACCTGAATTGGGAAATTTAGGTACACGCGTCAATTTGTGTGGATTATGAATCAATTGGTCTACAAAATCATAATGCATATTTGTATTAATCGAATTATGAACCTTTTTTATTTGACCCTTATTTAAAGGAAAAAGGTAAATAAACTAGATCGAGAACTTGCCTTGAATGGATGAACTCGATTGACGTTAAGAACGCGTGAATTAATTAGGTTAGGAACCGTTTTATTCGACCCTTGACTTGTGTTGCTTGGTTTAATTAGGTTTGAGCTAAGAACTCGGGTTGTTCGAATTATGAATTCAGGATGATAATAGTTAAACTACGAAGAATTTATTAAATTCTTGATATTCGATATGATTGATTTTGGTTTTGAAGTCCTTGTGAGTCTCGTCGAATTCTAAATACTACAGAAGTTCCGAGGATTCAAATTATGTCTTCAGTGGTAGAGGGAGGGGGCCGAAAGGGGGGGTGGGGGGTATTTATAGGTTTTCTTAGGTCAAGATCTCCTGCTCAGGCGCGAGCCATCGCGCGCCCTAGTGCTAAGACGCTCAAGTGCGTGCGGTCCAGTTCTGGGACGAACGGCACGAGGCAATTGAATGGTCAAGACCCGCTTTTCAATAATTTCCTAAACGAAATGATACAAGATCTTGAAAATTCAAAAATTTAATAATCATGAATTTTTTTCGAGTAGTAAATTGATACGAACTATAGAAAAATCATCTGAAACGTCGTAAAATCGTATCCTATTGCAGTGCGATTATCATCGGGTGTTGGCCGGTAGCTCGAGTAGACACTAGGTACAAATCAGGTGTCTACAGGCATAACCTCTTGGAGTATGCCTACTGTGTGAGTAGAGACCCCAAGTCTAATAAGTATCACATTCAAGTAATTAATCATAACCAAGCAAAGAGGATTCATTTTTGTAAACATATTGTGTGGTGTATAGGTGGAAGGATAGGTACTCGGGTATGCATGCCCAGATAACCCACAAAAACAGGAGAATTTGGACAAAAGGTGCAATGGTAATTTGAGCAAGGTCACCTTCAGAAATGGGACGCGGGAACCACGGCCTTATCACTCCATGGATGGTCAAGGGGGTCAAGTTCAAATCCTGAACCCTTAGTAGAAAAGGTGGACTCATGCTAAAAGATCAACACATTTATTTATTTAGATAAGTCATTCTACTAGAGTAAAGTCCAAAATCGAAATGGATCATCTACAATGAAATGTAAATTATTATTGTAACAAGCTTGTTATCGGATTTTCGAAAAGTTTAGTCCTAGACACACTATACAAAAACTAAAAAGAAAACACAAAAGCAAAAAAGACAGACAAAAAAAAAGAAAAATGACAAGTCATGCACTCCGGTATCCGTCAAACAATCATTACAACCACAATCACCAATTTGAAAATGCTCATCAAGAGCCTCCAAATAGCATCAAGCTCGCTCAAACTCCCTTGTGAAACAAGGGTAGGGAAAAGCGAAGGGGAAATGAGTTACCAAGCATTCTTTTGCTTCCACAATCTTTCATCTCGTGCTTTAAGGTTGGTGGTGATCCTGCAAGAGTGGAGAACAAGACTATACGAGAGACAAGACATGATAAAAAAAAGGGTTATTTAACAACAATAATATCAACTATTGGACGTCTTCCTAAAATAATACCAATTTCAATAAATCCGAGAATAATACGTATTATTGGAGTAGTTAAACAAGAGTAGTATAAGTGACTTTAAATTGATATTATTTTTGAAAAGTTTTTTTTAGATTTTCAAGACTTGTTCAAATTTTTATGATTTTTGAAAGGATTTTTAGAAGAGAGAGAGAGTGAGAGAGTGAGAGAGAGAGAGTGAGAGAGAGAGAGATAAATAAGGATTTTTGTTCAGATAATTTGAATGTTTTTCGAATATATTTCAAAACTTTTGTTATAGAAGAGAAAAGAAATGAAGAAAAAGAAGGGTCAGGCCTAGATGTATTCATGTCACCTAGACTCTAGCCAAAATATGAAAAAGAGAAAAATGAAATAGGAAGAGGGAGGAAGGAGAAAGGGCGTAAGTTCAATCACCTCACCTAGCCCTGATTCCGCACAATTCCAACAAAAGAAAAAGGATAAAACAAAACTAATTTGGATTTTGGAAAGGGTCAATGGTGTAAGCACATCACCAAAGACTGGAAGCGAACAAATAGACCATTAAAGGCCACAACAATTTCCTTATTGGAATAAACCTGCAAGGAACAATCTTAAAACTCACAATTATAATATCGAAGATACATAGGTTATTACCCAATTAAAAATATGTTATGTACATCTCACTAACTCACCCACGCTCGACCTCATCCCTCCTCCCCTACATTACCGACTAAGGGGTGGGTGGCTCCTCTTCGAAAGAAGGGCTCGGGATCCCATAATAGTACGCACTACCCTTCGAGTACTCCGAAGAATCAGTCCCATCAGGACCATCGCTAAGGGTGAGGGCATAATTAGGTTCAAGCTCACACATATCATATATAAAGTACAATCCTTAAAGAGCGAGTAATGTGCGTATTCCTAGACTCCAATTGCACAAGGACCCGTCTTGGTTAGTTTAAATTCACCGGAACCACAAAAATGAGGGCCCGATTGCTTTTTATGATTATGGTAGTACAACCTCGGTTGATTACTATAAGTGCTCGGTCTAGGCTGACATAGAAGAGACGAGTAAGGTGGACATTGAAAATCCAAGTAGAAAAGTAAGTCTCGTCAAGCAAAAGAACGTTGTCTAGGGGGTAAGGTAGTCAGTCGGGTGTACCAATTTGTTAGCAATGACAGCCACAAGATCTCCACAATTTAAGAAGGGACATTGTGCTAAATAATGCGCTGTAAGTGTAGTGCCACAACCACCGGTAGGTCAAGGGGATGTGGGGTTTCTTCTAGAGCATCATTCAGTAATTATAAGACACAAACATTCAGAACATAAATTTTGTCAGCAGACAAGACGAGGCAATGTTTTAATGTAATTATTGATGGCTAGGTTATGTTGTGATGTATTATATCGTCCTAATCAACAAGTGTCAAGTGAGAGAGAAACCAATCAAAGTTATCAAAAGTATTGCTTTACAAATTTATTATGTACATACATGCATAAAATAAGTAAAAATATAAGTTGAATAATATCTCCAAAAATATGAAAGTCGTTTACACAATTAGTCATAAAATAGTTGTGTTTTACTCTCATAAAATTTCTAACTAAAAATCATATACTTCATCATAAACAGTTGCTTTGGCCACATCTTCCACCATTTCACCCACTAATAGTCCCCCTAATAACCCAGCCCCAAGTCCAGATGCTGCCCCTAGACCAAATTTACTCCCTTTTTTTTTCTGTGGTTTCACCGGTTGTTGAGCGAATCCCGCTGAACCTTGTCCCACGTATTGATATCCACTATGATATCCATAATTGTAGCCCATATGAGCGGTTGGAGTTGGTGGTGGTGGCGGTTGTTGGTGACCTAGGTAACCAAATCCATATCCGTACCCATATCCATGATGAGGATAATTTAAAGGAGGCTCACCACAACCATATGGTGAATTCCCTCCCACGTTTGTACCAGGATGAGTATAATGTGGAGAGGGTGCACCGTAGCAATGCGGTGTACTATGTTCTACACTCGTGCCCCGATGAGGATAATTTGAGTGGGGAGCACTATAAGGAGGTGGTGTGCTACCTTCTATGCCCGCGCTCTGATATGGATAATTTGAGTGGGGTGCCCCATAACAATGTGGTGCATTCTCTTTCACATTCATGCATGGATCTGTGTGAGATCTCGTCATGGAACTAGATCCGGGAGGATACGCTATCACTGGCTCATCCTCAAATTTCTCGCTAGATGTTGTCAAGTGTGATTCATTAACTCTTAAACCTGTTAGAGAAACGGGGTCATGAGCTCCATGGTCTATTAGTAAAGCGCTTGCCTCGAGTTTTTGATCAAATGTGTAGGTAAACTTATCCCCAAACTTGTAAAAAAATTCGAGTTGGCCCTTAAATCTACCAGTTGAAGTTTGTACTTGATACACAATATGTTTCTCCTCATTGGGGTGTTCTTCAATCACTCCAAACGCGTCAAAAAGCTCCTTAAGAGGTACATAAACCCGACCTACCTCCTTATCTCCTAATGTCCTATTTGACATTATTTGGAACACCAAACCAAGTCTGTTCAATCGGGCGGCTGACTCGTCCACGTTAAACCTCATCACATGGTTCCATGTTGGGTTTATTCCACCATCCTTGTGAACCGCTGTTTGTTGCATGGACCGCGGATCTCCTGAAACTGATCCAACCACGTAAACATCCATGGTGGAAAACACATTTACATCTTTTAGATCCTTAGCACAAATTAATTTCACTTCGATTGGACGATATTCCATTATTTTCATATGCTTCTTAAGAAATGTCAATACTATGTATTTTCGTTTTTGAAAGTTGAGATGGTAAATATTTTAAGGAAATTAAGGAAAGAGAAAATTTAAGACGAAATATGTTATATGTTTATAGAAGCAGAAATAATTGGTTGGAAGAGAGAAATTTGTGGAGATGTTCTATAATTTCGATGATACAACTTACATGAAAGAGGTAACCAAATTTGAGCAATTGCTATTGAATTTTTTAAATAGAAAAACTATTCTAGGAAGGAATTTCTCATTGAATTCAGCATTAGTTGTCACATATTGATGTTTATTGTTATGAAATTAAGGGATATTATTTGAATTAGAAAATAACTATTTTAGGGAAGAACGCAAGCATCACTTACTATAAATTTAAATTATTTGGGGACATTTTTTGTGAAGACTAAGCTTAACGGAAAGTCTATTATGCCAATGACTATATAGTTGAATGGTAAGGATTCGTCACGTCCCTAGCCAACAATAAAACACCGACTAACCTAGTGGGTAGCTAGGGCAAGTCGGGATCGTATCCACGAGGACGGTATATCAAGGTTTAGACTAGGTCTACCTACAACGAGACTAGATTACCAAACAAACACAAAGAAGCGATGTATGGAAAACTATGAAGGAGGAGGAGTAAGAACTAAACTAACACTAGAGACTAACTAAACAATGAAACTAACGGAAATAATGACTAACTAAGAAGTGAACTCAAATATGGAAAGAAAGTGGGGTAGGTCGGGTTCATAGGAGTAGAAGGGTAATTGGGGTGACCAAGGGTATAGGTGTCTCCTAATTGCTAGGGTCGGTCCGGGCTCTCGCAACTTAGACCGATGTCAAGGTGGGTTCGGGCTCTCGCAAGTTAGACCCTAGTCGGCACTCTCGTGACTATGACTATTCTCAACATTTCCACATAATAGACAAACAGTGAGAAGATGAACACAAGTATGGGAAGCATGGCCACTACAACTCATACAAGCATATCAACAAACACATGGAGTGCCCACAATATGACTAACAACAAAGATGTAACCTTTTCCCCTTAGTCAACCCTAATCATCCATAATCTACCCCTAATCCCCCTACTAACCCCACAAGAAGACTACTCACTCATTAACAAATTACCCATAACAATAACAAGAGAAAACAAACTAAACATCCAAGCATTCATTATGAACAACTAACAACAATAACAATATATAAAAGATTCAAACTTGAACAATAAACAAAGAACAAGAATAAAAGGGAGAAGAAGATTATACCAACTAATAATGGATGAAAAAGATGAGAACTTGTATAAATAAGAAACCCAAATGAAACCCCAAAGTTGTCAATCTTGGAATAATCTTCAAGATTCTTCTTAATACAAGAATAATTACAATGATTAACTAAGAATTAAAGAGAGATTAAAACTAATGAGAGTAGTACTAATCTAGGGTTTTGAATGTTAATGGAGGCTTAAACTAGTCTAGGGTAAGATTAGATGTCCTAATATTACAAGAAGGGAGTATATATATGGGTACAAGAATGAAGGAGAAGAAAAGAAGAAGCCCGTGCTGCCAGCTCTTCGTCCCGACCGGGACGGATCATCCCGACCGAGACGGCTCTATCATCCCGATCGGGACGGGTTGGTCCCGACCGGGATGGGCGCACAGTGGCACCCTTCAACGTGCACCCCATCCCGAACGGGATGAGGCCATCCCGAACGGGATGGGTCTTGTAGGCCTCCCTTAAGAGCTCTTTGGTCCTTCCTTGCCTCTCATGGGCTTCTCGTCGATTCTTGGGACTCGGGATCGGGTCTCGGAGGCTCGGGATAGGGTCCCGAGGTCTCGGGGTCGATTCCAAGGCATCGAGTCATCGTTCCTTTACTCCGTTGGCTCCAAAATGTGTATGTATCGAGTCGGAATCGCTCCAACTCTTCCAAATCGGCCTCGGGAACCTGAAACGAACTAAAGGAAACATAAGAAGCCCATGAATCGCTCCAAAGGAGCGATTCTGCAAGGAAAATGGGACCCAAAATACAACAAATAGGCACTACAAACTACACTTATCAACTCCCTCACACTTAACCCTTACTCGCCCTCGAGTAAGCACGCACTAAGTACTAAACTAGCCGAATGGGTATTAGCGCACCCTACGCCCTTTCAACTCACGCGAGTACACTTAGAGGACAAGTGTACTCTGCAAGGCAAGTCGGGTCTTGCGACAAAACTGCGGATGCAACCGGACATAAAACACACAAACAACAAACACATAAACAAACACTTAGACGGTTGCACCCAAAACAAAAGAAATACCGCTTCCCTCTAAAAGCGGTGAAAGAAGCGCCGGTTTAGGACTCGAGGTAAGTGACAACGTTCCCAAGCTAGCAATACAAACCAAGGTGGACTAAACCCTAATAGTATGACGATAAAGCAATAAAAACGTTGGTAACTTACCTAGGTCCTTCTAACTTTCTAAAAACGTACTACGGGACGATCGGCGGAGTGGAAAAGTGAAGAACCACGGTGTTAGTCGACACTGTAGGTAAGTGAGACCCCGCCCCCTTTAGCGTGAGCCAAGAGGGTCGTCCCGTGTCCGAAACCGCCTAACTAGTCCAAGTAAAAAGGTGGAAAATATGCAAAATGAGGGAAGACCGACTAATGCCGCTATCATCCTTCCTCGGGACTCGGTCCTTTGGTAGGCTCTTCACGGCAAAAGTCGGAAAAAGGCTTATTTTTGTGGGGATTTCTTTTTGTGAGACGGGTTTTCTTTTGGCATTTTCTTTATTTTCGCATTTTTGCCTTGTTTGTTGCTATGCCGCTTCTTTTTCTTCTTTTCTATTTTATTTTTGGCTTTTGTGCCTTTTCTTTTTCTTCATTCTTTTCTTTCTTTCATTTTTTTTTTCTTTCTTTTTCTTTTCTTTGCTCTTTTGGCAAGATTTGGCATTTTTGGCATTTCCTTTGTCAATTGAGAAAGAGAGAAATCAACAAATTGCATTTTATTTGTGTGGAATGTGTAGGAGGTAGGTGAATGGGTGAGTCGGGAGCGCGCTTTCCCTTCAAACCCACAAAAAATGGGAAAACTTGGACTAATCAAACAATCCTAGACATGGTCACCTAAGGGATGAGACTCGGTAACCAAGGCCTTTTCACACCGTGGGTGGTCATAATGGTCAAAGGTGCAAATCCCGTAGTAAATCCCTAGTAAGCTAGGTGGACTCAAGGTAAAGGACCAACAAAATCATTAATTTAGGGTCATTCTACTAGATTAAAGTCCAAGACTCGATTTACACTACTAAAAAAAGAAAGTAAACACTTGCACACTAGCCTCTAAATCGGGTTTTCGAAAACGGTTTACACACAAGACACAACTAGGCACACAAAACAAAGACTCAACGAAAACGAAAGAAAAAGAAGCAAAAGAAACAAAACATAAACAACACAAAACGAACACAACACAACACAAACATCACCCCGATCATCCAAACAAGCCACCAAATCAACCACACTTTACAAAGCTCCACCCGAGCACACAAAATCACAATCTCCTCCAAACTTCGCAAGAGGTAAAGAAGAAAAAGGGATAAGATGTTACCGGGAGTCTTGAAAGCCTTCCAAAGTTAACGGCGATTAAAGCAACCTATAAGGGAAAGGGAGGCAAAACACGCACACAAAACAAATATACGAAACAATGACACACAAAAGAAAAAGACACAAAAGAAAATCTTTTTGATTTTTGTGAAAAAATTTCAAATTTGTAGGGTTTTTGAAGATTTTTTCGAAAAAACTTAGAAAATAAAACTAACTACGATAGAATATCACTCCCCCACACTTAAATCGAGCAATGTCCTCATATGCTCAATCGTAGTGTGCGGAGAGACAAAAGAAAAGAAAATAAACTACGAAAATAAAGCTAAAATTAAAAACAAAGTGGAGAAAAAGGTAGAAGGTGTCCGGCCGGGGTGTAGTCAAGTCACCATGGGCCGAGACGAGAAAAAGATATGGATGGGGGAAGAAAAATAAAAAGAAAGAAATAAAAGGAAATGGGAGGGGAGGGCTAGGTGTAATCAAGTCACCTAGCCCGGATTCCGTCCAAATCCGACTAACTCCTAAAAAGGGGTGAAAATCTTGTAAATTGGACAAATCGATTGACTCTTGACGTAATCACGTCCTCGGGAGTCGGGAGCAACCATACTACGGCCTCGAAGGCCACTAAGATCCCATGACTCAAGGGAAGGGGGCAAACAATGAAAAACAAGCGATAAAAAAAAACGGGAAAGTAAGGATAGTTACCCAAACCGAGCGGCTAGTAACTCACTTGCTCCATCGTCTCGATGATCATTAGAGGCTCGTTGCTTGTCTTCTCGGTTGCCATCTCGCTTCTCACTCAAGGAGGACTCACGGTCGGGGTAGTAATGGTGTGAGGGGATGGGATTTGATGCGAGAGTCGGTGTAAAGTGGATAGGAAATGGAGTGAGGGCATGACAATGAAGTACATGGGGCATATGATAAGGCTAGGGTAGCTAGGGAGGTTGGGAGGGGGCATAAAACGGCTGGGTGGACTCGATTTGCGAAGAAGAATCACAAAGGGGGAGCAGAGGACTATCCCGGTCGGGAAGATTGATCCCGATCGGGTTACCTCACCCGTCCCGGTCGGGACGCCCTCATCCCGGTCAGGACGGACCCACAGCAAGCTCGAAATCTGGTGCACCCATCCCGATCGGGACGGCACCCTCCCGGTCGGGATGCCACGCCCGTCCCGGTCGGGACGGCTCTTCCCGGCCGGGATGGGTCTTCTTCACCTTCCACAATCCCAAAAGCTTGCTCCAAGCTTCAAAAACCCGATCCTTGTGCCTACAACCCAAGGTATATCATAGCCAATCCTCTCTAGGGATCATCTTCATTTCACCTATCCAACAAACTCAACTCAAGCATCAAATTCTCTCCCTCGCCTCACTCATCAATAATCCAAATAACAAGACTTCTCAAAAATCCAACTAACTACAAGAAAGAGATATATACAATGAGACGGTTCTTGTGGAACTCCGTCAAACCAAGGATGGTGCATCTTCATTCTTTTTCAACAACCATAACTAACTCCATCTCCATCGAGGGCACGTAGGAACAAGTCAAAGGCCCTAGCAAAGTCTTCAATTAGGCTCGAGATATAACCGTCCACAAACCAAGGCTCTTCATGACCTTGCATTGACGTTCCCGGGGCATCCCGATCTACTAAGTTCAATGGCTTGAACTTGTACTTGCGATCCTTCGGGATATACCCAAACGTCCAACGATCCTCATGTGGCCCCAAGGGAGGCTCATCTTCTTCCTTGTAATTGCACTTGTCATCCAACCCATGGTATGGGTTCTCGTCCTCCTCCAATTCGGAGTCATCATCCTCAAGTACATAAGAGTACTTCTTCAAGCTTTGCCCCGGTTCACCCCCTAGATCGATGTCTTTCTTGGCTAGGATCATATTGCATGTCTCATCGCTAGTAGGCGAAGTGTTGCCTTGGAGGTCGAACACTATCTTCTCCTCGCCTAACTCAAATGTGATCCTACCGTTCTTCACATTGATCATGGCACCCGCGGTGTGTAGAAATGGGCGCCCAAGGATGATGGGAGTGTTGGCATCTTCCGGCATATCGAGCACGATGAAGTCAACCGGAATGAAGAACTTCCCAATTCTTACCGGTACATCCTCTAGCATCCCTAATGGTCGATTGAGAGATTTATCGGCCATTTGGAGTGTAATGGATGTACATTTCAACTCCTTCATCCCGAGTCGGCAACAAATAGAGTAGGGAATGATGCTCACACTCGCGCTCAAGTCACATAATGCATTCTTGATCATGAATCTTCCTATGGTGCAAGGGATCGAGAAACTACCCGGGTCCTTCAACTTCGGAAGCGTGGAACCTTGAATAAGCTCGCTCACCACCCTCGTGAACGCTACCATATCTTCCTTGTCGATGGACCTCTTCCTAGCCAAGATTTCTTTCATGAATTTACCATATGCCGGGATTTGGGTAAGTAACTCGGTAAATGGGAGATTCACATCCAATTTCTTCACAATACTAAGGAACTTGTCGTATTGAGTGTCCACCTTAGTCTTCATTTGCCTTGATGGGTAAGGCAAATTGATTTGGTACTTGTTTTGATCAATTGGGGTGGACTCTTCAAAGGACACTTTCCTTTTTCCCTTGTCTTTCTCTTGAAGTGGGGGAGGGTTGTCTTCTTGGGGTTTTTCAACTTCCCATAAGACTTGCTCCTCAATTGGATTGTCCAAGCTTGATTCTTCTTGATTTGGAGATGCCATTTCCATTGTCGGTTCTTGCGTGGGCTCTTGCTCATTAGGATATGGAGGGGAGTCACAAGAGGTACCTCTCCTTGTGGTGATAGCATTTACATGCTCAAATGTCGGTGTTTCACCTTGAGAAGGTAGTTGCCCCTTTTGCCTTGAGGAGCTCCCCGAAGCGAGTTGAGATACTTGTGTCTCAAGTATCTTCATACGGGTATCTCTCATCGCGTTTTCCCCTTGAATATAAGTGAAGAGCTCATGATGGTTTCTTGATATGTCCATTTGACCTTGTTGCATATCTTGATGGCTCCATTGTATTTCCATCAAAGTCTTTTGAGTGTCAAAATCCCGAGGTGGGGATGATGGATTATGTGGAGTGTCTGTGATGGCGAGAGGAATGCCATAATCATGAGTAGGAGACCGGCTCCTAGACTTGCTTTGTTGTTGATTACCTTGTGTAGCTTGTTGTTGAAGGTTCCCTTGGAACCCATGAGAATTGCCTTGGTGAAGGCCTTGATTGTTGCCATGGTTGTAGCTTTGATAGTTTCGGTTTCCTTGGAAATTTTGGTTTCCTTGGAAACCACCATGATTGAAGTTCCCTTGCTTGTTGTTGTAGAAGGTACCTTGGTTATTTTGCTTGAAGTTGTTGGAGGGTCTTTGGTTACCCACATAACCTTGGTAACCTTCATTGTTGTCCCGTAAGGGAGGTGGAACATAGGGACGATGTTGTTGTTGATGTTGAAGTGCTTGTTGTTGAGGGACTTGATTGGAAGCTTGGTATTGATTAGAGTAGGAGGCACCTTGCTTGAACGCTTGAAAGGCGTTCACTTACTCAATACTCCCTCTACAATTCATAGGGTCATGACCAACGATTCCACAAATGTCACACATCCCAAAGTAAGGTGTAGGAGGTGCGAACCCCAAAGCATTCACTTCTTGAATCGGTTGATGGTAGGAGGAACTAGTGCCTTGGACTTGGTTGAGGTGGCTTTGGAGCTTCTTGTCAATAGTCTCCATGTGTGTTTTCAATTGAGCTCCAAGGTCAATGCTTAATTTTGTGATAGCATCGACCTCATGCATGCCTCCTCGATGTGCCTTCCTAGGCCTAGAGTATTGCGAATTATGCACCGCCATCTCTTCGATTCTCGCCCAAGTTTGGTCGTCATCGACCTCGGTGAACCTACCGTTGGAGCCCATGTTAAGAATAGCTCTCGAGTCTTCATAAAGACCATTCCAAAATTGTTGCACCAAAAACCATTGTGAGAGTCCATGATGTGGGCACGATCTTACCAATGACTTAAACCGCTCCCAAGCTTCATATAGGCTCTCTTCATCCCTTTGTTGGAAACCGGTGATGGAGGCCCTAAGCATATTAGTCTTCTCCGGAGGTTAAAACTTTTGGTAGAACGCCAAGGCAAGCTTTTTCCACGTATCGATACCCATGGTTGCCCTATCGAGACTCTTGATCCATTGCTTCGCTTTTCCAATATGAGAAAACGAGAAAAGTACCCAACGAATTTGATCTTGAGTAACCCCGGTTTGAGATATAGCGTCACAATAATCGGAGAAGGTCTCCATGTGTTGATGCGGGTCTTCGGTGGGCAACCCACTAAATTGGTTCCTCTCCACAAGTTGGATAAAATGAGTCTTCGCCACAAAATTCCCGGTATAAGTATCCGGTAATGCACTCGGTCCCGGCAAGACATCTTCCGTAAAAGTGGAGTGAGATGAGAACTTCGGCATTCTTGGATATAAGGGAGGAAATGGTGGTGTAGACGGTATAGATGTAGATGAAGAGGGGGAACTAGGAGAAGAAGAATCACCAAAAGGATTTACGAAATTCCCTTCGGCCGTCTCTCGATGTGGATTGTTCAAGTCGGCTCCTTGGGCTTGCCCTTGATGAGTATTGCTTGCACTCGGTTGAGAGATCCTAACCCGATTAATCGTCCGTTGGCGAAAGGCTCGAAAGAGTCTCTCCGGCTCTGGATTAAAGAGATAGAAGTCCCCTCCCCTCCGAGGCATACACTACACACTAGAACAAACGTGAGAACACCTAGTGCTTTGTGGGCACTAGGCAACGACAATAAACAAGCACAACTAGAGACAAAGAAAAAGAAAGCTAAGAAAACGAGAAAAACTAGAAAATATTCACAAGAGAAGATGGGAGAACAGAAAGAAGGTTAACTAAGTCTAGAAATAAGCAAACTAAGTCTAAACAATGCACCGTCCCCGGCAACGGCGCCAAATTGATGGTAAGGATTCGTCACGTCCCTAGCCAACAATAAAACACCGACTAACCTAGTGGGTAGCTAGGGCAAGTCGGGATCGTATCCACGAGGACGGTATATCAAGGTTTAGACTAGGTCTACCTACAACGAGACTAGATTACCAAACAAACACAAAGAAGCGATGTATGGAAAACTATGAAGGAGGAGGAGTAAGAACTAAACTAACACTAGAGACTAACTAAACAATGAAACTAACGGAAATAATGACTAACTAAGAGGTGAACTCAAATATGGAAGGAAAGTGGGGTAGGTCGGGTTCATAGGAGTAGAAGGGTAATTGGGGTGACCAAGGGTATAGGTGTCTCCTAATTGCTAGGGTCGGTCCAGGCTCTCGCAACTTAGACCGATGTCAAGGTGGGTCCGGGCTCTCGCAACTTAGACCCTAGTCGGCACTCTCGTGACTATGACTATTCTCAACATTTCCACATAATAGACAAACAGTGAGAAGATGAACACAAGTATGGGAAGCATGGCCACTACAACTCATACAAGCATATCAACAAACACATGGAGTGCCCACAATATGACTAACAACAAAGATGTAACCTTTTCCCCTTAGTCAACCCTAATCATCCATAATATACCCCTAATCCCCCTACTAACCCCACAAGAAGACTACTCACTCATTAACAAATTACCCATAACAATAACAAGAGAAAACAAACTAAACATCCAAGCATTCATTATGAACAACTAACAACAATAACAATATATAAAAGATTCAAACTTGAACAATAAATAAAGAACAAGAATAAAAGGGAGAAGAAGATTATACCAACTAATAATGGATGAAAAAGATGAGAACTTGTATAAATAAGAAACCCAAATGAAACCCCAAAGTTGTCAATCTTGGAATAATCTTCAAGAATCTTCTTAATACAAGACTAATTACAATGATTAACTAAGAATTAAAGAGAGATTAAAACTAATGAGAGTAGTACTAATCTAGGGATTTGAATGTTAATGGAGGCTTAAACTAGTCTAGGGTAAGATAAGATGTCCTAATATTACAAGAAGGGAGTATATATATATATATGGGTACAAGAATGAAGGAGAAGAAAAGAAGAAGCCCGTGCTGCCAGCTCTTCGTCCCGACCGGGACGGCTCTATCATCCCGATCGGGACGGGTTGGTCCCGACCGGGATGGGCGCACAGTGGCACCCTTCAACGTGCACCCCATCCCGAACGGGATGGGTCTTGTGGGCCTCCCTTAAGAGCTCTTTGGTCCTTCCTTGCCTCTCATGGGTTTCTTGTCGATTCTCGGGACTCGGGATCGGGTCTCGGAGGCTCGGGATTGGGTCCCGAGGTCTCGGGGTCGATTCCAAGGCATCGAGTCATCGTTCCTTTACTCCGTTGGCTCCAAAATGTGTATGTATCGAGTCGGAATCGCTCCAACTCTTCCAAATCGGCCTCGGGAACCTGAAACGAACTAAATGAAGCGTAAGAAGCCCATGAATCGTTCCAAAGGAGCGATTCCACAAGGAAAATGGGACCCAAAACACAACAAATAGGCACTACAAACTACACTTATCATTGAACGTGTTGATCTAACCATTTCTTAATATGTTCTTCGAATAAGTTAATATTGTTCTCATTTACTTTCTCCATTTTTTTTATGTTTCTTCTCATTCATATTTGTACATGGAATAAGAAAATCGTTAAAATATTGTAAAGTAATAAATGATGGTCCTTATGAAATAACTTGTACCCAATGAGATAGATCCAATAAAAACAAAAAGGTACAATAAGATGAACAAAAAAAGAAAGTAAAAATGAGAAAAAAACAAAAAAAACGGCCCTAAAAGGAATACTAGAAGAAACATAAAAAAGGAGGGAATACGTGTTAATGGACACAATAAATGATAAGCCAATTTTGACAATAACTGTAAAAATAGAATTACTCCGTATGTTTTTTCATAATAACATTAGTTATGCCTCGTGAAAATTGCATGGTTGTAATTCTATAGTTTTATTATAAGCGGAAATCAATATTGACATAATTCTTAAAAATTGATTCTCAACGTTAATAAACATCGTTCTTGAACTTAATCTAATATTTTTTTTATAATACTGAACTGATATATTTATATATTCCATGATAAAACGTTACTCGTATTTATTAAGTAAAATATAATATTTGGATAAATTATTATAGTAATTTTATCTTTTAAAAATGTCAAATAATACTTGGCACTTTTTGATTGGAAGATATTTGCCACATCGTAAACAACTAAATATACTCATATAAACACATTTATAATGCCCACAACATGCACAAGAACAACTATAATGTAGCAAAAAGCAAGTAGCGGGGTCTAACCACAAGGATGGACGTATAATCTAGGAGGTAAGAATCTAGAGAAACTAAACTAGCAAAGCAAAAGAACTACTCCCTCCACTTCTCTATAATCTTCCACATTTTCTATTTTGGTAACTTCTCTATTATGTTCCACTTTCCTTTTTAGTACATCTGTTGTGATTTTTATTATTTGTGACCTCACTTTCTTTTCCCACTTTCATTTTCATCCACATATTCCACCCTTCTTAAATTTATCACCAAAACAAATGTAAAAGATATAAAGGAAGTGGAGGGAGTACTAATCTAATAGATACTAGGAGGAACAAAAGAAGATATAAAGTAGGCTAAACATAGAATTGGGGGGGGGGGGGTTATTTTAGGTTGGTTTGATATAGAAAACATGCAAATGATGATAATAACGAAATCAATAGAAGACAAGTATCTCGGTGCAAATCGATACCACAACAATATAATTCAACCACAACTGCAAAACAATCAAATCTCAATAATAACTATCTTCCTTAAGTCACAGCTCCGTGCTCAATAACATTACACATGAAATATTCATCCGTCCACCCAAAGTCTAGCAAACATCATCAACATATGTCTAGAATTTAGATCATCAAGGAGAGAAAATAATGGCATGTGCGAAAACAATCACCAAATCTTCAACATGTATATTCCTTTATTAAGAGAATTGATTGACGACAAACACACTATAATCTATGTCAAGAATGCTACTTAGAGGTGTAGGGTGTAACAACTTCTCTAACACACAAGCAAAAAGTGTACATGCATAACTAGGTAGCCACTTTGATAAAATCAAAGACCTAATATATGGAAAAATATACACTTACACAATAAAGGATAGGAAACATATGATAGATTAAAATAAGAACGGTTTTTCTAACGTGTGTCCATTTTAATATGCTAATTAAGGAAGAAATCACCATTATGTTGACTGGGCATACGTTAGAAAAACCAAAATAAGAATTGAAAGTCTTACAACATAGGAAGATTTACAGCATTGGGTAGATTCACACCAAGATATGAGAGGATTAGCCCCTCATACTCCAATAGCAACCCAAAATACACATAAAGTTTGAGCATTTTCTTCCAATGCTACACTAATTGCAAACTAGATCTAAAATGAATTAAAACTCTAATCTCTCTCCAAAAGTGAGTTCCTCTCTCTACAAAGTGTCTAATGCAACCTTAAATATCTAGGATAACACAAGGGAGATGAATTACAAGCCCACAAACAAGCCCTTAATAAGGAGAAGGAGAAAACAAAATTCTCTCTACAAAGTGTCTAATCCCGCGGTCTGCGCAGAGCGGAGCAGGCTGCGCCCTTAGGCTGCGATGGAACCTGTAGTCTGCGCCTACGACCTTGATCAAATGATCAATATCTTCGTTTTTTTTCTTGCTTCCTCCACTTGTTTTCTTGAATGCTTTAGCTTCTTTATTTCTCATGGTCACTTCAAGTTTATGCCACCCGGATAAGACGCTTCTGGACCCTCTAGAATCGCAAGTATCTGGTTCAAAAACCGAGTTCTCCATGGGTCTCATTCTTCTGCATGTGATGCTATCTCGAGTGATTGGGTCCAAGCTAAGCAATGTGTAATAGTGGCTGCAAAATACACATAAAATAGCCAAAACGGGGGTAAATATAAAAATACTCTAAATACGAGTACTTAACGTTGAAACCACCCTGAATTGGTACCAAAAAGTAAGAGCCTAAAATAGGGATCTAAATTGTGCTGATCAAATACCCCACACTTGAACTTTACTCGTCCCGATTAAACTCGAGAACTTAGCATGATAAACCAAGTCCAAAATATGTGTATGTGTAATACATGTAATTTATATAGAAGTCAAACTGAGTCATGGCGGTAAAGTAAAGTTAATCCTTTAAGTGAAACCCGAGCAATCACGAGTAAGCTTTTAAAACCGAACAAGTTAATTGACCTGGGCCCAAATAATTGAGTGTGACTATACGTTAATCACTAACCTATATCCAAGTTATAATCAAAAGGGTGGTGTACACCCTCAAACCCACGTTTCCCTAGCTTGTTTTTTTATCCCATTATAATACCTAGCAACCTAAACTTCATGGAGATAAAACACACACAACTCTAGCCGCCTTCCATCATGTAGAATAAAATGCACACACCACTCGCACTATTTCTCACGTAGGGGTAGGTGCACGAAGCAAGAAGGGAAGAAAGAATTCTAGAAGTCGAGTCGGGCCATCAATCACACCGTACACAAAGTGTTGAGCCAAGGTCGTATGCTCCCAAAGATATAATTATAAGTCCTATTACCTTTAATAATATAGTAGAGGTAAGTCGGGCGTCGAATCCACAGGGAAGACGATGTAAATTAATGTGTGAATAATATAAACAAAACGTAACAAGTTTATGGGAGGTTTTGTGATTGATTTCTAACAACTAAACTAACGAGATTAAAATAAATAATAATGGGAATTCAGATGATTAATAGACTCGACTCAAAGAAAATCCACTAACTAGTTAAACAATAGATCATCGACTACTAATCTTTATTTTATCCTCGAGTATTCTATTGTAAAACAGAAAGTTTCAATTGTTCCGCAGATAATATCACTTAGGTCGAAACGCTATACTAAGCAACCTAATTATTGAACAATCTAATCCACGCGTCTAGATTTAATTCAAAAGCATCATGAACTATATGAACAAATCAATAGAAATAACGACCTTTAACACACGCGGTTATTGGTTTGAGTTATATGTTTATTCCTCCTTTACCTAATTACGATGAAACACATACAAATAATCAGGTCTAAAGGTTGCAACTTTATCTAGTGAATTAAACAATTACGGATTCAAACACAAAGAATTGCAATAGATTGGAGATTGAAATAATCAATCGGCCAAAAAGATTAAACAAATAACAATCATAAATTAAGCACGCGGAATAAACATACTCAAGTAATTAAATAAAAGATTAAGAAAGTCTTACAATCAATTCACTAGAAAGCTTCAAAACTTTGATCCAAGAAGGAAGATTAGTTACACATACTTTTAGAGTTATTATCCTCTTCTCTAATGATATGATTAACATAATAATCAAAACTAATGATAACTTAATAATAGTAGTCTAAAAGTTATGGGCAAAGATAAAATACAAAGGCCCAAAAGTCTCAGAACAAACCGAGTTAAAACAGTCTCGCGGCATCAAGTACCACATATAGGAGAGTGAACTGCTGAAGCGAATTAAAGTCGAGGGGCACTCGTGGTATGGTTTTGGCCCGGTCGTGGGGCCCTCGTGGATATACACGACTCCCTCTTTTCTTCCTTTCTGAATCCTCTTCAAATTCTTTTATTTCTTCATGCTTCCCGAGGTCGGTTGACCTCCCTTGGGCTCCTCTTTGCTCGGTTCAAATATATCAACTACTCTCGATTAATGCTCGAGCATAACAATTTGGTTAAATCCAAATAATCGACACAAAACGACCCAATAACAGTGTTTGGGATGCAAACTATCTTCCTCCCCAGCTGGTGTTGGTCGGCTGGGTATTCCCTGACCTGCGTCGCTGTATAATTTGTCGCCTGGACTCTGCACAGGCAGCAAACAAGGGCCTCAGAGGTTGTCCGAGGTTGCCTCTCCGACGCTCAAGTTAGTAATGGGATTTCGGATGATACTTAGTCTAGGGTTGGGATTTTACCTCTATTCTAGTGAGATAAGCGTTTTCTTGTGGCTAATTTGTGAACCCTTGGTTGGTAGCAGGTGGCCTCATATTTATAGGCTCGAGGTCTTCTTGAAGATAAGCTTGTTGTCCAATCATTGCTAGCCGGCAAGGTTCCCCCGTGGGCCCCCGGGCAATGCGGTCCCTTGTCGGCCGACGGGGACATGTCAGGGGGGTGTCGGCCGGCTAAAGATAGCCGGCCGGAGTAAGCCCCCCATCAATTGCCCCGCCGTTGACATGAGACTGATGTCTCTACATCGGGGTTAGTCGGCGGCTTCTTGTTGCATGTTCTAGATGGGTGGTTTTCAGGTGTTGTCCCCTCACCCTCTTCATTGGGAAGTAGCAAAATCTTTCTAGCCCAATGGATGGCCTCCCAGGTAATTATTTCGTCTAGGGTGGTTGAGGATCATTAATGCCCCATTTTGGCATATAAAAACGAGGGGTTTTACCATTTTGGTTTTGCCATTTTTGGCTAATTTATTTTTCTCAAACACTCTTCGCACTCTTTGATTTTCTCTCTACAAAATGTCTGACGCCAACTCCTCGAACTTGTCGGCTGGCTCTTCCAACAGGGTTAGGCGTCCTCGCCCACGCTCAAGTGTTTCTGATCGTCCTTCATCATCAAGGGTGCCCATCAGACGCCGCGCCCGTCTTGCAGGCCAGGCGAGAGGGGATCGTCGGTCGATTCGTGCCAACCGTGCTTTCCGGATTTGCCCGGCGGGGGTCTCGTCGTCCCCACGTTCAAGCGAATACTGCTTCCTCGAATCAGAGGAGGAGAACGATGGTTACTCTTCCCCCAACGTAGGGCCTCCTCTCCTCCTTGCTCGTCTGGGCCCCCTTCGCCGGTGAGCCCGGCGAGCCCACCTGCTCCTCGCTCTCCTCCTCAAATTCCCAAGGAGGTTTCAGATGAGGAGGCTCTTTGGGAGCAATTTTCTTATGCCTATTGGGTGACGTATGGGCGTCACCTCCCTAGTAGCTGAGCGTCTCCTGGGAGCGGTGTAGTCGTGCTTCGTTTTGTTGGTGAAGGCGGCTAATATTTTGGGCGTAGGGGGATGGCAAGGCATGTGTCTTCTAGCGGCCCTAGTGGCTTTGATTTGGTAGCGGCGGTCAGCCGTCTTATTGGCTAGCTTTATAGGCGGCCTCGTGCTCCTTAACTTAGTAGTGGTGATTTTTTTTTCTTTCGATTGTCGGGTGTTTGTACGGGATCTTGGCCCACGCGTAGCCTTTTGGCGTCCGTCCTCCAATCTGTGCCTGATGGTAGGGATTTGTCGTGGAATCCCAACCGTCAATAATATAACCGGCTATTCCTACGGTAGATAGGGCAAGTCGGGTCGAATCCACGGGGACGGTAATGTAAAGCCTAGACTAAGGTCGCCCAAATACTAGACTAAGTCAACGGACTAAACTAAACTAGAGAATGAGAAGAGGGGAGAAAACTAGGCTACAACTAAGAGGAACAACTAAGGAGAACGGGCTAGGATTAGGTCGGGGTCAAAGGGGTAACAGAATGGTCAAGAGAGAACTAGAGCGAAGGAGGTAGTAGGGTAATCTTGGTTAGTCCGGGCTCTCGCAACATAGACTCACCTAGAGGTTCCACCTAAAACCCATCTCGGCGATACACGACACAATCGGTGTTCTAGCGCGCTATGGTCCTAGGTCGGATACGGGCTCTCGCTACTTAGATCGGCCTAGGGGTCGTCCTCACCGGACTCTCGCAACTTAATGAGGGGACCGAACCCACAACAAACTAACACCCACAAAAGAAAGGCAAGAAAAACAAGCATTCGTACATACTTAGTCATTCAAGCAATTCCACAAACATGTGATGTGCATCAAACAAGAGGAAACCCAAATCTTCCACCAACATCTCTGACAAACCCTTAATCATTCAATTAACACCCTAATCACCTTACTAACCCTAGCAAGAACACTACTCTAACATATCTAATCTAGAATTAACACTAACAAGAAGAATCATCAAAAAAACAAAACAAACATCACAAACTAATGATAACAATGAACAAAGATTCAAACTAGTGAAGGAGAAAGAACAAAACTTGCATTAATGAAGAAAACCCAAAACAAACATCCAAGGTTGTCAAGCTTGGAGAAGATCTTGAAGAATTCCCTTAATACAAGTACTAATCTAAGAGTCACTACTAATTATCGACTAATCTACACTAATCTAATCTAATCTAACCTAAAGTAGTCTAGGGTTTAGTGTCTAATGAAGTGCCTATCATAAGATGTCTTAAAATTACAAGAAGGGAGTATATATATGGGTACAAGAATGAAGGAGAAGAAAAGAAGAAATGCGGGTGAGCTGTAGCCCATCCCGACCGGGACGGATCATCCCGATCGGGAAGGGTTCTGCCATCCTGTCGGGAAGGGCTCAACCCGACCGGGAAGGACCCACAGTGGCGCTTCAAAATGTGCCTCCCTTCTCGATCGGGAAGGCTATTATCCCGACCGGGAAGGGTCTTGTATGCCTTCAATAAGAGCTCTAGGGTCCCTCCTTGTATCTTATGGGCTTCTCGTCGACTCTCGGGACTCGGGATTGGGTCTCAGAGGCTCGGGATTGGGACCCAAGGTCTCGGGGTCGATTCCAAGGCCTCTAGTCATCGTTCCTTTATCTCGTTGGCTCCAAAATGTGTATGTATAGAGTCGGAATCGCTCCAACTCTTCCAATTCGGTCTCGGGAACCTGAAACGAACTAAAGGAAGCATAAGAATCCCCTAAACCGCTCCCAAGGAACGATTCTACAAGGAAAATGGGACCAAAACACTACGAAATAGGCACTACAAATGACACTTATCAACTCCCCCACACTTAACCCTTACTCGCCCTCGAGTAAGCACATACTACTACTAAACTATCCGATTGGGTATTAGCGCACCCTACGCCCCTTCAACTCACGCGAGTGCACTTAGAGGAAAAGTGTACTCTGTAAGGCAAGTTGGGTCTTGCGACAAAACTGTGGATGCAACCGGACACAAAACACACAAACAAACAAACACACAAACAAACACATAATCGGTTGCACCCAAAAGAAAACAAATACCGCTTCCCTCAAAAAGCCGTGAATGAAACACCGGTTTAGGACTTGAGGTAAGTGACAACGTTCCCAAGCTAGCAATACAAACCAAGGTGAACTAAACCCTAATAGTATGACGATCAAGCAATAAAAACGTTGGTAACTTACCTAGGTCCTCCTAACTTTCTAAAAACGTACTACGGGATGATCGGCGGAGTGGAAAAGTGAAGAACCACGGTGTTAGTCGACACTGTAGGTAAGTGAGACCCCGCTCCCTTTAGCGTGAGCCAAGAGGGTCGTCCCGTGTCCAAGACCGCCTAACTAGTCCAAGTAAAAAGGTGGAAAACATGCAAAATGAGGGAAGACCGACTAATGCCGCTATCATCCTTCCTCGGGACTCGGTCCTTTGGTAGGATCTTCACGGCAAAAGTCGGAAAAAGGCTTATTTTTGTGAGGATTTCTTTTTGTGAGATGGGTTTTCTTTCGGCATTTTCTTTCTTTTCGACGTTTTGATTTGTTTTGCCATGCCATTCTTTTTCTTCTTTTCTATTTTCTTTTTGGCTTTTGTGCCTTTTCTTTTTCTTCATTTCTTTTCTTTCTTTCCTTTTTTTTTTTCTTTTCTTTTCTTTGCCCTTTTTTTGGCAAGATTTGGCTTTTTGGCATTTCTCGACAATCAAGAAAGAGAGAATCAACAATTTGCAATTTATTTTGTGTATACGTGTAGATGGTAGGGGAAATGGGTAAGTCGGGACGGGCCAAGACCTTTCAAACCCACAAAAAGTGGAGAACTTGGACTAATCAAACAATCCTAAACACGGTCACCTAGGGGATGAGACTCGGTAACCAAAGCCTTTTCACACCGTGGGTGGTCATAATGGTCAAAGGTGCAAATCCCGCAGTAAATCCCTAGTAAGCTAGGTGGACTCAAGGTAAAGGACCAACGAATTCATTGATTTAGGGTCATTCTACTAGGCTAAAGTCCAAGACTCGATTTATACAACTAGGAAGGGAAAATAGACAATCACACTCTAGCTTCTAAACCGGGTTTTCGAAAACGTTTACACACACGACACACAACACAACATAAAACAAAGACATGACGAAAACGAGAGGAAAAGAAACAAAAGCAACAAAACAAAAACAAAATAAAACAAACACATAAACAAAACAAACACCACCCCGAACTTCCAAATGAGCAACCAATCATCCACAAACTTTACAAAGCTCCACCCGAGCACACTACAACACATATCTCCTCCAAACTCCACAAGAAACAAAGAGGAAGAAGGGTTGAAAAGATGTTATCGGGTGTCTTGAAAGCTCTCCAAAGCTAGCGGTGATTAAGCGACCTATAAGGAAAAAGGGAGGCAAACACACAACAAAACAAACAACACGACACAAAGGGAAAACACACAAAAGAAAAATCTTTCTGATTTTTGTGAAATTTTTTCAAATTTTTAGGGATTTTTAAGATTTTTTCGAAAAAAAAAAACTAAGAAAATAAAACTAACTATACTAGAATATCGCTCCCCCACACTTAAATCGAGCCATGTCCTCATGCTCGATCGTAGGGTGCGGAGAGACAAAAGAAAGAAAAAGAAACTACGAAAATAAAGCTAAAAATCAAAGAATAAGGTGAAGAAAACGGTAGAAGGTGTCCGGCCGGGGTGTAGTCAAGTCACCATGGGCCGAGACGAGAAAAAGATATGGATGGAGGAAGAAATAAAAAGAAGGAAATAAAAGGAAATAGGAGGGGAGGGCTAGGTGTAATCAAGTCACCTAGCCCGGATTCCGCCTAAATCCGACTAAATCCTCAAAAAAGAAAGTGAAAAACTTGTAAAAATTTGGATTTTGAAAATGACTCTCGACGCAAACACATCATCGGGAGTCGGGAGCAACCACTACCGAGGCCTCGAAGGCCACCATGACATCAAGACATATAAGTGTACAAGGGGAAGGGAATAAACAGAGGAAAACAAGCAACAACAAAAACAGAAAAGAAAGGATAGTTGCCGTACCATAAGTTAGCAACTCACTCTCTCCATCGTCTCATAGATCAATATACGCACTTGCTTGTCTTCATCATTGCTATCCCGCTTCAAGCTTGATAGAACCGCATGGTAGAAGTGGTAAAGGTGTGAGGGGGGTGGGATTTGATGTGGATGTCGGTGTGTAAAGTGAGGTGTATGGGTCATATGATAGGGACAAGGAGGAGTAGGGAGGTTAGGAGGGGGCATAATGGATGGGTGGAGTCAAGGGGACCATCCCGGTCGGGATGGATGGTCCCGATCGGGTTGATAAACCCTTCCCGATCGGGAAGCTCTCGTCCCGGTCGGGAATGCACTCCAGTGAGTCCGATTTTTGGCACCTTCATCCCGATCGGGATGGCTCCTTCCCGGTTCGAATTCCTCATCCCTCCCGGTCGGGAAGCCCTCTTCCCGGTCGGGATGAGTCTTCTTTGCTTCCCCAAGCTCAAAAGCTTATCATAAGCTTCAAAAACCGACTTCCTCGCTCGCAAACCAAACTCCATCATCAACCACTCCTATCTAGGAGTCACCTTCACTTCACCTATCACAATAAACTCAAAGTACACATCAAATTTACTCCCTCACATCGCTCATCAAAAATCCAATATTACAAGAATATCACAAAACTACCAAAATCAAGAGATAAAACACAATTACAAGCACAAGTACTCTAAAGAAGAGGAAGGGAATATACAAAATGACGGTTCTTTAGGAACTCCGTCAAACCGAGGATGGTGGACTCCATTCTTCAACCGTAGCCCTCAAGGGCATGGAGGAGCAAGTCGAACGCGCTACCGACATCGTAGTGAAGGCCCAAGAAGCGCTCGAGCTTAACCGATCTCCACGGCCTCCAAGGAGGAGGCAAGAAGTAGGAATCCCAAGACCCGACATCATCTTGCACGTTGTCCCCGGGGTCTATCCATCCTACGAGCTTCACCGATCTCTTCCTCCCTAAGCTTCGCCTCCAATCACAAGCAAGCTTCGTCTCTAAGAAACAAGGCACAAAAAGCGGTTTTGGCCTCATCTCCTCAATGCACACCCCCACACTTTCCTCAAGTTGTGGTTCCCCATCTTCATCACTCGGCCCCACATCATCTTGGAGAGGAGAATCGAAACTTCTACCGGCGGTTTCAATCTCTTCCAAGTCATCTCTCGGTGTACTAGCAAGGGGCTCATGATGCCTATCCACGTTCTCGGACAAGGGCAACTCGAGGCTAACAATTTCACCCAACAACTCTACAAACTCCACCAAACCATCCAACTCACTATCTTCCTCCAATTCCTCACCAATATTGCCTTCACTAAGGGTCATCTCCTCATTCGTCTCTTTTTGGGTAGACGATTGAGGTTCTTCAAAGCAAATCTCTCTTTCAAAGGGGACTACATCGGCGGCTTCTTGATTAGGTTGCTCCTCTCTCTCAAGTGGGCACCCTCCATCTAAATGTGATGCTCGGGATAAAGACATTACGGCTTGAACCGCTAATGCATTTAAATGAGCATTCCTCGCCTCGTTTCCCCTTCGAATTTGGGCCATTAATTCCTCTTGTTGTTTTCGCAATTGAATGGCCGTTTCTTGAAGGCTCCTTTGCATTTGAAGCATCGATTGATGTAACTCTAAGTTTGACGATTGGTGGTCATTGGGGTCTTGTAAAGGTCCTTGATAATCTTGATGATGCCCAATGGGTGGGGCATCATATTGTTGGTAGCAAGGTTGGGGTGATTGGTAGTATTGTGGGTCATAGGGTTCATATTGTGGTTGGGGTGGAGGGTAATATTGTGGGTTTTGGGGGTATTGGCTTCCGTAAGGTGAATCTTGATTGAACATGGTGCGTTCACAATCATAGCTTGAGTAATAGCCACCATGATCGTAGGAGTGATAATCGTCCACTTGTTGGTAGCCGTTTTCATACTCTTGAAGATCATATCCGTCTTAATTACCCCAAGAAGCTTGATAATGGTAGGGGGACGTCATGTCATGGCTTTGGTTCATGGAAGAAGAGTGGTAGCTCATATCGGCTCCCGAGTGTGTGGAGTTTAGATCAAACCCCATGCTTGCTCAAAAATCGTAGTCCATACCCGGTTGGAAACCACTCATTCTAGCAACCGTCCGTTTAAACGGCTCTGAGTTGCGAGAAGAGGATAAACACCACCTCTAAGCACAAACTGTAGACTAAGAACAAACGTGAGAAGTCTAGTGCTTTTTGGGCACTGACAAGAGAGAAATAAACCGCACACACACAAGAAGCAAATTACCCAAAAAGAAAAAAGAAAAACACAAACACAAAGACAAAGTCAAGTAACTAGGAAAACAAAGTCCAAACTAGCACCGTCCCCGGCAACGGCGCCAAATTGATGGTAGGGATTTGTCGTGGAATCCCAACCGTCAATAATATAACTGGCTATTCCTACGGTAGATAGGGCAAGTCGGGTCGAATCCACGGGGACGGTAATGTAAAGCCTAGACTAAGGTCGCCCAAATACTAGACTAAGTCAACGGACTAAACTAAACTAGAGAATGAGAAGAGGGGAGAAAACTAGGCTACAACTAAGGGGAACAACTATGGAGAAAGGGCTAGGATTAGGTCGGGGTCAAAGGGGTAACGGAATGGTCAAGGGAGAACTAGAGCGAAGGAGGTAGTAGGGTAATCTAGGTTAGTCCGGGCTCTCGCAACTTAGACTCACCTAGAGGTTCCACCTAAAACCCATCTCGGCGATACACGACACAATCGGGGTTCTAGCGCGCTATGGTCCTAGGTCGGATCCGGGCTCTCGCTACTTAGACCGGCCTAGGGGTCGTCCTCACCGGGCTCTCGCAACTTAATGAGGGGACCGAACCCACAACAAACTAACACCCACAAAAGAAAGGCAAGAAAAACAAGCATTCGTACATACTTAGTCATTCAAGCAATTCCACAAACATGTGATGTGCATCAAACAAGAGGAAACCCAAATCTTCCACCAACATCTCTAACAAACCCTTAATCATTCAATTAACACCCTAATCACCTTACTAACCCTAGCAAGAACACTACTCTAACATATCTAATCTAGAATTAACACTAACAAGAAGAATCATCAAAGAAACAAAACAAACATCACAAACTAATGATAACAATGAACAAAGATTCAAACTTGATAAACAAAAATGGATTAAGAGTAAAAGAGAAGAGGATTATACCAAACTAGTGAAGGAGAAAGAACAAAACTTGCATTAATGAAGAAAACTCAAAACAAACATCCAAGGTTGTCAAGCTTGGAGAAGATCTTGAAGAATTCCCTTAATACAAGTACTAATCTAATATTCACTACTAATTATCGACTAATCTACACTAATCTAATCTAATCTAACCTAAAGTAGTCTAGGGTTTAGTGTCTAATGAAGTGCCTATCATAAGATGTCTTAAAATTACAAGAAGGGAGTATATATATGGGTACAAGAATGAAGGAGAAGAAAAGAAGAAATGCGGGTGAGCTATAGCCCATCCCGACCGGGACGGATCATCCCGATCGGGAAGGGTTCTGCCATCCCGATCGGGAAGGGCTCAACCCGACCGGGAAGGACCCACAGTGGCGCTTCTAAATGTGCCTCCCTTCCCGATCGGGAAGGCTATTATCCCGACCGGAAAGGGTCTTGTATGCCTTCAATAAGAGCTCTAAGGTCCCTCCTTGTATCTTATGGGCTTCTCGTCGACTCTCGGGACTCGGGATCGGGTCTCGGAGGCTCGGGATTGGGACCCAAGGTCTCGGGATCGATTCCAAGGCCTCGAGTCATCGTTCCTTTATCTCGTTGGCTCCAAAATGTGTATGTATAGAGTCGGAATCCCTCCAACTCTTCCAATTCGGTCTCGGGAACCTGAAACGAACTAAAGGAAGCATAAGAAGCCCCTAAACCGCTCCCAAGGAGCGATTCTACAAGGAAAATGGGACCAAAACACTACGAAATAGGCACTACAAATGACACTTATCAGTGCCCTTGCCTTGTATCCCCTAATTAATGAAAATGTACTTCAATTTGAATTTAATGCGTGTTTTTCCCCATGCATTTTGCAATCTTCCATGCGCATTTTTGCAGTTTCCCATACTTGTCTTTTCGACTTCAACGACTGACATTTGGCAGGATGTTGGTAGGTTTGAGGTTGACACTTCTTTTCTTATAAATAGGTGCTCTCCCTTCTTCAATACTATATTTCCTTTACCAAATCTTCTTTATCTCACTCTTTCTTATCTTATCAACCTTCTGCGCTTTTCCTTCATCTTGCCAGCTGCTTCTAGACTCCTGCCTTAAGCTGTTATTTCTCATCTGCCAGCCTTCCGTAGGTCATTTCTTCTTCCTTGATCTCTCTTGCTCCGTCCTTATCTTCTCTTACCCCCTCATTATGTCTACTCGCCGCCGAACTATTCGTTTTGGGGAGGGGGTTCCCCCATCTGTCGGGGAGGCAGTGCCTGGGTCGCCGGCAAAAGAAGCGGCGGACGGCGTGTTGTCTCCGATCCCTCTTCGCGTCGTTCTTCCCTCTTCCTCGGAGCGCTTCGTTGAGGAGGAGGTGCCGCCCGAAGGGGGGCAAGCTGGGGCATCGCCCTCTCGTCCACAGAACGACGATGTGAGTGAATCTTCTCCTCAGCGTCTTCGGCGGGGAAGCCGTAAGACGGCTCCTAAGGTAGCCTCAGAGACCCAACCACCTCCACCTACCATTGTCGAATCTTCTTGGCGGCAAAGTGTATTGGAAAGGGGTTCGATGGCTAGGGCGGCGGCTTTGTACCCCTTAGGAGAGGGGTATACCTACGAGCTGCCGGCAAAAGGGCAGACAGCGTGCAACCCTCCGCCGGGACGAGTGGCGGTTTATCTGGAGGATCTTAAGTTTAGCTTGAGGTTTCCCCTCCCTTTCTTCATTGAGAGGATGTTGGCCAGGATGAACGTGGCTTTAGGTCAGCTGACTCCTCAGGCCATTCGTTACGTTGTCTCTTTTTGCCGAGTTTGCTTGTTCAAGAGGTACCATCCTACCGTGGACGCCTTTAGGTCCATGATGTTTCTGAAATACCTGCCGTCCTCTCGCTACTAGGCGTTGTGTCTTCTGGGAAACTACGTCACTGTTTATCCTACTATTTCCAGTTGTCATGACTAGAAGGGTATGTTCTTTTATGTCCGGTTCGCCGAGGTCTGGCCCTTCCCTACTTCATTCCAAGACCGGGTTCGTCCTTACATGGAGAAGGACCATGAGTTGGGGGCTCGCCGATACGCCCTTCTAGACGAGTCGTCCTTGGAGCGAGATATTGTAGTCGTCCGAAATCTATTTAAGGCGGTGGGGAGAAGGTTGGTAAAGAGGAAAGAGCGTTACCCGTCGTCTGACTTCGTCCCCCTTTTGATCTGATCTCATCCAATGCTTATCTGGCGAGATTTGGAATGTGTAGCTCTCCCAACCCAGGTAGTTGGGGGTGCGCCCTACATGCTCCTTTGCTTATTTTGCTCAACTACTGGTTTTTGATGTTTTCCCCTTTTTATTCCTTGCAAGTGATTATAAGACTGCCACTTGGTCACTAGGGGAGCTTCATCTTTTGGGAGTTGATTTCCAACTCGCTCCTCTTTCCTGCCATCCTGAACTTCCTGAAGTTGATTGTGCTTCACTCATGCACTATTCCAAGGCCAAGGCTGCGAAGTCTAAGAGGAAACAGCCCACCCTCAATGTCGCGCCGTCAACATGCTCGACGACTAGGAGTTCGACTCACTCTGGGGAGGGGGCGACCACCCTGATTTGTCGTGCCGACCCTAAGTAGACGTCGAGGGGCTTCGAGGCGGTGACTTCGCCTCGGGGGCCAAACCCTGCGGTGACAGTGGCTTAAGCACCCCAGCCCCAGTCACTGAGGAGCAGGTTATTGACCTGGAGACGGATGCTTCGCTGGTTGGGGTGCCCTTGGGTCAAGCCGGGCAACCGTCACGTCTCGTCGACAATCTGCAGGCTGCTGAGGGCATGGAGGCGTCCTCTGATAGGGAGGTTCAAAAGGACGTGGAGTCTGCCGTGGGTGCTGCCCTTTTCTTCTCTTTCAGGGCCCTCCTTTTCTGAGTTCTTCAAGACTTTTGAAGAAGTTGGAGGCATGGCGCTGGGTGGCAATCACGTGGTTCCCGACGTCCTTGGGGATGCTACCAGCGCCAACTTGCGGTCACTCAAAACTCAGTTTGATGTCAATCATCGCCAGGCCTCTAGGAGCTTGACGCCCTCCATTGGATAGGCCACTCCCTCCTGAAGCTTGCCTCTGACACCTAGGTCCTTCACTCTTTGAAGGATGACCTCCAGGTAGCTGATTCCAGGCGTGTCGAGGCTAAGGTGAAGCTTAAGGAGGCTGAGGAAAAGTGCTTGAAGGCTGAGGCTAGGTTCAAGGCGGCTTTGGTGGAGGCTAATGCTAACCTTAAAGTGGCCCAGGATGAGACTACTAGCGTGCGCTGTTAGGCTTCGGAGCTCCGCCAAGCACTATAGGTGAAGGAGGAGAAGGTATTGGCACAAGGGACGGAACATTGTAAATCTCTTGCTGAGAGTGACAACCTGAGGAAGCAACTGGAGGCTGCAACTCATGAGGTGACTCTAGTCAAGGGGGAGCTTCCCGTTGCCCAAGAGCTCAACGCTTCTTTGAGGGTGGAGAAAGAGAAGGCTAGGACTAAGCTTGCTGCCATGGAAATGGATGCTAATGAGGCTTTCAGCGCCGACTATGCCCGAGGGTCAGATTGTGATGTTCCGTCTCACTGGTGACGCTTTGTTGGAGATTGATCCGGACTTTGACTGGCCTGGACAACGCTAAGCCGATACGAGGCAATTAAGGGACCCGCTCCGTCCCTTCAACTCACAATGGCGTACTTATAGGGAAAGGTACTTCAATGCAAGGCAATTCGGGTCTTGCTCAAAATTGCGGATGCAACTAAAACACAAGAACATAAAGCAAAAGAAACACACTTATGAAGATAGTTGCATCCAAAGAAGAAAATAAATTGCCGAATCCCTCATCAAAACGGCGGGGAAAGCACCGATTCCAAGTTTAAGACAAGTGAGAACACCACCAAGCTATTAGGATAAGCAATATTCTCTTGATAGATCCTTGTTTAGTTACATGAATCTGACCATGTTTGGGCCAATACACGCCTACCCATAGCGGCTTGTGATAAGATGGTCCACGTGCGTAGTTAATTGCTTTATTAGGACCGTTGACTAATTTTTGGGACTCCACAATCAGGTCACCCGGTCAGATCTCATCGGGTAAAACTTCGCCCTGTGACTTTAGAGGGTCATAACTCTCTCGTTTGATCTCCGATTGGGGCGTGTAATATGTTGTTGCAAAGTTCAGAAGATAAGCTTTCACCTCCAACTAGAACTGCTTCGATCCGATGTCAAGAATTCTAGACATATCCATTTGAAGTTCGACCTCTCCGGTGAAGATGTCCAATAGACTATAGTGTTTCCCTTTTGCTCAAGATTTCACCTCTTGGGTCTGGACTTTGGACTCTAATCATGCTTTGGGACGATATTCTGCTCCCTTGTCCCTATGTAAGTTCGAACATGCTCTCGAACAAGGGATTCCTATCAAAATAATAGGAAAACTACCCAAAAACACGTAAAATGCACAAGAGAGGTCGCTAGGGTGAGAAAGACTCAAAAAGGCGATAATCGCACACAAATCTCACAAAGGCGATAAGAAAACAAGCTTAGATGGGTAGAAAAACGGTCCAATTTTTACACAAATCAATTCCCCCACACTAAACCGTTGCTCGTCCACGAACGAAGACCCAAAAAAAACTAACTAATACTACTACTAGGCTGGACTACGCTAAGCCGATACGAGGCAATTAAGGGACCCGCTCCGTCCCTTCAACTCACAATGGAGTACTTATGAGGAAAGGTAATTAAACGCAAGGCAATTCGGGTCTTGCTCAAAATTGTGGATGCAACTAAAACACAAGAACATAGAGCAAAAGAAACACTCATTAAGATAATTGCATCCAAAGAAGAAAATAAATCGCCGAATCCCTCATCAAAACGGCGGGGAAAACACCGGTTCCAAGTTTAAGACAAGTGAGAACACCACCAAGCTATTAGGATAAGCAATATTTTCTAGATAGATCCTTGTTTAGTTGCATGAATCTGGCTATGTTTGGGCCAATACACGCCTACCCATAGCGGCTTGTGATAGGATGGTCCACGTGCGTAGTTAATTGCTTTATTACGACCGTTAACTAATTTTTGGGACTCCACAGTCGGGTCACCCAGTTAGATCTCATCGGGTAAAACTTCGCCTTGTGACTTTAGAGGGTCATAACTCGCTCGTTTGATCTCCGATTGGGGCGTGTAATATGTTGTTGCAAAGCTCAGAAGATAAGCTTTCACCTCCAACTAGAAATGCTTCGATCCGATGTCTAGAATTCTAGACATATCCATTTGAAGTTCGACCTCTCTGGTGAAGATGCCCAATGGACTATAGTGTTTCCCTTTTGCTCAAGATGTCGCCTCTTGGGTCTGGACTTTGGACTCTAATCATGCTTTGGGACGATATTCTGCTCCCTTGTCCCTATGTAAGTTCGAACATGCTCTCGAACAAGGGATTCCTATAAAAATAATAGGAAAACTACCCAAAAACACGTAAAATGCACAAGAGAGGTCGCTAGGGTGAGAAAGACTAAAAAAGGCGATAATAGCACACAAATCTCACAAAAGCGATAAGAAAACAAGCTTAGATGGGTAGAAAAACGGTCCAATTTTTACACAAAAAAATTCCCCCACACTAAACCGTTGCTCGTCCACGAACGAAGACCCAAAAAAAACTAAATAATACTACTACTAGGCTGGACAACGCTAAGCCGATACGAGGCAATTAAGGGACTCGCTCCGTCCCTTCAACTCACAATGGCGTACTTATAGGGAAAGGTACTTCAATGCAAGGCAATTCGGGTCTTGCTCAAAATTGCGGATGCAACTAAAACACAAGAACATAAAGCAAAAGAAACACACTTATGAAGATAGTTGCATCCAAAGAAGAAAATAAATTGCCGAAACCCTCATCAAAACGGCGGGGAAAGCACCGATTCCAAGTTTAAGACAAGTGAGAACACCACCAAGCTATTAGGATAAGCAATATTCTCTTGATAGATCCTTGTTTAGTTACATGAATCTGGCCATGTTTGGGCCAATACACGCCTACCCATAGCGGCTTGTGATAAGATGGTCCACGTGCGTAGTTAATTGCTTTATTAGGACCGTTGACTAATTTTTGGGACTCCACAATCAGGTCACCCGGTCAGATCTCATCGGGTAAAACTTCGCCCTGTGACTTTAGAGGGTCATAACTCTCTCGTTTGATATCCGATTGGGGCGTGTAATATGTTGTTGCAAAGTTCAGAAGATAAGCTTTCACCTCCAACTAGAACTGCTTCGATCCGATGTCAAGAATTCTAGACATATCCATTTGAAGTTCGACCTCTCCGGTGAAGATGTCCAATAGACTATAGTGTTTCCCTTTTGCTCAAGATTTCACTTCTTGGGTCTGGACTTTGGACTCTAATCATGCTTTGGGACGATATTCTGCTCCCTTGTCCCTATGTAAGTTCGAACATGCTCTCGAACAAGGGATTCCTATCAAAATAATAGGAAAACTACCCAAAAACACGTAAAATGCACAAGAGAGGTCGCTAGGGTGAGAAAGACTCAAAAAGGCGATAATCGCACACAAATCTCACAAAGGCGATAAGAAAACAAGCTTAGATGGGTAGAAAAACGGTCCAATTTTTACACAAATCAATTCCCCCACACTAAACCGTTGCTCGTCCACGAACGAAGACCCAAAAAAAACTAACTAATACTACTACTAGGCTGGACTACGCTAAGCCGATACGAGGCAATTAAGGGACCCGCTCCGTCCCTTCAACTCACAATGGAGTACTTATGAGTAAAGGTAAATAAACGCAAGGCAATTCGGGTCTTGCTCAAAATTGCGGATGCAACTAAACCAAAAGAACATAAAGCAAAAGAAACACTCGTGAAGATAGTTGCATCCAAAGAAGAAAATAAATCGCCGAATTGGACAGTTTTTCCACCCATCTAAGCTTGTTTTCCTGTCGCTTTTGTGAGATTTGTGTGCGATTATCGCCTTTTTGAGTCTTTCTCACCTGGCGACCTCTCTTGTGCATTTTACGTGTTTTTGGGTAGTTTTCCTATTATTTTGATAGGAATCCCTTGTCCAAGAGCATGTTTGAGCTTACAAGGGCACAAGGGAGCAGAATATCGTCCCAAAGCATGATTAAAGTCCAAAGTCTAGACCCAAGAGGTGAAATCTTGAGAAAAAGGGAAAAACTATAGTCCATTGGGCATCTTCACTGGAGAGGTCGAATTTCCAATGGATATATCTAGAACTTTAACATCGGATCGAAGCGGTTCTAGTTGGAGGTTAAAGCTTATCTTCTGAGCATTGCAACGACATATTACACGCCCCAATCGGAGATCAAACGATAGAGTTATGACCATCTAAAGTCACAGGGCGAAGTTTTACCTGATGAGATCTAACCGGGTGACCCGATTGTGGAGTCCAAAAAATTATTCAACGGTCCTAATAAAGCAATTAACTACGCACGTGGACCATCCTATCACAAGCCGCTATGGGTAGGCGTGTATTGGCACAAACATGGCCAGATTCATGCATCTAAACAAGGATCTATCAAGAGAATATTGCTTATCCTAATAGCTTGGTTGTGTTCTCACTTGTCTCAAACTTGGAACCGGTGCTTTCCCTGCCGTTTTGATGAGGGATTCGGCGATTTATTTTCTTCTTTGGATGCAACTATCTTCATGAGTGTGTTTCTTTTGCTTTATGTTCTTGTGGTTTAGTTGCATCCTCAATTTTGAGCAAGACCCGACTTGCCTTGCATTAAAGTACCTTACAACATAAGTATTCCATTGTGAGTTGAAGGGACGGAGCGGGTCCCTTAATTGCCTCGTATCGGCTTAGCGAAGTCTAGCCTAGTAGTAGTATTAGTTAGTTTTTTTTGGGTCTTTGTTCGAGGACGAGCAACGGTTTAGTGTGGGGGAATTGATTTGTGTAAAATATGGACCGTTTTTCCACCCATCTAAGCTTGTTTTCCTATCGCTTTTGTTAGATTTGTGTGCGATTATCACCTTTTTGAGTCTTTCTCACCCTAGCGACCTCTCTTGTGCATTTTAAGTGTTTTTTGGTAGTTTTCCTATTATTTTGATAGGAATCCCTTGTCCGAGAGCATGTTCGAGCTTACATGGGCACAAGGGAGCAGATTATCTTTCCAAGCATGATTAAAGTCCAAAGTCCAGGCCCAAGAGGTGAATTGAGCAAAAACGAAAAACTATAGTCCATTGGGCATCTTCACCGGAGAGGTCGAACTTCAAATGGATATATCGAGAATTATAGAAATCGGATCGAAGCGGTTCTAGTTGGAGGTGAAAGCTTATCTTCTTAGGTTTGCAACGACATATTACACGCCCCAATCGAAGATCAAACGAGAGAGTTATGACCATCTAAAGTCAAAGGGCAAACTTTTACCCGATGAGATCTGACCGGGTGACCCGATTGTGGAGTCTAAAAAATTAGTCAATGGTCCTAATAAAGCAATTAACTACGCACTTGGACCATCCTATCACAAGCCGCTATGGGTAGGCGTGTATTGGCCCAAACATGGGCAGATTCATGCAACTAAACAAGGATCTATCAAGAGAATATTGCTTATCCTAATAGCTTGGTGGTGTTCTCACTTTTCTCAAACTTTGAACCGGTGCTTTCCCCGCCGTTTTGATGAGGGATTCGGTGATTTATTTTCTTCTTTGGATGCAACTATCTTCATGAGTGTGTTTCTTTTGCTTTATATTCTTGTGGTTTAGTTGCATCCTCAATTTTGAGCAAGACCCGACTTGCCTTCCATTGAAGTACCTTACCACATAAGTATTCCATTGTGATTTGAAGGGACAGAGCGGGTCCCTTAATTGCCTCGTATTAGCTTAGCGTAGTCTAGCCTAGTAGTAGTATTAGTTAGTTTTTTTTTTTGGGTATTTGTTCGAGGACGAGCAACGGTTTAGTGTGGGGGAATTGATTTGTGTAAAATATGGACCGTTTTTCCACCCATCTAAGCTTGTTTTCCTATCGCTTTTGTGAGATTTGTGTGCGATTATCGCCTTTTTGAGTCTTTCTCACCCTAGCGACCTCTCTTGTGCATTTTACGTGTTTTTTGGTAGTTTTCCTATTATTTTGATAGGAATCCCTTGTCCGAGAGCATGTTCGAGCTTACATGGGCACAAGGGAGCAGAATATCGTCCCAAAGCATGATTAAAGTCCAAAGTCCAGACCCAAGAGGTGAAATCTTGAGCAAAAGGGAAAAACTATAGTCCATTGGGCATCTTCACCGGAGAGGTCGAACTTCTAATGGATATATCTAGAATTCTCGACATTGGATAGAAGTGGTTCTAGATAGAGGTGAAAGCTTATCATCTTAGCTTTGCAACGACATATTACACGCCCCAATCGGAGATTAAACGAGAGAGTTATGACCCTCTAAAGTCACAAGGCGAAGTATTACCCGATGAGATCTGACCGGGTGACCCGATTGTGGAGTCTATAAAATTAGTCAATGGTCCTAATAAAGCAATTAACTACGCACTTGGACCATCCTATCATACTCCTCTTTGGGTAGGCGTGTATTGGCCCAAACATGGCCAGATTCATGCAACTAAACAAGGATCTATCAAGAGAATATTGCTTATCCTAATAGCTTGGTGGTGTTCTCACTTGTCTCAAACTTGGAACCGGTGCTTTCCCCGCCGTTTTGATGAGGGATTCGGTGATTTATTTTCTTCTTTGGATGCAACTATCTTCATGAGTGTGTTTCTTTTGCTTTATGTTCTTGTGGTTTAGTTGCATCCTCAATTTTGAGCAAGACCCGACTTGCCTTGTATTGAAGTACCTTACCACATAAGTATTCCATTGTGAGTTGAAGGGACGGAGCGGGTTACTTAATTGCCTCGTATCGGCTTAGCGTAGTCTAGCCTAGTAGTAGTATTAGTTAGTTTTTTTTTGGGTCTTTGTTCGAGGACGAGCAACGGTTTAGTGTGGGGGAATTGATTTGTGTAAAATACGTACCGTTTTTCCACCCATCGAATGTTGTTTTCCTATCACTTTTGTGAGATTTGTGTGTGATTATCGCCTTTTTGAGTCTTTCTCACCCTAGCGACCTCTCTTGTGCATTTTACGTGTTTTTTGGTAGTTTTCCTAGTATTTTGATTGGAATCCCTTGTCCGAGAGCATGTTCGAGCTTACATGGGCACAAAGGAGCAGAATATCGTCCCAAAGCATGATTAAAGTCCAAAGTCCAAACCCAAGAGGTGAAATTTTGAGCAAAAGGGAAAAACTATAGTCCATTGGGCATCTTCACCGGAGAGGTCGAACTTGAAATGGATATGTCTAGAATTCTCGACATTCGATAGAAGTGGTTCTAGTTGGAGGTGAAAGCTTATCTTCTTAGCTTTGTAACGACATATTACACGCCCCAATCGGAGATTAAATGAGAGAGTTATTACCCTCTAAAGTCAAAGGGCGAAGTTTTACCTGATGAGATCTGACCGGGTGACCCGATTGTGGAGTCTATAAAATTAGTCAATGGTCCTAATAAAGCAATTAACTACGCACTTAGACCATCCTATCACAAGCCGCTATGGGTAGGCGTGTATTGGCCTAAACATGGGCAGATTCATGCAACTAAACAAGGATCTATCAAGAGAATATTGCTTATCCTAATAGCTTGGTGGTGTTCTCACTTGTCTCAAACTTGGAACCGGTGCTTTCCCCGCCGTTTTGATGAGGGATTCGGCGATTTATTTTCTTCTTTGGATGCAACTATCTTCATGAGTGTGTTTCTTTTGCTTTATGTTCTTGTGTTTTAGTTTCATCCGCAATTTTGAGCAAGACCCGACGTGCCTTGCATTTAAGTACCTTACCACATAAGTATTCCATTGTGAGTTGAAGGGACGGAGCGGGTCCCTTAATTGCCTCGTATCGGCTTAGCGTAGTCTAGCCTAGTAGTAGTATTAGTTAGTTTTTTTTTGGGTCTTTGTTCGAGGACGAGCAACGGTTTAGTGTGGGGGAATTGATTTGTGTAAAATATGGACCGTTTTTCCACTCATCTAAGCTTTTTTTCCTATCGCTTTTGTGAGATTTGTGTGCGATTATCGCCTTTTTGAGTCTTTCTCACCCTAGCGACCTCTCTTGTGCATTTTACGTGTTTTTTGGTAGTTTTCCTATTATTTTGATAGGAATCCCTTGTCCGAGAGCATGTTCGAGCTTACATGGGCACAAAGGAGCAGAATATCGTCCCAAAGCATGATTAAAGTCCGAAGTCCAGACCCAAGAGGTGAAATCTTGAGCAAAAGGGAAAAACTATAGTCCATTGGGCATCTTCACCGGAGAGGTCGAACTTCAAATGGATTTATCTAGAATTCTCGACATTGGATAGAAGTGGTTCTAGTTGGAGGTGAAAGCTTATCTTCTTAGCTTTGCAACGACATATTACATGCCCCAATCGGAGATCAAACGAGAGAGTTATGACCCTCTAAAGTCACAGGGCGAAGTTTTACCCGATGAGATCTGACCGGGTGACCTGATTGTGGAGTTTAAAAAATTAGTCAATGGTCCTAATAAAGCAATTAACTACGCACTTGAACCATCCTATCACAAGCCGCTATGGGTAGGCGTGTATTGGCCCAAACATGGCCAGATTCATGCAACTAAACAAGGATCTATCAAGAGAATATTGCTTATCCTAATAGCTTGGTGGTGTTCTCACTTGTCTCAAACTTGGAACCGATGCTTTCCCCGCCGTTTTGATGAGGGATTCGGCGATTTATTTTCTTCTTTGGATGCAACTATCTTCATGAGTGTGTTTCTTTTGCTTTATGTTCTTGTTTTTTAGTTTCATCCGCAGTTTTGAGCAAGACACGACGTGCCTTGCATTGAAGTACCTTACCATATAAGTATTCCATTGTGAGTTGAAGGGACGGAGCGGGTCCCTTAATTGCCTCGTATCAGCTTAGCGTAGTCTAGCCTAGTAGTAGTTTTAGTTAGTTTTTTTTGGGTTTTGTTCGAGGACGAGCAACGGTTTAGTGTGGGGGAATTGATTTGTGTAAAATATGGACCATTTTTCCACTCATCTAAGCTTTTTTTCCTATCGCTTTTGTGAGATTTGTGTGCGATTATCGCCTTTTTGAGTCTTTCTCACCCTAGCGACCTCTCTTGTGCATTTTACGTGTTTTTTGGTAGTTTTCCAATTATTTTGATAGGAATCCCTTGTCCGAGAGCATGTTCGAGCTTACATGGGCACAAAGGAGCAGAATATCGTCCCAAAGCATGATTAAAGTCCGAAGTCCAGACCCAAGAGGTGAAATCTTGAGCAAAAGGGAAAAACTATAGTCCATTGGGCATCTTCACCGGAGAGGTCGAACTTCAAATGGATATATCTAGAATTCTCGACATTGGATAGAAGTTGTTCTAGTTGGAGGTGAAAGCTTATCTTCTTAGCTTTGCAACGACATATTACATGCCCCAATCGGAGATCAAACGAGAGAGTTATGACCCTCTAAAGTCACAGGGCGAAGTTTTACCCGATGAGATCGGACCGGGTGACCTGATTGTGGAGTTTAAAAAATTAGTCAATGGTCCTAATAAAGCAATTAACTACGCACTTGAACCATCCTATCACAAGCCGCTATGGGTAGGCGTGTATTGGCCCAAACATGGCCAGATTCATGCAACTAAACAAGGATCTATCAAGAGAATATTGCTTATCCTAATAGCTTGGTGGTGTTCTCACTTGTCTCAAACTTGGAACCGGTGCTTTCCCCGCCGTTTTGATGAGGGATTCGGCGATTTATTTTCTTCTTTGGATGCAACTATCTTCATGAGTGTGTTTCTTTTGCTTTATGTTCTTGTGTTTTACTTGCATCCGCAATTTTGAGCAAGACCCGACTTGCAGATGTTAGGGAATTGCCATGGGTCCTACCGGTCAATACTAACCAACTAATTCTAACGGGTAGCTAGGGTAAGTCGGGTCGTGTCCCCGCAGACGGTTAAGGTTGTCTTGACTAGGTCTACCTAGTAACAAGGCTAAGTCACAAACAAACACAAAGAAGACGATAATTGACAAACTATGATAATTGGAAGTGATGGAAGAGGACAAACAATGAACTAAGTATGACAAGAACTAAGAGAAAAAACTAAGGATCAAAGAAACTAACAAATTAGAGAAATGATTGCTAACTAGGAGGATAAATAAAATATGAAAGGGAGTAGGTTTAGGTTGGGTTCACAAGTGTGGTAGGATAATTGGGAGGTCAAGGGTGTAGGTGCCACTTAGTTACTAAGGTCGGTTTGCGCTCTCGCGCCAAAGCCAAAGTCCGCACTCTCGTGTCAAAGACTAGACCCGAACACTCATGCTAGATGCTACTCAAAACACAAGGATTCAATCACAAATTAGTCAAACAATGAGAAGAGGAACACAAGTATGAGAAGCATTGGCCACTACTACCCACACAAGCAATACAACAAACACATAGTGTGCCCAATATGTGACTAGCAACAAAGGAATCACCTTTACCCATAATCAAACCCTAATCACCCATAATCCACACTTAATCCCCCTACTAACCCCACAAGGAATCTACTCATTCATAATCGAACTAACAATAGCAATGATAAGAGTAATCAACATAATAATCCAAACATCCATAATGAACAAACAAGAACAATAAACAATATATAAAGATTAAAACTTGAAGAAATAAAAAAAGAACAAGAGAAAAGAGATTATACCCACTACAAGAGAAAGAAAAATATGAGAACTTGTATTAAAAGAACACCCTAAAATCTCCACCAAAAGTTGTCAATAATTGATGGATTCTTCAAGAGAACCTTAATACAAGATTCACTAATTAAATTAATCTAAGATTAAAATAATGAGAGGAGAAACTAAATCTAGGGTTTGAATGTTGTAGAGAGGCCTAAGATAGTCTAAGGTAATGTAAGATACTTAAACAATATAAGGGAGAAGTATTTATAAGGTTACAAGAATGAAGGAGGACGAAAAGAAAGTCACGTGGCTACAGCTACTCTATCCCGGTCGGGAAGGATTGGTCCCGGTCGGGATGGGCCATCCTTCCTGGTCGGGATGACCCCCTCCCGGTCGGGACGACAGAACAGCAGCCACTCTAATTGCGCGCTCCTTCCCGGTCGGGATAGCTACCCTTCCCGCCCGGGAAGGACCTTGTAGGCCTCCATTATAGTCTCTAAGGTCCCTCCTTGCTTCTCAAGGGTTTCCCGTCGATTCTCGGGGCTTGGGATTGAGTCTAAGGAGATTGGGAATGGGTCCCAAGATTTCGGGATCGAATCCAAGGCACCGAGTGATCGTTCCTTCTCGTCGTTGGCTCCAAAAGTGTATGAAACGAGCCGGAATCGTTCCAATTCTCCATAAACGGTCTTGGTAACCTAAAACGAACTAAAGGAAGCATGAGTAGCCCAGAAACCGCTCCAAAGAGCGATTTCACAAGGTAAAAAGGGACCAAACACAACAAAATAGGCACTACAAACTACACTTATCAACTCCCCCACACTTAACCCTTACTCGCCCTCGAGTAAGCACCAACTAACTAAAAGCTAAAAGAAACTAGACTACTAACCGAGCGGGTATTAGCGCATCCTACGCCCTTTCAACTCACGCGAGTACACTAAGAGGAAAAGTGCACTCCGCAAGGCAAGTGGGGTCTTGCGACAAAACTGTGGATGCAACCGGACACAAAAACACATAAACAAACAAACATACAAACAAACAAGTAATCAGTTGCACCCAAGAAGAAATAAATACCGCTTCCCTCTAAAAAGCGGTGAAAGACGAACCATTTTAGGACTCAAGGTAAGTGACAACGTTCCCAAGCTAATCATACGAATCGAAATGAACTAAACCCTAATAGTATGACAACAAAGTAATAAAAACGTTGGTAACTTACCTAGGTCCTCCTAACCTTCTAAGAACGTACTACAGGACGATCGGCGGGATGGAAAAAGGATGAACCACGGTGTTAGTCGACACTGTAGGTAAGTGAGACCCCGCCCCCTTTAGCGATGAGCCAAGAGGGTCGTCCCATGCCCAAAACCGCTCAACTAGTCCAAGTAAAAAGGTGGATAAGTTTGCAAAATGGGGGAAGACCGATCATTACCGCTATCATCCTTCTTAGGGACTCGGTCCTTTGGTAGGCTCTTCACGGTAACGGTCGGGAAAAGGCTTATTTCTGAGATGTGGGGGTTCTTTTTGTGAGACGGTTTTCTTTTGGCATTTTTCTTTCTTTTGCATTTTTGCTTTGTGTGTTGCTATGCCATTTCTTTTTTTCATCTTTTGTATTTTCTTTTTCTTGGCTTTTTGTGCCTTTTCTTTTTCTTCATTCTTTTCTTTCTTTCATTTTCTTTCATTTTTCTTTTCTTTGCCCTTTTGGCTAGATTTCTTTTTGCAACTAAGAAAGATGATTTCAACAATTTGCAACTTTATTTTGTGGATATGTGTAGGAGGTAGAGAAATGAGTAAGTCGGGGAGCGTCCTTCCCTTCCAACCCACAAAAAGGGGAGAACATGGACTAAACAAACAATTCCGAAAACGGTCACCTAAGGGACGGGACTCGACAACCAAGGCCTTTTCACACCATGGGTGGTCATAATGGTCAAAATGCAAATCCCATAGTAAATCCCTAGTAGACTAGGTGGACTCAAGGTAAAGGACCAACGAAACTATTGATTTAGGGTCATTCTACTAGACTAAAGTCCAAGACTCGATTCATACTACTAGAAAGGGAAAGTAAACACTTGCACACTAGCCTCAAAACCGGGTTTTCGAAAACCTATTTACACACTAGACACAACTACACATTACAAAACAAAGACATGACAAAAACAGGAGAAAAAGAGATAAAGGCAACAAAACAAAACAAAACAAAACAAACACACAAAGAGAACAAACACCACCCCGAATTTCCATACAAGCAACCAACCAACGACAAATCTTCACAAAGCTCCACCCGAGCACACATCATCACAAATCTCCTTTAAAATCCACAAGAGACAAAGAGGAAAAAGGGATAAAGAGATGTTACCGGATGTCTTGAAAGCTTTCCAAAGTTAGCGGTGATTAGGCGACCTACAAGGAAAAAGGGAGGCAAACACACAACACAACAAAAGTACGACACAATGACACAAAAAGAGAAAGACACAAAAGATTTTTTTTTTGATTGACACAAAATAAAATCTTTTTGATTTTTGTGAAATTTTTTCAAATTTTTATTGTTTTTTAAGATTTTTCGTAAAACAACGAAAATAAAATTAAACTATACTAGAATATCGCTCCCCCACACTTAAACCGATCAATGTCCTCTTGCTCGATCGTAGTGTATGGAGACACTAAAGAAAAGAAAAGAAACTACAAAAATAAAGCGGAGAAAAGGGTAGGATGTGTCCGGCCGGGGTGTAGTCAAATCACCATGGGCTGAGACGAGAAAAGATATGGATGAGGGAAGAAATAAAAAGAAGGAAATAAAAGGAAATGGGAGGGGAGGACTAGGTGTAATCAAGTCACCTAGCCCGGATTCCGCCCGAATCCGACGAAATCCTAAAAAGAAAGTAAAATCAAAGAAAGAGTGAAAATTCTTGTAAATTTGAATTTTGAAATGACTCTCGATGTAGTCACGTCATCGAGAGTCGGGAGCAATAACTACCAAGGCCTCGAGGGCCACCATGAGACAAAAGTGTATAAGGGGGAAGGTAACAAACAAAGGAAGACAAGCAATAAAAGACGGAAAAGAAAGGATAGTTGCCTTACTATTCGGTTAGCCACTCACTCGCTCCATCGTCTCAATGATCATTAATGGCGCAAAGCTTGTCTTCGTCATATTTATTCCCTTCCAATCACGATAAAGTTCCATGGTTGAAGTATTAAGCTTGCATTGGTAGAAGGAGATGGTATTTGATGTGAAACTCGGTATAAAGCGAAGAGAAAATGAGGTGAGGGTATGTAAATGAAGTGTAGGGGTTATATGATAGGTGCAAGGATAGGTAGGGAGGTTGGGAGGGGGTATAAAATGGTTGGGTGGGCTTGAATGTCGAAGAGGAAGCAAAAAGGGAAGCAATGCATCATCCCGGTCGGGATGGACTGTCCCGGTCGGGACGACACACCCTTCCCAGTCGGGAAGACACAACAGTAAACGCAATTGTTGGCACCCTCATCCCGATCGGGATGACATCCTTCCCGGTCGGGATGGCTCATCCTTCCCGGTCGGGATGCCCTCTTCTTGGCCGGGAAGAGTCCTCTAACCCTCTATAACCCCAAAAGCTTGTCCAAAGCTTCAAAAACCGACTCCCTAACTCAAAGTCCAAGCTCTATCAATAACCACTCTTCTCTAGGATTCATCTTCACTTCACACCTAACAAACAAGCTCAAAACATTCACCAAAATCCCTCCCTCACATCGTTCATCAAAATACCAAAGTACAAGGATTTCACAAAAACTTAAAAGAATTACAAGAAAGAGATATATACAATGAGACGGTTCTTTTGGAACTCCGTCAAACCAAGGATGGTGCATTCTTCAATCATTTTTTTTAACAACACTTGGCCAACTCCATCTCCATCAAGAGCACGAAGCAACAAATCGAAGGCTCTCGCGAAGTCTTCAATCAAACTAGTGGTATAACCATCCACACTCCAAGGTCCTTCACAACCTTGTCTCGCATTCCCGGGGCATCCCGATCTACTAATTTCAATGGCTTGAACTTGTACTTTCGATCCTTTGGTATATACCCAAACGTTCATTTATCCTCATGTGGGCCCAAGGGAGACTCATCTTTCTTCTTGCCTTGCAACTTGTCCTCAACATCATGATATGGGCATTCATCCGCCCCAAGCTCGGAATCATCATCTTCAATTCCATAGAAGTTGTTCTTCAAGCTTTCTCCCGACTCATCCCCTAGATCGATGCCTTCTATGGCGTGGATCATTTTACAAGACTCATCATTAGTAGACCAGGTATTGCCTTGGAGGTCAAACACGAGCTTCTCGTCGCCTAACTCAAATGTGATCCTACCATTCTTCACATCCATCATAGCACCGGCGGTATGTAGAAATGGGCGCCCTAGGATAATGGGAGTGATAGCATCTTCCGGCATATCGAGCACGAGGAAGTCGACCGGAATGAAGAACTTCCCGATTCTTATTGGCACATCCTCCAACATTCCTAATGGTCGGTTGAGTGAACTATCGGCCATTTGGAGTGTAATGGAAGTACACCTGAGCTCTTTCATCCCAAGTCGCTCACAAATGGAATAGGGAATGATGCTTACACTCGCACCCAAATCACATAGTGCTCTCTCAATCTTGAAGTTGCCTATGCTGCACGGGATCGAGAAACTACCCGGATCCTTCAACTTGGGAAGCATAGAACGTTGAATAAGCTCGCTCACCACTCTTGTGAACGCTATGGACTCTTCCTTGTCGACGAATCTCTTCCTAGCCAAGATTTCTTTCATTAATCTTCCATATGCCGGGACTTGGGTAAGTAGCTCGGTAAACGGGACACTCACATCCAATTTCTTCACAATGTCTAGAAACTTGTCATATTGAACATCCACCTTGGTCTTCATTAAGGTTGGACTTTTAAATTGACATTTTCCCTTTACCCTTGTCTTTTCTTTGAAGTGGGGGAAGCTTGTCTTCATGGGGTTTCTCAATCTCCCACAAAACTTGCTCCTCCATTGGATTTCCCGAACTTGCTTTATCTTGAGATGGAGATGCAACTTCTTTCATTGGTACTTGCTCACTAGGAAATACGAGGGAGTCATAAGATGCGCCACTCCTCAAGTTAATAGCATTCACATGTTCAACTTTCGCTGTTTCACCTTGCGGAGGTAGTTGTCCCTTTTGCCTAGAAGAGCTTCCCGAAGCAATTTGATATATTTGGGTTTCGAGCATCTTCCTATGAGCATCCCTTGCTATATTCTCCCTTTGAAGATGAGCAAAGAACTCTTGTTGGTTTCTTAGCATCTCCATTTGGCTTCTTTGCATTTCTTGATTACTCCTTTGCACATCCATCATAGATTTTTGCATGTCAAAATCTCGAGGTGGAGATTGTGGATTGTGCGGAGTATCGGTGAGGGCTAATGGAGTACCATAATCATGAATAGGAGACCGGCTCCTTGGCTTGCTTTCTTGTCGATTACCTTGGGTTGCTTGTTGTTGTTGATGGTTCCCTTGGAACCCATGAGAGTTGCCTTGATTAAGGCCTTGAGAGTTTTTGTTGTAGTTTTGATGTCCTTGATTGTGTTGGTTTCCTTGGAAACCACCTTGATGATTGAAGTTCCCTTGTTGGAACCCTTGATTGTTGTTGAAGGTACCTTGGTTATGTTGCTTGAAGTTGTGAATGACCTTGGGTTGCCTATATAGCCTTGGTAACCTTGGTTGTTGTCCCTTAAGGGAGGTGGCACATATGGACGGTGTTGTAGAGATTGTTGTTGGGAAGCTTGGAACATATGAGGATAGGGGGCACCTTGCTTGAACGCTTGAAAGGCGTTCACCTTGTTGAGAATGGCCCTTGAGTCTTCATATAACCCGTTCCAAAACTGTTGAACTAGGAACCATTGTGATAGACCATGGTGAGGACAAGAGGTCAAACTTCACCGGAGCATCTTCACCGGACCATTGGGCATCTTCACCGGAGAGGTCGAACTTCAAATGGATATATCAAGAATTATAGACATCGGATCGAAGCGGTTCTAGTTGGAGGTGAAAGCTTATCTTCTGAGCTTTGCAACGACATATTACACTCCCCAATCGGAGATCAAACGTGAGAGTTATGACCCTCTAAAGTCACAGGGCGAAGTTTTACACGATGAGATCTGACCGGGTGACCCGATTGTGGAGTCCAAAAAATTAGTCAACGGTCCTAATAAAGCAATTAACTACGCACTTGGACCATCCTATCACAAGCCGCTATGGGTAGGCGTGTATTGGCCCAAACATGGCCAGATTCATGCAACTAAACAAGGATCTATGTAGAGAATATTTCTTATCCTAATAGCTTGGTGGTGTTCTCACTTGTCTCCAACATGGAACCGGTGCTTTCCCCGCCGTTTTGATGAGGGATTCGGCGATTTATTTTCTTCTTTGGATGCAACTATCTTCATGAGTGTGTTTCTTTTGCTTTATGTTCTTGTGTTTTAGTTGCATCCGCAATTTTGAGCAACACCCGACTTGCCTTGCATTGAAGTACCTTACCACATAAGTATTCCATTTTGAGTTGGAGGGACGGAGCAGGTCCGTTAATTGCCTCGTGTCGGCTTAGCGTAGTCTAGCCTAGTAGTAGTATTAGTTAGATTTTTTTTTGGGTCTTTGTTCGAGGACGAGCAACGGTTTACTATGGGGGAATTGACTTGTGTAAAATTTGGACCGTTTTTCCATCCATCTAAGCTTGTTTTCCTATCGCTTTTGTGAGATTTGTGTGCGTTTATCGCCTTTTTTAGTCTTTCTCACCCTAGCGACCTCTCTTGTGCATTTTACGTGTTTTTGGGTAGTTTTCCTATTATTTTGATAGGAATCCCTTGTCGGAGAGCATGTTCGAGATTATATGGGCACAAGGGAGCAGAATATCGTCCCAAAGTTTGATTAGAGTCCAAAGTCCAGACCCAAGAGGTGAAATCTTGACAAACTATAGTCCATTGGGCATCTTCACCGGAGAGGTCGAACTTCAAATGGATATATCAAGAATTATAGACATCAGATCGAAGCGGTTCTAGTTGGAGGTGAAAGCTTATCTTCTGAGCTTTGCAACGACATATTACACGCCCTAATCTGAGATCAAACGTGAGAGTTATGACCTTCTAAAGTAACAGGGCGAAGTTTTACCCGATGAGATCTGACCGGGTGACCCGATTGTGGATTCAAAAAAATTAGTCAACGGTCCTAATAAAGCAGATAACTACGCACTTGGACCATCCTATCACAAGCCGCTATGGATAGGCGTGTATTAGCCCAAACATGGCCTGATTCATGCAACCAAACAAGGATCTATCACGAGAATATTTCTTATCCTAATAGCATGGTGGTGTTCGCACTTGTCTCAAACATGGAACCGGTGCTATCCCAGCCGTTTTGATGAGGGATTCGGCGATTTATTTTCTTCTTTGGATGCAACTATCTTCATGAGTGTGTTTCTTTTGCTTTATGCTCTTGTGTTTTAGTTACATCCGCAATTTTGAGCAACAACCGACTTGCCTTGCATTGAAGTACCTTACCACATAAGTATTCCATTGTGAGTTGGAGGGACGGAGCGGGTCCTTTAATTGCCTCGTGTCGGCTTAGCATAGTCTAGCCTAGTAGTTGTAGTATTAGTTTGTTTTTTATGGGTATTTGTTCGAGGACGAGCAACGGTTTAGTGTGGGGAAATTGATCTGTGTAAAAATTGGACCGTTTTTCCACCCATCTAAGCTTGTTTTCCTATCGCTTTTGAGAGATTAGTGTGCGTTTATCGCCTTTTTTAGTCTTTCTCACCCTACCGACCTCTCTTGTGCATTTTACGTGTTTTTGGGTAGTTTTCCTATTATTTTGATAGGAATCCCTTGTCCGAGAGCATGTTCGAGCTTACATGGGCACAAGGGAGCAGAATATCGTCCCAAAGTATGATTAGAGTCCAAAGTCCAGACCCAAGAGGTGAAATCTTGAGCAAAAGGGAAAAACTATAGTCCATTGGGCATCTTCACCGGAGAGGTCGAACATCAAATGGATATATAGAGAATTATAGACATAGGATTGAAGCGGTTTTAGTTGGAGGTGAAAGCTTATCTTCTGAGCTTTGCAACGACATATTACACACCCCAATCTGAGATCAAACGTGAGAGTTATGACCCTCTAAAGTCACAGGGCGAAGTTTTACCCGATGAGATCTGACCGGGTGACCCGATTGTGGATTCAAAAAAATTAGTCAACGGTCCTAATAAAGCAGTTAACTACGCACTTGGACCATCCTATCACAAGCCGCTATGGATAGGCGTGTATTAGCCCAAACATGGCCTGATTCATGCAACCAAACAAGGATCTATCACGAGAATATTTCTTATCCTAATAGCATGGTGGTGTTCTCACTTGTCTCAAACATGGAACCGGTGCTTTCCCCGCCGTTTTGATGAGGGATTCGGCGATTTATTTTCTTCTTTGGATGCAACTATCTTCATGAGTGTGTTTCTTTTGCTTTATGTTCTTGTGTTTTAGTTGCATCCGCAGTTTTGAGCAACACCCTACTTGCGTTGCATTGAAGTACCTTACCACATAAAAATTCCATTGCGAGTTGGAGGGACGGAGCGGGTCCATTAATTGCCTCGTGTCGGCTTAGCGTAGACTAGCCAAGTAGTAGTAGTATTAGTTAGTTTTTTTTTGGGTTTTCGTTCGAGGACGAGCAACGGTTTAGTGTGGGGGAATTGATTTGTGTAAAAATTGGACCGTTTTTCCACCCATCTAAGCTTGTTTTTCTATCGCTTTTGTGAGATTTGTGTGCGATTATCGCCTTTTTGAGTATTTCTCACCCTAGCTACCTCTCTTGTGTATTTTACGTGTTTTTGGGTAGTTTTCCTATTATTTTGATAGGAATCCCATGTCCGAGAGCATGTTCGAGCTTACATGGGCACAAGGGAGCAGAATATCGTCCCAAAGTATGATTAGAGTCCAAAGTCCAGACCCAAGAGGTGAAATCTTGAGCAAAAGAGAAATACTATAGTCCATTGGGCATCTTCACCGGAGAGGTCGAACTTCAAATGGATATATCGAGAATTATAGACATTGGATCGAAGCGGTTCTAGTTGGAGGTGAAAGATTATCTTCTGAGCTTTGCAACGACATATTACACGCCCCAATCGGAGATCAAACGTGAGAGTTAAGACCGTTTAAAGTCACAGGGCGAAGTTTTACCCGATGAGATCTGACCGGGTGACCCGATTGTGGAGTCCAAAAAATTAGTCAACGGTCCTAATAAAGCAATTAACTACGCACTTGAACCATCCTATCACAAGCCGCTATGGGTAGGTGTGTATTGGCCCAAACATGGCCAGATTCATGCAACTAAAGAATGATCTATCAAGAGAATATTGCTTATCCTAATAGCTTGGTGGTGTTCTCACTTGTCTCAAACATGGAACCGGTGCTTTCCCCGCCGTTTTGATGAGGGATTCGGCGATTTATTTTCTTCTTTGGATGCAACTATCTTCATGAGTGTGTTTCTTTTGCTTTATGTTCTTGTGTTTTAGTTGCATCCGCAATTTTGAGCAACACCCGACTTGCCTTGCATTGAAGTACCTTACCACATAAGTATTCCATTGTGAGTTGGAGGGATGGAGCGGGTCCTTTAATTGCCTCGTGTAGGCTTAGCGTAGTCTAGCCTAGTAGTAGTAGTATTAGTTAGTTATTTTTTGGGTCTTTGTTCGAGGACGAGCAACGGTTTAGTGTGGGGGAATTGATCTGTGTAAAAATTAGACCGTTTTTCCACCCATCTAAGCTTGTTGTCCTATCGCTTTTGTGAGATTTGTGTGCGTTTATCGCCTTTTTTAGTCTTTCTCACCCTAGCGACCTCTCTGGTGCATTTTACGTGTTTTTGGATAGTTTTCCTATTATTTTGATAGGAATCCATTGTCCGAGAGCATGTTCGAGCTTACATGGGCACAAGGGAGCATAATATCGTCCCAAAGTATGATTAGAGTCCAAAGTCCAGACCCAAGAGGTGAAATCTTGAGCAAAAGGGAAAAACTATAGTCCATTGGACATCTTCACCGGAGAGGTCGAACTTCAAATGGATATATCGAGAATTATAGACATCGGATCGAAGCGGTTCTAGTTGGAGGTGAAAGATTATCTTCTGAGCTTTGCAACGACATATTACACGCCCCAATCTGAGATCAAACGTGAGAGTTATGACCCTCTAAAGTCACAGGGCGAAGTTTTACCCGATGAGATCTGACCGGGTGACCCGATTGTGGATTCAAAAAAATTAGTCAACGGTCCTAATAAAGCAGTTAACTACGCACTTGGACCATCCTATCACAAGCCGCTATGGATAGGCGTGTATTGGCCCAAACATGGCCTGATTCATGCAACCAAACAAGGATCTATCAAGAGAATATTTCTTATCCTAATAGCTTGGTGGTGTTCGCACTTGTCTCAAACATGGAACCGGTGCTTTCCCCGCCGTTTTGATGAGGGATTCGGCGATTTATTTTCTTCTTTGGATGCAACTATCTTCATGAGTGTGTTTCTTTTGCTTTATGTTCTTGTGTTTTAGTTGCATCCGCAATTTTGAGCAACACCGGACTTGCCTTGCATTGAAGTACCTCACCACATAAGTATTCCATTGTGAGTTGGAGGGACGGAGCGGGTCCGTTAATTGCCTCGTGTCGGCTTAGCGTAGTCTAGCCTAGTAGTATTATTAGTTAGATTTTTTTTTGGGTCTTTGTTCGAGGACGAGCAACGGTTTACTATGGGGGAATTGACTTGTGTAAAAATTGGACCATTTTTCCATTGATCTAAGCTTGTTTTCCTATCGCTTTTGTGAGATTTGTGTGCGTTTATCGCCTATTTTAGTCTTTCTCACCCTAGCGACCTCTCTTGTGCATTTTACGTGTTTTTGGGTAGTTTTCCTATTATTTTGATAGGAATCCCTTGTCGGAGAGCATGTTCGAGATTATATGGGCACAAGGGAGCAGAATATCGTCCCAAAGTTTGATTAGAGTCCAAAGTCCAGACCCAAGAGGTGAAATCTTGAGCAAAAGGGACAAACTATAGTCCATTGGGCATCTTCACCGGAGAGGTCGAACTTCAAATGGATATATCGAGAATTATAGACATCAGTTCGAAGCGGATCTAGTTGGAGGTGAAAGCTTATCTTCTGAGCTTTGCAACGACATATTACACGCCCCAATCTGAGATCAAACGTGAGAGTTATGACCCTCTAAAGTCACAAGGCGAAGTTTTACCCGATGAGATCTGACCGGGTGACCCGATTGTGGATTCAAAAAAATTAGTCAACGGTCCTAATAAAGCAGTTAACTACGCACTTGGACCATCCTATCACAAGCCGCTATGGATAGGCGTGTATTGGCCCAAACATGGCCTGATTCATGCAACCAAACAAGGATCTATCACGAGAATATTTCTTATCCTAATAGCATGGTGGTGTTCGCACTTGTCTCAAACATGGAACCGGTGCTATCCCAGCCGTTTTGATGAGGGATTCGGCGATTTATTTTCTTCTTTGGATGCAACTATCTTCATGAGTGTGTTTCTTTTGCTTTATGCTCTTGTGTTTTAGTTACATCCGCAATTTCGAGCAACAACCGACTTGCCTTGCATTGAAGTACCTTACCACATAAGTATTCCATTGTGAGTTGGAGGGACGGAGCGGGTCCTTTAATTGCCTCGTGTCGGCTTAGCGTAGTCTAGCCTAGTAGTTGTAGTATTAGTTTGTTTTTTTTTGGTATTTGTTCGAGGACGAGCAACGGTTTAGTGTGGGGGAATTGATCTGTGTAAAAATTGGACCGTTTTTCCACCCATCTAAGCTTTTTTTCCTATCGCTTTTGAGAGATTAGTGTGCGTTTATCGCCTTTTTTAGTCTTTCTCACCCTAGCGACCTCTCTTGTGCATTATACGTGTTTTTGGGTAGTTTTCCTATTATTTTGATAGGAATCCCTTGTCCGAGAGCATGTTCGAGCTTACATGGGCACAAGGGAGCAGAATATCGTCCCAAAGTTTGATTAGAGTCCAAAGTCCAGACCCAAGAGGTGAAATCTTGAGCAAAAGGGACAAACTATAGTCCATTGGGCATCTTCACCGGAGAGGTCGAACTTCAAATGGATATATCGAGAATTATAGACATCAGTTCGAAGCGGATCTAGTTGGAGGTGAAAGATTATCTTCTGAGCTTTGCAACGACATATTACACGCCCCAATCTGAGATCAAACGTGAGAGTTATGACCCTCTAAAGTCACAAGGCGAAGTTTTACCCGATGAGATCTGACCGGGTGACCCGATTGTGGATTCAAAAAAATTAGTCAACGGTCCTAATAAAGCAGTTAACTACGCACTTGGACCATCCTATCACAAGCCGCTATGGATAGGCGTGTATTGGCCCAAACATGGCCTGATTCATGCAACCAAACAAGGATCTATCACGAGAATATTTCTTATCCTAATAGCATGGTGGTGTTCGCACTTGTCTCAAACATGGAACCGGTGCTATCCCAGCCGTTTTGATGAGGGATTCGGCGATTTATTTTCTTCTTTGGATGCAACTATCTTCATGAGTGTGTTTCTTTTGCTTTATGCTCTTGTGTTTTAGTTACATCCGCAATTTCGAGCAACAACCGACTTGCCTTGCATTGAAGTACCTTACCACATAAGTATTCCATTGTGAGTTGGAGGGACGGAGCGGGTCCTTTAATTGCCTCGTGTCGGCTTAGCGTAGTCTAGCCTAGTAGTTGTAGTATTAGTTTGTTTTTTTTTGGTATTTGTTCGAGGACGAGCAACGGTTTAGTGTGGGGGAATTGATCTGTGTAAAAATTGGACCGTTTTTCCACCCATCTAAGGTTTTTTTCCTATCGCTTTTGAGAGATTAGTGTGCGTTTATCGCCTTTTTTAGTCTTTCTCACCCTAGCGACCTCTCTTGTGCATTATACGTGTTTTTGGGTAGTTTTCCTATTATTTTGATAGGAATCCCTTGTCCGAGAGCATGTTCGAGCTTACATGGGCACAAGGGAGCAGAATATCGTCCCAAAGTATGATTAGAGTCCAAAGTCCAGACCCAAGAGGTGAAATCTTGAGCAAAAGGGAAAAACTATAGTCCATTGGGCATCTTCACCGGAGAGGTCGAACTTCAAATGGATATATAGAGAATTATAGACATAGGATTGAAGCGGTTTTAGTTGGAGGTGAAAGCTTATCTTCTGAGCTTTGCAACGACATATTACACGCCCCAATCTGAGATCAAACGTGAGAGTTATGACCCTCTAAAGTCACAGGGCGAAGTTTTACCCGATGAGATCTGACCGGGTGACCCGATCGTGGATTCAAAAAAATTAGTCAACGGTCCTAATAAAGCAAGTGACTACGCACTTGAACCATCCTATCACAGGCCGCTATGGGTAGGCGTGTATTGGCCCAAACATGGCCAGATTCATGCAACTAAACAAGGATCTATCAAGAGAATAATGCTTATCCTAATAGCTTGGTGGTGTTCTCACTTGTCTCAAACATGGAACCGGTGCTTTCCCCGCCGTTTTGATGAGGGATTCGGCGATTTATTTTCTTCTTTGGATGCAACTATCTTCATGAGTGTGTTTCTTTTGCTTTATGCTCTTGTGTTTTAGTTACATCCGCAATTTTGAGCAACAACCGACTTGCCTTGCATTGAAGTACCTTACCACATAAGTATTCCATTGTGAGTTGGAGGGACGGAGCGGGTCCTTTAATTGCCTCGTGTCGGCTTAGCGTAGTCTAGCCTAGTAGTTGTAGTATTAGTTTGTTTTTTTTATGGGTCTTTGTTCGAGGACGAGCAACGGTTTAGTGTGGGGGAATTGATCTGTGTAAAAATTGGACCGTTTTTCCACCCATCTAAGCTTGTTTTCCTATCGCTTTTGAGAGATTTGTGTGCGTTTATTGCCTTTTTTAGTCTTTCTCACCCTAGCAACCTCTCTTGTGCATTATACGTGTTTTTGGGTAGTTTTCCTATTATTTTGATAGGAATCCCTTGTCCGAGAGCATGTTCGAGCTTACATGGGCACAAGGGAGCATAATATCGTCCCAAAGTATGATTAGAGTCCAAAGTCCAGACCCAAGAGGTGAAATCTTGAGCAAATGGGAAAAACTATAGTCCATTGGGCATCTTCACCGGAGAGGTCGAACTTCAAATGGATATATCGAGAATTATAGACATAGGATTGAAGCGGTTTTAGTTGGAGCTGAAAGCTTATCTTCTGAGCTTTGCAACGACATATTACACGCCCCAATCTGAGATCAAACGTGAGAGTTATGACCCTCTAAAGTCACAGGGCGAAGTTTTACCCGATGAGATATGACTGGGTGACCCGATCGTGGATTCAAAAAAATTAGTCAACGGTCCTAATAAAGCAAGTGACTACGCACTTGAACCATCCTATCACAAGCCGCTATGGGTAGGCGTGTATTGGCCCAAACATGGCCAGATTCATGCAACTAAACAAGGATCTATCAAGAGAATATTGCTTATCCTAATAGCTTGGTGGTGTTCTCACTTGTCTCAAACATGGAACCGGTGCTTTCCCCGCCGTTTTGATGAGGGATTCGGCGATTTATTTTCTTCTTTGGATGCAACTATCTTCATGAGTGTGTTTCTTTTGCTTTATGTTCTTGTGTTTTAGTTGCATCCGCAATTTTGAGCAACACCCGACTTGCCTTGCATTGAAGTACCTTACCACATAAGTATTCCATTGTGAGTTGGAGGGATGGAGCGGGTCCTTTAATTGCCTCGTGTAGGCTTAGCGTAGTCTAGCCTAGTAGTAGTAGTATTAGTTAGTTATTTTTTGGGTCTTTGTTCGAGGACGAGCAACGGTTTAGTATGGGGGAATTGATCTGTGTAAAAATTAGACCGTTTTTCCACCTATCTAAGCTTGTTGTCCTATCGCTTCTGTGAGATTTGTGTGCGTTTATCGCCTTTTTTAGTCTTTCTCACCCTAGCAACCTCTCTTGTGCATTATACGTGTTTTTGGGTAGTTTTCCTATTATTTTGATAGGAATCCCTTGTCCGAGAGCATGTTCGAGCTTACATGGGCACAAGGGAGCATAATATCGTCCCAAAGTATGATTAGAGTCCAAAGTCCAGACCCAAGAGGTGAAATCTTGAGCAAAAGGGAAAAACTATAGTCCATTGGGCATCTTCACCGGAGAGGTCGAACTTCAAATGGATATATCGAGAATTATAGACATAGGATTGAAGCGGTTTTAGTTGGAGCTGAAAGCTTATCTTCTGAGCTTTGCAACGACATATTACACGCCCCAATCTGAGATCAAACGTGAGAGTTATGACCCTCTAAAGTCACAGGGCGAAGTTTTACCCGATGAGATATGACTGGGTGACCCGATCGTGGATTCAAAAAAATTAGTCAACGGTCCTAATAAAGCAAGTGACTACGCACTTGAACCATCCTATCACAAGCCGCTATGGGTAGGCGTGTATTGGCCCAAACATGGCCAGATTCATGCAACTAAACAAGGATCTATCAAGAGAATATTGCTTATCCTAATAGCTTGGTGGTGTTCTCACTTGTCTCAAACATGGAACCGGTGCTTTACCCGCCGTTTTGATGAGGGATTCGGCGATTTATTTTCTTCTTTGGATGCAACTATCTTCATGAGTGTGTTTCTTTTGCTTTATGTTCTTGTGTTTTAGTTGCATCCGCAATTTTGAGCAACACCCGACTTGCCTTGAATTGAAGTACCTTACCACATAAGTATTCCATTGTGAGTTGGAGGGACGGAGCGGGTCCTTTAATTGCCTCGTGTCGGCTTAGCGTAGTCTAGCCTAGTAGTTCTAGTATTAGTTAGTTTTTTTTTGGGTCTTTGTTCGAGGACGAGCAACGGTTTAGTATGGGGGAATTGATTTGTGTAAAAATTGGACCGTTTTTCCACCCATCTAAGCTTGTTTTTCTATCGCTTTTGTGAGATTTGTGTGCGATTATCGCCTTTTTGAGTCTTTCTCACCCTAGCTACCTCTCTTGTGCATTTTACGTGTTTTTGGGTAGTTTTCCTATTATTTTGATAGGAATCCCTTGTCCGAGAGCATGTTCGAGATTACATGGGCACAAGGGAGCAGAATATCGTCCCAAAGTTTGATTAGAGTCCAAAGTCCGGACCCAAGAGGTGAAATCTTGAGCAAAAGGGACAAACTATAGTCCATTGGGCATCTTCACCGGAGAGGTCGAACTTCAAATGGATATATCGAGAATTATATACATCAGATCGAAGCGGTTCTAGTTGGAGGTGAAAGCTTATCTTCCGAGCTTTGCAACGACATATTACACGCCCCAATCTGAGATCAAACGTGAGAGTTATGACCCTCTAAAGTCACAGGGCGAAGTTTTACCCGATGAGATCTGACCGGGTGACCCGATGTGGATTCAAAAAAATTAGTCAACGGTCCTAATAAAGGAGTTAACTACGCACTTGGACCATCCTATCACAAGCCGCTATGGATAGGCGTGTATTGGCCCAAACATGGCCTGATTCATGCAACCAAACAAGGATCTATCAAGAGAATATTTCTTATCCTAATAGCTTGGTGGTGTTCTCACTTGTCTCAAACATGGAACCGGTGCTTTCCCCGCCGTTTAGATGAGGGATTCGGCGATTTATTTTCTTCTTTGGATGCAACTATCTTCATGAGTGTGTTTCTTTTGCTTTATGCTCTTGTGTTTTAGTTACATCCGCAATTTTGAGCAACAACCGACTTGCCTTGCATTGAAGTACCTTACCACATAAGTATTCCATTGTGAGTTGGAGGGACGGAGCGGGTCCTTTAATTGCCTCGTGTCGGCTTAGCGTAGTCTAGCCTAGTAGTTGTAGTATTAGTTTGTTTTTTTTTTGGGTCTTTGTTCGAGGACGAGCAACGGTTTAGTGTGGGGGAATTGATCTGTGTAAAAATTGGACCGTTTTTCCACCCATCAAAGCTTGTTTTCCTATCGCTTTTGAGAGATTTGTGTGCGATTATCGCCTTTTTTAGTCTTTCTCACCCTAGCAACCTCTATTGTGCATTTTACGTGTTTTTGGGTAGTTTTCCTATTATTTTGATAGGAATCCCTTGTCCGAGAGCATGTTCGAGATTACATGGGCACAAGGGAGCAGAATATCGTCCCAAAGTTTGATTAGAGTCCAAAGTCCGGACCCAAGAGGTGAAATCTTGAGCAAAAGGGACAAACTATAGTCCATTGGGCATCTTCACCGGAGAGGTCGAACTTCAAATGGATATATCGAGAATTATATACATCAGATCGAAGCGGTTCTAGTTGGAGGTGAAAGCTTATCTTCCGAGCTTTGCAACGACATATTACACTCCCCAATCTGAGATCAAACGTGAGAGTTATGACCCTCTAAAGTCACAGGGCGAAGTTTTACCCGATGAGATCTGACCGGGTGACCCGATTGTGGATTCAAAAAAATTAGTCAACGGTCCTAATAAAGGAGTTAACTACGCACTTGGACCATCCTATCACAAGCCGCTATGGATAGGCGTGTATTGGCCCAAACATGGCCTGATTCATGCAACCAAACAAGGATCTATCAAGAGAATATTTCTTATCCTAATAGCTTGGTGGTGTTCTCACTTGTCTCAAACATGGAACCGGTGCTTTCCCCGCCGTTTTGATGAGGGATTCGGCGATTTATTTTCTTCTTTGGATGCAACTATCTTCATGAGTGTGTTTCTTTTGCTTTATGCTCTTGTGTTTTAGTTACATCCGCAATTTTGAGCAACAACCGACTTGCCTTGCATTGAAGTACCTTACCACATAAGTATTCCATTGTGAGTTGGAGGGACGGAGCGGGTCCTTTAATTGCCTCGTGTCGGCTTAGCGTAGTCTAGCCTAGTAGTTGTAGTATTAGTTTGTTTTTTTTTGGGTCTTTGTTCGAGGACGAGCAACGGTTTAGTGTGGGGGAATTGATCTGTGTAAAAATTGGACCGTTTTTCCACCCATCTAAGCTTGTTTTCCTATCGCTTTTGAGAGATTTGTGTGCGTTTATCGCCTTTTTTAGTCTTTCTCACCCTAGCGACCTCTCTGGTGCATTTTACGTGTTTTTGGATAGTTTTCCTATTATTTTGATAGGAATCCCTTGTCCGAGAGCATGTTCGAGCTTACATGGGCACAAGGGAGCATAATATCGTCCCAAAGTATGATTAGAGTCCAAAGTCCAGACCCAAGAGGTGAAATCTTGAGCAAAAGGGAAAAACTGTAGTCCATTGGGCATCTTCACCGGAGAGGTCGAACTTCAAATGGATATATCGAGAATTATAGACATAGGATTGAAGCGGTTTTAGTTGGAGCTGAAAGCTTATCTTCTGAGCTTTGCAACGACATATTACACGCCCCAATCTGAGATCAAACGTGAGAGTTATGACCCTCTAAAGTCACAGGGCGAAGTTTTACCCGATGAGATATGACTGGGTGACCCGATCGTGGATTCAAAAAAATTAGTCAACGGTCCTAATAAAGCAAGTGACTACGCACTTGAACCATCCTATCACAAGCCGCTATGGGTAGGCGTGTATTGGCCCAAACATGGCCAGATTCATGCAACTAAACAAGGATCTATCAAGAGAATATTGCTTATCCTAATAGCTTGGTGGTGTTCTCACTTGTCTCAAACATGGAACCGGTGCTTTACCCGCCGTTTTGATGAGGGATTCGGCGATTTATTTTCTTCTTTGGATGCAACTATCTTCATTAGTGTGTTTCTTTTGCTTTATGTTCTTGTGTTTTAGTTGCATCCGCAATTTTGAGCAACACCCGACTTGCCTTGCATTGAAGTACCTTACCACATAAGTATTCCATTGTGAGTTGGAGGGACGGAGCGGGTCCTTTAATTGCCTCGTGTCGGCTTAGCGTAGTCTAGCCTAGTAGTTCTAGTATTAGTTAGTTTTTTTTTGGGTCTTTGTTCGAGGACGAGCAACGGTTTAGTATGGGGGAATTGATTTGTGTAAAAATTGGACCGTTTTTCCACCCATCTAAGCTTGTTTTTCTATCGCTTTTGTGAGATTTGTGTGCGATTATCGCCTTTTTGAGTCTTTCTCACCCTAGCTACCTCTCTTGTGCATTTTACGTGTTTTTGGGTAGTTTTCCTATTATTTTGATAGGAATCCCTTGTCCGAGAGCATGTTCGAGATTACATGGGCACAAGGGAGCAGAATATCGTCCCAAAGTTTGATTAGAGTCCAAAGTCCGGACCCAAGAGGTGAAATCTTGAGCAAAAGGGACAAACTATAGTCCATTGGGCATCTTCACCGGAGAGGTCGAACTTCAAATGGATATATCAAGAAATATATACATCAGATCGAAGCGGTTCTAGTTGGAGGTGAAAGCTTATCTTCCGAGCTTTGCAACGACATATTACACGCCCCAATCTGAGATCAAACGTGAGAGTTATGACCCTCTAAAGTCACAGGGCGAAGTTTTACCCGATGAGATCTGACCGGGTGACCCGATTGTGGATTCAAAAAAATTAGTCAACGGTCCTAATAAAGGAGTTAACTACGCACTTGGACCATCCTATCACAAGCCGCTATGGATAGGCGTGTATTGGCCCAAACATGGCCTGATTCATGCAACCAAACAAGGATCTATCAAGAGAATATTTCTTATCCTAATAGCTTGGTGGTGTTCTCACTTGTCTCAAACATGGAACCGGTGCTTTCCCCGCCGTTTAGATGAGGGATTCGGCGATTTATTTTCTTCTTTGGATGCAACTATCTTCATGAGTGTGTTTCTTTTGCTTTATGCTCTTGTGTTTTAGTTACATCCGCAATTTTGAGCAACAACCGACTTGCCTTGCATTGAAGTACCTTACCACATAAGTATTCCATTGTGAGTTGGAGGGACGGAGCGGGTCCTTTAATTGCCTCGTGTCGGCTTAGCGTAGTCTAGCCTAGTAGTTGTAGTATTAGTTTTTTTTTTTTTGGGTCTTTGTTCGAGGACGAGCAACGGTTTAGTGTGGGGGAATTGATCTGTGTAAAAATTGGACCGTTTTTCCACCCATCAAAGCTTGTTTTCCTATCGCTTTTGAGAGATTTGTGTGCGATTATCGCCTTTTTTAGTCTTTCTCACCCTAGCAACCTCTCTTGTGCATTTTACGTGTTTTTGGGTAGTTTTCCTATTATTTTGATAGGAATCCCTTGTCCGAGAGCATGTTCGAGATTACATGGGCACAAGGGAGCAGAATATCGTCCCAAAGTTTGATTAGAGTCCAAAGTCCGGACCCAAGAGGTGAAATCTTGAGCAAAAGGGACAAACTATAGTCCATTGGGCATCTTCACCGGAGAGGTCGAACTTCAAATGGATATATCGAGAATTATATACATCAGATCGAAGCGGTTCTAGTTGGAGGTGAAAGCTTATCTTCCGAGCTTTGCAACGACATATTACACGCCCCAATCTGAGATCAAACGTGAGAGTTATGACCCTCTAAAGTCACAGGGCGAAGTTTTACCCGATGAGATCTGACCGGGTGACCCGATGTGGATTCAAAAAAATTAGTCAACGGTCCTAATAAAGGAGTTAACTACGCACTTGGACCATCCTATCACAAGCCGCTATGGATAGGCGTGTATTGGCCCAAACATGGCCTGATTCATGCAACCAAACAAGGATCTATCAAGAGAATATTTCTTATCCTAATAGCTTGGTGGTGTTCTCACTTGTCTCAAACATGGAACCGGTGCTTTCCCCGCCGTTTAGATGAGGGATTCGGCGATTTATTTTCTTCTTTGGATGCAACTATCTTCATGAGTGTGTTTCTTTTGCTTTATGCTCTTGTGTTTTAGTTACATCCGCAATTTTGAGCAACAACCGACTTGCCTTGCATTGAAGTACCTTACCACATAAGTATTCCATTGTGAGTTGGAGGGACGGAGCGGGTCCTTTAATTGCCTCGTGTCGGCTTAGCGTAGTCTAGCCTAGTAGTTGTAGTATTAGTTTGTTTTTTTTTTGGGTCTTTGTTCGAGGACGAGCAACGGTTTAGTGTGGGGGAATTGATCTGTGTAAAAATTGGACCGTTTTTCCACCCATCAAAGCTTGGTTTCCTATCGCTTTTGAGAGATTTGTGTGCGATTATCGCCTTTTTTAGTCTTTCTCACCCTAGCAACCTCTCTTGTGCATTTTACGTGTTTTTGGGTAGTTTTCCAATTATTTTGATAGGAATCCCTTGTCCGAGAGCATGTTCGAGCTTACATGGGCAAGAGGGAGCAGAATATCGTCCCAAAGTATGATTAGAGTCCAAAGTCCAGACCCAAGAGGTGAAATCTTGAGCAAAAGGGAAAAACTATAGTCCATTGGGCATCTTCACCGGAGAGGTCGAACTTCAAATGGATATATCGAGAATTATAGACATAGGATTGAAGCGGTTTTAGTTGGAGCTGAAAGCTTATCTTCTGAGCTTTGCAACGACATATTACACGCCCCAATCTGAGATCAAACGTGAGAGTTATGACCCTCTAAAGTCACAGGGCGAAGTTTTACCCGATGAGATATGACTGGGTGACCCGATCGTGGATTCAAAAAAATTAGTCAACGGTCCTAATAAAGCAAGTGACTACGCACTTGAACCATCCTATCACAAGCCGCTATGGGTAGGCGTGTATTGGCCCAAACATGGCCAGATTCATGCAACTAAACAAGGATCTATCAAGAGAATATTGCTTATCCTAATAGCTTGGTGGTGTTCTCACTTGTCTCAAACATGGAACCGGTGCTTTCCCCGCCGTTTTGATGAGGGATTCGGCGATTTATTTTCTTCTTTGGATGCAACTATCTTCATGAGTGTGTTTCTTTTGCTTTATGTTCTTGTGTTTTAGTTGCATCCGCAATTTTGAGCAACACCCGACTTGCCTTGCATTGAAGTACCTTACCACATAAGTATTCCATTGTGAGTTGGAGGGACGGAGCGGGTCCTTTAATTGCCTCGTGTCGGCTTAGCGTAGTCTAGCCTAGTAGTTCTAGTATTAGTTAGTTTTTTTTTGGGTCTTTGTTCGAGGACGAGCAACGGTTTAGTATGGGGGAATTGATTTGTGTGAAAATTGGACCGTTTTTCCACCCATCTAAGCTTGTTTTTCTATCGCTTTTGTGAGATTTGTGTGCGATTATCGCCTTTTTGAGTCTTTCTCACCCTAGCTACCTCTCTTGTGCATTTTACGTGTTTTTGGGTAGTTTTCCTATTATTTTGATAGGAATCCCTTGTCCGAGAGCATGTTCGAGATTACATGGGCACAAGGGAGCAGAATATCGTCCCAAAGTTTGATTAGAGTCCAAAGTCCAGACCCAAGAGGTGAAATCTTGAGCAAAAGGGACAAACTATAGTCCATTGGGCATCTTCACCGGAGAGGTCGAACTTCAAATGGATATATCGAGAATTATATACATCAGATCGAAGCGGTTCTAGTTGGAGGTGAAAGCTTATCTTCTGAGCTTTGCAACGACATATTACACGCCCCAATCTGAGATCAAACGTGAGAGTTATGACCCTCTAAAGTCACAGGGCGAAGTTTTACCCGATGAGATCTGACCGGGTGACCCGATTGTGGATTCAAAAAAATTAGTCAACGGTCCTAATAAAGGAGTTAACTACGCACTTGGACCATCCTATCACAAGCCGCTATGGATAGGCGTGTATTGGCCCAAACATGGCCTGATTCATGCAACCAAACAAGGATCTATCAAGAGAATATTTCTTATCCTAATAGCTTGGTGGTGTTCTCACTTGTCTCAAACATGGAACCGGTGCTTTCCCCGCCGTTTAGATGAGGGATTCGGCGAGTTATTTTCTTCTTTGGATGCAACTATCTTCATGAGTGTGTTTCTTTTGCTTTATGCTCTTGTGTTTTAGTTACATCCGCAATTTTGAGCAACAACCGACTTGCCTTGCATTGAAGTACCTTACCACATAAGCATTCCATTGTGAGTTGGAGGTACGGAGCGGGTCCTTTAATTGCCTCGTGTCGGCTTAGCGTAGTCTAGCCTAGAAGTAGTAGTATTAGTTAGTTTTTTTTGGGTCTTTGTTAGAGGACGAGCAACGGTTTAGTGTGGCGGAATTGATCTGTGTAAAAATTGGACCGTTTTTCCACCCATCTAAGCTTGTTTTCCTATCGCTTTTGTGAGATCTGTGTGGGTTTATCGCCTTATTTAGTCTTTCTCACCCTAGCGACCTCTCTTGTGCATTTTACGTGTTTTTGGGTAGTTTTCCTTTTATCTTGATAGGAATCCCTTGTCCGAGAGCATGTTCGAGCTTACATGGGCACAAGGGAGCAGAATATCGTCCCAAAGTATGATTAGAGTCCAAAGTCCAGACCCAAGAAATGAAATCCTGAGCAAAAGGGAAAAACTATAGTCCATTGGGCATCTTCACCGGAGATGTCGAACTTCAAATGGATACATCGAGAATTATAGACATCGGATCGAAGCGGTTCTATTTGGAGGTGAAAGCTTATCTTCTGAGCTTTGCAATGACATATTACACGCCCCAATCTGAGATCAAACGTGAGAGTTATGACCCTCTAAAGTCACAGGGCGAAGTTTTACCCGATGAGATCTGACCGGGTGACCCGATTGTGGATTCAAAAAAATTAGTCAACGGTCCTAATAAAGCAAGTGACTACGCACTTGAACCATCCTATCACAAGCCGCTATGGGTAGGCGTGTATTGGCCCAAACATGGCCAGATTCATGCAACTAAACAAGGATCTATCAAGAGAATATTGCTTATCCTAATAGCTTGGTGGTGTTCTCACTTGTCTCAAACATGGAACCGGTGCTTTCCCCGCCGTTTTGATGAGGGATTCGGCGATTTATTTTCTTCTTTGGATGCAACTATCTTCATGAGTGTGTTTCTTTTGCTTTATGTTCTTGTGTTTTAGTTGCATCCGCAATTTTGAGCAACACCCGACTTGCCTTGCATTGAAGTACCTTACCACATAAGTATTCCATTGTGAGTTGGAGGGACGGAGCGGGTCCTTTAATTGCCTCGTGTCGGCTTAGCGTAGTCTAGCCTAGTAGTTCTAGTATTAGTTAGTTTTTTTTTGGGTCTTTGTTCGAGGACGAGCAACGGTTTAGTATGGGGGAATTGATTTGTGTAAAAATTGGACCGTTTTTCCACCCATCTAAGCTTGTTTTTCTATCGCTTTTGTGAGATTTGTGTGCGATTATCGCCTTTTTGAGTCTTTCTCACCCTAGCTACCTCTCTTGTGCATTTTACGTGTTTTTGGGTAGTTTTCCTATTATTTTGATAGGAATCCCTTGTCCGAGAGCATGTTCGAGATTACATGGGCACAAGGGAGCAGAATATCGTCCCAAAGTTTGATTAGAGTCCAAAGTCCAGACCCAAGAGGTGAAATCTTGAGCAAAAGGGACAAACTATAGTCCATTGGGCATCTTCACCGGAGAGGTCGAACTTCAAATGGATATATCGAGAATTATATACATCAGATCGAAGCGGTTCTAGTTGGAGGTGAAAGCTTATCTTCTGAGCTTTGCAACGACATATTACACGCCCCAATCTGAGATCAAACGTGAGAGTTATGACCCTCTAAAGTCACAGGGCGAAGTTTTACCCGATGAGATCTGACCGGGTGACCCGATTGTGGATTCAAAAAAATTAGTCAACGGTCCTAATAAAGGAGTTAACTACGCACTTGGACCATCCTATCACAAGCCGCTATGGATAGGCGTGTATTGGCCCAAACATGGCCTGATTCATGCAACCAAACAAGGATCTATCAAGAGAATATTTCTTATCCTAATAGCTTGGTGGTGTTCTCACTTGTCTCAAACATGGAACCGGTGCTTTCCCCGCCGTTTAGATGAGGGATTCGGCGATTTATTTTCTTCTTTGGATGCAACTATCTTCATGAGTGTGTTTCTTTTGCTTTATGCTCTTGTGTTTTAGTTACATCCGCAATTTTGAGCAACAACCGACTTGCCTTGCATTGAAGTACCTTACCACATAAGCATTCCATTGTGAGTTGGAGGGACGGAGCGGGTCCTTTAATTGCCTCGTGTCGGCTTAGCGTAGTCTAGCCTAGAAGTAGTAGTATTAGTTAGTTTTTTTTGGGTCTTTGTTAGAGGACGAGCAACGGTTTAGTGTGGCGGAATTGATCTGTGTAAAAATTGGACCGTTTTTCCACCCATCTAAGCTTGTTTTCCTATCGCTTTTGTGAGATCTGTGTGGGTTTATCGCCTTATTTAGTCTTTCTCACCCTAGCGACCTCTCTTGTGCATTTTACGTGTTTTTGGGTAGTTTTCCTTTTATCTTGATAGGAATCCCTTGTCCGAGAGCATGTTCGAGCTTACATGGGCACAAGGGAGCAGAATATCGTCCCAAAGTATGATTAGAGTCCAAAGTCCAGACCCAAGAAATGAAATCCTGAGCAAAAGGGAAAAACTATAGTCCATTGGGCATCTTCACCGGAGATGTCGAACTTCAAATGGATACATCGAGAATTATAGACATCGGATCGAAGCGGTTCTATTTGGAGGTGAAAGCTTATCTTCTGAGCTTTGCAATGACATATTACACGCCCCAATCTGAGATCAAACGTGAGAGTTATGACCCTCTAAAGTCACAGGGCGAAGTTTTACCCGATGAGATCTGACCGGGTGACCCGATTGTGGATTCAAAAAAATTAGTCAACGGTCCTAATAAAGCAAGTGACTACGCACTTGAACCATCCTATCACAAGCCGCTATGGGTAGGCGTGTATTGGCCCAAACATGGCCAGATTCATGCAACTAAACAAGGATCTATCAAGAGAATATTGCTTATCCTAATAGCTTGGTGGTGTTCTCACTTGTCTCAAACATGGAACCGGTGCTTTCCCCGCCGTTTTGATGAGGGATTCGGCGATTTATTTTCTTCTTTGGATGCAACTATCTTCATGAGTGTGTTTCTTTTGCTTTATGTTCTTGTGTTTTAGTTGCATCCGTAATTTTGAGCAACACCCGACTTGCGTTGCATTGAAGTACCTTACCACATAAAAATTCCATTGTGAGTTGGAGGGACGGAGCGGGTCCAGTAATTGCCTCGTGTCGGCTTAGCGTAGTCTAGCCTAGTAGTTGTAGTATTAGTTAGTTTTTTTTTGGGTCTTTGTTCGAGGACGAGCAACGGTTTAGTATGGGGGAATTGATTTGTGTAAAAATTGGACCGTTTTTCCACCCATCTAAGCTTGTTTTTCTATCGCTTTTGTGAGATTTGTGTGCGATTATCGCCTTTTTGAGTCTTTCTCACCCTAGCTACCTCTCTTGTGCATTTTACGTGTTTTTGGGTAGTTTTCCTATTATTTTGATAGGAATCCCTTGTCCGAGAGCATGTTCGAGATTACATGGGCACAAGGGAGCAGAATATCGTCCCAAAGTTTGATTAGAGTCCAAAGTCCAGACCCAAGAGGAGAAATCTTGAGCAAAAGGGACAAACTATAGTCCATTGGGCATCTTCACCGGAGAGGTCGAACTTCAAATGGATATATCGAGAATTATATACATCAGATCGAAGCGGTTCTAGTTGGAGGTGAAAGCTTATCTTCTGAGCTTTGCAACGACATATTACACGCCCCAATCTGAGATCAAACGTGAGAGTTATGACACTCTAAAGTCACAGGGCGAAGTTTTACCCGATGAGATCTGACCGGGTGACCCGATTGTGGATTCAAAAAAATTAGTCAACGGTCCTAATAAAGGAGTTAACTACGCACTTGGACCATCCTATCACAAGCCGCTATGGATAAGCGTGTATTGGCCCAAACATGGCCCGATTCATGCAACCAAACAAGGATCTATCAAGAGAATATTTCTTATCCTAATAGCTTGGTGGTGTTCTCAATTGTCTCAAACATGGAACCGGTGCTTTCCCCGCCGTATAGATGAGGGATTCGGCGATTTATTTTCTTCTTTGGATGCAACTATCTTCATGAGTGTGTTTCTTTTGCTTTATGCTCTTGTGTTTTAGTTACATCCGCAATTTTGAGCAACAACCGACTTGCCTTGCATTGAAGTACCTTACCACATAAGTATTCCATTGTGAGTTGGAGGGACGGAGCGGGTCCTTTAATTGCCTCGTGTCGGCTTAGCGTAGTCTAGCCTAGAAGTAGTAGTATTAGTTAGTTTTTTTTGGGTCTTTGTTCGAGGACGAGCAACGGTTTAGTGTGGCGGAATTGATCTGTGTAAAAATTGGACCGTTTTTCCACCCATCTAAGCTTGTTTTCCTATCGCTTTTGTGAGATCTGTGTGGGTTTATCGCCTTATTTAGTCTTTCTCACCCTAGCGACCTCTCTTGTGCATTTTACGTGTTTTTGGGTAGTTTTCCTTTTATCTTGATAGGAATCCCTTGTCCGAGAGCATGTTCGAGCTTACATGGGCACAAGGGAGCAGAATATCGTCCCAAAGTATGATTAGAGTCCAAAGTCCAGACCCAAGAAATGAAATCCTGAGCAAAAGGGAAAAACTATAGTCCATTGGGCATCTTCACCGGAGATGTCGAACTTCAAATGGATACATCGAGAATTATAGACATCGGATCGAAGCGGTTCTATTTGGAGGTGAAAGCTTATCTTCTGAGCTTTGCAATGACATATTACACGCCCCAATCTGAGATCAAACGTGAGAGTTATGACCCTCTAAAGTCACAGGGCGAAGTTTTACCCGATGAGATCTGACCGGGTGACCCGATTGTGGATTCAAAAAAATTAGTCAACGGTCCTAATAAAGCAAGTGACTACGCACTTGAACCATCCTATCACAAGCCGCTATGGGTAGGCGTGTATTGGCCCAAACATGGCCAGATTCATGCAACTAAACAAGGATCTATCAAGAGAATATTGCTTATCCTAATAGCTTGGTGGTGTTCTCACTTGTCTCAAACATGGAACCGGTGCTTTCCCCGCCGTTTTGATGAGGGATTCGGCGATTTATTTTCTTCTTTGGATGCAACTATCTTCATGAGTGTGTTTCTTTTGCTTTATGTTCTTGTGTTTTAGTTGCATCCGTAATTTTGAGCAACACCCGACTTGCGTTGCATTGAAGTACCTTACCACATAAAAATTCCATTGTGAGTTGGAGGGACGGAGCGGGTCCAGTAATTGCCTCGTGTCGGCTTAGCGTAGTCTAGCCTAGTAGTTGTAGTATTAGTTAGTTTTTTTTTGGGTCTTTGTTCGAGGACGAGCAACGGTTTAGTATGGGGGAATTGATTTGTGTAAAAATTGGACCGTTTTTCCACCCATCTAAGCTTGTTTTTCTATCGCTTTTGTGAGATTTGTGTGCGATTATCGCCTTTTTGAGTCTTTCTCACCCTAGCTACCTCTCTTGTGCATTTTACGTGTTTTTGGGTAGTTTTCCTATTATTTTGATAGGAATCCCTTGTCCGAGAGCATGTTCGAGATTACATGGGCACAAGGGAGCAGAATATCGTCCCAAAGTTTGATTAGAGTCCAAAGTCCAGACCCAAGAGGTGAAATCTTGAGCAAAAGGGACAAACTATAGTCCATTGGGCATCTTCACCGGAGAGGTCGAACTTCAAATGGATATATCGAGAATTATATACATCAGATCGAAGCGGTTCTAGTTGGAGGTGAAAGCTTATCTTCTGAACTTTGCAACGACATATTACACGCCCCAATCTGAGATCAAACGTGAGAGTTATGACCCTCTAAAGTCACAGGGCGAAGTTTTACCCGATGAGATCTGACCGGGTGACCCGATTGTGGATTCAAAAAAATTAGTCAACGGTCCTAATAAAGGAGTTAACTACGCACTTGGACCATCCTATCACAAGCCGCTATGGGTAGGCGTGTATTGGCCCAAACATGGCCAGATTCATGCAACTAAACAAGGATCTATCAAGAGAATATTGCTTATCCTAATAGCTTGGTGGTGTTCTCACTTGTCTCAAACATGGAACCGGTGCTTTCCCCGCCGTTTTGATGAGGGATTCGGCGATTTATTTTCTTCTTTGGATGCAACTATCTTCATGAGTGTGTTTCTTTTGCTTTATGTTCTTGTGTTTTAGTTGCATCCGTAATTTTGAGCAACACCCGACTTGCGTTGCATTGAAGTACCTTACCACATAAAAATTCCATTGTGAGTTGGAGGGACGGAGCGGGTCCAGTAATTGCCTCGTGTCGGCTTAGCGTAGTCTAGCCTAGTAGTTGTAGTATTAGTTAGTTTTTTTTTGGGTCTTTGTTCGAGGACGAGCAACGGTTTAGTGTGGCGGAATTGATCTGTGTAAAAATTGGACCGTTTTTCCACCCATCTAAGCTTGTTTTCCTATCGCTTTTGTGAGATCTGTGTGGGTTTATCGCCTTATTTAGTCTTTCTCACCCTAGCGACCTCTCTTGTGCATTTTACGTGTTTTTGGGTAGTTTTCCTTTTATCTTGATAGGAATCCCTTGTCCGAGAGCATGTTCGAGCTTACATGGGCACAAGGGAGCAGAATATCGTCCCAAAGTATGATTAGAGTCCAAAGTCCAGACCCAAGAAATGAAATCCTGAGCAAAAGGGAAAAACTATAGTCCATTGGGCATCTTCACCGGAGATGTCGAACTTCAAATGGATACATCGAGAATTATAGACATCGGATCGAAGCGGTTCTATTTGGAGGTGAAAGCTTATCTTCTGAGCTTTGCAATGACATATTACACGCCCCAATCTGAGATCAAACGTGAGAGTTATGACCCTCTAAAGTCACAGGGCGAAGTTTTACCCGATGAGATCTGACCGGGTGACCCGATTGTGGATTCAAAAAAATTAGTCAACGGTCCTAATAAAGCAAGTGACTACGCACTTGAACCATCCTATCACAAGCCGCTATGGGTAGGCGTGTATTGGCCCAAACATGGCCAGATTCATGCAACTAAACAAGGATCTATCAAGAGAATATTGCTTATCCTAATAGCTTGGTGGTGTTCTCACTTGTCTCAAACATGGAACCGGTGCTTTCCCCGCCGTTTTGATGAGGGATTCGGCGATTTATTTTCTTCTTTGGATGCAACTATCTTCATGAGTGTGTTTCTTTTGCTTTATGTTCTTGTGTTTTAGTTGCATCCGTAATTTTGAGCAACACCCGACTTGCGTTGCATTGAAGTACCTTACCACATAAAAATTCCATTGTGAGTTGGAGGGACGGAGCGGGTCCAGTAATTGCCTCGTGTCGGCTTAGCGTAGTCTAGCCTAGTAGTTGTAGTATTAGTTAGTTTTTTTTTGGGTCTTTGTTCGAGGTTGAGCAACGGTTTAGTATGGGGGAATTGATTTGTGTAAAAATTGGACCGTTTTTCCACCCATCTAAGCTTGTTTTTCTATCGCTTTTGTGAGATTTGTGTGCGATTATCGCCTTTTTGAGTCTTTCTCACCCTAGCTACCTCTCTTGTGCATTTTACGTGTTTTTGGGTAGTTTTCCTATTATTTTGATAGGAATCCCTTGTCCGAGAGGATGTTCGAGATTACATGGGCACAAGGGAGCAGAATATCGTCCCAAAGTTTGATTAGAGTCCAAAGTCCAGACCCAAGAGGTGAAATCTTGAGCAAAAGGGACAAACTATAGTCCATTGGGCATCTTCACCGGAGAGGTCGAACTTCAAATGGATATATCGAGAATTATATACATCAGATCGAAGCGGTTCTAGTTGGAGGTGAAAGCTTATCTTCTGAGCTTTGCAACGACATATTACACGCCCCAATCTGAGATCAAACGTGAGAGTTATGACCCTCTAAAGTCACAGGGCGAAGTTTTACCCGATGAGATCTGACCGGGTGACCCGATTGTGGATTCAAAAAAATTAGTCAACGGTCCTAATAAAGGAGTTAACTACGCACTTGGACCATCCTATCACAAGCCGCTATGGATAGGCGTGTATTGGCCCAAACATGGCCCGATTCATGCAACCAAACAAGGATCTATCAAGAGAATATTTCTTATCCTAATAGCTTGGTGGTGTTCTCACTTGTCTCAAACATGGAACCGGTGCTTTCCCCGCCGTTTAGATGAGGGATTCGGCGATTTATTTTCTTCTTTGGATGCAACTATCTTCATGAGTGTGTTTCTTTTGCTTTATGCTCTTGTGTTTTAGTTACATCCGCAATTTTGAGCAACAACCGACTTGCCTTGCATTGAAGTACCTTACCACATAAGTATTCCATTGTGAGTTGGAGGGACGGAGCGGGTCCTTTAATTGCCTCGTGTCGGCTTAGCGTAGTCTAGCCTAGAAGTAGTAGTATTAGTTAGTTTTTTTTGGGTCTTTGTTCGAGGACGAGCAACGGTTTAGTGTGGCGGAATTGATCTGTGTAAAAATTGGACCGTTTTTCCACCCATCTAAGCTTGTTTTCCTATCGCTTTTGTGAGATCTGTGTGGGTTTATCGCCTTATTTAGTCTTTCTCACCCTAGCGACCTCTCTTGTGCATTTTACGTGTTTTTGGGTAGTTTTCCTTTTATCTTGATAGGAATCCCTTGTCCGAGAGCATGTTCGAGCTTACATGGGCACAAGGGAGCAGAATATCGTCCCAAAGTATGATTAGAGTCCAAAGTCCAGACCCAAGAAATGAAATCCTGAGCAAAAGGGAAAAACTATAGTCCATTGGGCATCTTCACCGGAGATGTCGAACTTCAAATGGATACATCGAGATAGACATCGGATCGAAGCGGTTCTATTTGGAGGTGAAAGCTTATCTTCTGAGCTTTGCAATGACATATTACACGCCCCAATCTGAGATCAAACGTGAGAGTTATGACCCTCTAAAGTCACAGGGCGAAGTTTTACCCGATGAGATCTGACCGGGTGACCCGATTGTGGATTCAAAAAAATTAGTCAACGGTCCTAATAAAGCAAGTGACTACGCACTTGAACCATCCTATCACAAGCCGCTATGGGTAGGCGTGTATTGGCCCAAACATGGCCAGATTCATGCAACTAAACAAGGATCTATCAAGAGAATATTGCTTATCCTAATAGCTTGGTGGTGTTCTCACTTGTCTCAAACATGGAACCGGTGCTTTCCCCGCCGTTTTGATGAGGGATTCGGCGATTTATTTTCTTCTTTGGATGCAACTATCTTCATGAGTGTGTTTCTTTTGCTTTATGTTCTTGTGTTTTAGTTGCATCCGTAATTTTGAGCAACACCCGACTTGCGTTGCATTGAAGTACCTTACCACATAAAAATTCCATTGTGAGTTGGAGGGACGGAGCGGGTCCAGTAATTGCCTCGTGTCGGCTTAGCGTAGTCTAGCCTAGTAGTTGTAGTATTAGTTAGTTTTTTTTTGGGTCTTTGTTCGAGGACGAGCAACGGTTTAGTATGGGGGAATTGATTTGTGTAAAAATTGGACCGTTTTTCCACCCATCTAAGCTTGTTTTTCTATCGCTTTTGTGAGATTTGTGTGCGATTATCGCCTTTTTGAGTCTTTCTCACCCTAGCTACCTCTCTTGTGCATTTTACGTGTTTTTGGGTAGTTTTCCTATTATTTTGATAGGAATCCCTTGTCCGAGAGCATGTTCGAGATTACATGGGCACAAGGGAGCAGAATATCGTCCCAAAGTTTGATTAGAGTCCAAAGTCCAGACCCAAGAGGTGAAATCTTGATCAAAAGGGACAAACTATAGTCCATTGGGCATCTTCACCGGAGAGGTCGAACTTCAAATGGATATATCGAGAATTATATACATCAGATCGAAGCGGTTCTAGTTGGAGGTGAAAGCTTATCTTCTGAACTTTGCAACGACATATTACACGCCCCAATCTGAGATCAAACGTGAGAGTTATGACCCTCTAAAGTCACAGGGCGAAGTTTTACCCGATGAGATCTGACCGGGTGACCCGATTGTGGATTCAAAAAAATTAGTCAACGGTCCTAATAAAGGAGTTAACTACGCACTTGGACCATCCTATCACAAGCCGCTATAGATAGGCGTGTATTGGCCCAAACATGGCCCGATTCATGCAACCAAACAAGGATCTATCAAGAGAATATTTCTTATCCTAATAGCTTGGTGGTGTTCTCACTTGTCTCAAACATGGAACCGGTGCTTTCCCCGCCGTTTAGATGAGGGATTCGGCGATTTATTTTCTTCTTTGGATGCAACTATCTTCATGAGTGTGTTTCTTTTGCTTTATGCTCTTGTGTTTTAGTTACATCCGCAATTTTGAGCAACAACCGACTTGCCTTGCATTGAAGTACCTTACCACATAAGTATTCCATTGTGAGTTGGAGGGACGGAGCGGGTCCTTTAATTGCCTCGTGTCGGCTTAGCGTAGTCTAGCCTAGAAGTAGTAGTATTAGTTAGTTTTTTTTGGGTCTTTGTTCGAGGACGAGCAACGGTTTAGTGTGGCGGAATTGATCTGTGTAAAAATTGGACCGTTTTTCCACCCATCTAAGCTTGTTTTCCTATCGCTTTTGTGAGATCTGTGTGGGTTTATCGCCTTATTTAGTCTTTCTCACCCTAGCGACCTCTCTTGTGCATTTTACGTGTTTTTGGGTAGTTTTCCTTTTATCTTGATAGGAATCCCTTGTCCGAGAGCATGTTCGAGCTTACATGGGCACAAGGGAGCAGAATATCGTCCCAAAGTATGATTAGAGTCCAAAGTCCAGACCCAAGAAATGAAATCCTGAGCAAAAGGGAAAAACTATAGTCCATTGGGCATCTTCACCGGAGATGTCGAACTTCAAATGGATACATCGAGATAGACATCGGATCGAAGCGGTTCTATTTGGAGGTGAAAGCTTATCTTCTGAGCTTTGCAATGACATATTACACGCCCCAATCTGAGATCAAACGTGAGAGTTATGACCCTCTAAAGTCACAGGGCGAAGTTTTACCCGATGAGATCTGACCGGGTGACCCGATTGTGGATTCAAAAAAATTAGTCAACGGTCCTAATAAAGCAAGTGACTACGCACTTGAACCATCCTATCACAAGCCGCTATGGGTAGGCGTGTATTGGCCCAAACATGGCCAGATTCATGCAACTAAACAAGGATCTATCAAGAGAATATTGCTTATCCTAATAGCTTGGTGGTGTTCTCACTTGTCTCAAACATGGAACCGGTGCTTTCCCCGCCGTTTTGATGAGGGATTCGGCGATTTATTTTCTTCTTTGGATGCAACTATCTTCATGAGTGTGTTTCTTTTGCTTTATGTTCTTGTGTTTTAGTTGCATCCGTAATTTTGAGCAACACCCGACTTGCGTTGCATTGAAGTACCTTACCACATAAAAATTCCATTGTGAGTTGGAGGGACGGAGCGGGTCCAGTAATTGCCTCGTGTCGGCTTAGCGTAGTCTAGCCTAGTAGTTGTAGTATTAGTTAGTTTTTTTTTGGGTCTTTGTTCGAGGACGAGCAACGGTTTAGTATGGGGGAATTGATTTGTGTAAAAATTGGACCGTTTTTCCACCCATCTAAGCTTGTTTTTCTATCGCTTTTGTGAGATTTGTGTGCGATTATCGCCTTTTTGAGTCTTTCTCACCCTAGCTACCTCTCTTGTGCATTTTACGTGTTTTTGGGTAGTTTTCCTATTATTTTGATAGGAATCCCTTGTCCGAGAGCATGTTCGAGATTACATGGGCACAAGGGAGCAGAATATCGTCCCAAAGTTTGATTAGAGTCCAAAGTCCAGACCCAAGAGGTGAAATCTTGAGCAAAAGGGACAAACTATAGTCCATTGGGCATCTTCACCGGAGAGGTCGAACTTCAAATGGATATATCGAGAATTATATACATCAGATCGAAGCGGTTCTAGTTGGAGGTGAAAGCTTATCTTCTGAACTTTGCAACGACATATTACACGCCCCAATCTGAGATCAAACGTGAGAGTTATGACCCTCTAAAGTCACAGGGCGAAGTTTTACCCGATGAGATCTGACCGGGTGACCCGATTGTGGATTCAAAAAAATTAGTCAACGGTCCTAATAAAGGAGTTAACTACGCACTTGGACCATCCTATCACAAGCCGCTATGGATAGGCGTGTATTGGCCCAAACATGGCCCGATTCATGCAACCAAACAAGGATCTATCAAGAGAATATTTCTTATCCTAATAGCTTGGTGGTGTTCTCACTTGTCTCAAACATGGAACCGGTGCTTTCCCCGCCGTTTAGATGAGGGATTCGGCGATTTATTTTCTTCTTTGGATGCAACTATCTTCATGAGTGTGTTTCTTTTGCTTTATGCTCTTGTGTTTTAGTTACATCCGCAATTTTGAGCAACAACCGACTTGCCTTGCATTGAAGTACCTTACCACATAAGTATTCCATTGTGAGTTGGAGGGACGGAGCGGGTCCTTTAATTGCCTCGTGTCGGCTTAGCGTAGTCTAGCCTAGAAGTAGTAGTATTAGTTAGTTTTTTTTGGGTCTTTGTTCGAGGACGAGCAACGGTTTAGTGTGGCGGAATTGATCTGTGTAAAAATTGGACCATTTTTCCACCCATCTAAGCTTGTTTTCCTATCGCTTTTGTGAGATCTGTGTGGGTTTATCGCCTTATTTAGTCTTTCTCACCCTAGCGACCTCTCTTGTGCATTTTACGTGTTTTTGGGTAGTTTTCCTTTTATCTTGATAGGAATCCCTTGTCCGAGAGCATGTTCGAGCTTACATGGGCACAAGGGAGCAGAATATCGTCCCAAAGTATGATTAGAGTCCAAAGTCCAGACCCAAGAAATGAAATCCTGAGCAAAAGGGAAAAACTATAGTCCATTGGGCATCTTCACCGGAGATGTCGAACTTCAAATGGATACATCGAGAATTATAAACATCGGATCGAAGCGGTTCTATTTGGAGGTGAAAGCTTATCTTCTGAGCTTTGCAATGACATATTACACGCCCCAATCTGAGATCAAACGTGAGAGTTATGACCCTCTAAAGTCACAGGGCGAAGTTTTACCCGATGAGATCTGACCGGGTGACCCGATTGTGGATTCAAAAAAATTAGTCAACGGTCCTAATAAAGCAAGTGACTACGCACTTGAACCATCCTATCACAAGCCGCTATGGGTAGGCGTGTATTGGCCCAAACATGGCCAGATTCATGCAACTAAACAAGGATCTATCAAGAGAATATTGCTTATCCTAATAGCTTGGTGGTGTTCTCACTTGTCTCAAACATGGAACCGGTGCTTTCCCCGCCGTTTTGATGAGGGATTCGGCGATTTATTTTCTTCTTTGGATGCAACTATCTTCATGAGTGTGTTTCTTTTGCTTTATGTTCTTGTGTTTTAGTTGCATCCGTAATTTTGAGCAACACCCGACTTGCGTTGCATTGAAGTACCTTACCACATAAAAATTCCATTGTGAGTTGGAGGGACGGAGCGGGTCCAGTAATTGCCTCGTGTCGGCTTAGCGTAGTCTAGCCTAGTAGTTCTAGTATTATTTAGTTTTTTTTTGGGTCTTTGTTCGAGGACGAGCAACGGTTTAGTATGGAGGAATTGATTTGTGTAAAAGTTGGACCGTTTTTCCAACCATCTAAGCTTGTTTTTCTATCGCTTTTGTGAGATTTGTGAGCGATTATCGCCTTTTTGAGTCTTTCTCACCCTAGCTACCTCTCTTGTGCATTTTACGTGTTTTTGGGTAGTTTTCCTATTATTTTGATAGGAATCCCTTGTCCGAGAGCATGTTCGAGATTACATGGGCACAAGGGAGCAGAATATCGTCCCAAAGTTTGATTAGAGTCCAAAGTCCAGACCCAAGAGGTGAAATCTTGAGCAAAAGGGACAAACTATAGTCCATTGGGCATCTTCACCGGAGAGGTCGAACTTTCAATGGATATATCGAGAATTATATACATCAGATCGAAGCGGTTCTAGTTGGAGGTGAAAGCTTATCTTCTGAGCTTTGCAACGACATATTACACGCCCCAATCTGAGATCAAACGTGAGAGGTATGACCCTCTAAAGTCACAGGGCGAAGTTTTACCCGATGAGATCTGACCGGGTGACCCGATTGTGGATTCAAAAAAATTAGTCAACGGTCCTAATAAAGGAGTTAACTACGCACTTGGACCATCCTATCACAAGCCGCTATGGATAGGCGTGTATTGGCCCAAACATGGCCTGATTCATGCAACCAAACAAGGATCTATCAAGAGAATATTTCTTATCCTAATAGCTTGGTGGTGTTCTCACTTGTCTCAAACATGGAACCGGTGCTTTCCCCGCCGTTTAGATGAGGGATTCGGCGATTTATTTTCTTCTTTGGATGCAACTATCTTCATGAGTGTGTTTCTTTTGCTTTATGCTCTTGTGTTTTAGTTACATCCGCAATTTTGAGCAACAACCGACTTGCCTTGCATTGAAGTACCTTACCACATAAGTATTCCATTGTGAGTTGGAGGGACGGAGCGGGTCCTTTAATTGCCTCGTGTCGGCTTAGCGTAGTCTAGCCTAGAAGTAGTAGTATTAGTTAGTTTTTTTTGGGTCTTTGTTAGAGGACGAGCAACGGTTTAGTGTGGCGGAATTGATCTGTGTAAAAATTGGACCGTTTTTCCACCCATCTAAGCTTGTTTTCCTATCGCTTTTGTGAGATCTGTGTGGGTTTATCGCCTTATTTAGTCTTTCTCACCCTAGCGACCTCTCTTGTGCATTTTACGTGTTTTTGGGTAGTTTTCCTTTTATCTTGATAGGAATCCCTTGTCCGAGAGCATGTTCGAGCTTACATGGGCACAAGGGAGCAGAATATCGTCCCAAAGTATGATTAGAGTCCAAAGTCCAGACCCAAGAAATGAAATCCTGAGCAAAAGGGAAAAACTATAGTCCATTGGGCATCTTCACCGGAGATGTCGAACTTCAAATGGATACATCGAGAATTATAGACATCGGATCGAAGCGGTTCTATTTGGAGGTGAAAGCTTATCTTCTGAGCTTTGCAATGACATATTACACGCCCCAATCTGAGATCAAACGTGAGAGTTATGACCCTCTAAAGTCACAGGGCGAAGTTTTACCCGATGAGATCTGACCGGGTGACCCGATTGTGGATTCAAAAAAATTAGTCAACGGTCCTAATAAAGCAAGTGACTACGCACTTGAACCATCCTATCACAAGCCGCTATGGGTAGGCGTGTATTGTCCCAAACATGGCCAGATTCATGCAACTAAACAAGGATCTATCAAGAGAATATTGCTTATCCTAATAGCTTGGTGGTGTTCTCACTTGTCTCAAACATGGAACCGGTGCTTTCCCCGCCGTTTTGATGAGGGATTCGGCGATTTATTTTCTTCTTTGGATGCAACTATCTTCATGAGTGTGTTTCTTTTGCTTTATGTTCTTGTGTTTTAGTTGCATCCGTAATTTTGAGCAACACCCGACTTGCGTTGCATTGAAGTACCTTACCACATAAAAATTCCATTGTGAGTTTGAGGGACGGAGCGGGTCCATTAATTGCCTCGTGTCGGCTTAGCGTAGTCTAGCCAAGTAGTATTAGTATTAGTTAGTTTTTTTTTGGGTTTTCGTTCGAGGACGAGCAACGGTTTAGTGTGGGGGAATTGATTTGTGTAAAAATTGGACCGTTTTTCCACCCATCTAAGCTTGTTTTTCTGTCGCTTTTGTGATATTTGTGTGCGATTATCGCCTTTTTGAGTCTTTCTCACCCTAGCTACCTCTCTTGTCCATTTTACGTGTTTATGGGTAGTTTTCCTATTATTTTGATAGGAATCCCTTGTCCGAGAGCATGTTCGAGCTTACATGGGCACAAGGGAGCAGAATATCGTCCCAAAGTATGATTAGAGTCCAAAGTCCAGACCCAAGAGGTGAAATCTTGAGCAAAAGGGAAAAACTATAGTCCATTGGGCATCTTCACCGGAGAGGTCGAACTTCAAATGGATATATCGAGAATTATAGACATCGGATCGAAGCGGTTCTAGTTGGAGGTGAAAGCTTATCTTCTGAGCTTTGCAACGACATATTACACGCCCCAATCGGAGATCAAACGTGAGAGTTAAGACCGTCTAAAGTCATAGGGCGAAGTTTTACCCTATGAGATCTGACCGGGTGACCCGATTGTGGAGTCCAAAAAATTAGTCAACGGTCCTAATAAAGCAATTAACTACGCACTTGAACCATCCTATCACAAGCCGCTATGGGTAGGTGTGTATTGGCCAAAACATGGCCAGATTCATGAAATTAAACAAGGATCTATCAAGAGAATATTGCTTATCCTAATAGCTTGGTGGTGTTCTCACTTGTCTCAAACATGGAACCGGTGCTTTCCCCGCCGTTTTGATGAGGGATTCGGCGATTTATATTCTTCTCTGGATGCAACTATCTTCATGAGTGTGTTTCTTTTGCTTTATGTTCTTGTGTTTTAGTTGCATCCGTAATTTTGAGCAACACCCGACTTGCGTTGCATTGAAGTACCTTACCACATAAAAATTCCATTGTGAGTTGGAGGGACGGAGCGGGTCCATTAATTGCCTCGTGTCGGCTTAGCGTAGTCTAGCCTAGTAGTTGTAGTATTAGTTAGTTTTTTTTTGGGTCTTTGTTCGAGGACGAGCAACGGTTTAGTATGGGGGAATTGATTTGTGTAAAAATTGGACCGTTTTTCCACCCATCTAAGCTTGTTTTTCTATCGCTTTTGTGAGATTTGTGTGCGATTATCGCCTTTTTGAGTCTTTCTCACCCTAGCTACCTCTCTTGTGCATTTTACGTGTTTTTGTGTAGTTTTCCTATTATTTTGATAGGAATCCCTTGTCCGAGAGCATGTTCGAGATTACATGGGCACAAGGGAGCAGAATATCGTCCCAAAGTTTGATTAGAGTCCAAAGTCCAGACCCAAGAGGTGAAATCTTGAGCAAAAGGGACAAACTATAGTCCATTGGGCATCTTCACCGGAGAGGTCGAACTTCAAATGGATATATCGAGAATTATATACATCAGATCGAAGCGGTTCTAGTTGGAGGTAAAAGCTTATCTTCTGAGCTTTGCAACGACATATTACACGCTCCAATCTGAGATCAAACGTTAGAGTTATGACCCTCTAAAGTCACAGGGCGAAGTTTTACCCGATGAGATCTGACCGGGTGACCCGATTGTGGATTCAAAAAAATTAGTCAACGGTCTTAATAAAGGAGTTAACTACGCACTTGGACAATCCTATCACAAGCCGCTATGGATAGGCGTGTATTGGCCTAAACATGGCCTGATTTATGCAACCAAACAAGGATCTATCAAGAGAATATTTCTTATCCTAATAGCTTGGTGGTGTTCTCACTTGTCTCAAACATGGAACCGGTGCTTTCCCCGCCGTTTAGATGAGGGATTCGGCGATTTATTTTCTTCTTTGGATGCAACTATCTTCATGAGTGTGTTTCTTTTGCTTTATGCTCTTGTGTTTTAGTTACATCCGCAATTTTGAGCAACAACCGACTTGCCTTGCATTGAAGTACCTTACCACATAAGTATTCCATTTTGAGTTGGAGGGACGGAGCGGGTCCTTTAATTGCCTCGTGTCGGCTTAGCGTAGTCTAGCCTAGAAGTAGTAGTATTAGTTAGTTTTTTTTGGGTCTTTGTTCGAGGACGAGCAACGGTTTAGTGTGGCGGAATTGATCTGTGTAAAAATTGGACCGTTTTTCCACCCATCTAAGCTTGTTTTCCTATCGCTTTTGTGAGATCTGTGTGCGTTTATCGCCTTATTTAGTCTTTCTCACCCTAGCGACCTCTCTTGTGCATTTTACGTGTTTTTGGGTAGTTTTCCTTTTATCTTGATAGGAATCCCTTGTCCGAGAGAATGTTCGAGCTTACATGGGCACAAGGGAGCAGAATATCGTCCCAAAGTATGATTAGAGTCCAAAGTCCAGACCCAAGAAATGAAATCCTGAGCAAAAGGGAAAAACTATAGTCCATTGGGCATCTTCACCGGAGATGTCGAACTTCAAATGGATACATCGAGAATTATAGACATCGGATCGAAGCGGTTCTATTTGGAGGTGAAAGCTTATCTTCTGAGCTTTGCAATGACATATTACACGCCCCAATCTGAGATCAAACGTGAGAGTTATGACCCTCTAAAGTCACAGGGCGAAGTTTTACCCGATGAGATCTGACCGGGTGACCCGATTGTGGATTCAAAAAAATTAGTCAACGGTCCTAATAAAGCAAGTGACTACGCACTTGAACCATCCTATCACAAGCCGCTATGGGTAGGCGTGTATTGGCCCAAACATGGCCAGATTCATGCAACTAAACAAGGATCTATCAAGAGAATATTGCTTATCCTAATAGCTTGGTGGTGTTCTCACTTGTCTCAAACATGGAACCGGTGCTTTCCCCGCCGTTTTGATGAGGGATTCGGCGATTTATTTTCTTCTTTGGATGCAACTATCTTCATGAGTGTGTTTCTTTTGCTTTATGTTCTTGTGTTTTAGTTGCATCCGTAATTTTGAGCAACACCCGACTTGCGTTGCATTGAAGTACCTTACCACATAAAAATTCCATTGTGAGTTGGAGGGACGGAGCGGGTCCATTAATTGCCTCGTGTCGGCTTAGCGTAGTCTAGCCTAGTAGTTGTAGTATTAGTTAGTTTTTTTTTGGGTCTTTGTTTGAGGACGAGCAACGGTTTAGTATGGGGGAATTGATTTGTGTAAAAATTGGACCGTTTTTCCACCCATCTAAGCTTGTTTTTCTATCGCTTTTGTGAGATTTGTGTGCGATTATCCCCTTTTTGAGTCTTTCTCACCCTTGCTACCTCTCTTGTGCATTTTACGTGTTTTTGGGTAGTTTTCCTATTATTTTGATAGGAATCCCTTGTCCGAGAGCATGTTCGAGATTACATGGGCACAAGGGAGCAGAATATCGTCCCAAAGTATGATTAGAGTCCAAAGTCCAGACCCAAGAAATGAAATCCTGAGCAAAAGGGAAAAACTATAGTCCATTGGGCATCTTCACCGGAGATGTCGAACTTCAAATGGATACATCGAGAATTATAGACATCGGATCGAAGCGGTTCTAGTTGGAGGTGAAAGCTTATCTTCTGAGCTTTGCAACGACATATTACACGCCCCAATCGGAGATCAAACGTGAGAGTTAAGACCGTCTAAAGTCATAGGGCGAAGTTTTACCCTATGAGATCTGACCGGGTGACCCGATTGTGGAGTCCAAAAAATTAGTCAACGGTCCTAATAAAGCAATTAACTACGCACTTGAACCATCCTATCACAAGCCGCTATGGGTAGGTGTGTATTGGCCAAAACATGGCCAGATTCATGAAATTAAACAAGGATCTATCAAGAGAATATTGCTTATCCTAATAGCTTGGTGGTGTTCTCACTTGTCTCAAACATGGAACCGGTGCTTTCCCCGCCGTTTTGATGAGGGATTCGGCGATTTATATTCTTCTCTGGATGCAACTATCTTCATGAGTGTGTTTCTTTTGCTTTATGTTCTTGTGTTTTAGTTGCATCCGTAATTTTGAGCAACACCCGACTTGCGTTGCATTGAAGTACCTTACCACATAAAAATTCCATTGTGAGTTGGAGGGACGGAGCGGGTCCATTAATTGCCTCGTGTCGGCTTAGCGTAGTCTAGCCTAGTAGTTGTAGTATTAGTTAGTTTTTTTTTGGGTCTTTGTTTGAGGACGAGCAACGGTTTAGTATGGGGGAATTGATTTGTGTAAAAATTGGACCGTTTTTCCACCCATCTAAGCTTGTTTTTCTATCGCTTTTGTGAGATTTGTGTGCGATTATCGCCTTTTTGAGTCTTTCTCACCCTTGCTACCTCTCTTGTGCATTTTACGTGTTTTTGGGTAGTTTTCCTATTATTTTGATAGGAATCCCTTGTCCGAGAGCATGTTCGAGATTACATGGGCACAAGGGAGCAGAATATCGTCCCAAAGTTTGATTAGAGTCCAAAGTCCAGACCCAAGAGGTGAAATCTTGAGCAAAAGGGACAAACTATAGTCCATTGGGCATCTTCACCGGAGAGGTCGAACTTCAAATGGATATATCGAGAATTATATACATCAGATCGAAGCGGTTCTAGTTGGAGGTAAAAGCTTATCTTCTGAGCTTTGCAACGACATATTACACGCCCCAATCTGAGATCAAACGTTAGAGTTATGACCCTCTAAAGTCACAGGGCGAAGTTTTACCCGATGAGATCTGACCGGGTGACCCGATTGTGGATTCAAAAAAATTAGTCAACGGTCTTAATAAAGGAGTTAACTACGCACTTGGACAATCCTATCACAAGCCGCTATGGATAGGCGTGTATTGGCCTAAACATGGCCTGATTTATGCAACCAAACAAGGATCTATCAAGAGAATATTTCTTATCCTAATAGCTTGGTGGTGTTCTCACTTGTCTCAAACATGGAACCGGTGCTTTCCCCGCCGTTTAGATGAGGGATTCGGCGATTTATTTTCTTCTTTGGATGCAACTATCTTCATGAGTGTGTTTCTTTTGCTTTATGCTCTTGTGTTTTAGTTACATCCGCAATTTTGAGCAACAACCGACTTGCCTTGCATTGAAGTACCTTACCACATAAGTATTCCATTTTGAGTTGGAGGGACGGAGCGGGTCCTTTAATTGCCTCGTGTCGGCTTAGCGTAGTCTAGCCTAGAAGTAGTAGTATTAGTTAGTTTTTTTTGGGTCTTTGTTCGAGGACGAGCAACGGTTTAGTGTGGCGGAATTGATCTGTGTAAAAATTGGACCGTTTTTCCACCCATCTAAGCTTGTTTTCCTATCGCTTTTGTGAGATCTGTGTGCGTTTATCGCCTTATTTAGTCTTTCTCACCCTAGCGACCTCTCTTGTGCATTTTACGTGTTTTTGGGTAGTTTTCCTTTTATCTTGATAGGAATCCCTTGTCCGAGAGAATGTTCGAGCTTACATGGGCACAAGGGAGCAGAATATCGTCCCAAAGTATGATTAGAGTCCAAAGTCCAGACCCAAGAAATGAAATCCTGAGCAAAAGGGAAAAACTATAGTCCATTGGGCATCTTCACCGGAGATGTCGAACTTCAAATGGATACATCGAGAATTATAGACATCGGATCGAAGCGGTTCTATTTGGAGGTGAAAGCTTATCTTCTGAGCTTTGCAATGACATATTACACGCCCCAATCTGAGATCAAACGTGAGAGTTATGACCCTCTAAAGTCACAGGGCGAAGTTTTACCCGATGAGATCTGACCGGGTGACCCGATTGTGGATTCAAAAAAATTAGTCAACGGTCCTAATAAAGCAAGTGACTACGCACTTGAACCATCCTATCACAAGCAGCTATGGGTAGGCGTGTATTGGCCCAAACATGGCCAGATTCATGCAACTAAACAAGGATCTATCAAGAGAATATTGCTTATCCTAATAGCTTGGTGGTGTTCTCACTTGTCTCAAACATGGAACCGGTGCTTTCCCCGCCGTTTTGATGAGGGATTCGGCGATTTATTTTCTTCTTTGGATGCAACTATCTTCATGAGTGTGTTTCTTTTGCTTTATGTTCTTGTGTTTTAGTTGCATCCGTAATTTTGAACAACACCCGACTTGCGTTGCATTGAAGTACCTTACCACATAAAAATTCCATTGTGAGTTGGAGGGACGGAGCGGGTCCATTAATTGCCTCGTGTCGGCTTAGCGTAGTCTAGCCTAGTAGTTGTAGTATTAGTTAGTTTTTTTTTGGGTCTTTGTTTGAGGACGAGCAACGGTTTAGTATGGGGGAATTGATTTGTGTAAAAATTGGACCGTTTTTCCACCCATCTAAGCTTGTTTTTCTATCGCTTTTGTGAGATTTGTGTGCGATTATCGCCTTTTTGAGTCTTTCTCACCCTTGCTACCTCTCTTGTGCATTTTACGTGTTTTTGGGTAGTTTTCCTATTATTTTGATAGGAATCCCTTGTCCGAGAGCATGTTCGAGATTACATGGGCACAAGGGAGCAGAATATCGTCCCAAAGTTTGATTAGAGTCCAAAGTCCAGACCCAAGAGGTGAAATCTTGAGCAAAAGGGACAAACTATAGTCCATTGGGCATCTTCACCGGAGAGGTCGAACTTCAAATGGATATATCGAGAATTATATACATCAGATCGAAGCGGTTCTAGTTGGAGGTGAAAGCTTATCTTCTGAGCTTTGCAACGACATATTACACGCCCCAATCTGAGATCAAACGTTAGAGTTATGACCCTCTAAAGCCACAGGGCGAAGTTTTACCCGATGAGATCTGACCGGATGACCCGATTGTGGATTCAAAAAAATTAGTCAACGGTCTTAATAAAGGAGTTAACTACGCACTTGGACCATCCTATCACAAGCCGCTATGGATAGGCGTGTATTGGCCTAAACATGGCCTGCTTTATGCAACCAAACAAGGATCTATCAAGAGAATATTTCTTATCCTAATAGCTTGGTGGTGTTCTCACTTGTCTCAAACATGGAACCGGTGCTTTCCCCGCCGTTTAGATGAGGTATTCGGCGATTTATTTTCTTCTTTGGATGCAACTATCTTCATGAGTGTGTTTCTTTTGCTTTATGCTCTTGTGTTTTAGTTACATCCGCAATTTTGAGCAACAACCGACTTGCCTTGCATTGAAGTACCTTACCACATAAGTATTCCATTTTGAGTTGGAGGGACGGAGCGGGTCCTTTAATTGCCTCGTGTCGGCTTAGCGTAGTCTAGCCTAGAAGTAGTAGTATTAGTTAGTTTTTTTTGGGTCTTTGTTCGAGGACGAGCAACGGTTTAGTGTGGCGGAATTGATCTGTGTAAAAATTGGACCGTTTTTCCACCCATCTAAGCTTGTTTTCCTATCGCTTTTGTGAGATCTGTGTGCGTTTATCGCCTTATTTAGTCTTTCTCACCCTAGCGACCTCTCTTGTGCATTTTACGTGTTTTTGGGTAGTTTTCCTTTTATCTTGATAGGAATCCCTTGTCCGAGAGCATGTTCGAGCTTACATGGGCACAAGGGAGCAGAATATCGTCCCAAAGTATGATTAGAGTCCAAAGTCCAGACCCAAGAAATGAAATCCTGAGCAAAAGGGTAAAACTATAGTCCATTGGGCATCTTCACCGGAGATGTCGAACTTCAAATGGATACATCGAGAATTATAGACATCGGATCGAAGCAGTTCTATTTGGAGGTGAAAGCTTATCTTCTGAGCTTTGCAATGACATATTACACGCCCCAATCTGAGATCAAACGTGAGAGTTATGACCCTCTAAAGTCACAGGGCGAAGTTTTACCCGATGAGATCTGACCGGGTGACCCGATTGTGGATTCAAAAAAATTAGTCAACGGTCCTAATAAAGCAAGTGACTACGCACTTGAACCATCCTATCACAAGCCGCTATGGGTAGGCGTGTATTGGCCCAAACATGGCCAGATTCATGCAACTAAACAAGGATCTATCAAGAGAATATTGCTTATCCTAATAGCTTGGTGGTGTTCTCACTTGTCTCAAACATGGAACCGGTGCTTTCCCCGCCGTTTTGATGAGGGATTCGGCGATTTATTTTCTTCTTTGGATGCAACTATCTTCATGAGTGTGTTTCTTTTGCTTTATGTTCTTGTGTTTTAGTTGCATCCGTAATTTTGAGCAACACCCGACTTGCGTTGCATTGAAGTACCTTACCACATAAAAATTCCATTGTGAGTTGGAGGGACGGAGCGGGTCCATTAATTGCCTCGTGTCGGCTTAGCGTAGTCTAGCCTAGTAGTTGTAGTATTAGTTAGTTTTTTTTTGGGTCTTTGTTTGAGGACGAGCAACGGTTTAGTATGGGGGAATTGATTTGTGTAAAAATTGGACCGTTTTTCCACCCATCTAAGCTTGTTTTTCTATCGCTTTTGTGAGATTTGTGTGCGATTATCGCCTTTTTGAGTCTTTCTCACCCTTGCTACCTCTCTTGTGCATTTTACGTGTTTTTGGGTAGTTTTCCTATTATTTTGATAGGAATCCCTTGTCCGAGAGCATGTTCGAGATTACATGGGCACAAGGGAGCAGAATATCGTCCCAAAGTTTGATTAGAGTCCAAAGTCCAGACCCAAGAGGTGAAATCTTGAGCAAAAGGGACAAACTATAGTCCATTGGGCATCTTCACCGGAGAGGTCGAACTTCAAATGGATATATCGAGAATTATATACATCAGATCGAAGCGGTTCTAGTTGGAGGTGAAAGCTTATCTTCTGAGCTTTGCAACGACATATTACACGCCCCAATCTGAGATCAAACGTTAGAGTTATGACCCTCTAAAGCCACAGGGCGAAGTTTTACCCGATGAGATCTGACCGGATGACCCGATTGTGGATTCAAAAAAATTAGTCAACGGTCTTAATAAAGGAGTTAACTACGCACTTGGACCATCCTATCACAAGCCGCTATGGATAGGCGTGTATTGGCCTAAACATGGCCTGCTTTATGCAACCAAACAAGGATCTATCAAGAGAATATTTCTTATCCTAATAGCTTGGTGGTGTTCTCACTTGTCTCAAACATGGAACCGGTGCTTTCCCCGCCGTTTAGATGAGGTATTCGGCGATTTATTTTCTTCTTTGGATGCAACTATCTTCATGAGTGTGTTTCTTTTGCTTTATGCTCTTGTGTTTTAGTTACATCCGCAATTTTGAGCAACAACCGACTTGCCTTGCATTGAAGTACCTTACCACATAAGTATTCCATTTTGAGTTGGAGGGACGGAGCGGGTCCTTTAATTGCCTCGTGTCGGCTTAGCGTAGTCTAGCCTAGAAGTAGTAGTATTAGTTAGTTTTTTTTGGGTCTTTGTTCGAGGACGAGCAACGGTTTAGTGTGGCGGAATTGATCTGTGTAAAAATTGGACCGTTTTTCCACCCATCTAAGCTTGTTTTCCTATCGCTTTTGTGAGATCTGTGTGCGTTTATCGCCTTATTTAGTCTTTCTCACCCTAGCGACCTCTCTTGTGCATTTTACGTGTTTTTGGGTAGTTTTCCTTTTATCTTGATAGGAATCCCTTGTCCGAGAGCATGTTCGAGCTTACATGGGCACAAGGGAGCAGAATATCGTCCCAAAGTATGATTAGAGTCCAAAGTCCAGACCCAAGAAATGAAATCCTGAGCAAAAGGGTAAAACTATAGTCCATTGGGCATCTTCACCGGAGATGTCGAACTTCAAATGGATACATCGAGAATTATAGACATCGGATCGAAGCAGTTCTATTTGGAGGTGAAAGCTTATCTTCTGAGCTTTGCAATGACATATTACACGCCCCAATCTGAGATCAAACGTGAGAGTTATGACCCTCTAAAGTCACAGGGCGAAGTTTTACCCGATGAGATCTGACCGGGTGACCCGATTGTGGATTCAAAAAAATTAGTCAACGGTCCTAATAAAGCAAGTGACTACGCACTTGAACCATCCTATCACAAGCCGCTATGGGTAGGCGTGTATTGGCCCAAACATGGCCAGATTCATGCAACTAAACAAGGATCTATCAAGAGAATATTGCTTATCCTAATAGCTTGGTGGTGTTCTCACTTGTCTCAAACATGGAACCGGTGCTTTCCCCGCCGTTTTGATGAGGGATTCGGCGATTTATTTTCTTCTTTGGATGCAACTATCTTCATGAGTGTGTTTCTTTTGCTTTATGTTCTTGTGTTTTAGTTGCATCCGTAATTTTGAGCAACACCCGACTTGCGTTGCATTGAAGTACCTTACCACATAAAAATTCCATTGTGAGTTGGAGGGACGGAGCGGGTCCATTAATTGCCTCGTGTCGGCTTAGCGTAGTCTAGCCTAGTAGTTGTAGTATTAGTTAGTTTTTTTTTGGGTCTTTGTTTGAGGACGAGCAACGGTTTAGTATGGGGGAATTGATTTGTGTAAAAATTGGACCGTTTTTCCACCCATCTAAGCTTGTTTTTCTATCGCTTTTGTGAGATTTGTGTGCGATTATCGCCTTTTTGAGTCTTTCTCACCCTTGCTACCTCTCTTGTGCATTTTACGTGTTTTTGGGTAGTTTTCCTATTATTTTGATAGGAATCCCTTGTCCGAGAGCATGTTCGAGATTACATGGGCACAAGGGAGCAGAATATCGTCCCAAAGTTTGATTAGAGTCCAAAGTCCAGACCCAAGAGGTGAAATCTTGAGCAAAAGGGACAAACTATAGTCCATTGGGCATCTTCACCGGAGAGGTCGAACTTCAAATGGATATATCGAGAATTATATACATCAGATCGAAGCGGTTCTAGTTGGAGGTGAAAGCTTATCTTCTGAGCTTTGCAACGACATATTACACGCCCCAATCTGAGATCAAACGTTAGAGTTATGACCCTCTAAAGCCACAGGGCGAAGTTTTACCCGATGAGATCTGACCGGATGACCCGATTGTGGATTCAAAAAAATTAGTCAACGGTCTTAATAAAGGAGTTAACTACGCACTTGGACCATCCTATCACAAGCCGCTATGGATAGGCGTGTATTGGCCTAAACATGGCCTGCTTTATGCAACCAAACAAGGATCTATCAAGAGAATATTTCTTATCCTAATAGCTTGGTGGTGTTCTCACTTGTCTCAAACATGGAACCGGTGCTTTCCCCGTCGTTTAGATGAGGTATTCGGCGATTTATTTTCTTCTTTGGATGCAACTATCTTCATGAGTGTGTTTCTTTTGCTTTATGCTCTTGTGTTTTAGTTACATCCGCAATTTTGAGCAACAACCGACTTGCCTTGCATTGAAGTACCTTACCACATAAGTATTCCATTTTGAGTTGGAGGGACGGAGCGGGTCCTTTAATTGCCTCGTGTCGGCTTAGCGTAGTCTAGCCTAGAAGTAGTAGTATTAGTTAGTTTTTTTTGGGTCTTTGTTCGAGGACGAGCAACGGTTTAGTGTGGCGGAATTGATCTGTGTAAAAATTGGACCGTTTTTCCACCCATCTAAGCTTGTTTTCCTATCGCTTTTGTGAGATCTGTGTGCGTTTATCGCCTTATTTAGTCTTTCTCACCCTAGCGACCTCTCTTGTGCATTTTACGTGTTTTTGGGTAGTTTTCCTTTTATCTTGATAGGAATCCCTTGTCCGAGAGCATGTTCGAGCTTACATGGGCACAAGGGAGCAGAATATCGTCCCAAAGTATGATTAGAGTCCAAAGTCCAGACCCAAGAAATGAAATCCTGAGCAAAAGGGTAAAACTATAGTCCATTGGGCATCTTCACCGGAGATGTCGAACTTCAAATGGATACATCGAGAATTATAGACATCGGATCGAAGCAGTTCTATTTGGAGGTGAAAGCTTATCTTCTGAGCTTTGCAATGACATATTACACGCCCCAATCTGAGATCAAACGTGAGAATTATGACCCTCTAAAGTCACAGGGCGAAGTTTTACCCGATGAGATCTGACCGGGTGACCCGATTGTGGATTCAAAAAAATTAGTCAACGGTCCTAATAAAGCAAGTGACTACGCACTTGAACCATCCTATCACAAGCCGCTATGGGTAGGCGTGTATTGGCCCAAACATGGGCAGATTCATGCAACTAAACAAGGATCTATCAAGAGAATATTGCTTATCCTAATAGCTTGGTGGTGTTCTCACTTGTCTCAAACATGGAACCGGTGCTTTCCGCGCCGTTTTGATGAGGGATTCGGCGATTTATTTTCTTCTTTGGATGCAACTATCTTCATGAGTGTGTTTCTTTTGCTTTATGTTCTTGTGTTTTAGTTGCATCCGTAATTTTGAGCAACACCTGACTTGCGTTGCATTGAAGTACCTTACCACATAAAAATTCCATTGTGAGTTGGAGGGACGGAGCGGGTCCATTAATTGCCTCGTGTCGGCTTAGCGTAGTCTAGCCTAGTAGTTGTAGTATTAGTTAGTTTTTTTTTGGGTCTTTGTTCGAGGACGAGCAACGGTTTAGTATGGGGGAATTGATTTGTGTAAAAATTGGACCGTTTTTCCACCCATCTAAGCTTGTTTTTCTATCGCTTTTGTGAGATTTGTGTGCGATTATCGCCTTTTTGAGTCTTTCTCACCCTAGCTACCTCTCTTGTGCATTTTACGTGTTTTTGGGTAGTTTTCCTATTATTTTGATAGGAATCCCTTGTCCGAGAGCATGTTCGAGATTACATGGGCACAAGGGAGCAGAATATCGTCCCAAAGTTTGATTAGAGTCCAAAGTCCAGACCCAAGAGGTGAAATCTTGAGCAAAAGGGACAAACTATAGTCCATTGGGCATCTTCACCGGAGAGGTCGAACTTCAAATGGATATATCGAGAATTATATACATCAGATCGAAGCGGTTCTAGTTGGAGGTGAAAGCTTATCTTCTGAGCTTTGCAACGACATATTACACGCCCCAATCTGAGATCAAACGTTAGAGTTATGACCCTCTAAAGTCACAGGGCGAAGTTTTACCCGATGAGATCTGACCGGGTGACCCGATTGTGGATTCAAAAAAATTAGTCAACGGTCTTAATAAAGGAGTTAACTACGCACTTGGACCATCCTATCACAAGCCGCTATGGATAGGCGTGTATTGGCCTAAACATGGCCTGATTTATGCAACCAAACAAGGATCTATCAAGAGAATATTTCTTATCCTAATAGCTTGGTGGTGTTCTCACTTGTCTCAAACATGGAACAGGTGCTTTCCCCGCCGTTTAGATGAGGGATTCGGCGATTTATTTTCTTCTTTGGATGCAACTATCTTCATGAGTGTGTTTCTTTTGCTTTATGCTCTTGTGTTTTAGTTACATCCGCAATTTTGAGCAACAACCGACTAGCCTTGCATTGAACTACCTTACCACATAAGTATTCCATTTTGAGTTGGAGGGACGGAGCGGGTCCTTTAATTGCCTCGTGTCGGCTTAGCGTAGTCTAGCCTAGTAGTTGTAGTATTAGTTTGTTTTTTTTGGGTATTTGTTCGAGGACGAGCAACGGTTTAGTGTGGGGGAATTGATCTGTGTAAAAATTGGACCGTTTTTCCACCCATCTAAGCTTGTTTTCCTATCGCTTTTGAGAGATTAGTGTGCGTTTATCGCCTTTTTTAGTCTTTCTCACCCTAGCGACCTCTCTTGTGCATTTTACGTGTTTTTGGGTAGTTTTCCTATTATTTTGATAGGAATCCCTTGTCCGAGAGCATGTTCGAGCTTACATGGGCACAAGGGAGCAGAATATCGTCCCAAAGTATGATTAGAGTCCAAAGTCTAGACCCAAGAGGTGAAATCTTGAGCAAAAGGGAAAAACTATAGTCCATTGGGCATCTTCACCGGAGAGGTCGAACTTCAAATGGATATATAGAGAATTATAGACATAGGATTGAAGCGGTTTTAGTTGGAGGTGAAAGCTTATCTTCTGAGCTTTGCAACGACATATTACACGCCCCAATCTGAGATCAAACGTGAGAGTTATGACCCTCTAAAGTCACAGGGCGAAGTTTTACCCGATGAGATCTGACCGGGTGACCCGATTGTGGATTCAAAAAAACTAGTCAACGGTCCTAATAAAGCAAGTGACTACGCACTTGAACCATCCTATCACAAGCCGCTATGGGTAGGCGTGTATTGGCCCAAACATGGCCAGATTCATGCAACTAAACAAGGATCTATCAAGAGAATATTGCTTATCCTAATAGCTTGGTGGTGTTCTCACTTGTCTCAAACATGGAACCGGTGCTTTCCCCGCCGTTTTGATGAGGGATTCGGCGATTTATTTTCTTCTTTGGATGCAACTATCTTCATGAGTGTGTTTCTTTTGCTTTATGTTCTTGTGTTTTAGTTGCATCCGCAATTTTGAGCAACACCCGACTTGCGTTGCATTGAAGTACCTTACCACATAAAAATTCCATTGTGAGTTGGAGGGACGGAGCGGGTCCATTAATTGCCTCGTGTCGGCTTAGCGTAGACTAGCCAAGTAGTAGTAGTATTAGTTAGTTTTTTTTTGGGTTTTCGTTCGAGGACGAGCAACGGTTTAGTGTGGGGGAATTGATTTGTGTAAAAATTGGACCGTTTTTCCACCCATCTAAGCTTGTTTTTCTATCGCTTTTGTGAGATTTGTGTGCGATTATCGCCTTTTTGAGTCTTTCTCACCCTAGCTACCTCTCTTGTGCATTTTACGTGTTTTTGGGTAGTTTTCCTATTATTTTGATAGGAATCCCTTGTCCGAGAGCATGTTCGAGATTACATGGGCACAAGGGAGCAGAATATCGTCCCAAAGTTTGATTAGAGTCCAAAGTCCAGACCCAAGAGGTGAAATCTTGAGCAAAAGGGACAAACTATAGTCCATTGGGCATCTTCACCGGAGAGGTCGAACTTCAAATGGATATATCGAGAATTATATACATCAGATCGAAGCGGTTCTAGTTGGAGGTGAAAGCTTATCTTCTGAGCTTTGCAACGACATATTAATCGCCCCAATCTGAGATCAAACGTTAGAGTTATGACCCTCTAAAGTCACAGGGCGAAGTTTTACCCGATGAGATCTGACCGGGTGACCCGATTGTGGATTCAAAAAAATTAGTCAACGGTCTTAATAAAGGAGTTAACTACGCACTTGGACCATCCTATCACAAGCCGCTATGGATAGGCGTGTATTGGCCTAAACATGGCCTGATTTATGCATCCAAACAAGGATCTATCAAGAGAATATTTCTTATCCTAATAGCTTGGTGGTGTTCTCACTTGTCTCAAACATGGAACCGGTGCTTTCCCCGCCGTTTAGATGAGGGATTCGGCGATTTATTTTCTTCTTTGGATGCAACTATCTTCATGAGTGTGTTTCTTTTGCTTTATGCTCTTGTGTTTTAGTTACATCCGCAATTTTGAGCAACAACCGACTAGCCTTGCATTGAACTACCTTACCACATAAGTATTCCATTTTGAGTTGGAGGGACGGAGCGGGTCCTTTAATTGCCTCGTGTCGGCTTAGCGTAGTCTAGCCTAGTAGTTGTAGTATTAGTTTGTTTTTTTTGGGTATTTGTTCGAGGACGAGCAACGGTTTAGTGTGGGGGAATTGATCTGTGTAAAAATTGGACCGTTTTTCCACCCATCTAAGCTTGTTTTCCTATCGCTTTTGAGAGATTAGTGTGCGTTTATCGCCTTTTTTAGTCTTTCTCACCCTAGCGACCTCTCTTGTGCATTTTACGTGTTTTTGGGTAGTTTTCCTATTATTTTGATAGGAATCCCTTGTCCGAGAGCATGTTCGAGCTTACATGGGCACAAGGGAGCAGAATATCATCCCAAAGTATGATTAGAGTCCAAAGTCCAGACCCAAGAGGTGAAATCTTGAGCAAAAGGGAAAAACTATAGTCCATTGGGCATCTTCACCGGAGAGGTCGAACTTCAAATGGATATATAGAGAATTATAGACATAGGATTGAAGCGGTTTTAGTTGGAGGTGAAAGCTTATCTTCTGAGCTTTGCAACGACATATTACACGCCCCAATCTGAGATCAAACGTGAGAGTTATGACCCTCTAAAGTCACAGGGCGAAGTTTTACCCAATGAGATCTGACCGGGTGACCCGATTGTGGATTCAAAAAAACTAGTCAACGGTCCTAATAAAGCAAGTGACTACGCACTTGAACCATCCTATCACAAGCCGCTATGGGTAGGCGTGTATTGGCCCAAACATGGCCAGATTCATGCAACTAAACAAGGATCTATCAAGAGAATATTGCTTATCCTAATAGCTTGGTGGTGTTCTCACTTGTCTCAAACATGGAACCGGTGCTTTCCCCGCCGTTTTGATGAGGGATTCGGCGATTTATTTTCTTCTTTGGATGCAACTATCTTCATGAGTGTGTTTCTTTTGCTTTATGTTCTTGTGTTTTAGTTGCATCCGCAATTTTGAGCAACACCCGACTTGCGTTGCATTGAAGTACCTTACCACATAAAAATTCCATTGTGAGTTGGAGGGACGGAGCGGGTCCATTAATTGCCTCGTGTCGGCTTAGCGTAGACTAGCCAAGTACTAGTAGTATTAGTTAGTTTTTTTTTGGGTTTTCGTTCGAGGACGAGCAACGGTTTAGTGTGGGGGAATTGATTTGTGTAAAAATTGGACCGTTTTTCCACCCATCTAAGCTTGTTTTTCTATCGCTTTTGTGAGATTTGTGTGCGATTATCGCCTTTTTGAGTCTTTCTCACCCTAGCTACCTCTCTTGTGCATTTTACGTGTTTTTGGGTAGTTTTCCTATTATTTTGATAGGAATCCCTTGTCCGAGAGCATGTTCGAGCTTACATGGGCACAAGGGAGCATAATATCGTCCCAAAGTATGATTAGAGTCCAAAGTCCAGACCCAAGAGGTGAAATCTTGAGCAAAAGAGAAATACTATAGTCCGTTGGGCATCTTCACCGGAGAGGTCGAACTTCAAATGGATATATCGAGAATTATAGACATCGGATCGAAGCGGTTCTAGTTGGAGGTGAAAGCTTATCTTCTGAGCTTTGCAACGACATATTACACGCCCCAATCTGAGATCAAACGTGAGAGTTATGACCCTCTAAAGTCACAGGGCGAAGTTTTACCCGATGAGATCTGACCGGGTGACCCGATTGTGGATTCAAAAAAATTAGTCAACGGTCCTAATAAAGCAGTTAACTACGCACTTGGACCATCCTATCACAAGCCGCTATGGATAGGCGTGTATTGGCCCAAACATGGCCTGATTCATGCAACCAAACAAGGATCTATCAAGAGAATATTTCTTATCCTAATAGCTTGGTGGTGTTCGCACTTGTCTCAAAACTGGAACCGGTGCTTTCCCCGCCGTTTTGATGAGGGATTCGGCGATTTATTTTCTTCTTTGGATGCAACTATCTTCATGAGTGTGTTTCTTTTGCTTTATGTTCTTGTGTTTTAGTTGCATCCGCAATTTTGAGCAACACCCGACTTGCCTTGCATTGAAGTACCTTACCACATAAGTATTCCATTGTGAGTTGGAGGGATGGAGCGGGTCCTTTAATTGCCTCGTGTAGGATTAGCGTAGTCTAGCCTAGTAGTAGTAGTATTAGTTAGTTATTTTTTGGGTCTTTGTTCGAGGACGAGCAACGGTTTAGTGTGGGGGAATTGATCTGTGTAAAAATTAGACCGTTTTTCCACCCATCTAAGCTTGTTGTCCTATCGCTTTTGTGAGATTTGTGTGCGTTTATCGCCTTTTTTAGTCTTTCTCACCCTAGCGACCTCTCTGGTGCATTTTACGTGTTTTTGGATAGTTTTCCTATTATTTTGATAGGAATCCCTTGTCCGAGAGCATGTTCGAGCTTACATGGGCACAAGGGAGCATAATATCGTCCCAAAGTATGATTAGAGTCCAAAGTCCAGACCCAAGAGGTGAAATCTTGAGCAAAAGGGAAAAACTATAGTCCATTGGGCATCTTCACCGGAGAGGTAGAACTTCAAATGGATATATCAAGAATTATAGACATAGGATTGAAGCGTTTTTAGTTGGAGGTGAAAGCTTATCTTCTGAGCTTTGCAACGACATATTACACGCCCCAATCTGAGATCAAACGTGAGAGTTATGACCCTCTAAAGTCACAGGGCGAAGTTTTACCCGATGAGATCTGACCGGGTGACCCGATTGTGGATTCAAAAAAATTAGTCAACGGTCCTAATAAAGCAGTTAACTACGCACTTGGACCATCCTATCACAAGCCGCTATGGATAGGCGTGTATTGGCCCAAACATGGCCTGATTCATGCAACCAAACAAGGATCTATCAAGAGAATATTTCTTATCCTAATAGCTTGGTGGTGTTCGCACTTGTCTCAAACATGGAACCGGTGCTTTCCCCGCCGTTTTGATGAGGGATTCGGCGATTTATTTTCTTCTTTGGATGCAACTATCTTCATGAGTGTGTTTCTTTTGCTTTATGTTCTTGTGTTTTAGTTGCATCCGCAATTTTGAGCAACACCCGACTTGCCTTGCATTGAAGTACCTTACCACATAAGTATTCCATTGTGAGTTGGAGGGATGGAGCGGGTCCTTTAATTGCCTCGTGTAGGATTAGCGTAGTCTAGCCTAGTAGTAGTAGTATTAGTTAGTTATTTTTTGGGTCTTTGTTCGAGGACGAGCAACGGTTTAGTGTGGGGGAATTGATCTGTGTAAAAATTAGACCGTTTTTCCACCCATCTAAGCTTGTTGTCCTATCGCTTTTGTGAGATTTGTGTGCGTTTATCGCCTTTTTTAGTCTTTCTCACCCTAGCGACCTCTCTGGTGCATTTTACGTGTTTTTGGATAGTTTTCCTATTATTTTGATAGGAATCCCTTGTCCGAGAGCATGTTCGAGCTTACATGGGCACAAGGGAGCATAATATCGTCCCAAAGTATGATTAGAGTCCAAAGTCCAGACCCAAGAGGTGAAATCTTGAGCAAAAGGGAAAAACTATAGTCCATTGGGCATCTTCACCGGAGAGGTCGAACTTCAAATGGATATATCGAGAATTATAGACATAGGATTGAAGCGGTTTTAGTTGGAGGTGAAAGCTTATCTTCTGAGCTTTGCAACGACATATTACACGCCCCAATCTGAGATCAAACGTGAGAGTTATGACCCTCTAAAGTCACAGGGCGAAGTTTTACCCGATGAGATCTGACCGGGTGACCCGATTGTGGATTCAAAAAAATCAGTCAACGGTCCTAATAAAGCAGTTAACTACGCACTTGGACCATCCTATCACAAGCCGCTATGGATAGGCGTGTATTGGCCCAAACATGGCCTGATTCATGCAACCAAACAAGGATCTATCAAGAGAATATTTCTTATCCTAATAGCTTGGTGGTGTTCGCACTTGTCTCAAACATGGAACCGGTGCTTTCCCCGCCGTTTTGATGAGGGATTCGGCGATTTATTTTCTTCTTTGGATGCAACTATCTTCATGAGTGTGTTTCTTTTGCTTTATGTTCTTGTGTTTTAGTTGCATCCGCAATTTTGAGCAACACCCGACTTGCCTTGCATTGAAGTACCTTACCACATAAGTATTCCATTGTGAGTTGGAGGGATGGAGCGGGTCCTTTAATTGCCTCGTGTAGGATTAGTGTAGTCTAGCCTAGTAGTAGTAGTATTAGTTAGTTATTTTTTGGGTCTTTGTTCGAGGACGAGCAACGGTTTAGTGTGGGGGAATTGATCTGTGTAAAAATTAGACCGTTTTTCCACCCATCTAAGCTTGTTGTCCTATCGCTTTTGTGAGATTTGTGTGCGTTTATCGCCTTTTTTAGTCTTTCTCACCCTAGCGACCTCTCTGGTGCATTTTACGTGTTTTTGGATAGTTTTCCTATTATTTTGATAGGAATCCCTTGTCCGAGAGCATGCTCGAGCTTACATGGGCACAAGGGAGCATAATATCATCCCAAAGTATGATTAGAGTCCAAAGTCCAGACCCAAGAGGTGAAATCTTGAGCAAAAGGGAAAAACTATAGTCCATTGGGCATCTTCACCGGAGAGGTCGAACTTCAAATGGATATATCGAGAATTATAGACATAGGATTGAAGCGGTTTTAGTTGGAGGTGAAAGCTTATCTTCTGAGCTTTGCAACGACATATTACACGCCCCAATCTGAGATCAAACGTGAGAGTTATGACCCTCTAAAGTCACAGGGCGAAGTTTTACCCGATGAGATCTGACCGGGTGACACGATTGTGGATTCAAAAAAATTAGTCAACGGTCCTAGTAAAGCAGTTAACTACGCACTTGGACCATCCTATCACAAGCCGCTATGGATAGGCGTGTATTGGCCAAAACATGGCCTGATTCATGCAACCAAACAAGGATCTATCAAGAGAATATTTCTTATCCTAATAGCTTGGTGGTGTTCGCACTTGTCTCAAACATGGAACCGGTGCTTTCCCCGCCGTTTTGATGAGGGATTCGGCGATTTATTTTCTTCTTTGGATGCAACTATCTTCATGAGTGTGTTTCTTTTGCTTTATGTTCTTGTGTTTTAGTTGCATCCGCAATTTTGAGCAACACCCGACTTGCCTTGCATTGAAGTACCTTACCACATAAGTATTCCATTGTGAGTTGGAGGGACGGAGCGGGTCCGTTAATTGCCTCGTGTCGGCTTAGCGTAGTCTAGCCTAGTAGTAGTATTAGTTAGATTTTTTTTTGGGTCTTTGTTCGAGGATGAGCAACGGTTTACTATGGGGGAATTGACTTGTGTAAAAATTGGACCGTTTTTCCATCCATCTAAGCTTGTTTTCCTATCGCTTTTGTGAGATTTGTGTGCGTTTATCGCCTTTTTTAGTCTTTCTCACCCTAGCGACCTCTCTTGTGCATTTTACGTGTTTTTGGGTAGTTTTCCTATTATTTTGATAGGAATCCCTTGTCGGAGAGCATGTTCGAGATTATATGGGCACAAGGGAGCAGAATATCGTCCCAAAGTTTGATTAGAGTCCAAAGTCCAGACCCAAGAGGTGAAATATTGAGCAAAAGGGACAAACTATAGTCCATTGGGCATCTTCACCGGAGAGGTCGAACTTCAAATGGATATATCGAGAATTATAGACATCAGATCGAAGCGGTTCTAGTTGGAGGTGAAAGCTTATCTTCTGAGCTTTGCAACGACATATTACACGCCCCAATCTGAGATCAAACGTGAGAGTTATGACCCTCTAAAGTCACAGGGCGAAGTTTTACCCGATGAGATCTGACCGGGTGACCCGATTGTGGATTCAAAAAAATTAGTCAACGGTCCTAATAAAGCAGTTAACTACGCACTTGGACCATCCTATCACAAGCCGCTATGGATAGGCGTGTATTGGCCCAAACATGGCCAGATTCATGCAACTAAACAAGGATCTATCAAGAGAATATTGCTTATCCTAATAGCTTGGTGGTGTTCTCACTTGTCTCAAACATGGAACCGGTGCTTTCCCCGCCGTTTTGATGAGGGATTCGGCGATTTATTTTCTTCTTTGGATGCAACTATCTTCATGAGTGTGTTTCTTTTGCTTTATGTTCTTGTGTTTTAGTTGCATCCGCAATTTTGAGCAACACCCGACTTGCGTTGCATTGAAGTACCTTACCACATAAAAATTCCATTGTGAGTTGGAGGGACGGAGCGGGTCCATTAATTGCCTCGTGTCGGCTTAGCGTAGACTAGCCAAGTAGTAGTAGTATTAGTTAGTTTTTTTTTGGGTTTTCGTTCGAGGACGAGCAACGGTTTAGTGTGGGGGAATTGATTTGTGTAAAAATTGGACCGTTTTTCCACCCATCTAAGCTTGTTTTTCTATCGCTTTTGTGATATTTGTGTGCGATTATCGCCTTTTTTAGTCTTTCTCACCCTAGCTACCTCTCTTGTGCATTTTACGTGTTTTTGGGTAGTTTTCCTATTATTTTGATAGGAATCCCTTGTCCGAGAGCATGTTCGAGCTTACATGGGCACAAGGGAGCATAATATCGTCCCAAAGTATGATTAGAGTCCAAAGTCCAGACCCAAGAGGTGAAATCTTGAGCAAAAGAGTAATACTATAGTCCATTGGGCATCTTCACCGGAGAGGTCGAACTTCAAATGGATATATCGAGAATTATAGACATCGGATCGAAGCGGTTCTAGTTGGAGGTGAAAGATTATCTTCTGAGCTTTGCAACGACATATTACACGCCCCAATCGGAGATCAAACGTGAGAGTTAAGACCGTCTAAAGTCACAGGGCGAATTTTTACCCGATGAGATCTGACCGGGTGACCCGATTGTGGAGTCCAAAAAATTAGTCAACGGTCCTAATAAAGCAATTAACTACGCACTTGAACCATCCTATCACAAGCCGCTATGGGTAGGTGTGTATTGGCCCAATCATGGCCAGATTCATGCAACTAAACAAGGATCTATCAAGAGAATATTGCTTATCCTAATAGCTTGGTGGTGTTCTCACTTGTCTCAAACATGGAACCGGTGCTTTCCCCGCCGTTTTGATGACGGATTCGGCGATTTATTTTCTTCTTTGGATGCAACTATCTTCATGAGTGTGTTTCTTTTGCTTTATGTTCTTGTGTTTTAGTTGCATCCGCAATTTTGAGCAACACCCGACTTGCCTTGCATTGAAGTACCTTACCACATAAGTATTCCATTGTGAGTTGGAGGGATGGAGCGGGTCCTTTAATTGCCTCGTGTAGGCTTAGCGTAGTCTAGCCTAGTAGTAGTAGTATTAGTTAGTTATTTTTTGGGTCTTTGTTCGGGGACGAGCAACGGTTTAGTGTGGGGGAATTGATCTGTGTAAAAATTAGACAATTTTTCCACCCATCTAAGCTTGTTGTCCTATCGCTTTTGTGAGATTTGTGTGCGTTTATCGCCTTTTTTAGTCTTTCTCACCCTAGCGACCTCTCTGGTGCATTTTACGTGTTTTTGGATAGTTTTCCTATTATTTTGATAGGAATCCCTTGTCCGAGAGCATGTTTGAGCTTACATGGGCACAAGGGAGCATAATATCGTCCCAAAGTATGATTAGAGTCCAAAGTCCAGACCCAAGAGGTGAAATCTTGAGCAAAAGGGAAAAACTATAGTCCATTGGGCATCTTCACCGGAGAGGTCGAACTTCAAATGTATATATCGAGAATTATAGACATAGGATTGAAGCGGTTTTAGTTGGAGGTGAAAGCTTATCTTCTGAGCTTTGCAACGACATATTACACGCCCCAATCTGAGATCAAACGTGAGAGTTATAACCCTCTAAAGTCACAGGGCGAAGTTTTACCCGATGAGATCTGACCGGGTGACCCGATTGTGGATTCAAAAAAATTAGTCAACGGTCCTAATAAAGCAAGTGACTACGCACTTGAACCATCCTATCACAAGCCGCTATGGGTAGGCGTGTATTGGCCCAAACATGGCCAGATTCATGCAACTAAACAAGGATCTATCAAGAGAATATTGCTTATCCTAATAGCTTGGTGGTGTTCTCACTTGTCTCAAACATGGAACCGGTGCTTTCCCCGCCGTTTTGATGAGGGATTCGGCGATTTATTTTCTTCTTTGGATGCAACTATCTTCATGAGTGTGTTTCTTTTGCTTTATGTTCTTGTGTTTTAGTTGCATCCGCAATTTTGAGCAACACCCGACTTGCGTTGCATTGAAGTACCTTACCACATAAAAATTCCATTGTGAGTTGGAGGGACGGAGCGGGTCCATTAATTGCCTCGTGTCGGCTTAGCGTAGACTAGCCAAGTAGTAGTAGTATTAGTTAGTTTTTTTTTGGGTTTTCGTTCGAGGACGAGCAACGGTTTAGTGTGGGGGAATTGATTTGTGTAAAAATTGGACCGTTTTTCCACCCATCTAAGCTTGTTTTTCTATCGCTTTTGTGAGATTTGTGTGCGATTATCGCCTTTTTGAGTCTTTCTCACCCTAGCTACCTCTCTTGTGCATTTTACGTGTTTTTGGGTAGTTTTCCTATTATTTTGATAGGAATCCCTTGTCCGAGAGCATGTTCGAGCTTACATGGGCACAAGGGAGCATAATATCGTCCCAAAGTATGATTAGAGTCCAAAGTCCAGACCCAAGAGGTGAAATCTTGAGCAAAAGAGTAATACTATAGTCCATTGGGCATCTTCACCGGAGAGGTCGAACTTCAAATGGATATATCGAGAATTATAGACATCGGATCGAAGCGGTTCAAGTTGGAGGTGAAAGATTATCTTCTGAGCTTTGCAACGACATATTACACGCCCCAATCGGAGATCAAACGTGAGAGTTAAGACCGTCTAAAGTCACAGGGCGAAGTTTTACCCGATGAGATCTGACCGGGTGACCCGATTGTGGAGTCCAAAAAATTAGTCAACGGTCCTAATAAAGCAATTAACTACGCACTTGAACCATCCTATCACAAGCCGCTATGGGTAGGTGTGTATTGGCCCAAACATGGCCAGATTCATGCAACTAAACAAGGATCTATCAAGAGAATATTGCTTATCCTAATAGCTTGGTGGTGTTCTCACTTGTCTCAAACATGGAACCGGTGCTTTCCCCGCCGTTTTGATGAGGGATTCGGCGATTTATTTTCTTCTTTGGATGCAACTATCTTCATGAGTGTGTTTCTTTTGCTTTATGTTCTTGTGTTTTAGTTGCATCCGCAATTTTGAGCAACACCCGACTTGCCTTGCATTGAAGTACCTTACCACATAAGTATTCCATTGTGAGTTGGAGGGATGGAGCGGGTCCTTTAATTGCCTCGTGTAGGCTTAGCGTAGTCTAGCCTAGTAGTAGTAGTATTAGTTAGTTATTTTTTGGGTCTTTGTTCGGGGACGAGCAACGGTTTAGTGTGGGGGAATTGATCTGTGTAAAAATTAGACAATTTTTCCACCCATCTAAGCTTGTTGTCCTATCGCTTTTGTGAGATTTGTGTGCGTTTATCGCCTTTTTTAGTCTTTCTCACCCTAGCGACCTCTCTGGTGCATTTTACGTGTTTTTGGATAGTTTTCCTATTATTTTGATAGGAATCCCTTGTCCGAGAGCATGTTTGAGCTTACATGGGCACAAGGGAGCATAATATCGTCCCAAAGTATGATTAGAGTCCAAAGTCCAGACCCAAGAGGTGAAATCTTGAGCAAAAGGGAAAAACTATAGTCCATTGGGCATCTTCACCGGAGAGGTCGAACTTCAAATGTATATATCGAGAATTATAGACATAGGATTGAAGCGGTTTTAGTTGGAGGTGAAAGCTTATCTTCTGAGCTTTGCAACGACATATTACACGCCCCAATCTGAGATCAAACGTGAGAGTTATAACCCTCTAAAGTCACAGGGCGAAGTTTTACCCGATGAGATCTGACCGGGTGACCCGATTGTGGATTCAAAAAAATTAGTCAACGGTCCTAATAAAGCAAGTGACTACGCACTTGAACCATCCTATCACAAGCCGCTATGGGTAGGCGTGTATTGGCCCAAACATGGCCAGATTCATGCAACTAAACAAGGATCTATCAAGAGAATATTGCTTATCCTAATAGCTTGGTGGTGTTCTCACTTGTCTCAAACATGGAACCGGTGCTTTCCCCGCCGTTTTGATGAGGGATTCGGCGATTTATTTTCTTCTTTGGATGCAACTATCTTCATGAGTATGTTTCTTTTGCTTTATGTTCTTGTGTTTTAGTTGCATCCGCAATTTTGAGCAACACCCGACTTGCGTTGCATTGAAGTACCTTACCACATAAAAATTCCATTGTGAGTTGGAGGGACGGAGCGGGTCCATTAATTGCCTCGTGTCGGCTTAGCGTAGACTAGCCAAGTAGTAGTAGTATTAGTTAGTTTTTTTTTGGGTTTTCGTTCGAGGACGAGCAACGGTTTAGTGTGGGGGAATTGATTTGTGTAAAAATTGGACCGTTTTTCCACCCATCTAAGCTTGTTTTTCTATCGCTTTTGTGAGATTTGTGTGCGATTATCGCCTTTTTGAGTCTTTCTCACCCTAGCTACCTCTCTTGTGCATTTTACGTGTTTTTGGGTAGTTTTCCTATTATTTTGATAGGAATCCCTTGTCCGAGAGCATGTTCGAGCTTACATGGGCACAAGGGAGCATAATATCGTCCCAAAGTATGATTAGAGTCCAAAGTCCAGACCCAAGAGGTGAAATCTTGAGCAAAAGAGTAATACTATAGTCCATTGGGCATCTTCACCGGAGAGGTCGAACTTCAAATGGATATATCGAGAATTATAGACATCGGATCGAAGCGGTTCAAGTTGGAGGTGAAAGATTATCTTCTGAGCTTTGCAACGACATATTACACGCCCCAATCGGAGATCAAACGTGAGAGTTAAGACCGTCTAAAGTCACAGGGCGAAGTTTTACCCGATGAGATCTGACCGGGTGACCCGATTGTGGAGTCCAAAAAATTAGTCAACGGTCCTAATAAAGCAATTAACTACGCACTTGAACCATCCTATCACAAGCCGCTATGGGTAGGTGTGTATTGGCCCAAACATGGCCAGATTCATGCAACTAAACAAGGATCTATCAAGAGAATATTGCTTATCCTAATAGCTTGGTGGTGTTCTCACTTGTCTCAAACATGGAACCGGTGCTTTCCCCGCCGTTTTGATGAGGGATTCGGCGATTTATTTTCTTCTTTGGATGCAACTATCTTCATGAGTGTGTTTCTTTTGCTTTATGTTCTTGTGTTTTAGTTGCATCCGCAATTTTGAGCAACACCCGACTTGCCTTGCATTGAAGTACCTTACCACATAAGTATTCCATTGTGAGTTGGAGGGATGGAGCGGGTCCTTTAATTGCCTCGTGTAGGCGTAGCGTAGTCTAGCCTAGTAGTAGTAGTATTAGTTAGTTATTTTTTGGGTCTTTGTTCGAGGACGAGCAACGGTTTAGTGTGGGGGAATTGATCTATGTAAAAATTAGACCATTTTTCCACCCATCTAAGCTTGTTGTCCTATCGCTTTTGTGAGATTTGTGTGCGTTTATCGCCTTTTTTAGTCTTTCTCACCCTAGCGACCTCTCTGGTGCATTTTACGTGTTTTTGGATAGTTTTCCTATTATTTTGATAGGAATCCCTTGTCCGAGAGCATGTTCGAGCTTACATGGGCACAAGGGAGCATAATATCGTCCCAAAGTATGATTAGAGTCCAAAGTCCAGACCCAAGAGGTGAAATCTTGAGCAAAAGGGAAAAACTATAGTCCATTGGGCATCTTCACCGGAGAGGTCGAACTTCAAATGTATATATCGAGAATTATAGACATAGGATTGAAGCGGTTTTAGTTGGAGGTGAAAGCTTATCTTCTGAGCTTTGCAACGACATATTACACGCCCCAATCTGAGATCAAACGTGAGAGTTATGACCCTCTAAAGTCACAGGGCGAAGTTTTACCCGATGAGATCTGACCGGGTGACCCGATTGTGGATTCAAAAAAATTAGTCAACGGTCCTAATAAAGCAAGTGACTACGCACTTGAACCATCCTATCACAAGCGGCTATGGGTAGGCGTGTATTGGCCCAAACATGGCCAGATTCATGCAACTAAACAAGGATCTATCAAGAGAATATTGCTTATCCTAATAGCTTGGTGGTGTTCTCACTTGTCTCAAACATGAAACCGGTGCTTTCCCCGCCGTTTTGATGAGGGATTCGGCGATTTATTTTCTTCTTTGGATGCAACTATCTTCATGAGTGTGTTTCTTTTGCTTTATGTTCTTGTGTTTTAGTTGCATCCGCAATTTTGAGCAACACCCGACTTGCGTTGCATTGAAGTACCTTACCACATAAAAATTCCATTGTGAGTTGGAGGGACGGAGCGGGTCCATTAATTGCCTCGTGTCGGCTTAGCGTAGACTAGCCAAGTAGTAGTAGTATTAGTTAGTTTTTTTTTGGGTTTTTGTTCGAGGACGAGCAACGGTTTAGTGTGGGGGAATTGATTTGTGTAAAAATTGGACCGTTTTTCCACCCATCTAAGCTTGTTTTTCTATCGCTTTTGTGAGATTTGTGTGCGATTATCGCGTTTTTGAGTCTTTCTCACCCTAGCTACCTCTCTTGTGCATTTTACGTGTTTTTGGGTAGTTTTCCTATTATTTTGATAGGAATCCCTTGTCCGAGAGCATGTTCGAGCTTACATGGGCACAAGGGAGCATAATATCGTCCCAAAGTATGATTAGAGTCGAAAGTCCAGACCCAAGAGGTGAAATCTTGAGCAAACGAGAAATACTATAGTCCATTGGGCATCTTCACCGGAGAGGTCGAACTTCAAATGGATATATCGAGAATTATAGACATCGGATCGAAGCGGTTCTAGTTGGAGGTGAAAGATTATCTTCTGGGCTTTGCAACGACATATTACACGCCCCAATCGGAGATCAAACGTGAGAGTTAAGACCGTCTAAAGTCACAGGGCGAAGTTTTAACCGATGAGATCTGACCGGGTGACCCGATTGTGGAGTCCAAAAAATTAGTCAACGGTCCTAATAAAGCAATTAACTACGCACTTGAACCATCCTATCACAAGCCGCTATGGGTAGGTGTGTATTGGCCCAAACATGGCCAGATTCGTGCAACTAAACAAGGATCTATCAAGAGAATATTGCGTATCCTAATAGCTTGGTGGTGTTCTCACTTGTCTCAAACATGGAACCGGTGCTTTCCCCGCCGTTTTGATGAGGGATTCGGCGATTTATTTTCTTCTTTGGATGCAACTATCTTCATGAGTGTGTTTCTTTTGCTTTATGCTCTTGTGTTTTAGTTACATCCGCAATTTTGAGCAACAACCGACTTGCCTTGCATTGAAGTACCTTACCACATAAGTATTCCATTGTGAGTTGGAGGGACGGAGCGGGTCCATTAATTGCCTCGTGTCGGCTTAGCGTAGTCTAGCCTAGTAGTTGTAGTATTAGTTTGTTTTTTTTTGGGTCTTTGTTCGAGGACGAGCAACGGTTTAGTGTGGGGGAATTGATCTGTGTAAAAATTGGACCGTTTTTCCACCCATCTAAGCTTGTTTTCCTATCGCTTTTGAGAGATTTGTGTGCGTTTATCGCCTTTTTTAGTCTTTCTCACCCTCGCAACCTCTCTTGTGCATTATACGTGTTTTTGGGTAGTTTTCCTATTATTTTGATAGGAATCCCTTGTCCGAGAGCATGTTCGAGCTTACATGGGCACAAGGGAGCAGAATATCGTCCCAAAGTATGATTAGAGTCCAAAGTCCAGACCCAAGAGGTGAAATCTTGAGCAAATGGGAAAAACTATAGTCCATTGGGCATCTTCACCGGAGAGGTCGAACTTCAAATGGATATATCGAGAATTATAGACATAGGATTGAAGAGGTTTTAGTTGGAGCTGAAAGCTTATCTTCTGAGCTTTGCAACGACATATTACACGCCCCAATCTGAGATCAAACGTGAGAGTTATGACCCTCTAAAGTCACAGGGCGAAGTTTTACCCGATGAGATATGACTGGGTGACCCGATCGTGGATTCAAAAAAATTAGTCAACGGTCCTAATAAAGCAAGTGACTACGCACTTGAACCATCCTATCACAAGCCGCTATGGGTAGGCGTGTATTGGCCCAAACATGGCCAGATTCATGCAACTAAACAAGGATCTATCAAGAGAATATTGCTTATCCTAATAGCTTGGTGGTGTTCTCACTTGTCTCAAACATGGAACCGGTGCTTTCCCCGCCGTTTTGATGAGGGATTCGGCGATTTATTTTCTTCTTTGGATGCAACTATCTTCATGAGTGTGTTTCTTTTGCTTTATGTTCTTGTGTTTTAGTTGCATCCGCAATTTTGAGCAACACCCGACTTGCCTTGCATTGAAGTACCTTACCACATAAGTATTCCATTGTGAGTTGGAGGGATGGAGCGGGTCCTTTAATTGCCTCGTGTAGGCTTAGCGTAGTCTAGCCTAGTAGTAGTAGTATTAGTTAGTTATTTTTTGGGTCTTTGTTCGAGGACGAGCAACGGTTTAGTGTGGGGGAATTGATCTGTGTAAAAATTAGACCGTTTTTCCACCCATCTAAGCTTGTTGTCCTATTGCTTTTGTGAGATTTGTGTGCGTTTATCGCCTTTTTTAGTCTTTCTCACCCTAGCTACCTCTCTGGTGCATTTTACGTGTTTTTGGATAGTTTTCCTATTATTTTGATAGGAATCCCTTGTCCGAGAGCATGTTCGAGCTTACATGGGCACAAGGGAGCATAATATCGTCCCAAAGTATGATTAGAGTCCAAAGTCCGGACCCAAGAGGTGAAATCTTGAGCAAAAGGGAAAAACTATAGTCCATTGGGCATCTTCACCGGAGAGGTCGAACTTCAAATGGATATATCGAGAATTATAGACATCGGATCGAAGCGGTTCTAGTTGGAGGTGAAAGATTATCTTCTGAGCTTTGCAACGACATATTACACGCCCCAATCTGAGATTAAACGTGAGAGTTATGACCCTCTAAAGTCACAGGGCGAAGTTTTACCCGATGAGATCTGACCGGGTGACCCGATTGTGGATTCAAAAAAATTAGTCAACGGTCCTAATAAAGCAGTTAACTACGCACTTGGACCATCCTATCACAAGCCGCTATGGATAGGCGTGTATTGGCCCAAACATGGCCTGATTCATGCAACCAAACAAGGATCTATCAAGAGAATATTTCTTATCCTAATGGCTTGGTGGTGTTCGCACTTGTCTCAAACATGGAACCGGTGCTTTCCCCGCCGTTTTGATGAGGGATTCGGCGATTTATTTTCTTCTTTAGATGCAACTATCTTCATGAGTGTGTTTCTTTTGCTTTATGTTCTTGTGTTTTAGTTGCATCTGCAATTTTGAGCAACACCCGACTTGCCTTGCATTGATGTACCTTACCACATAAGTATTCCATTGTGAGTTGGAGGGATGGAGCGGGTCCTTTAATTGCCTCGTGTAGGCTTAGCGTAGTCTAGCCTAGTAGTAGTAGTATTAGTTAGTTATTTTTTGGGTCTTTGTTCGAGGACGAGCAACGGTTTAGTGTGGGGGAATTGATCTGTGTAAAAATTAGACCATTTTTCCACCCATCTAAGCTTGTTGTCCTATCGCTTTTGTGAGATTTGTGTGCGTTTATCGCCTTTTTTTGTCTTTCTCACCCTAGCGACCTCTCTGGTGCATTTTACGTGTTTTTGGATAGTTTTCCTATTATTTTGATAGGAATCCCTTGTCCGAGAGCATGTTCGAGCTTACATGGGCACAAGGGAGCATAATATCGTCCAAAAGTATGATTAGAGTCGAAAGTCCAGACCCAAGAGGTGAAATCTTGAGCAAAAGAGAAATACTATAGTCCATTGGGCATCTTCACCGGAGAGGTCGAACTTCAAATGGATATATCGAGAATTATAGACATCGGATCGAAGCGGTTCTAGTTGGAGGTGAAAGATTATCTTCTGAGCTTTGCAACGACATATTACACGCCCCAATCGGAGATCAAACGTGAGAGTTAAGACCGTCTAAAGTCACAGGGCGAAGTTTTAACCGATGAGATCTGACCGGGTGACCCGATTGTGGAGTCCAAAAAATTAGTCAACGGTCCTAATAAAGCAATTAACTACGCACTTGAACCATCCTATCACAAGCCGCTATGGGTAGGTGTGTATTGGCCCAAACATGGCCAGATTCATGCAACTAAACAAGGATCTATCAAGAGAATATTGCGTATCGTAATAGCTTGGTGGTGTTCTCACTTGTCTCAAACATGGAACCGGTGCTTTCCCCGCCGTTTTGATGAGGGATTCGGCGATTTATTTTCTTCTTTGGATGCAACTATCTTCATGAGTGTGTTTCTTTTGCTTTATGCTCTTGTGTTTTAGTTACATCCGCAATTTTGAGCAACAACCGACTTGCCTTGCATTGAAGTACCTTACCACATAAGTATTCCATTGTGAGTTGGAGGGACGGAGCGGGTCCTTTAATTGCCTCGTGTCGGCTTAGCGTAGTCTAGCCTAGTAGTTGTAGTATTAGTTTGTTTTTTTTTTGGGTCTTTGTTCGAGGACGAGCAACGGTTTAGTGTGGGGGAATTGATCTGTGTAAAAATTGGACCGATTTTCCACCCATCTAAGCTTGTTTTCCTATCGCTTTTGAGAGATTTGTGTGCGTTTATCGCCTTTTTTAGTCTTTCTCACCCTAGCAACCTCTCTTGTGCATTATACGTGTTTTTGGGTAGTTTTCCTATTATTTTGATAGGAATCCCTTGTCCGAGAGCATGTTCGAGCTTACATGGGCACAAGGGAGCAGAATATCGTCCCAAAGTATGATTAGAGTCCAAAGTCCAGACCCAAGAGGTGAAATCTTGAGCAAATGGGAAAAACTATAGTCCATTGGGCATCTTCACCGGAGAGGTCGAACTTCAAATGGATATATCGAGAATTATAGACATAGGATTGAAGAGGTTTTAGTTGGAGCTGAAAGCTTATCTTCTGAGCTTTGCAACGACATATTACACGCCCCAATCTGAGATCAAACGTGAGAGTTATGACCCTCTAAAGTCACAGGGCGAAGTTTTACCCGATGAGATATGACTGGGTGACCCGATCGTGGATTCAAAAAAATTAGTCAACGGTCCTAATAAAGCAAGTGACTACGCACTTGAACCATCCTATCACAAGCCGCTATGGGTAGGCATGTATTGGCCCAAACATGGCCAGATTCATGCAACTAAACAAGGATCTATCAAGAGAATATTGCTTATCCTAATAGCTTGGTGGTGTTCTCACTTGTCTCAAACATGGAACCGGTGCTTTCCCCGCCGTTTTGATGAGGGATTCGGCGATTTATTTTCTTCTTTGGATGCAACTATCTTCATGAGTGTGTTTCTTTTGCTTTATGTTCTTGTGTTTTAGTTGCATCCGCAATTTTGAGCAACACCCGACTTGCCTTGCATTGAAGTACCTTACCACATAAGTATTCCATTGTGAGTTGGAGGGATGGAGCGGGTCCTTTAATTGCCTCGTGTAGGCTTAGCGTAGTCTAGCCTAGTAGTAGTAGTATTAGTTAGTTATTTTTTGGGTCTTTGTTCGAGGACGAGCAACGGTTTAGTGTGGGGGAATTGATCTGTGTAAAAATTAGACCGTTTTTCCACCCATCTAAGCTTGTTGTCCTATTGCTTTTGTGAGATTTGTGTGCGTTTATCGCCTTTTTTAGTCTTTCTCACCCTAGCTACCTCTCTGGTGCATTTTACGTGTTTTTGGATAGTTTTCCTATTATTTTGATAGGAATCCCTTGTCCGAGAGCATGTTCGAGCTTACATGGGCACAAGGGAGCATAATATCGTCCCAAAGTATGATTAGAGTCCAAAGTCCGGACCCAAGAGGTGAAATCTTGAGCAAAAGGGAAAAACTATAGTCCATTGGGCATCTTCACCGGAGAGGTCGAACTTCAAATGGATATATCGAGAATTATAGACATCGGATCGAAGCGGTTCTAGTTGGAGGTGAAAGATTATCTTCTGAGCTTTGCAACGACATATTACACGCCCCAATCTGAGATCAAACGTGAGAGTTATGACCCTCTAAAGTCACAGGGCGAAGTTTTACCCGATGAGATCTGACCGGGTGACCCGATTGTGGATTCAAAAAAATTAGTCAACGGTCCTAATAAAGCAGTTAACTACGCACTTGGACCATCCTATCACAAGCCGCTATGGATAGGCGTGTATTGGCCCAAACATGGCCTGATTCATGCAACCAAACAAGGATCTATCAAGAGAATATTTCTTATCCTAATGGCTTGGTGGTGTTCGCACTTGTCTCAAACATGGAACCGGTGCTTTCCCCGCCGTTTTGATGAGGGATTCGGCGATTTATTTTCTTCTTTGGATGCAACTATCTTCATCAGTGTGTTTCTTTTGCTTTATGCTCTTGTGTTTTAGTTACATCCGCAATTTTGAGCAACAACCGACTTGCCTTGCATTGAAGTACCTTACCACATAAGTATTCCATTGTGAGTTGGAGGGACGGAGCTGGTCCTTTAATTGCCTCGTGTCGGCTTAGCGTAGTCTAGCCTAGTAGTTGTAGTATTAGTTTGTTTTTTTTTGGGTCTTTGTTCGAGGACGAGCAACGGTTTAGTGTGGGGGAATTGATCTGTGTAAAAATTGGACCGTTTTTCCACCCATCTAAGCTTGTTTTCCTATCGCTTTTGAGAGATTTGTGTGCGTTTATCGCCTTTTTTAGTCTTTCTCACCCTAGCAACCTCTCTTGTGCATTATACGTGTTTTTGGGTAGTTTTCCTATTATTTTGATAGGAATCCCTTGTTCGAGAGCATGTTCGAGCTTACATGGGCACAAGGGAGCAGAATATCGTCCCAAAGTATGATTAGAGTCCAAAGTCCAGACCCAAGAGGTGAAATCTTGAGCAAATGGGAAAAACTATAGTCCATTGGGCATCTTCACCGGAGAGGTCGAACTTCAAATGGATATATCGAGAATTATAGACATAGGATTGAAGAGGTTTTAGTTGGAGCTGAAAGCTTATCTTCTGAGCTTTGCAACGACATATTACACGCCCCAATCTGAGATCAAACGTGAGAGTTATGACCCTCTAAAGTCACAGGGCGAAGTTTTACCCGATGAGATCTGACCGGGTGACCCGATTGTGGATTCAAAAAAATTAGTCAACGGTCCTAATAAAGGAGTTAACTACGCACTTGGACCATCCTATCACAAGCCGCTATGGATAGGCGTGTATTGGCCCAAACATGGCCTGATTCATGCAACCAAACAAGGATCTATCAAGAGAATATTTCTTATCCTAATAGCTTGGTGGTGTTCTCACTTGTCTCAAACATGGAACCGGTGCTTTCCCCGCCGTTTAGATGAGGGATTCGGCGATTTATTTTCTTCTTTGGATGCAACTATCTTCATGAGTGTGTTTCTTTTGCTTTATGTTCTTGTGTTTTAGTTGCATCCGCAATTTTGAGCAACACCCGACTTGCCTTGCATTGAAGTACCTTACCACATAAGTATTCCATTGTGAGTTGGAGGGATGGAGCGGGTCCTTTAATTGCCTCGTGTAGGCTTAGCGTAGTCTAGCCTAGTAGTAGTAGTATTAGTTAGTTATTTTTTGGGTCTTTGTTCGAGGACGAGCAACGGTTTAGTGTGGGGGAATTGATCTGTGTAAAAATTAGACCGTTTTTCCACCCATCTAAGCTTGTTGTCCTATTGCTTTTGTGAGATTTGTGTGCGTTTATCGCCTTTTTTAGTCTTTCTCACCCTAGCTACCTCTCTGGTGCATTTTACGTGTTTTTGGATAGTTTTCCTATTATTTTGATAGGAATCCCTTGTCCGAGAGCATGTTCGAGCTTACATGGGCACAAGGGAGCATAATATCGTCCCAAAGTATGATTAGAGTCCAAAGTCCGGACCCAAGAGGTGAAATCTTGAGCAAAAGGGAAAAACTATAGTCCATTGGGCATCTTCACCGGAGAGGTCGAACTTCAAATGGATATATCGAGAATTATAGACATAGGATTGAAGAGGTTTTAGTTGGAGCTGAAAGCTTATCTTCTGAGCTTTGCAACGACATATTACACGCCCCAATCTGAGATCAAACGTGAGAGTTATGACCCTCTAAAGTCACAGGGCGAAGTTTTACCCGATGAGATCTGACCGGGTGACCCGATTGTGGATTCAAAAAAATTAGTCAACGGTCCTAATAAAGGAGTTAACTACGCACTTGGACCATCCTATCACAAGCCGCTATGGATAGGCGTGTATTGGCCCAAACATGGCCTAATTCATGCAACCAAACAAGGATCTATCAAGAGAATATTTCTTATCCTAATAGCTTGGTGGTGTTCTCACTTGTCTCAAACATGGAACCGGTGCTTTCCCCGCCGTTTAGATGAGGGATTCGGCGATTTATTTTTTTCTTTGGATGCAACTATCTTCATGAGTGTGTTTCTTTTGCTTTATGCTCTTGTGTTTTAGTTACATCCGCAATTTTGAGCAACAACCGACTTGCCTTGAATTGAAGTACCTTACCACATAAGTATTCCATTGTGAGTTGGAGGGACGGAGCGGGTCCTTTAATTGCCTCGTGTCGGCTTAGCGTAGTCTAGCCTAGAAGTAGTAGTATTAGTTAGTTTTTTTTGGGTCTTTGTTCGAGGACGAGCAACGGTTTAGTGTGGCGGAATTGATCTGTGTAAAAATTGGACCGTTTTTCCACCCATCTAAGCTTGTTTTCCTATCGCTTTTGTGAGATCTGTGTGGGTTTATCGCCTTATTTAGTCTTTCTCACCCTAGCGACCTCTCTTGTGCATTTTACGTGTTTTTGGGTAGTTTTCCTATTATCTTGATAGGAATCCCTTGTCCGAGAGCATGTTCGAGCTTACATGGGCACAAGGGAGCAGAATATCGTCCCAAAGTATGATTAGAGTCCAAAGTCCAGACCCAAGAAATGAAATCCTGAGCAAAAGGGAAAAACTATAGTCCATTGGGCATCTTCACCGGAGTTGTCGAACTTCAAATGGATACATCGAGAATTATAGACATCGGAGCGAAGCGGTTCTATTTGGAGATGAAAGCTTATCTTCTGAGCTTTGCAATGACATATTACACGCCCCAATCTGAGATCAAACGTGAGAGTTATGACCCTCTAAAGTCACAGGGCGAAGTTTTACCCGATGAGATCTGACCGGGTGACCCGATTGTGGATTCAAAAAAATTAGTCAACGGTCCTAATAAAGCAAGTGACTACGCACTTGAACCATCCTATCACAAGCCGCTATGCTTAGGCGTGTATTGGCCCAAACATGGCCAGATTCATGCAACTAAACAAGGATCTATCAAGAGAATATTGCTTATCCTAATAGCTTGGTGGTGTTCTCACTTGTCTCAAACATGGAACCGGTGCTTTCCCCGCCGTTTTGATGAGGGATTCGGCGATTTATTTTCTTCTTTGGATGCAACTATCTTCATGAGTGTGTTTCTTTTGCTTTATGTTCTTGTGTTTTAGTTGCATCCGTAATTTTGAGCAACACCCGACTTGCGTTGCATTGAAGTACCTTACCACATAAAAATTCCATTGTGAGTTGGAGGGACGGAGCGGGTCCATTAATTGCCTCGTGTCGGCTTAGCGTAGTCTAGCCTAGTAGTTGTAGTATTAGTTAGTTTTTTTTTGGGTCTTTGTTCGAGGACGAGCAACGGTTTAGTATGGGGGAATTGATTTGTGTAAAAATTGGACCGTTTTTCCACCCATCTAAGCTTGTTTTTCTATCGCTTTTGTGAGATTTGTGTGCGATTATCGCCTTTTTGAGTCTTTCTCACCCTAGCTACCTCTCTTGTGCATTTTACGTGTTTTTGGGTAGTTTTCCTATTATTTTGATAGGAATCCCTTGTCCGAGAGCATGTTCGAGATTACATGGGCACAAGGGAGCAGAATATCGTCCCAAAGTTTGATTAGAGTCCAAAGTCCAGACCCAAGAGGTGAAATCTTGAGCAAAAGGGACAAACTATAGTCCATTGGGCATCTTCACCGGAGAGGTCGAACTTCAAATGGATATATCGAGAATTATATACATCAGATCGAAGCGGTTCTAGTTGGAGGTGAAAGCTTATCTTCTGAGCTTTGCAACGACATATTACACGCCCCAATCTGAGATCAAACGTGAGAGTTATGACCCTCTAAAGTCACAGGGCGAAGTTTTACCCGATGAGATCTGACCGGGTGACCCGATTATGGATTCAAAAAAATTAGTCAACGGTCTTAATAAAGGAGTTAACTACGCACTTGGACCATCCTATCACAAGCCGCTATGGATAGGCGTGTATTGGCCCAAACATGGCCTGATTCATGCAACCAAACAAGGATCTATCAAGAGAATATTTCTTATCCTAATAGCTTGGTGGTGTTCTCACTTGTCTCAAACATGGAACCGGTGCTTTCCCCGCCGTTTAGATGAGGGATTCGGCGATTTATTTTCTTCTTTGGATGCAACTATCTTCATGAGTGTGTTTCTTTTGCTTTATGCTCTTGTGTTTTAGTTACATCCGCAATTTTGAGCAACAACCGACTTGCCTTGCATTGAAGTACCTTACCACATAAGTATTCCATTGTGAGTTGGAGGGACGGAGCGGGTCCTTTAATTGCCTCGTGTCGGCTTAGCGTAGTCTAGCCTAGAAGTAGTAGTATTAGTTAGTTTTTTTTGGGTCTTTGTTCGAGGACGAGCAACGGTTTAGTGTGGCGGAATTGATCTGTGTAAAAATTGGACCGTTTTTCCACCCATCTAAGCTTGTTTTCCTATCGCTTTTGTGAGATCTGTGTGCGTTTATCGCCTTATTTAGTCTTTCTCACCCTAGCGACCTCTCTTGTGCATTTTACATGTTTTTGGGTAGTTTTCCTTTTATCTTGATAGGAATCCCTTGTCCGAGAGCATGTTCGAGCTTACATGGGCACAAGGGAGCAGAATATCGTCCCAAAGTATGATTAGAGTCCAAAGTCCAGACCCAAGAAATGAAATCCTGAGCAAAAGGGAAAAACTATAGTCCATTGGGCATCTTCACCGGAGATGTCGAACTTCGAATGGATACATCGAGAATTATAGACATCGGATCGAAGCGGTTCTATTTGGAGGTGAAAGCTTATCTTCTGAGCTTTGCAATGACATATTACACGCCCCAATCTGAGATCAAACGTGAGAATTATGACCCTCTAAAGTCACAGGGTGAAGTTTTACCCGATGAGATCTGACCGGGTGACCCGATTGTGGAGTCCAAAAAATTAGTCAACGGTCCTAATAAAGCAATTAACTACGCACTTGAACCATCCTATCACAAGCCGCTATGGGTAGGCGTGTATTGGCCCAAACATGGCCAGATTCATGCAACTAAACAAGGATCTATCAAGAGAATATTTCTTATCCTAATAGCTTGGTGGTGTTCTCACTTGTCTCAAACATGGAACCTGTGCTTTCCCCGCCGTTTAGATGAGGGATTCGGCGATTTATTTTCTTCTTTGGATGCAACTATCTTCATGAGTGTGTTTCTTTTGCTTTATGCTCTTGTGTTTTAGTTACATCCGCAATTTTGAGCAACAACCGACTTGCCTTGCATTGAAGTACCTTACCACATAAGTATTCCATTTTGAGTTGGAGGGACGGAGCGGGTCCTTTAATTGCCTCGTGTCGGCTTAGCGTAGTCTAGCCTAGAAGTAGTAGTATTAGTTAGTTTTTTTTGGGTCTTTGTTCGAGGACGAGCAACGGTTTAGTGTGGCGGAATTGATCTGTGTAAAAATTGGACCGTTTTTCCACCCATCTAAGCTTGTTTTCCTATCGCTTTTGTGAGATCTGTGTGCGTTTATCGCCTTATTTAGTCTTTCTCACCCTAGCGACCTCTCTTGTGCATTTTACATGTTTTTGGGTAGTTTTCCTTTTATCTTGATAGGAATCCCTTGTCCGAGAGCATGTTCGAGCTTACATGGGCACAAGGGAGCAGAATATCGTCCCAAAGTATGATTAGAGTCCAAAGTCCAGACCCAAGAAATGAAATCCTGAGCAAAAGGGAAAAACTATAGTCCATTGGGCATCTTCACCGGAGATGTCGAACTTCAAATGGATACATCGAGAATTATAGACATCGGATCGAAGCGGTTCTATTTGGAGGTGAAAGCTTATCTTCTGAGCTTTGCAATGACATATTACACGCCCCAATCTGAGATCAAACGTGAGAATTATGACCCTCTAAAGTCACGGGGTGAAGTTTTACCCGATGAGATCTGACCGGGTGACCCGATTGTGGAGTCCAAAAAATTAGTCAACGGTCCTAATAAAGCAATTAACTACGCACTTGAACCATCCTATCACAAGCCGCTATGGGTAGGCGTGTATTGGCCCAAACATGGCCAGATTCATGCAACTAAACAAGGATCTATCAAAAGAATATTGCTTATCCTAATAGCTTCGTGGTGTTCTCACTTGTCTCAAACATGGAACCGGTGCTTTCCCCGCCGTTTTGATGAGGGATTCGGCGATTTATTTTCTTATTTGGATGCAACTCTCTTCATGAGTGTGTTTCTTTTGCTTTATGTTCTTGTGTTTTAGTTGCATCCGCAATTTTGAGCAACACCCGACTTGCCTTGAATTGAAGTACCTTACCACATAAGTATTCCATTGTGAGTTGGAGGGACGGAGCGGGTCCTTTAATTGCCTCGTGTCGGCTTAGCGTAGTCTAGCCTAGTAGTTGTAGTATTAGTTAGTTTTTTTTTGGGTCTTTGTTCGAGGACGAGCAACGGTGTAGTATGGGGGAATTGATTTGTGTAAAAATTGGACCGTTTTTCCACCCATCTAAGCTTGTTTTTCTATCGCTTTTGTGAGATTTGTGTGCGATTATCGCCTTTTTGAGTCTTTCTCACCCTAGCTACCTCTCTTGTGCATTTTACGTGTTTTTGGGTAGTTTTCCTATTATTTTGATAGGAATCCCTTGTCCGAGAGCATGTTCGAGATTACATGGGCACAAGGGAGCAGAATATCGTCCCAAAGTTTGATTAGAGTCCAAAGTCCAGACCCAAGAGGTGAAATCTTGAGCAAAAGGGACAAACTATAGTCCATTGGGCATCTTCACCGGAGAGGTCGAACTTCAAATGGATATATCGAGAATTATATACATCAGATCGAAGCGGTTCTAGTTGGAGGTGAAAGCTTATCTTCTGAGCTTTGCAACGACATATTACACGCCCCAATCTGAGATCAAACGTTAGAGTTATGACCCTCTAAAGTCACAGGGCGAAGTTTTACCCGATGAGATCTGACCGGGTGACCCGATTGTGGATTCAAAAAAATTAGTCAACGGTCTTAATAAAGGAGTTAACTACGCACTTGGACCATCCTATCACAAGCCGCTATGGATAGGCGTGTATTGGCCTAAACATGGCCTGATTTATGCAACCAAACAAGGATCTATCAAGAGAATATTTCTTATCCTAATAGCTTGGTGGTGTTCTCACTTGTCTCAAACATGGAACCGGTGCTTTCCCCGCCGTTTAGATGAGGGATTCGGCGATTTATTTTCTTCTTTGGATGCAACTATCTTCATGAGTGTGTTTCTTTTGCTTTATGCTCTTGTGTTTTAGTTACATCCGCAATTTTGAGCAACAACCGACTTGCCTTGCATTGAAGTACCTTACCACATAAGTATTCCATTTTGAGTTGGAGGGACGGAGCGGGTCCTTTAATTGCCTCGTGTCGGCTTAGCGTAGTCTAGCCTAGAAGTAGTAGTATTAGTTAGTTTTTTTTGGGTCTTTGTTCGAGGACGAGCAACGGTTTAGTGTGGCGGAATTGATCTGTGTAAAAATTGGACCGTTTTTCCACCCATCTAAGCTTGTTTTCCTATCGCTTTTGTGAGATCTGTGTGCGTTTATCGCCTTATTTAGTCTTTCTCACCCTAGCGACCTCTCTTGTGCATTTTACGTGTTTTTGGGTAGTTTTCCTTTTATCTTGATAGGAATCCCCTGTCCGAGAGCATGTTCGAGCTTACATGGGCACAAGGGAGCAGAATATCGTCCCAAAGTATGATTAGAGTCCAAAGTCCAGACCCAAGAAATGATATCCTGAGCAAAAGGGAAAAACTATAGTCCATTGGGCATCTTCACCGGAGATGTCGAACTTCAAATGGATACATCGAGAATTATAGACATCGGATCGAAGCGGTTCTATTTGGAGGTGAAAGCTTATCTTCTGAGCTTTGCAATGACATATTACACGCCCCAATCTGAGATCAAACGTGAGAATTATGACCCTCTAAAGTCACGGGGTGAAGTTTTACCCGATGAGATCTGACCGGGTGACCCGATTGTGGAGTCCAAAAAATTAGTCAACGGTCCTAATAAAGCAATTAACTACGCACTTGAACCATCCTATCACAAGCCGCTATGGGTAGGCGTGTATTGGCCCAAACATGGCCAGATTCATGCAACTAAACAAGGATCTATCAAAAGAATATTGCTTATCCTAATAGCTTCGTGGTGTTCTCACTTGTCTCAAACATGGAACCGGTGCTTTCCCCGCCGTTTTGATGAGGGATTCGGCGATTTATTTTCTTATTTGGATGCAACTCTCTTCATGAGTGTGTTTCTTTTGCTTTATGTTCTTGTGTTTTAGTTGCATCCGCAATTTTGAGCAACACCCGACTTGCCTTGAATTGAAGTACCTTACCACATAAGTATTCCATTGTGAGTTGGAGGGACGGAGCGGGTCCTTTAATTGCCTCGTGTCGGCTTAGCGTAGTCTAGCCTAGTAGTTGTAGTATTAGTTAGTTTTTTTTTGGGTCTTTGTTCGAGGACGAGCAACGGTGTAGTATGGGGGAATTGATTTGTGTAAAAATTGGACCGTTTTTCCACCCATCTAAGCTTGTTTTTCTATCGCTTTTGTGAGATTTGTGTGCGATTATCGCCTTTTTGAGTCTTTCTCACCCTAGCTACCTCTCTTGTGCATTTTACGTGTTTTTGGGTAGTTTTCCTATTATTTTGATAGGAATCCCTTGTCCGAGAGCATGTTCGAGATTACATGGGCACAAGGGAGCAGAATATCGTCCCAAAGTTTGATTAGAGTCCAAAGTCCAGACCCAAGAGGTGAAATCTTGAGCAAAAGGGACAAACTATAGTCCATTGGGCATCTTCACCGGAGAGGTCGAACTTCAAATGGTTATATCGAGAATTATAGACATCAGATCGAAGCGGTTCTAGTTGGAGGTGAAAGCTTATCTTCTGAGCTTTGCAATGACATATTACACGCCCCAATCTGAGATCAAACGTGAGAATTATGACCCTCTAAAGTCACGGGGTGAAGTTTTACCCGATGAGATCTGACCGGGTGACCCGATTGTGGAGTCCAAAAAATTAGTCAACGGTCCTAATAAAGCAATTAACTACGCACTTGAACCATCCTATCACAAGCCGCTATGGGTAGGCGTGTATTGGCCCAAACATGGCCAGATTCATGCAACTAAACAAGGATCTATCAAAAGAATATTGCTTATCCTAATAGCTTCGTGGTGTTCTCACTTGTCTCAAACATGGAACCGGTGCTTTCCCCGCCGTTTTGATGAGGGATTCGGCGATTTATTTTCTTATTTGGATGCAACTCTCTTCATGAGTGTGTTTCTTTTGCTTTATGTTCTTGTGTTTTAGTTGCATCCGCAATTTTGAGCAACACCCGACTTGCCTTGAATTGAAGTACCTTACCACATAAGTATTCCATTGTGAGTTGGAGGGACGGAGCGGGTCCTTTAATTGCCTCGTGTCGGCTTAGCGTAGTCTAGCCTAGTAGTTGTAGTATTAGTTAGTTTTTTTTTGGGTCTTTGTTCGAGGACGAGCAACGGTGTAGTATGGGGGAATTGATTTGTGTAAAAATTGGACCGTTTTTCCACCCATCTAAGCTTGTTTTTCTATCGCTTTTGTGAGATTTGTGTGCGATTATCGCCTTTTTGAGTCTTTCTCACCCTAGCTACCTCTCTTGTGCATTTTACGTGTTTTTGGGTAGTTTTCCTATTATTTTGATAGGAATCCCTTGTCCGAGAGCATGTTCGAGATTACATGGGCACAAGGGAGCAGAATATCGTCCCAAAGTTTGATTAGAGTCCAAAGTCCAGACCCAAGAGGTGAAATCTTGAGCAAAAGGGACAAACTATAGTCCATTGGGCATCTTCACCGGAGAGGTCGAACTTCAAATGGTTATATCGAGAATTATATACATCAGATCGAAGCGGTTCTAGTTGGAGGTGAAAGCTTATCTTCTGAGCTTTGCAACGACATATTACACGCCCCAATCTGAGATCAAACGTTAGAGTTATGACCCTCTAAAGTCACAGGGCGAAGTTTTACCCGATGAGATCTGACCGGGTGACCCGATTGTGGATTCAAAAAAATTAGTCAACGGTCTTAATAAAGGAGTTAACTACGCACTTGGACCATCCTATCACAAGCCGCTATGGATAGGCGTGTATTGGCCTAAACATGGCCTGATTTATGCAACCAAACAAGGATCTATCAAGAGAATATTTCTTATCCTAATAGCTTGGTGGTGTTCTCACTTGTCTCAAACATGGAACCGGTGCTTTCCCCGCCGTTTAGATGAGGGATTCGGCGATTTATTTTCTTCTTTGGATGCAACTATCTTCATGAGTGTGTTTCTTTTGCTTTATGCTCTTGTGTTTTAGTTACATCCGCAATTTTGAGCAACAACCGACTTGCCTTGCATTGAAGTACCTTACCACATAAGTATTCCATTTTGAGTTGGAGGGACGGAGCGGGTCCTTTAATTGCCTCGTGTCGGCTTAGCGTAGTCTAGCCTAGAAGTAGTAGTATTAGTTAGTTTTTTTTGGGTCTTTGTTCGAGGACGAGCAACGGTTTAGTGTGGCGGAATTGATCTGTGTAAAAATTGGACCGTTTTTCCACCCATCTAAGCTTGTTTTCCTATCGCTTTTGTGAGATCTGTGTGCGTTTATCGCCTTATTTAGTCTTTCTCACCCTAGCGACCTCTCTTGTGCATTTTACGTGTTTTTGGGTAGTTTTCCTTTTATCTTGATAGGAATCCCCTGTCCGAGAGCATGTTCGAGCTTACATGGGCACAAGGGAGCAGAATATCGTCCCAAAGTATGATTAGAGTCCAAAGTCCAGACCCAAGAAATGATATCCTGAGCAAAAGGGAAAAACTATAGTCCATTGGGCATCTTCACCGGAGATGTCGAACTTCAAATGGATACATCGAGAATTATAGACATCGGATCGAAGCGGTTCTATTTGGAGGTGAAAGCTTATCTTCTGAGCTTTGCAATGACATATTACACGCCCCAATCTGAGATCAAACGTGAGAATTATGACCCTCTAAAGTCACAGGGTGAAGTTTTACCCGATGAGATCTGACCGGGTGACCCGATTGTGGATTCAAAAAAATTAGTCAACGGTCTTAATAAAGGAGTTAACTACGCACTTGGACCATCCTATCACAAGCCGCTATGGATAGGCGTGTATTGGCCTAAACATGGCCTGATTTATGCAACCAAACAAGGATCTATCAAGAGAATATTTCTTATCCTAATAGCTTGGTGGTGTTCTCACTTGTCTCAAACATGGAACCGGTGCTTTCCCCGCCGTTTAGATGAGGGATTCGGCGATTTATTTTCTTCTTTGGATGCAACTATCTTCATGAGTGTGTTTCTTTTGCTTTATGCTCTTGTGTTTTAGTTACATCCGCAATTTTGAGCAACAACCGACTTGCCTTGCATTGAAGTACCTTACCACATAAGTATTCCATTTTGAGTTGGAGGGACGGAGCGGGTCCTTTAATTGCCTCGTGTCGGCTTAGCGTAGTCTAGCCTAGAAGTAGTAGTATTAGTTAGTTTTTTTTGGGTCTTTGTTCGAGGACGAGCAACGGTTTAGTGTGGCGGAATTGATCTGTGTAAAAATTGGACCGTTTTTCCACCCATCTAAGCTTGTTTTCCTATCGCTTTTGTGAGATCTGTGTGCGTTTATCGCCTTATTTAGTCTTTCTCACCCTAGCGACCTCTCTTGTGCATTTTACGTGTTTTTGGGTAGTTTTCCTTTTATCTTGATAGGAATCCCTTGTCCGAGAGCATGTTCGAGCTTACATGGGCACAAGGGAGCAGAATATCGTCCCAAAGTATGATTAGAGTCCAAAGTCCAGACCCAAGAAATGAAATCCTGAGCAAAAGGGAAAAACTATAGTCCATTGGGCATCTTCACCGGAGATGTCGAACTTCAAATGGATACATCGAGAATTATAGACATCGGATCGAAGCGGTTCTATTTGGAGGTGAAAGCTTATCTTCTGAGCTTTGCAATGACATATTACACGCCCCAATCTGAGATCAAACGTGAGAATTATGACCCTCTAAAGTCACAGGGTGAAGTTTTACCCGATGAGATCTGACCGGGTGACCCGATTGTGGAGTCCAAAAAATTAGTCAACGGTCCTAATAAAGCAATTAACTACGCACTTGAACCATCCTATCACAAGCCGCTATGGGTAGGCGTGTATTGGCCCAAACATGGCCAGATTCATGCAACTAAACAAGGATCTATCAAGAGAATATTGCTTATCCTAATAGCTTCGTGGTGTTCTCACTTGTCTCAAACATCGAACCGGTGCTTTCCCCGCCGTTTTGATGAGGGATTCGGCGATTTATTTTCTTCTTTGGATGCAACTATCTTCACGAGTGTGTTTCTTTTGCTTTATGCTCTTGTGTTTTAGTTACATCCGCAATTTTGAGCAACAACCGACTTCCTTTGCATCGAAGTACCTTACCACATAAATAATCCATTGTGAGTTGGAGGGACGGAGCGGGTCCTTTAATTACCTCGTGTCGGCTTAGCGTAGTCTAGCCTAGAAGTAGTAGTATTAGTTAGTTTTTTTTGGGTCTTTGTTCGAGGACGAGCAACGGTTTAGTGTGGCGGAATTGATCTGTGTAAAAATTGGACCGTTTTTTCACCCATCTAAGCTTGTTTTCCTATCGCTTTTTTGAGATTTATGTGCGTTTATCGCCTTATTTAGTCTTTCTCACCCTAGCGACCTCTCTTTTGCATTTTACGTGTTTTTGGGTAGTTTTCCTTTTATCTTGATAGGAATCCCTTGTCCGAGAGCATGTTCGAGCTTACATGGGCACAAGGGAGCAGAATATCGTCCCAAAGTATGATTAGAGTCCAATGTCCAGACCCAAGAAATGAAATCCTGAGCAAAAGGGAAAAACTATTGTCCATTGGGCATCTTCACCGGAGAGGTCGAACTTCAAATAGATACATCGAGAATTATAGACATCGGATCGAAGCGGTTCTAGTTGGAGGTGAAATCTTATCTTCTGAGCTTTGCAACGACATATTATACGCCCCAATCTGAGATCAAACGTGAGAGTTATGACCCTCTAAAGTCACAGGGCGAAGTTTTACCCGATGAGATCTGACCGGGTGACCCGATTGTGGATTCAAAAAAATTAGTCAACGGTCCTAATAAAGCAAGTGACTACGCACTTGAACCATCCTATCACAAGCCGCTATGGGTAGGCGTGTATTGGCCCAAACATGGCCAGATTCATGCAACTAAACAAGGATCTATCAAGAGAATATTGCTTATCCTAATAGCTTCGTGGTGTTCTCACTTGTCTCAAACATGGAACCGGTGCTTTCCCCGCCGTTTTGATGACGGATTCGGCGATTTATTTTCTTCTTTGGATGCAACTATCTTCATGAGTGTGTTTCTTTTGCTTTATGTTCTTGTGTTTTAGTTGCATCCGCAATTTTGAGCAACACCCGACTTGCGTTGCATTGAAGTACCTTAACACATAAGTATTCCATTGTGAGTTGGAGGGACGGAGCGGATCCTTTAATTGCCTCGTGTAGGCTTAGCGTAGTCTAGCCTAGTAGTAGTAGTATTAGTTAGTTTTTTTTTTGGTCTTTGTTCGAGGACGAGCAACGGTTTAGTGTGGGGGAATTGATCTGTGTAAAAATTAGACCTTTTTTCCACCCATTTAAGCTTGTTGTCCTATCGCTTTTGTGAGATTTGTGTGCGTTTATCGCCTTTTTTAGTCTTTCTCACCCTAGCGACCTCTCTTGTGCATTTTACGTGTTTTTGGGTAGTTTTCCTATTATTTTGATAGGAATCCCTTGTCCGAGAGCATGTTCGAGCTTACATGGGCACAAGGGAGCATAATATCGTCCCAAAGTATGATTAGAGTCCAAAGTCCAGACCCAAGAGGTGAAATCTTGAGCAAAAGGAAAAAACAATAGTCCATTGGGCATCTTCACCGGAGAGGTCGAACTTCAAATGGATATATCTAGAATTATAGACATCGGATCGAAACGGTTCTAGTTGGAGGTGAAAGCTTATCTTCTGAGCTTTGCAACGACATATTACACGCCCCAATCTGAGATCAAACGTGAGAGTTATGACCCTCTAAAGTCAAAGGGCGAAGTTTTACCCGATTAGATCTGACCGGGTGACCCGATTGTGAATTCAAAAAAATTAGTCAACGGTCCTAATAAAGCAAGTGACTACGCACTTGAACCATCCTATCACAAGCCGCTATGGGTAGGCGTGTATTGGCCCAAACATGGCCAGATTCAGGCAACTAAACAAGGATCTATCAAGAGAATATTGCTTATCCTAATAGCTTGGTGGTGTTCTCACTTGTCTCAAACATGGAACCGGTGCTTTCCCCGCCGTTTTGATGAGGGATTCGGCGATTTATTTTCTTCTTTGGATGCAACTATCTTCATGAGTGTGTTTCTTTTGCTTTATGTTCTTGTGTTTTAGTTGCATCCGTAATTTTGAGCAACACCCGACTTGCTTTGCATTGAAGTACCTTACCACATAAAAATTCCATTGTGAGTTGGAGGGACGGAGCGGGTCCATTAATTGCCTCCTGTCGGCTTAGCGTAGACTAGCCAAGTAGTAGTAGTATTAGTTCGTTTTTTTTTGGGTTTTCGTTCGAGGACGAGCAACGGTTTAGTGTGGGGGAATTGATTTGTGTAAAAATTGGACCGTTTTTCCACCCATCTAAGCTTGTTTTTCTATCGCTTTTGTGAGATTTGTGTGCGATTATCGCCTTTTTGAGTCTTTCTCACGCTAGCTACCTCTCTTGTGCATTTTACGTGTTTATGGGTAGTTTTCCTATTATTTTGATAGGAATCCCTTGTCCGAGAGCATGTTCGAGCTTACATGGGCACAAGGGAGCAGAATATCGTCCCAAAGTATGATTAGAGTCCAAAGTCCAGACCCAAGAGGTGAAATCTTGAGCAAAAGGGAAAAACTATAGTCCATTGGGCATCTTCACCGGAGAGGTCGAACTTCAAATGGATATATCGAGAATTATAGACATCGGATCGAAGCGGTTCCAGTTGGAGGTGAAAGCTTATCTTCTGAGCTTTGCAACGACATATTACACGCCCCAATCGGAGATCAAACGTGAGAGTTAAGACCGTCTAAAGTCACAGGGTGAAGTTTTACCCTATGAGATCTGACCGGGTGACCCGATTGTGGAGTCCAAAAAATTAGTCAACGGTCCTAATAAAGCAATTAACTACGCACTTGAACCATCCTATCACAAGCCGCTATGGGTAGGTGTGTATTGGCCAAAACATGGCCAGATTCATGCAACTAAACAAGGATCTATCAAGAGAATATTGCTTATCCTAATAGCTTCGTGGTGTTCTCACTTGTCTCAAACATGGAACCGGTGCTTTCCCCGCCGTTTTGATGAGGGATTCGGCCATTTATTTTCTTCTTTGGATGCAACTCTCTTCATGAGTGTGTTTCTTTTGCTTTATGTTCTTGTGTTTTAGTTGCATCCGCAATTTTGAGCAACACCCGACTTGCCTTGCATTGAAGTACCTTAACACATAAGTATTCCATTGTGAGTTGGAGGGACGGAGCGGATCCTTTAATTGCCTCGTGTAGGCTTAGCGTAGTCTAGCCTAGTAGTAGTAGTATTAGTTAGTTTTTTTTTTGGTCTTTGTTCGAGGACGAGCAACGGTTTAGTGTGGGGGAATTGATCTGTGTAAAAATTAGACCTTTTTTCCACCCATTTAAGCTTGTTGTCCTATCGCTTTTGTGAGATTTGTGTGCGTTTATCGCCTTTTTTAGTCTTTCTCACCCTAGCGACCTCTCTTGTGCATTTTACGTGTTTTTGGGTAGTTTTCCTATTATTTTGATAGGAATCCCTTGTCCGAGAGCATGTTCGAGCTTACATGGGCACAAGGGAGCATAATATCGTCCCAAAGTATGATTAGAGTCCAAAGTCCAGACCCAAGAGGTGAAATCTTGAGCAAAAGGAAAAAACAATAGTCCATTGGGCATCTTCACCGGAGAGGTCGAACTTCAAATGGATATATCTAGAATTATAGACATCGGATCGAAACGGTTCTAGTTGGAGGTGAAAGCTTATCTTCTGAGCTTTGCAACGACATATTACACGCCCCAATCTGAGATCAAACGTGAGAGTTATGACCCTCTAAAGTCAAAGGGCGAAGTTTTACCCGATTAGATCTGACCGGGTGACCCGATTGTGAATTCAAAAAAATTAGTCAACGGTCCTAATAAAGCAAGTGACTACGCACTTGAACCATCCTATCACAAGCCGCTATGGGTAGGCGTGTATTGGCCCAAACATGGCCAGATTCAGGCAACTAAACAAGGATCTATCAAGAGAATATTGCTTATCCTAATAGCTTGGTGGTGTTCTCACTTGTCTCAAACATGGAACCGGTGCTTTCCCCGCCGTTTTGATGAGGGATTCGGCGATTTATTTTCTTCTTTGGATGCAACTATCTTCATGAGTGTGTTTCTTTTGCTTTATGTTCTTGTGTTTTAGTTGCATCCGTAATTTTGAGCAACACCCGACTTGCTTTGCATTGAAGTACCTTACCACATAAAAATTCCATTGTGAGTTGGAGGGACGGAGCGGGTCCATTAATTGCCTCCTGTCGGCTTAGCGTAGACTAGCCAAGTAGTAGTAGTATTAGTTCGTTTTTTTTTGGGTTTTCGTTCGAGGACGAGCAACGGTTTAGTGTGGGGGAATTGATTTGTGTAAAAATTGGACCGTTTTTCCACCCATCTAAGCTTGTTTTTCTATCGCTTTTGTGAGATTTGTGTGCGATTATCGCCTTTTTGAGTCTTTCTCACGCTAGCTACCTCTCTTGTGCATTTTACGTGTTTATGGGTAGTTTTCCTATTATTTTGATAGGAATCCCTTGTCCGAGAGCATGTTCGAGCTTACATGGGCACAAGGGAGCAGAATATCGTCCCAAAGTATGATTAGAGTCCAAAGTCCAGACCCAAGAGGTGAAATCTTGAGCAAAAGGGAAAAACTATAGTCCATTGGGCATCTTCACCGGAGAGGTCGAACTTCAAATGGATATATCGAGAATTATAGACATCGGATCGAAGCGGTTCCAGTTGGAGGTGAAAGCTTATCTTCTGAGCTTTGCAACGACATATTACACGCCCCAATCGGAGATCAAACGTGAGAGTTAAGACCGTCTAAAGTCACAGGGTGAAGTTTTACCCTATGAGATCTGACCGGGTGACCCGATTGTGGAGTCCAAAAAATTAGTCAACGGTCCTAATAAAGCAATTAACTACGCACTTGAACCATCCTATCACAAGCCGCTATGGGTAGGTGTGTATTGGCCAAAACATGGCCAGATTCATGCAACTAAACAAGGATCTATCAAGAGAATATTGCTTATCCTAATAGCTTCGTGGTGTTCTCACTTGTCTCAAACATGGAACCGGTGCTTTCCCCGCCGTTTTGATGAGGGATTCGGCCATTTATTTTCTTCTTTGGATGCAACTCTCTTCATGAGTGTGTTTCTTTTGCTTTATGTTCTTGTGTTTTAGTTGCATCCGCAATTTTGAGCAACACCCGACTTGCCTTGCATTGAAGTACCTTACCACATAAGTATTCCATTGTGAGTTGGAGGGACGGAGCGGGTGCTTTAATTGCCTCGTGTCGGCTTAGCGTAGTCTAGCCTAGTAGTTGTAGTATTAGTTAGTTTTTTTTTGGGTCTTTGTTCGAGGACGAGCAACGGTTTAGTATGGGGGAATTGATTTGTGTAAAAATTGGACCGTTTTTCCACCCATCTAAGCTTGTTTTTCTATCGCTTTTGTGAGATTTGTGTGCGATTATCACCTTTTTGAGTCTTTCTCACCCTAGCGACCTCTCTTGTGCACTTTACGTGTTTTTGGGTAGTTTTCCTATTATTTTGATAGGAATCCCTTGTCCGAGAGCATGTTCGAGCTTACATGGGCACAAGGGAGCAGAATATCGTCCCAAAGTATGATTAGAGTCCAAAGTCCAAACCCAAGAGGTGAAATCTTGAGCAAAAGGGACAAACTATAGTTCATTGGGCATCTTCACCGGAGAGGTCGAATTTCAAATGGATATATCGAGGATTATAGACATCAGATCGAAGCGGTTCTAGTTGGAGGTGAAAGCTTATCTTCTGAGCTTTGCAACTACATATTACACGCCCCAATCGGAGGTCAAACGTGAGAGTTATGACCCTCTAAAGTCACAGGGCGAAGTTTTACCCGATGAGATCTGACCGGGTGACCCGATTGTGGATTCAAAAAAATTAGTCAACGGTCCTAATAAAGCAATTAACTACGCACTTGGACCATCCTATCACAAGCCGCTATGGATAGGCGTGTATTGGCCCAAACATGGCCTGATTCATGCAATCAAACAAGGATCTATCAAGAGAATATTGCTTATCCTAATAGCTTGGTGGTGTTCTCACTTGTCTCAAACATGGAACCGGTGCTTTCCCCGCCATTTTGATGAGGGATTCGCGATTTATTTTCTTCTTTGGATGCAACTATCTTCATGAGTGTGTTTCTTTTGCTTTATGCTCTTGTGTTTTAGTTACATCCGCAATTTTGAGCAACAACCGACTTGCTTTGCATTGAAGTACCTTACCACATAAGTATTCCATTGTGAGTTGGAGGGACGGAGCGGGTCCTTTAATTGCCTCGTGTCGGCTTAGCGTAGTCTAGCCTAGAAGTAGTAGTATTAGTTAGTTTTTTTTGGGTCTTTGTTCGAGGACGAGCAACGATTTAGTGTGGCGGAATTGATCTGTGTAAAAATTGGACCGTTTTTCCACCCATCTAAGCTTGTTTTCCTATCGTTTTTTTGAGATTTGTGTGCGTTTATCTCCTTATTTAGTCTTTCTCACCCTAGCGAACTCTCTTTTGCATTTTACGTGTTTTTGGGTAGTTTTCCTTTTATCTTGATAGGAATCCCTTGTCCGAGAGCATGTTCGAGCTTACATGGGCACAAGGGAGCAGAATATCGTCCCAAAGTATGATTAGAGTCCAAAGTCCAGACCCAAGAAATGAAATCCTGAGCAAAAGGGAAAAACTATTGTCCATTGGGCATCTTCACCGGAGAGGTCGAACTTCAAATGGATACATCAAGAATTATAGACATCGGATCAAAGCGGTTCTAGTTGGAGGTGAAAACTTATCTTCTGAGCTTTGCAACGACATATTACACGCCCCAATCTGAGATCAAATGTGAGAGTTATGACCCTCTAAAGTCACAGGGCGAAGTTTTACCCGATGAGATCTGACCGGGTGACCTGATTGTGGATTCAAAAAAATTAGTCAACGGTCCTAATAAAGCAAGTGACTACGCACTTGAACCATCCTATCACAAGCCGCTATGGGTAGGCGTGTATTGGCCCAAACATGGCCAGATTCATGCAACTAAACAAGGATCTATCAAGAGAATATTGCTTATCCTAATAGCTTCGTGTTGTTCTCACTTGTCTCAAACATGGAACCGGTGCTTTCCCCGCCGTTTTGATGAGGGATTCGGCGATTTATTTTCTTCATTGGATGCAACTATCTTCATGAGTGTGTTTCTTTTGCTTTATGTTCTTGTGTTTTAGTTGCATCCACAATTTTGAGCAACACCCGACTTGCCGTGCATTGAAGTACCTTACCACATAAGTATTCCATTGTGAGTTGGAGGGACGGAGCGGGTGCTTTAATTGCCTCGTGTCGGCTTAGCGTAGTCTAGCCTAGTAGTTGTAGTATTAGTTAGTTTTTTTTGGGTCTTTGTTCGAGGACGAGCAACGGTTTAGTATGGGGGAATTGATTTGTGTAAAAATTGGACCGTTTTTCCACCCATCTAAGCTTGTTTTTCTATCGCTTTTGTGAGATTTGTGTGCGATTATCGCCTTTTTGAGTCTTTCTCACCCTAGCGACCTTTCTTGTGCACTTTACGTGTTTTTGGGTAGTTTTCCTATTCTTTTGATAGGAATCCCTTGTCCGAGAGCATGTTCGAGCTTACATGGGCACAAGGGAGCAGAATATCGTCCCAAAGTATGATTAGAGTCCAAAGTCCAAACCCAAGAGGTGAAATCTTGAGCAAAAGGGACAAACTATAGTCCATTGGGCATCTTCACCGGAGAGGTCGAACTTCAAATGGATATATCGAGGATTATAGACATCAGATCGAAGCGGTTCTAGTTGGAGGTGAAAGCTTATCTTCTGAGCTTTGCAACGACATATTACACGCCCCAATCGGAGGTCAAACGTGAGAGTTATGACCCTCTAAAGTCACAGGGCGTAGTTTTACCCGATGAGATCTGACCGGGTGACCCGATTGTGGATTCAAAAAAATTAGTCAACGGTCCTAATAAAGCAGTTAACTACGCACTTGGACCATCCTATCACAAGCCGCTATGGATAGGCGTGTATTGGCCCAAACATGGCCTGATTCATGCAACCAAACAAGGATCTATCAAGAGAATATTGCCTATCCTAATAGCTTGGTGGTGTTCTCACTTGTCTCAAACATGGAACCGGTGCTTTCCCCGCCGTTTTGATGAGGGATTCGGCGATTTATTTTCTTCTTTGGATGCAACTATCTTCATGAGTGTGTTTCTTTTGCTTTATGTTCTTGTGTTTTAGTTGCATCCGTAATTTTGAGCAACACCCGACTTGCTTTGCATTGAAGTACCTTACCACATAAAAATTCCATTGTGAGTTGGAGGGACGGAGCGGGTCCATTAATTGCCTCCTGTCGGCTTAGCGTAGACTAGCCAAGTAGTAGTAGTATTAGTTCGTTTTTTTTTGGGTTTTCGTTCGAGGACGAGCAACGGTTTAGTGTGGGGGAATTGATTTGTGTAAAAATTGGACCGTTTTTCCACCCATCTAAGCTTGTTTTTCTATCGCTTTTGTGAGATTTGTGTGCGATTATCGCCTTTTTGAGTCTTTCTCACGCTAGCTACCTCTCTTGTGCATTTTACGTGTTTATGGGTAGTTTTCCTATTATTTTGATAGGAATCCCTTGTCCGAGAGCATGTTCGAGCTTACATGGGCACAAGGGAGCAGAATATCGTCCCAAAGTATGATTAGAGTCCAAAGTCCAGACCCAAGAGGTGAAATCTTGAGCAAAAGGGAAAAACTATAGTCCATTGGGCATCTTCACCGGAGAGGTCGAACTTCAAATGGATATATCGAGAATTATAGACATCGGATCGAAGCGGTTCCAGTTGGAGGTGAAAGCTTATCTTCTGAGCTTTGCAACGACATATTACACGCCCCAATCGGAGATCAAACGTGAGAGTTAAGACCGTCTAAAGTCACAGGGTGAAGTTTTACCCTATGAGATCTGACCGGGTGACCCGATTGTGGAGTCCAAAAAATTAGTCAACGGTCCTAATAAAGCAATTAACTACGCACTTGAACCATCCTATCACAAGCCGCTATGGGTAGGTGTGTATTGGCCAAAACATGGCCAGATTCATGCAACTAAACAAGGATCTATCAAGAGAATATTGCTTATCCTAATAGCTTCGTGGTGTTCTCACTTGTCTCAAACATGGAACCGGTGCTTTCCCCGCCGTTTTGATGAGGGATTCGGCCATTTATTTTCTTCTTTGGATGCAACTCTCTTCATGAGTGTGTTTCTTTTGCTTTATGTTCTTGTGTTTTAGTTGCATCCGCAATTTTGAGCAACACCCGACTTGCCTTGCATTGAAGTACCTTACCACATAAGTATTCCATTGTGAGTTGGAGGGACGGAGCGGGTGCTTTAATTGCCTCGTGTCGGCTTAGCGTAGTCTAGCCTAGTAGTTGTAGTATTAGTTAGTTTTTTTTTGGGTCTTTGTTCGAGGACGAGCAACGGTTTAGTATGGGGGAATTGATTTGTGTAAAAATTGGACCGTTTTTCCACCCATCTAAGCTTGTTTTTCTATCGCTTTTGTGAGATTTGTGTGCGATTATCACCTTTTTGAGTCTTTCTCACCCTAGCGACCTCTCTTGTGCACTTTACGTGTTTTTGGGTAGTTTTCCTATTATTTTGATAGGAATCCCTTGTCCGAGAGCATGTTCGAGCTTACATGGGCACAAGGGAGCAGAATATCGTCCCAAAGTATGATTAGAGTCCAAAGTCCAAACCCAAGAGGTGAAATCTTGAGCAAAAGGGACAAACTATAGTTCATTGGGCATCTTCACCGGAGAGGTCGAATTTCAAATGGATATATCGAGGATTATAGACATCAGATCGAAGCGGTTCTAGTTGGAGGTGAAAGCTTATCTTCTGAGCTTTGCAACTACATATTACACGCCCCAATCGGAGGTCAAACGTGAGAGTTATGACCCTCTAAAGTCACAGGGCGAAGTTTTACCCGATGAGATCTGACCGGGTGACCCGATTGTGGATTCAAAAAAATTAGTCAACGGTCCTAATAAAGCAATTAACTACGCACTTGGACCATCCTATCACAAGCCGCTATGGATAGGCGTGTATTGGCCCAAACATGGCCTGATTCATGCAATCAAACAAGGATCTATCAAGAGAATATTGCTTATCCTAATAGCTTGGTGGTGTTCTCACTTGTCTCAAACATGGAACCGGTGCTTTCCCCGCCATTTTGATGAGGGATTCGCGATTTATTTTCTTCTTTGGATGCAACTATCTTCATGAGTGTGTTTCTTTTGCTTTATGCTCTTGTGTTTTAGTTACATCCGCAATTTTGAGCAACAACCGACTTGCTTTGCATTGAAGTACCTTACCACATAAGTATTCCATTGTGAGTTGGAGGGACGGAGCGGGTCCTTTAATTGCCTCGTGTCGGCTTAGCGTAGTCTAGCCTAGAAGTAGTAGTATTAGTTAGTTTTTTTTGGGTCTTTGTTCGAGGACGAGCAACGATTTAGTGTGGCGGAATTGATCTGTGTAAAAATTGGACCGTTTTTCCACCCATCTAAGCTTGTTTTCCTATCGTTTTTTTGAGATTTGTGTGCGTTTATCGCCTTATTTAGTCTTTCTCACCCTAGCGAACTCTCTTTTGCATTTTACGTGTTTTTGGGTAGTTTTCCTTTTATCTTGATAGGAATCCCTTGTCCGAGAGCATGTTCGAGCTTACATGGGCACAAGGGAGCAGAATATCGTCCCAAAGTATGATTAGAGTCCAAAGTCCAGACCCAAGAAATGAAATCCTGAGCAAAAGGGAAAAACTATTGTCCATTGGGCATCTTCACCGGAGAGGTCGAACTTCAAATGGATACATCAAGAATTATAGACATCGGATCAAAGCGGTTCTAGTTGGAGGTGAAAACTTATCTTCTGAGCTTTGCAACGACATATTACACGCCCCAATCTGAGATCAAATGTGAGAGTTATGACCCTCTAAAGTCACAGGGCGAAGTTTTACCCGATGAGATCTGACCGGGTGACCTGATTGTGGATTCAAAAAAATTAGTCAACGGTCCTAATAAAGCAAGTGACTACGCACTTGAACCATCCTATCACAAGCCGCTATGGGTAGGCGTGTATTGGCCCAAACATGGCCAGATTCATGCAACTAAACAAGGATCTATCAAGAGAATATTGCTTATCCTAATAGCTTCGTGTTGTTCTCACTTGTCTCAAACATGGAACCGGTGCTTTCCCCGCCGTTTTGATGAGGGATTCGGCGATTTATTTTCTTCATTGGATGCAACTATCTTCATGAGTGTGTTTCTTTTGCTTTATGTTCTTGTGTTTTAGTTGCATCCACAATTTTGAGCAACACCCGACTTGCCGTGCATTGAAGTACCTTACCACATAAGTATTCCATTGTGAGTTGGAGGGACGGAGCGGGTCCTTTAATTGCCTCGTGTCGGCTTAGCGTAGTCTAGCCTAGTAGTTGTAGTATTAGTTAGTTTTTTTTGGGTCTTTGTTCGAGGACGAGCAACGGTTTAGTATGGGGGAATTGATTTGTGTAAAAATTGGACCGTTTTTCCACCCATCTAAGCTTGTTTTTCTATCGCTTTTGTGAGATTTGTGTGCGATTATCGCCTTTTTGAGTCTTCTCACCCTAGCGACCTTTCTTGTGCACTTTACGTGTTTTTGGGTAGTTTTCCTATTCTTTTGATAGGAATCCCTTGTCCGAGAGCATGTTCGAGCTTACATGGGCACAAGGGAGCAGAATATCGTCCCAAAGTATGATTAGAGTCCAAAGTCCAAACCCAAGAGGTGAAATCTTGAGCAAAAGGGACAAACTATAGTCCATTGGGCATCTTCACCGGAGAGGTCGAACTTCAAATGGATATATCGAGGATTATAGACATCAGATCGAAGCGGTTCTAGTTGGAGGTGAAAGCTTATCTTCTGAGCTTTGCAACGACATATTACACGCCCCAATCGGAGGTCAAACGTGAGAGTTATGACCCTCTAAAGTCACAGGGCGTAGTTTTACCCGATGAGATCTGACCGGGTGACCCGATTGTGGATTCAAAAAAATTAGTCAACGGTCCTAATAAAGCAGTTAACTACGCACTTGGACCATCCTATCACAAGCCGCTATGGATAGGCGTGTATTGGCCCAAACATGGCCTGATTCATGCAACCAAACAAGGATCTATCAAGAGAATATTGCCTATCCTAATAGCTTGGTGGTGTTCTCACTTGTCTCAAACATGGAACCGGTGCTTTCCCCGCCGTTTTGATGAGGGATTCGGCGATTTATTTTCTTCTTTGGATGCAACTATCTTCATGAGTGTGTTTCTTTTGCTTTATGCTCTTGTGTTTTAGTTACATCCGCAATTTTGAGCAACAACCGACTTGCTTTGCATTGAAGTACCTTACCACATAAGTATTCCATTGTGAGTTGGAGGGACGGAGCGGGTACTTTAATTGCCTCGTGTCGGCTTAGCGTAGTCTAGCCTAGAAGTAGTAGTATTAGTTAGTTTTTTTTGGGTCTTTGTTCGAGGACGAGCAACGGTTTAGTGTGGCGGAATTGATCTGTGTAAAAATTGGACCGTTTTTCCACCCATCTAAGCTTGTTTTCCTATCGCTTTTTTGAGATTTGTGTGCGTTTATCGCCTTATTTAGTCTTTCTCACCCTAGCGACCTCTCTTTTGCATTTTACGTGTTTTTGGGTAGTTTTCCTTTTATCTTGATAGGAATCCCTTGTCCGAGAGCATGTTCGAGCTTACATGGGCACAAGGGAGCAGAATATCGTCCCAAAGTATGATTAGAGTCCAAAGTCCAGACCCAAGAAATGAAATCCTGAGCAAAAGGGAAAAACTATTGTCCATTGGGCATCTTCACCGGAGAGGTCGAACTTCAAATGGATATATCGAGAATTATAGACATTGGATCGAAGCGGTTCTAGTTGGAGGTGAAAGCTTATCTTCTGAGCTTTGCAACGACATATTACACGCCCCAATCTGAGATCAAACGTGAGAGTTATGACCCTCTAAAGTCACAGGGCGAAGTTTTACCCGATGAGATCTGACCGGGTGACCCGATTGTGGATTCAAAAAAATTAGTCAACGGTCCTAATAAAGCAAGTGACTACGCACTTGAACCATCCTATCACAAGCCGCTATTGGTAGGCGTGTATTGGCCCAAACATGGCCAGATTCATGCAACCAAACAAGGATCTATCAAGAGAATATTGCCTATCCTAATAGCTTGGTGGTGTTCTCACTTGTCTCAAACATGGAACCGGTGCTTTCCCCGCCGTTTTGATGAGGGATTCGGCGATTTATTTTCTTCTTTGGATGCAACTATCTTCATGAGTGTGTTTCTTTTGCTTTATGTTCTTGTGTTTTAGTTGCATCCGCAATTTTGAGCAACACCCGACTTGCCTTGCATTGAAGTACCTTACCACATAAGTATTCCATTGTGAGTTGGAGGGACGGAGCGGGTCCTTTAATTGCCTCGTGTCGGCTTAGCGTAGTCTAGCCTAGTAGTTGTAGTATTAGTTAGTTTTTTTTTGAGTCTTTGTTCGAGGACGAGCAACGGTTTAGTATGGGGGAATTGATTTGTGTAAAAATTGGACCGTTTTTCCACCCATCTAAGCTTGTTTTTCTATCGCTTTTGTGAGATTTGTGTGCGATTATCGCCTTTTTGAGTCTTCCTCACCCTAGCGACCTCTCTTGTGCACTTTACGTGTTTTTGGGTAGTTTTCCTATTATTTTGATAGGAATCCCTTGTCCGAGAGCATGTTCGGGCTTACATGGGCACAAGGGAGCAGAATATCGTCCCAAAGTATGATTAGAGTCCAAAGTCCAAACCCAAGAGGTGAAATCTTGAGCAAAAGGGACAAACTATAGTCCATTGGGCATCTTCACCGGAGAGGTCGAACTTCAAATGGATATATCGAGGATTATAGACATCAGATCGAAGCGGTTCTAGTTGGAGGTGAAAGCTTATCTTCTGAGCTTTGCAACGACATATTACACGCCTCAATCGGAGGTCAAACGTGAGAGTTAGGACCCTCTAAAGTCACAGGGCGAAGTTTTACCCGATGAGATCTGACCGGGTGACCCGATTGTGGATTCAAAAAAATTAGTCAACGGTCCTAATAAAGCAGTTAACTACGCACTTGGACCATCCTATCACAAGCCGCTATGGATAGGCGTGTATTGGCCCAAACATGGCCTGATTCATGCAACCAAACAAGGATCTATCAAGAGAATATTGATTATCCTAATAGCTTTGTGGTGTTCTCACTTGTCTCAAACATGGAACCGGTGCTTTCCCCGCCGTTTTGATGAGGGATTCGGCGATTTATTTTCTTCTTTGGATGCAACTATCTTCATGAGTGTGTTTCTTTTGCTTTATGCTCTTGTGTTTTAGTTACATCCGCAATTTTGAGCAACAACCGACTTGCTTTGCATTGAAGTACCTTACCACATAAGTATTCCATTGTGAGTTGGAGGGACGGAGCGGGTCCTTTAATTGCCTCGTGTCGGCTTAGCGTAGTCTAGCCCAGAAGTAGTAGTATTAGTTAGTTTTTTTTGGGTCTTTGTTCGAGGACGAGCAACGGTTTAGTGTGGCGGAATTGATCTGTGTAAAAATTGGACCGTTTTTCCACCCATCTAAGCTTGTTTTCCTATCGCTTTTTTGAGATTTGTGTGCGTTTATCGCCTTATTTAGTCTTTCTCACCCTAGCGACCTCTCTTTTGCATTTTACGTGTTTTTGGGTAGTTTTCCTTTTATCTTGATAGGAATCCCTTGTCCGAGAGCATGTTCGAGCTTACATGGGCACAAGGGAGCAGAATATCGTCCCAAAGTATGATTAGAGTCCAAAGTCCAGACCCAAGAAATGAAATCCTGAGCAAAAGGGAAAAACTATTGTCCATTGGGCATCTTCACCGGAGAGGTCGAACTTCAAATGGATACATCGAGAATTATAGACATCGGATCGAAGCGTTTCTAGTTGGAGGTGAAAGCTTATCTTCTGAGCTTTGCAACGACATATTACACGCCCCAATCTGAGATCAAACGTGAGAGTTATGACCCTCTAAAGTCACAGGGCGAAGTTTTACCCGATGAGATCTGACCGGGTGACCCGATTGTGGATTCAAAAAAATTAGTCAACGGTCCTAATAAAGCAAGTGACTACGCACTTGAACCATCCTATCACAAGCCGCTATGGGTAGGCGTGTATTGGCCCAAACATGGCCAGATTCATGCAACTAAACAAGGATCTATCAAGAGAATATTGCTTATCCTAATAGCTTCGTGGTGTTCTCACTTGTCTCAAACATGGAACCGGTGCTTTCCCCGCCGTTTTGATGAGGGATTCGGCGATTTATTTTCTTCTTTGGATGCAACTATCTTCATGAGTGTGTTTCTTTTGCTTTATGTTCTTGTGTTTTAGTTGCATCCGCAATTTTGAGCAACACCCGACTTGCCTTGCAATGAAGTACCTTACCACATAAGTATTCCATTGTGAGTTGGAGGGAAGGAGCGGGTCCTTTAATTGCCTCGTGTCGGCTTAGCGTAGTCTAGCCTAGTAGTTGTAGTATTAGTTAGTTTTTTTTTTAGTCTTTGTTCGAGGACGAGCAACGGTTTAGTATGGGGGAATTGATTTGTGTAAAAATTGGACCGTTTTTCCACCCATCTAAGCTTGTTTTTCTATCGCTTTTGTGAGATTTGTGTGCGATTATCGCCTTTTTGAGTCTTTCTCACCCTAGCTACCTCTCTTGTGCATTTTACGTGTTTTTGGGTAGTTTTCCTATTATTTTGATAGGAATCCCTTGTCCGAGAGCATGTTCGAGATTACATGGGCACAAGGGAGCAGAATATCGTCCCAAAGTTTGATTAGAGTCCAAAGTCCAGACCCAAGAAATGAAATCCTGAGCAAAAGGGAAAAACTATTGTCCATTGGGCATCTTCACCGGAGAGGTCGAACTTCAAATGGATACATCGAGAATTATAGACATCGGATCGAAGCGTTTCTAGTTGGAGGTGAAAGCTTATCTTCTGAGCTTTGCAACGACATATTACACGCCCCAATCTGAGATCAAACGTGAGAGTTATGACCCTCTAAAGTCACAGGGCGAAGTTTTACCCGATGAGATCTGACCGGGTGACCCGATTGTGGATTCAAAAAAATTAGTCAACGGTCCTAATAAAGCAAGTGACTACGCACTTGAACCATCCTATCACAAGCCGCTATGGGTAGGCGTGTATTGGCCCAAACATGGCCAGATTCATGCAACTAAACAAGGATCTATCAAGAGAATATTGCTTATCCTAATAGCTTCGTGGTGTTCTCACTTGTCTCAAACATGGAACCGGTGCTTTCCCCGCCGTTTTGATGAGGGATTCGGCGATTTATTTTCTTCTTTGGATGCAACTATCTTCATGAGTGTGTTTCTTTTGCTTTATGTTCTTGTGTTTTAGTTGCATCCGCAATTTTGAGCAACACCCGACTTGCCTTGCAATGAAGTACCTTACCACATAAGTATTCCATTGTGAGTTGGAGGGAAGGAGCGGGTCCTTTAATTGCCTCGTGTCGGCTTAGCGTAGTCTAGCCTAGTAGTTGTAGTATTAGTTAGTTTTTTTTTTAGTCTTTGTTCGAGGACGAGCAACGGTTTAGTATGGGGGAATTGATTTGTGTAAAAATTGGACCGTTTTTCCACCCATCTAAGCTTGTTTTTCTATCGCTTTTGTGAGATTTGTGTGCGATTATCGCCTTTTTGAGTCTTTCTCACCCTAGCTACCTCTCTTGTGCATTTTACGTGTTTTTGGGTAGTTTTCCTATTATTTTGATAGGAATCCCTTGTCCGAGAGCATGTTCGAGATTACATGGGCACAAGGGAGCAGAATATCGTCCCAAAGTATGATTAGAGTCCAAAGTCCAGACCCAAGAGGTGAAATCTTGAGAAAAAGGGAAAAACTATAGTCCATTGGGCATCTTCACCGGAGAGGTCGAACTTCAAATGGATATATCGAGAATTATAGACATCGGATCGAAGCGGTTCCAGTTGGAGGTGAAAGCTTATCTTCTGAGCTTTGCAACGACATATTACACGCCCCAATCGGAGATCAAACGTGAGAGTTAAGACCGTCTAAAGTCACAGGGCGAAGTTTTACCCGATGAGATCTGACCGGGTGACCCGATTGTGGAGTCCAAAAAATTAGTCAACGGTCCTAATAAAGCAATTAACTACGCACTTGAACCATCCTATCACAAGCCGCTATGGGTAGGTGTGTATTGGCCAAAACATGGCCAGATTCATGCAACTAAACAAGGATCTATCAAGAGAATATTGCTTATCCTAATAGCTTCGTGGTGTTCTCACTTGTCTCAAACATGGAACCGGTGCTTTCCCCGCCGTTTTGATGAGGGATTCGGCGATTTATTTTCTTCTTTGGATGCAACTGTCTTCATGAGTGTGTTTCTTTTGCTTTATGTTCTTGTGTTTTAGTTGCATCCGAAATTTTGAGCAACACCCGACTTGCCTTGCATTGAAGTACCTTACCACATAAGTATTCCATTGTGAGTTGGAGGGACGGAGCGGATCCTTTAATTGCCTCGTGTAGGCTTAACGTAGTCTAGCCTAGTAGTAGTAGTATTAGTTTTTTTTTTGAGTCTTTGTTCAAGGACGAGCAACGGTTTAGTGTGGGGGAATTGATCTGTGTAAAAATTGGACCTTTTTTCCACCCGTCTAAGCTTGTTATCCTATCGCTTTTGTGAGATTTGTGTGCGTTTATCGCCTTTTTTAGTCTTTCTCACCCTAGCGACCTCTCTTGTGCATTTTACGTGTTTTTGGGTAGTTTTCCTATTATTCTGATAGGAATCCCTTGTCCGAGAGCATGTTCGAGCTTACATGGGCACAAGGGAGCATAATATCGTCCCAAAGTATGATTAGAGTCCAAAGTCCAGACCCAAGAGGTGAAATCTTGAGAAAAAGGAAAAAACAATAGTCCATTGGGCATCTTCACCGGAGAGGTCGAACTTCAAATGGATATATCGAGAATTATAGACATCGTATCGAAACGGTTCTAGTTGGAGGTGAAAGCTTATCTTCCGAGCTTTGCAACGACATATTACACGCCCCAATCTGAGATCAAACGTGAGAGTTATGACCCTCTAAAGTCACAGGGCGAAGTTTTACCCGATGAGATCTGACCGGGTGACCCGATTGTGGATTCAAAAAAATTAGTCAACGGTCCTAATAAAGCAAGTGACTACGCACTTGAACCATCCTATCACAAGCCGCTATGGGTAGGCGTGTATTGGCCCAAACATGGCCAGATTCATGCAACTAAACAAGGATCTATCAAGAGAATATTGCTTATCCTAATAGCTTCGTGGTGTTCTCACTTGTCTCAAACATGGAACCGGTGCTTTCCCCGCCGTTTTGATGAGGGATTCGGCGATTTATTTTCTTCTTTGGATGCAACTATCTTCATGAGTGTGTTTCTTTTGCTTTATGTTCTTGTGTTTTAGTTGCATCCGCAATTTTGAGCAACACCCGACTTGCCTTGCATTGAAGTACCTTACCACATAAGTATTCCATTGTGAGTTGGAGGGAAGGAGCGGGTCCTTTAATTGCCTCGTGTCGGCTTAGCGTAGTCTAGCCTAGTAGTTGTAGTATTAGTTAGTTTTTTTTTGAGTCTTTGTTCGAGGACGAGCAACGGTTTAGTATGGGGGAATTGATTTGTGTAAAAATTGGACCGTTTTTCCACCCATCTAAGCTTGTTTTTCTATCGCTTTTGTGAGATTTGTGTGCGATTATCGCCTTTTTGAGTCTTTCTCACCCTAGCTACCTCTCTTGTGCATTTTACGTGTTTTTGGGTAGTTTTCCTATTATTTTGATAGGAATCCCTTGTCCGAGAGCATGTTCGAGATTACATGGGCACAAGGGAGCAGAATATCGTCCCAAAGTTTGATTAGAGTCCAAAGTCCAGACCCAAGAGGTGAAATCTTGAGAAAAAGGGAAAAACTATAGTCCATTGGGCATCTTCACCGGAGAGGTCGAACTTCAAATGGATATATCGAGAGTTATAGACATCGGATCGAAGCGGTTCCAGTTGGAGGTGAAAACTTATCTTCGGAGCTTTGCAACGACATATTACACGCCCCAATCGGAGATCAAACGTGAGAGTTAAGACCGTCTAAAGTCACAGGGCGAAGTTTTACCCGATGAGATCTGACCGGGTGACCCGATTGTGGAGTCCAAAAAATTAGTCAACGGTCCTAATAAAGCAATTAACTACGCACTTGAACCATCCTATCACAAGCCGCTATGGGTAGGTGTGTATTGGCCAAAACATGGCCAGATTCATGCAACTAAACAAGGATCTATCAAGAGAATATTGCTTATCCTAATAGCTTGGTGGTGTTCTCACTTGTCTCAAACATGGAACCGGTGCTTTCCCCGCCGTTTTGATGAGGGATTCGGCGATTTATTTTCTTCTTTGGATGCAACTGTCTTCATGAGTGTGTTTCTTTTGCTTTATGTTCTTATGTTTTAGTTGCATCCGCAATTTTGAGCAACACCCGACTTGCCTTGCATTGAAGTACCTTACCACATAAGTATTCCATTGTGAGTTGGAGGGACGGAGCGGATCCTTTAATTGCCTCGTGTAGGCTTAGCGTAGTCTAGCCTAGTAGTAGTAGTATTAGTTAGTTTTTTTTTGGGTCTTTGTTCGAGGACGAGCAACGGTTTAGTGTGGGGGAATTGATCTGTGTAAAAATTGGACCTTTTTTCCACCCATCTAAGCTTGTTGTCCTATCGCTTTTGTGAGATTTGTGTGCGTTTATCGCCTTTTTTAGTCTTTCTCACCCTAGCGACCTCTCTTGTGCATTTTACGTGTTTTTGGGTAGTTTTCCTATTATTTTGATAGGAATCCCTTGTCCGAGAGCATGTTCGAGCTTACATGGGCACAAGGGAGCATAATATCGTCCCAAAGTATGATTAGAGTCCAAAGTCCAGACCCAAGAGGTGAAATCTTGAGCAAAAGGAAAAAACAATAGTCCATTGGGCATCTTCACCGGAGAGGTCGAACTTCAAATGGATATATCGAGAATTATAGACATCGGATAGAAACGGTTCGAGTTGGAGGTGAAAGCTTATCTTCCGAGCTTTGCAACGACATACTACACGCCCCAATCTGAGATCAAACGTGAGAGTTATGACCCTCTAAAGTCACAGGGCGAAGTTTTACCCGATTAGATCTGACCGAGTGACCCGATTGTGGAGTCCAAAAAATTAGTCAACGGTCCTAATAAAGCAATTAACTACGCACTTGAACCATCCTATCACAAGCCGCTATGGGTAGGCGTGTATTGGCCCAAACATGGCCAGATTCATGCAACTAAACAAGGATCTATCAAGAGAATATTGCTTATCCTAATAGCTTGGTGGTGTTCTCACTTGTCTCAAACATGGAACCGGTGCTTTCCCCGCCGTTTTGATGAGGGATTCGGCGATTTATTTTCTTCTTTGGATGCAACTGTCTTCATGAGTGTGTTTCTTTTGCTTTATGTTCTTATGTTTTAGTTGCATCCGCAATTTTGAGCAACACCCGACTTGCCTTGCATTGAAGTACCTTACCACATAAGTATTCCATTGTGAGTTGGAGGGACGGAGCGGATCCTTTAATTGCCTCGTGTAGGCTTAGCGTAGTCTAGCCTAGTAGTAGTAGTATTAGTTAGTTTTTTTTGGGTCTTTGTTCGAGGACGAGCAACGGTTTAGTGTGGGGGAATTGATCTGTGTAAAAATTGGACCTTTTTTCCACCCATCTAAGCTTGTTGTCCTATCGCTTTTGTGAGATTTGTGTGCGTTTATCGCCTTTTTTAGTCTTTCTCACCCTAGCGACCTCTCTTGTGCATTTTACGTGTTTTTGGGTAGTTTTCCTATTATTTTGATAGGAATCCCTTGTCCGAGAGCATGTTCGAGCTTACATGGGCACAAGGGAGCATAATATCGTCCCAAAGTATGATTAGAGTCCAAAGTCCAGACCCAAGAGGTGAAATCTTGAGCAAAAGGAAAAAACAATAGTCCATTGGGCATCTTCACCGGAGAGGTCGAACTTCAAATGGATATATCGAGAATTATAGACATCGGATAGAAACGGTTCTAGTTGGAGGTGAAAGCTTATCTTCCGAGCTTTGCAACGACATACTACACGCCCCAATCTGAGATCAAACGTGAGAGTTATGACCCTCTAAAGTCACAGGGCGAAGTTTTACCCGATTAGATCTGACCGGGTGACCCGATTGTGGAGTCCAAAAAATTAGTCAACGGTCCTAATAAAGCAATTAACTACGCACTTGAACCATCCTATCACAAGCCGCTATGGGTAGGCGTGTATTGGCCCATACATGGCCAGATTCATGCAACTAAACAAGGATCTATCAAGAGAATATTGCTTATCCTAATAGCTTGGTGGTGTTCTCACTTGTCTCAAACATGGAACCGGTGCTTTCCCCGCCGTTTTCATGAGGGATTCGGCGATTTATTTTCTTCTTTGGATGCAACTATCTTCATGAGTGTGTTTCTTTTGCTTTATGTTCTTGTGTTTTAGTTGCATCCGCAATTTTGAGCAACACCCGACTTGCGTTGCATTGAAGTACCTTACCACATAAAAATTCCATTGTGAGTTGGAGGGACGGAGCGGGTCCATTAATTTCCTCGTGTCGGCTTAGCGTAGACTAGCCAAGTAGTAGTAGTATTAGTTAGTTTTTTTTTGGGTTTTCGTTCGAGGACGAGCAACGGTTTAGTGTGGGGGAATTGATCTGTGTAAAAATTGGACCTTTTTTCCACCCATCTAAGCTTGTTGTCCTATCGCTTTTGTGAGATTTGTGTGCGTTTATCGCCTTTTTTAGTCTTTCTCACCCTAGCGACCTCTCTTGTGCATTTTACGTGTTTTTGGGTAGTTTTCCTATTATTTTGATAGGAATCCCTTGTCCGAGAGCATGTTCGAGCTTACATGGGCACAAGGGAGCATAATATCGTCCCAAAGTATGATTAGAGTCCAAAGTCCAGACCCAAGAGGTGAAATCTTGAGCAAAAGGAAAAAACAATAGTCCATTGGGCATCTTCACCGGAGAGGTCGAACTTCAAATGGATATATCGAGAATTATAGACATCGGATAGAAACGGTTCTAGTTGGAGGTGAAAGCTTATCTTCCGAGCTTTGCAACGACATACTACACGCCCCAATCTGAGATCAAACGTGAGAGTTATGACCCTCTAAAGTCACAGGGCGAAGTTTTACCCGATTAGATCTGACCGGGTGACCCGATTGTGGAGTCCAAAAAATTAGTCAACGGTCCTAATAAAGCAATTAACTACGCACTTGAACCATCCTATCACAAGCCGCTATGGGTAGGCGTGTATTGGCCCATACATGGCCAGATTCATGCAACTAAACAAGGATCTATCAAGAGAATATTGCTTATCCTAATAGCTTGGTGGTGTTCTCACTTGTCTCAAACATGGAACCGGTGCTTTCCCCGCCGTTTTCATGAGGGATTCGGCGATTTATTTTCTTCTTTGGATGCAACTCTCTTCATGAGTGTGTTTCTTTTGCTTTATGTTCTTGTGTTTTAGTTGCATCCGCAATTTTGAGCAACACCCGACTTGCGTTGCATTGAAGTACCTTACCACATAAAAATTCCATTGTGAGTTGGAGGGACGGAGCGGGTCCATTAATTTCCTCGTGTCGGCTTAGCGTAGACTAGCCAAGTAGTAGTAGTATTAGTTAGTTTTTTTTTGGGTTTTCGTTCGAGGACGAGCAACGGTTTAGTGTGGGGGAATTGATTTGTGTAAAAATTGGACCGTTTTTCCACCCATCTAAGCTTGTTTTTCTATCGCTTTTGTGAGATTTGTGTGCGATTATCGCCTTTTTGAGTCTTTCTCACCCTAGCTACCTCTCTTGTGCATTTTACGTGTTTTTGGGTAGTTTTCCTATTATTTTGATAGGAATCCCTTGTCCGAGAGCATGTTCGAGCTTACATGGGCACAAGGGAACAGAATATCGTCCCAAAGTATGATTAGAGTCCAAAGTCCAGACCCAAGAGGTGAAATCTTGAGAAAAAGGGAAAAACTATAGTCCATTGGGCATCTTCACCGGAGAGGTCGAACTTCAAATGGATATATCGAGAATTATAGACATCGGATCGAAGCGGTTCCAGTTGGAGGTGAAAGCTTATCTTCTGAGCTTTGCAACGACATATTACACGCCCCAATCGGAGATCAAACGTGAGAGTTAAGACCGTCTAAAGTCACAGGGCGAAGTTTTACCCGATGAGATCTGACCGGGTGACCCGATTGTGGAGTCCAAAAAATTAGTCAACGGTCCTAATAAAGCAATTAACTACGCACTTGAACCATCCTATCACAAGCCGCTATGGGTAGGTGTGTATTGGCCAAAACATGGCCAGATTCATGCAACTAAACAAGGATCTATCAAGAGAATATTGCTTATCCTAATATCTTGGTGGTGTTCTCACTTGTCTCAAACATGGAACCGGTGCTTTCCCCGCCGTTTTGATGAGGGATTCGGCGATTTATTTTCTTCTTTGGATGCAACTGTCTTCATGAGTGTGTTTCTTTTGCTTTATGTTCTTATGTTTTAGTTGCATCCGCAAATTTGAGCAACACCCGACTTGCCTTGCATTGAAGTACCTTACCACATAAGTATTCCATTGTGAGTTGGAGGGACGGAGCGGATCCTTTAATTGCCTCGTGTAGGCTTAGCGTAGTCTAGCCTAGTAGTAGTAGTATTAGTTAGTTTTTTTTTGGGTCTTTGTTCGAGGACGAGCAACGGTTTAGTGTGGGGGAATTGATCTGTGTAAAAATTGGACCTTTTTTCCACCCATCTAAGCTTGTTGTCCTATCGCTTTTGTGAGATTTGTGTGCGTTTATCGCCTTTTTTAGTCTTTCTCACCCTAGCGACCTCTCTTGTGCATTTTACGTGTTTTTGGGTAGTTTTCCTATTATTTTGATAGGAATCCCTTGTCCGAGAGCATGTTCGAGCTTACATGGGGACAAGGGAGCATAATATCGTCCCAAAGTATGATTAGAGTCCAAAGTCCAGACCCAAGAGGTGAAATCTTGAGCAAAAGGAAAAAACAATAGTCCATTGGGCATCTTCACCGGAGAGGTCGAACTTCAAATGGATATATCGAGAATTATAGACATCGGATAGAAACGGTTCTAGTTGGAGGTGAAAGCTTATCTTCCGAGCTTTGCAACGACATACTACACGCCCCAATCTGAGATCAAACGTGAGAGTTATGACCCTCTAAAGTCACAGGGCGAAGTTTTACCCGATTAGATCTGACCGAGTGACCCGATTGTGGAGTCCAAAAAATTAGTCAACGGTCCTAATAAAGCAATTAACTACGCACTTGAACCATCCTATCACAAGCCGCTATGGGTAGGCGTGTATTGGCCCAAACATGGCCAGATTCATGCAACTAAACAAGGATCTATCAAGAGAATATTGCTTATCCTAATAGCTTGGTGGTGTTCTCACTTGTCTCAAACATGGAACCGGTGCTTTCCCCGCCGTTTTGATGAGGGATTCGGCGATTTATTTTCTTCTTTGGATGCAACTGTCTTCATGAGTGTGTTTCTTTTGCTTTATGTTCTTATGTTTTAGTTGCATCCGCAATTTTGAGCAACACCCGACTTGCCTTGCATTGAAGTACCTTACCACATAAGTATTCCATTGTGAGTTGGAGGGACGGAGCGGATCCTTTAATTGCCTCGTGTAGGCTTAGCGTAGTCTAGCCTAGTAGTAGTAGTATTAGTTAGTTTTTTTTGGGTCTTTGTTCGAGGACGAGCAACGGTTTAGTGTGGGGGAATTGATCTGTGTAAAAATTGGACCTTTTTTCCACCCATCTAAGCTTGTTGTCCTATCGCTTTTGTGAGATTTGTGTGCGTTTATCGCCTTTTTTAGTCTTTCTCACCCTAGCGACCTCTCTTGTGCATTTTACGTGTTTTTGGGTAGTTTTCCTATTATTTTGATAGGAATCCCTTGTCCGAGAGCATGTTCGAGCTTACATGGGCACAAGGGAGCATAATATCGTCCCAAAGTATGATTAGAGTCCAAAGTCCAGACCCAAGAGGTGAAATCTTGAGCAAAAGGAAAAAACAATAGTCCATTGGGCATCTTCACCGGAGAGGTCGAACTTCAAATGGATATATCGAGAATTATAGACATCGGATAGAAACGGTTCTAGTTGGAGGTGAAAGCTTATCTTCCGAGCTTTGCAACGACATACTACACGCCCCAATCTGAGATCAAACGTGAGAGTTATGACCCTCTAAAGTCACAGGGCGAAGTTTTACCCGATTAGATCTGACCGGGTGACCCGATTGTGGAGTCCAAAAAATTAGTCAACGGTCCTAATAAAGCAATTAACTACGCACTTGAACCATCCTATCACAAGCCGCTATGGGTAGGCGTGTATTGGCCCAAACATGGCCAGATTCATGCAACTAAACAAGGATCTATCAAGAGAATATTGCTTATCCTAATAGCTTGGTGGTGTTCTCACTTGTCTCAAACATGGAACCGGTGCTTTCCCCGCCGTTTTCATGAGGGATTCGGCGATTTATTTTCTTCTTTGGATGCAACTATCTTCATGAGTGTGTTTCTTTTGCTTTATGTTCTTGTGTTTTAGTTGCATCCGCAATTTTGAGCAACACCCGACTTGCGTTGCATTGAAGTACCTTACCACATAAAAATTCCATTGTGAGTTGGAGGGACGGAGCGGGTCCATTAATTTTCTCGTGTCGGCTTAGCGTAGACTAGCCAAGTAGTAGTAGTATTAGTTAGTATTTTTTTGGGTTTTCGTTCGAGGACGAGCAACGGTTTAGTGTGGGGGAATTGATTTGTGTAAAAATTGGACCGTTTTTCCACCCATCTAAGCTTGTTTTTCTATCGCTTTTGTGAGATTTGTGTGCGATTATCGCCTTTTTGAGTCTTTCTCACCCTAGCTACCTCTCTTGTGCATTTTACGTGTTTTTGGGTAGTTTTCCTATTATTTTGATAGGAATCCCTTGTCCGAGAGCATGTTCGAGCTTACATGGGCACAAGGGAGCAGAATATCGTCCCAAAGTATGATTAGAGTCCAAAGTCCAGACCCAAGAGGTGAAATCTTGAGAAAAAGGGAAAAACTATAGTCCATTGGGCATCTTCACCGGAGAGGTCGAACTTCAAATGGATATATCGAGAATTATAGACATCGGATCGAAGCGGTTCCAGTTGGAGGTGAAAGCTTATCTTCTGAGCTTTGCAACGACATATTACACGCCCCAATCGGAGATCAAACGTGAGAGTTAAGACCGTCTAAAGTCACAGGGCGAAGTTTTACCCGATGAGATCTGACCGGGTGACCCGATTGTGGAGTCCAAAAAATTAGTCAACGGTCCTAATAAAGCAATTAACTACGCACTTGAACCATCCTATCACAAGCCGCTATGGGTAGGTGTGTATTGGCCAAAACATGGCCAGATTCATGCAACTAAACAAGGATCTATCAAGAGAATATTGCTTATCCTAATAGCTTGGTGGTGTTCTCACTTGTCTCAAACATGGAACCGGTGCTTTCCCCGCCGTTTTGATGAGGGATTCGGCGATTTATTTTCTTCTTTGGATGCAACTGTCTTCATGAGTGTGTTTCTTTTGCTTTATGTTCTTATGTTTTAGTTGCATCCGCAATTTTGAGCAACACCCGACTTGCCTTGCATTGAAGTACCTTACCACATAAGTATTCCATTGTGAGTTGGAGGGACGGAGCGGATCCTTTAATTGCCTCGTGTAGGCTTAGCGTAGTCTAGCCTAGTAGTAGTAGTATTAGTTAGTTTTTTTTTGGGTCTTTGTTCGAGGACGAGCAACGGTTTAGTGTGGGGGAATTGATCTGTGTAAAAATTGGACCTTTTTTCCACCCATCTAAGCTTGTTGTCCTATCGCTTTTGTGAGATTTGTGTGCGTTTATCGCCTTTTTTAGTCTTTCTCACCCTAGCGACCTCTCTTGTGCATTTTACGTGTTTTTGGGTAGTTTTCCTATTATTTTGATAGGAATCCCTTGTCCGAGAGCATGTTCGAGCTTACATGGGCACAAGGGAGCATAATATCGTCCCAAAGTATGATTAGAGTCCAAAGTCCAGACCCAAGAGGTGAAATCTTGAGCAAAAGGAAAAAACAATAGTCCATTGGGCATCTTCACCGGAGAGGTCGAACTTCAAATGGATATATCGAGAATTATAGACATCGGATCGAAACGGTTCTAGTTGGAGGTGAAAGCTTATCTTCCGAGCTTTGCAACGACATACTACACGCCCCAATCTGAGATCAAACGTGAGAGTTATGACCCTCTAAAGTCACAGGGCGAAGTTTTACCCGATTAGATCTGACCGGGTGACCCGATTGTGGAGTCCAAAAAATTAGTCAACGGTCCTAATAAAGCAATTAACTACGCACTTGAACCATCCTATCACAAGCCGCTATGGGTAGGCGTGTATTGGCCCAAACATGGCCAGATTCATGCAACTAAACAAGGATCTATCAAGAGAATATTGCTTATCCTAATAGCTTGGTGGTGTTCTCACTTGTCTCAAACATGGAACCGGTGCTTTCCCCGCCGTTTTGATGAGGGATTCGGCGATTTATTTTCTTCTTTGGATGCAACTGTCTTCATGAGTGTGTTTCTTTTGCTTTATGTTCTTATGTTTTAGTTGCATCCGCAATTTTGAGCAACACCCGACTTGCCTTGCATTGAAGTACCTTACCACATAAGTATTCCATTGTGAGTTGGAGGGACGGAGCGGATCCTTTAATTGCCTCGTGTAGGCTTAACGTAGTCTAGCCTAGTAGTAGTAGTATTAGTTTTTTTTTTTTGGGTCTTTGTTCAAGGACGAGCAACGGTTTAGTGTGGGGGAATTGATCTGTGTAAAAATTGGACCTTTTTTCCACCCGTCTAAGCTTGTTGTCCTATCGCTTCTGTGAGATTTGTGTGCGTTTATCGCCTTTTTTAGTCTTTCTCACCCTAGCGACCTCTCTTGTGCATTTTACGTGTTTTTGGGTAGTTTTCCTATTATTCTGATAGGAATCCCTTGTCCGAGAGCATGTTCGAGCTTACATGGGCACAAGGGAGCATAATATCGTCCCAAAGTATGATTAGAGTCCAAAGTCCAGACCCAAGAGGTGAAATCTTGAGAAAAAGGAAAAAACAATAGTCCATTGGGCATCTTCACCGGAGAGGTCGAACTTCAAATGGATATATCGAGAATTATAGACATCGTATCGAAACGGTTCTAGTTGGAGGTGAAAGCTTATCTTCCGAGCTTTGCAACGACATACTACACGCCCCAATCTGAGATCAAACGTGAGAGTTATGACCCTCTAAAGTCACAGGGCGAAGTTTTACCCGATTAGATCTGACCGGGTGACCCGATTGTGGAGTCCAAAAAATTAGTCAACGGTCCTAATAAAGCAATTAACTACGCACTTGAACCATCCTATCACAAGCCGCTATGGGTAGGCGTGTATTGGCCCAAACATGGCCAGATTCATGCAACTAAACAAGGATCTATCAAGAGAATATTGCTTATCCTAATAGCTTGGTAGTGTTCTCACTTGTCTCAAACATGGAACCGGTGCTTTCCCCGCCGTTTTCATGAGGGATTCGGCGATTTATTTTCTTCTTTGGATGCAACTATCTTCATGAGTGTGTTTCTTTTGCTTTATGTTCTTGTGTTTTAGTTGCATCCGCAATTTTGAGCAACACCCGACTTGCCTTGCATTGAAGTACCTTACCACATAAGTATTCCATTGTGAGTTGGAGGGAAGGAGCGGGTCCTTTAATTGCCTCGTGTCGGCTTAGCGTAGTCTAGCCTAGTAGTTGTAGTATTAGTTAGTTTTTTTTTAAGTCTTTGTTCGAGGACGATCAACGGTTTAGTATGGGGGAATTGATTTGTGTAAAAATTGGACCGTTTTTCCACCCATCTAAGCTTGTTTTTCTATCGCTTTTGTGAGATTTGTGTGCGATTATCGCCTTTTTGAGTCTTTCTCACCCTAGCTACCTCTCTTGTGCATTTTACGTGTTTTTGGGTAGTTTTCCTATTATTTTGATAGGAATCCCTTGTCCGAGAGCATGTTCGAGCTTACATGGGCACAAGGGAGCAGAATATCATCCCAAAGTATGATTAGAGTCCAAAGTCCAGACCCAAGAGGTGAAATCTTGAGAAAAAGGGAAAAACTATAGTCCATTGGGCATCTTCACCGGAGAGGTCGAACTTCAAATGGATATATCGAGAGTTATAGACATCGGATCGAAGCGGTTCCAGTTGGAGGTGAAAGCTTATCTTCTGAGCTTTGCAACGACATATTACACGCCCCAATCGGAGATCAAACGTGAGAGTTAAGACCGTCTAAAGTCACAGGGCGAAGTTTTACCCGATGAGATCTGACCGGGTGACCCGATTGTGGAGTCCAAAAAATTAGTCAACGGTCCTAATAAAGCAATTAACTACGCACTTGAACCATCCTATCACAAGCCGCTATGGGTAGGTGTGTATTGGCCAAAACATGGCCAGATTCATGCAACTAAACAAGGATCTATCAAGAGAATATTGCTTATCCTAATAGCTTGGTGGTGTTCTCACTTGTCTCAAACATGGAACCGGTGCTTTCCCCGCCGTTTTGATGAGGGATTCGGCGATTTCTTTTCTTCTTTGGATGCAACTGTCTTCATGAGTGTGTTTCTTTTGCTTTATGTTCTTATGTTTTAGTTGCATCCGCAATTTTGAGCAACACCCGACTTGCCTTGCATTGAAGTACCTTACCACATAAGTATTCCATTGTGAGTTGGAGGGAAGGAGCGGGTCCTTTAATTGCCTCGTGTCGGCTTAGCGTAGTCTAGCCTAGTAGTTGTAGTATTAGTTAGTTTTTTTTGAGTCTTTGTTCGAGGACGAGCAACGGTTTAGTATGGGGGAATTGATTTGTGTAAAAATTGGACCGTTTTTCCACCCATCTAAGCTTGTTTTTCTATCGCTTTTGTGAGATTTGTGTGCGATTATCGCCTTTTTGAGTCTTTCTCACCCTAGCTACCTCTCTTGTGCATTTTACGTGTTTTTGGGTAGTTTTCCTATTATTTTGATAGGAATCCCTTGTCCGAGAGCATGTTCGAGCTTACATGGGCACAAGGGAGCAGAATATCATCCCAAAGTATGATTAGAGTCCAAAGTCCAGACCCAAGAGGTGAAATCTTGAGAAAAAGGGAAAAACTATAGTCCATTGGGCATCTTCACCGGAGAGGTCGAACTTCAAATGGATATATCGAGAGTTATAGACATCGGATCGAAGCGGTTCCAGTTGGAGGTGAAAGCTTATCTTCTGAGCTTTGCAACGACATATTACACGCCCCAATCGGAGATCAAACGTGAGAGTTAAGACCGTCTAAAGTCACAGGGCGAAGTTTTACCCGATGAGATCTGACCGGGTGACCCGATTGTGGAGTCCAAAAAATTAGTCAACGGTCCTAATAAAGCAATTAACTACGCACTTGAACCATCCTATCACAAGCCGCTATGGGTAGGTGTGTATTGGCCAAAACATGGCCAGATTCATGCAACTAAACAAGGATCTATCAAGAGAATATTGCTTATCCTAATAGCTTGGTGGTGTTCTCACTTGTCTCAAACATGGAACCGGTGCTTTCCCCGCCGTTTTGATGAGGGATTCGGCGATTTCTTTTCTTCTTTGGATGCAACTGTCTTCATGAGTGTGTTTCTTTTGCTTTATGTTCTTATGTTTTAGTTGCATCCGCAATTTTGAGCAACACCCGACTTGCCTTGCATTGAAGTACCTTACCACATAAGTATTCCATTGTGAGTTGGAGGGAAGGAGCGGGTCCTTTAATTGCCTCGTGTCGGCTTAGCGTAGTCTAGCCTAGTAGTTGTAGTATTAGTTAGTTTTTTTTGAGTCTTTGTTCGAGGACGAGCAACGGTTTAGTATGGGGGAATTGATTTGTGTAAAAATTGGACCGTTTTTCCACCCATCTAAGCTTGTTTTTCTATCGCTTTTGTGAGATTTGTGTGCGATTATCGCCTTTTTGAGTCTTTCTCACCCTAGCTACCTCTCTTGTGCATTTTACGTGTTTTTGGGTAGTTTTCCTATTATTTTGATAGGAATCCCTTGTCCGAGAGCATGTTCGAGCTTACATGGGCACAAGGGAGCAGAATATCATCCCAAAGTATGATTAGAGTCCAAAGTCCAGACCCAAGAGGTGAAATCTTGAGAAAAAGGGAAAAACTATAGTCCATTGGGCATCTTCACCGGAGAGGTCGAACTTCAAATGGATATATCGAGAGTTATAGACATCGGATCGAAGCGGTTCCAGTTGGAGGTGAAAGCTTATCTTCTGAGCTTTGCAACGACATATTACACGCCCCAATCGGAGATCAAACGTGAGAGTTAAGACCGTCTAAAGTCACAGGGCGAAGTTTTACCCGATGAGATCTGACCGGGTGACCCGATTGTGGAGTCCAAAAAATTAGTCAACGGTCCTAATAAAGCAATTAACTACGCACTTGAACCATCCTATCACAAGCCGCTATGGGTAGGTGTGTATTGGCCAAAACATGGCCAGATTCATGCAACTAAACAAGGATCTATCAAGAGAATATTGCTTATCCTAATAGCTTGGTGGTGTTCTCACTTGTCTCAAACATGGAACCGGTGCTTTCCCCGCCGTTTTGATGAGGGATTCGGCGATTTCTTTTCTTCTTTGGATGCAACTGTCTTCATGAGTGTGTTTCTTTTGCTTTATGTTCTTATGTTTTAGTTGCATCCGCAATTTTGAGCAACACCCGACTTGCCTTGCATTGAAGTACCTTACCACATAAGTATTCCATTGTGAGTTGGAGGGAAGGAGCGGGTCCTTTAATTGCCTCGTGTCGGCTTAGCGTAGTCTAGCCTAGTAGTTGTAGTATTAGTTAGTTTTTTTTGAGTCTTTGTTCGAGGACGAGCAACGGTTTAGTATGGGGGAATTGATTTGTGTAAAAATTGGACCGTTTTTCCACCCATCTAAGCTTGTTTTTCTATCGCTTTTGTGAGATTTGTGTGCGATTATCGCCTTTTTGAGTCTTTCTCACCCTAGCTACCTCTCTTGTGCATTTTACGTGTTTTTGGGTAGTTTTCCTATTATTTTGATAGGAATCCCTTGTCCGAGAGCATGTTCGAGCTTACATGGGCACAAGGGAGCAGAATATCATCCCAAAGTATGATTAGAGTCCAAAGTCCAGACCCAAGAGGTGAAATCTTGAGAAAAAGGGAAAAACTATAGTCCATTGGGCATCTTCACCGGAGAGGTCGAACTTCAAATGGATATATCGAGAGTTATAGACATCGGATCGAAGCGGTTCCAGTTGGAGGTGAAAGCTTATCTTCTGAGCTTTGCAACGACATATTACACGCCCCAATCGGAGATCAAACGTGAGAGTTAAGACCGTCTAAAGTCACAGGGCGAAGTTTTACCCGATGAGATCTGACCGGGTGACCCGATTGTGGAGTCCAAAAAATTAGTCAACGGTCCTAATAAAGCAATTAACTACGCACTTGAACCATCCTATCACAAGCCGCTATGGGTAGGTGTGTATTGGCCAAAACATGGCCAGATTCATGCAACTAAACAAGGATCTATCAAGAGAATATTGCTTATCCTAATAGCTTGGTGGTGTTCTCACTTGTCTCAAACATGGAACCGGTGCTTTCCCCGCCGTTTTGATGAGGGATTCGGCGATTTCTTTTCTTCTTTGGATGCAACTGTCTTCATGAGTGTGTTTCTTTTGCTTTATGTTCTTATGTTTTAGTTGCATCCGCAATTTTGAGCAACACCCGACTTGCCTTGCATTGAAGTACCTTACCACATAAGTATTCCATTGTGAGTTGGAGGGACGGAGCGGATCCTTTAATTGCCTCGTGTAGGCTTAGCGTAGTCTAGCCTAGTAGTAGTAGTATTAGTTAGTTTTTTTTTGGGTCTTTGTTCGAGCACGAGCAACGGTTTAGTGTGGGGGAATTGATCTGTGTAAAAATTGGACCTTTTTTCCACCCATCTAAGCTTGTTGTCCTATCGCTTTTGTGAGATTTGTGTGCGTTTATCGCCTTTTTTAGTCTTTCTCACCCTAGCGACCTCTCTTGTGCATTTTACGTGTTTTTGGGTAGTTTTCCTATTATTTTGATAGGAATCCCTTGTCCGAGAGCATGTTCGAGCTTACATGGGCACAAGGGAGCATAATATCGTCCCAAAGTATGATTAGAGTCCAAAGTCCAGACCCAAGAGGTGAAATCTTGAGCAAAAGGAAAAAACAATAGTCCATTGGGCATCTTCACCGGAGAGGTCGAACTTCAAATGGATATATCGAGAATTATAGACATCGGATAGAAACGGTTCTAGTTGGAGGTGAAAGCTTATCTTCCGAGCTTTGCAACGACATACTACACGCCCCAATCTGAGATCAAACGTGAGAGTTATGACCCTCTAAAGTCACAGGGCGAAGTTTTACCCGATTAGATCTGACCGGGTGACCCGATTGTGGAGTCCAAAAAATTAGTCAACGGTCCTAATAAAGCAATTAACTACGCACTTGAACCATCCTATCACAAGCCGCTATGGGTAGGCGTGTATTGGCCCAAACATGGCCAGATTCATGCAACTAAACAAGGATCTATCAAGAGAATATTGCTTATCCTAATAGCTTGGTGGTGTTCTCACTTGTCTCAAACATGGAACCGGTGCTTTCCCCGCCGTTTTGATGAGGGATTCGGCGATTTATTTTCTTCTTTGGATGCAACTGTCTTCATGAGTGTGTTTCTTTTGCTTTATGTTCTTATGTTTTAGTTGCATCCGCAATTTTGAGCAACACCCGACTTGCCTTGCATTGAAGTACCTTACCACATAAGTATTACATTGTGAGTTGGAGGGACGGAGCGGATCCTTTAATTGCCTCGTGTAGGCTTAGCGTAGTCTAGCCTAGTAGTAGTAGTATTAGTTAGTTTTTTTTGGGTCTTTGTTCGAGGACGAGCAACGGTTTAGTGTGGGGGAATTGATCTGTGTAAAAATTGGACCTTTTTTCCACCCATCTAAGCTTGTTGTCCTATCGCTTTTGTGAGATTTGTGTGCGTTTATCGCCTTTTTTAGTCTTTCTCACCCTAGCGACCTCTCTTGTGCATTTTACGTGTTTTTGGGTAGTTTTCCTATTATTTTGATAGGAATCCCTTGTCCGAGAGCATGTTCGAGCTTAAATGGGCACAAGGGAGCATAATATCGTCCCAAAGTATGATTAGAGTCCAAAGTCCAGACCCAAGAGGTGAAATCTTGAGCAAAAGGAAAAAACAATAGTCCATTGGGCATCTTCACCGGAGAGGTCGAACTTCAAATGGATATATCGAGAATTATAGACATCGGATAGAAACGGTTCTAGTTGGAGGTGAAAGCTTATCTTCCGAGCTTTGCAACGACATACTACACGCCCCAATCTGAGATCAAACGTGAGAGTTATGACCCTCTAAAGTCACAGGGCGAAGTTTTACCCGATTAGATCTGACCGGGTGACCCGATTGTGGAGTCCAAAAAATTAGTCAACGGTCCTAATAAAGCAATTAACTACGCACTTGAACCATCCTATCACAAGCCGCTATGGGTAGGCGTGTATTGGCCCAAACATGGCCAGATTCATGCAACTAAACAAGGATCTATCAAGAGAATATTGCTTATCCTAATAGCTTGGTGGTGTTTTCACTTGTCTCAAACATGGAACCGGTGCTTTCCCCGCCGTTTTCATGAGGGATTCGGCGATTTATTTTCTTCTTTGGATGCAACTATCTTCATGAGTGTGTTTCTTTTGCTTTATGTTCTTGTGTTTTAGTTGCATCCGCAATTTTGAGCAACACCCGACTTGCGTTGCATTGAAGTACCTTACCACATAAAAATTCCATTGTGAGTTGGAGGGACGGAGCGGGTCCATTAATTTCCTCGTGTCGGCTTAGCGTAGACTAGCCAAGTAGTAGTAGTATTAGTTAGTTTTTTTTTGGGTTTTCGTTCGAGGACGAGCAACGGTTTAGTGTGGGGGAATTGATTTGTGTAAAAATTGGACCGTTTTTCCACCCATCTAAGCTTGTTTTTCTATCGCTTTTGTGAGATTTGTGTGCGATTATCGCCTTTTTGAGTCTTTCTCACCCTAGCTACCTCTCTTGTGCATTTTACGTGTTTTTGGGTAGTTTTCCTATTATTTTGATAGGAATCCCTTGTCCGAGAGCATGTTCGAGCTTACATGGGCACAAGGGAGCAGAATATCGTCCCAAAGTATGATTAGAGTCCAAAGTCCAGACCCAAGAGGTGAAATCTTGAGAAAAAGGGAAAAACTATAGTCCATTGGGCATCTTCACCGGAGAGGTCGAACTTCAAATGGATATATCGAGAATTATAGACATCGGATCGAAGCGGTTCCAGTTGGAGGTGAAAGCTTATCTTCTGAGCTTTGCAACGACATATTACACGCCCCAATCGGAGATCAAACGTGAGAGTTAAGACCGTCTAAAGTCACAGGGTGAAGTTTTACCCGATGAGATCTGACCGGGTGACCCGATTGTGGAGTCCAAAAAATTAGTCAACGGTCCTAATAAAGCAATTAACTACGCACTTGAACCATCCTATCACAAGCCGCTATGGGTAGGTGTGTATTGGCCAAAACATGGCCAGATTCATGCAACTAAACAAGGATCTATCAAGAGAATATTGCTTATCCTAATAGCTTGGTGGTGTTCTCACTTGTCTCAAACATGGAACCGGTGCTTTCCCCGCCGTTTTGATGAGGGATTCGGCGATTTATTTTCTTCTTTGGATGCAACTGTCTTCATGAGTGTGTTTCTTTTGCTTTATGTTCTTATGTTTTAGTTGCATCCGCAATTTTGAGCAACACCCGACTTGCCTTGCATTGAAGTACCTTACCACATAAGTATTCCATTGTGAGTTGGAGGGACGGAGCGGATCCTTTAATTGCCTCGTGTAGGCTTAGCGTAGTCTAGCCTAGTAGTAGTAGTATTAGTTAGTTTTTTTTTGGGTCTTTGTTCGAGGACGAGCAACGGTTTAGTGTGGGGGAATTGATCTGTGTAAAAATTGGACCTTTTTTCCACCCATCTAAGCTTGTTGTCCTATCGCTTTTGTGAGATTTGTGTGCGTTTATCGCCTTTTTTAGTCTTTCTCACCCTAGCGACCTCTCTTGTGCATTTTACGTGTTTTTGGGTAGTTTTCCTATTATTTTGATAGGAATCCCTTGTCCGAGAGCATGTTCGAGCTTACATGGGCACAAGGGAGCATAATATCGTCCCAAAGTATGATTAGAGTCCAAAGTCCAGACCCAAGAGGTGAAATCTTGAGCAAAAGGAAAAAACAATAGTCCATTGGGCATCTTCACCGGAGAGGTCGAACTTCAAATGGATATATCGAGAATTATAGACATCGGATCGAAACGGTTCCAGTTGGAGGTGAAAGCTTATCTTCCGAGCTTTGCAACGACATACTACACGCCCCAATCTGAGATCAAACGTGAGAGTTATGACCCTCTAAAGTCACAGGGCGAAGTTTTACCCGATTAGATCTGACCGGGTGACCCGATTGTGGAGTCCAAAAAATTAGTCAACGGTCCTAATAAAGCAATTAACTACGCACTTGAACCATCCTATCACAAGCCGCTATGGGTAGGCGTGTATTGGCCCAAACATGGCCAGATTCATGCAACTAAACAAGGATCTATCAAGAGAATATTGCTTATCCTAATAGCTTGGTGGTGTTCTCACTTGTCTCAAACATGGAACCGGTGCTTTCCCCGCCATTTTGATGAGGGATTCGGCGATTTATTTTCTTCTTTGGATGCAACTGTCTTCATGAGTGTGTTTCTTTTGCTTTATGTTCTTATGTTTTAGTTGCATCCGCAATTTTGAGCAACACCCGACTTGCCTTGCATTGAAGTACCTTACCACATAAGTATTCCATTGTGAGTTGGAGGGACGGCGCGGATCCATTAATTGCCTCGTGTAGGCTTAGCGTAGTCTAGCCTAGTAGTAGTAGTATTAGTTAGTTTTTTTTTGGATCTTTGTTCGAGGACGAGCAACGGTTTAGTGTGGGGGAATTGATCTGTGTAAAAATTGGACCTTTTTTCCACCCATCTAAGCTTGTTGTCCTATCGCTTTTGTGAGATTTGTGTGCGTTTATCGCCTTTTTTAGTCTTTCTCACCCTAGCGACCTCTCTTGTGCATTTTACGTGTTTTTGGGTAGTTTTCCTATTATTTTGATAGGAATCCCTTGTCCGAGAGCATGTTCGAGCTTACATGGGCACAAGGGAGCATAATATCGTCCCAAAGTATGATTAGAGTCCAAAGTCCAGACCCAAGAGGTGAAATCTTGAGCAAAAGGAAAAAACAATAGTCCATTGGGCATCTTCACCGGAGAGGTCGAACTTCAAATGGATATATCGAGAATTATAGACATCGGATAGAAACGGTTCTAGTTGGAGGTGAAAGCTTATCTTCCGAGCTTTGCAACGACATACTACACGCCCAAATCTGAGATCAAACGTGAGAGTTATGACCCTCTAAAGTCACAGGGCGAAGTTTTACCCGATTAGATCTGACCGAGTGACCCGATTGTGGAGTCCAAAAAATTAGTCAACGGTCCTAATAAAGCAATTAACTACGCACTTGAACCATCCTATCACAAGCCGCTATGGGTAGGCGTGTATTGGCCCAAACATGGCCAGATTCATGCAACTAAACAAGGATCTATCAAGAGAATATTGCTTATCCTAATAGCTTGGTGGTGTTCTCACTTGTCTCAAACATGGAACCGGTGCTTTCCCCGCCGTTTTGATGAGGGATTCGGCGATTTATTTTCTTCTTTGGATGCAACTGTCTTCATGAGTGTGTTTCTTTTGCTTTATGTTCTTATGTTTTAGTTGCATCCGCAATTTTGAGCAACACCCGACTTGCCTTGCATTGAAGTACCTTACCACATAAGTATTCCATTGTGAGTTGGAGGGACGGAGCGGATCCTTTAATTGCCTCGTGTAGGCTTAACGTAGTCTAGCCTAGTAGTAGTAGTATTAGTTAGTTTTTTTTGGGTCTTTGTTCAAGGACGAGCAACGGTTTAGTGTGGGGGAATTGATCTGTGTAAAAATTGGACCTTTTTTCCACCCGTCTAAGCTTGTTATCCTATCGCTTTTGTGAGATTTGTGTGCGTTTATCGCCTTTTTTTGTCTTTCTCACCCTAGCGACCTCTCTTGTGCATTTTACGTGTTTTTGGGTAGTTTTCCTATTATTCTGATAGGAATCCCTTGTCCGAGAGCCTGTTCGAGCTTACATGGGCACAAGGGAGCATAATATCGTCCCAAAGTATGATTAGAGTCCAAAGTCCAGACCCAAGAGGTGAAATCTTGAGAAAAAGGAAAAAACAATAGTCCATTGGGCATCTTCACCGGAGAGGTCGAACTTCAAATGGATATATCGAGAATTATAGACATCGTATCGAAACGGTTCTAGTTGGAGGTGAAAGCTTATCTTCCGAGCTTTGCAAAGACATATTACACGCCCCAATCTGAGATCAAACGTGAGAGTTATGACCCTCTAAAGTCACTGGGCGAAGTTTTACCCGATTAGATCTGACCGGGTGACCCGATTGTGGAGTCCAAAAAATTAGTCAACGGTCCTAATAAAGCAATTAACTACGCACTTGAACCATCCTATCACAAGCCGCTATGGGTAGGCGTGTATTGGCCCAAACATGGCCAGATTCATGCAACTAAACAAGGATCTATCAAGAGAACATTGCTTATCCTAATAGCTTGGTAGTGTTCTCACTTGTCTCAAACATGGAACCGGTGCTTTCCCCGCCGTTTTCATGAGGGATTCGGCGATTTATTTTCTTCTTTGGATGCAACTATCTTCATGAGTGTGTTTCTTTTGCTTTATGTTCTTGTGTTTTAGTTGCATCCGCAATTTTGAGCAACACCCGACTTGCCTTGCATTGAAGTACCTTACCACATAAGTATTCCATTGTGAGTTGGAGGGAAGGAGCGGGTCCTTTAATTGCCTCGTGTCGGCTTAGCGTAGTCTAGCCTAGTAGTTGTAGTATTAGTTAGTTTTTTTTTGAGTCTTTGTTCGAGGACGAGCAACGGTTTAGTATGGGGGAATTGATTTGTGTAAAAATTGGACCGTTTTTCCACCCATCTAAGCTTGTTTTTCTATCGCTTTTGTGAGATTTGTGTGCGATTATCGCCTTTTTGAGTCTTTCTCACCCTAGCTACCTCTCTTGTGCATTTTACGTGTTTTTGGGTAGTTTTCCTATTATTTTGATAGGAATCCCTTGTCCGAGAGCATGTTCGAGCTTACATGGGCACAAGGGAGCAGAATATCGTCCCAAAGTATGATTAGAGTCCAAAGTCCAGACCCAAGAGGTGAAATCTTGAGAAAAAGGGAAAAACTATAGTCCATTGGGCATCTTCACCGGAGAGGTCGAACTTCAAATGGATATATCGAGAATTATAGACATCGGATCGAAGCGGTTCCAGTTGGAGGTGAAAGCTTATCTTCTGAGCTTTGCAACGACATATTACACGCCCCAATCGGAGATCAAACGTGAGAGTTAAGACCGTCTAAAGTCACAGGGTGAAGTTTTACCCGATGAGATCTGACCGGGTGACCCGATTGTGGAGTCCAAAAAATTAGTCAACGGTCCTAATAAAGCAATTAACTACGCACTTGAACCATCCTATCACAAGCCGCTATGGGTAGGTGTGTATTGGCCAAAACATGGCCAGATTCATGCAACTAAACAAGGATCTATCAAGAGAATATTGCTTATCCTAATAGCTTGGTGGTGTTCTCACTTGTCTCAAACATGGAACCGGTGCTTTCCCCGCCGTTTTGATGAGGGATTCGGCGATTTATTTTCTTCTTTGGATGCAACTGTCTTCATGAGTGTGTTTCTTTTGCTTTATGTTCTTATGTTTTAGTTGCATCCGCAATTTTGAGCAACACCCGACTTGCCTTGCATTGAAGTACCTTACCACATAAGTATTCCATTGTGAGTTGGAGGGACGGAGCGGATCCTTTAATTGCCTCGTGTAGGCTTAGCGTAGTCTAGCCTAGTAGTAGTAGTATTAGTTAGTTTTTTTTTGGGTCTTTGTTCGAGGACGAGCAACGGTTTAGTGTGGGGGAATTGATCTGTGTAAAAATTGGACCTTTTTTCCACCCATCTAAGCTTGTTGTCCTATCGCTTTTGTGAGATTTGTGTGCGTTTATCGCCTTTTTTAGTCTTTCTCACCCTAGCGACCTCTCTTGTGCATTTTACGTGTTTTTGGGTAGTTTTCCTATTATTTTGATAGGAATCCCTTGTCCGAGAGCATGTTCGAGCTTACATGGGCACAAGGGAGCATAATATCGTCCCAAAGTATGATTAGAGTCCAAAGTCCAGACCCAAGAGGTGAAATCTTGAGCAAAAGGAAAAAACAATAGTCCATTGGGCATCTTCACCGGAGAGGTCGAACTTCAAATGGATATATCGAGAATTATAGACATCGGATCGAAACGGTTCCAGTTGGAGGTGAAAGCTTATCTTCCGAGCTTTGCAACGACATACTACACGCCCCAATCTGAGATCAAACGTGAGAGTTATGACCCTCTAAAGTCACAGGGCGAAGTTTTACCCGATTAGATCTGACCGGGTGACCCGATTGTGGAGTCCAAAAAATTAGTCAACGGTCCTAATAAAGCAATTAACTACGCACTTGAACCATCCTATCACAAGCCGCTATGGGTAGGCGTGTATTGGCCCAAACATGGCCAGATTCATGCAACTAAACAAGGATCTATCAAGAGAATATTGCTTATCCTAATAGCTTGGTGGTGTTCTCACTTGTCTCAAACATGGAACCGGTGCTTTCCCCGCCATTTTGATGAGGGATTCGGCGATTTATTTTCTTCTTTGGATGCAACTGTCTTCATGAGTGTGTTTCTTTTGCTTTATGTTCTTATGTTTTAGTTGCATCCGCAATTTTGAGCAACACCCGACTTGCCTTGCATTGAAGTACCTTACCACATAAGTATTCCATTGTGAGTTGGAGGGACGGCGCGGATCCATTAATTGCCTCGTGTAGGCTTAGCGTAGTCTAGCCTAGTAGTAGTAGTATTAGTTAGTTTTTTTTTGGATCTTTGTTCGAGGACGAGCAACGGTTTAGTGTGGGGGAATTGATCTGTGTAAAAATTGGACCTTTTTTCCACCCATCTAAGCTTGTTGTCCTATCGCTTTTGTGAGATTTGTGTGCGTTTATCGCCTTTTTTAGTCTTTCTCACCCTAGCGACCTCTCTTGTGCATTTTACGTGTTTTTGGGTAGTTTTCCTATTATTTTGATAGGAATCCCTTGTCCGAGAGCATGTTCGAGCTTACATGGGCACAAGGGAGCATAATATCGTCCCAAAGTATGATTAGAGTCCAAAGTCCAGACCCAAGAGGTGAAATCTTGAGCAAAAGGAAAAAACAATAGTCCATTGGGCATCTTCACCGGAGAGGTCGAACTTCAAATGGATATATCGAGAATTATAGACATCGGATAGAAACGGTTCTAGTTGGAGGTGAAAGCTTATCTTCCGAGCTTTGCAACGACATACTACACGCCCAAATCTGAGATCAAACGTGAGAGTTATGACCCTCTAAAGTCACAGGGCGAAGTTTTACCCGATTAGATCTGACCGAGTGACCCGATTGTGGAGTCCAAAAAATTAGTCAACGGTCCTAATAAAGCAATTAACTACGCACTTGAACCATCCTATCACAAGCCGCTATGGGTAGGCGTGTATTGGCCCAAACATGGCCAGATTCATGCAACTAAACAAGGATCTATCAAGAGAATATTGCTTATCCTAATAGCTTGGTGGTGTTCTCACTTGTCTCAAACATGGAACCGGTGCTTTCCCCGCCGTTTTGATGAGGGATTCGGCGATTTATTTTCTTCTTTGGATGCAACTGTCTTCATGAGTGTGTTTCTTTTGCTTTATGTTCTTATGTTTTAGTTGCATCCGCAATTTTGAGCAACACCCGACTTGCCTTGCATTGAAGTACCTTACCACATAAGTATTCCATTGTGAGTTGGAGGGACGGAGCGGATCCTTTAATTGCCTCGTGTAGGCTTAACGTAGTCTAGCCTAGTAGTAGTAGTATTAGTTAGTTTTTTTTGGGTCTTTGTTCAAGGACGAGCAACGGTTTAGTGTGGGGGAATTGATCTGTGTAAAAATTGGACCTTTTTTCCACCCGTCTAAGCTTGTTATCCTATCGCTTTTGTGAGATTTGTGTGCGTTTATCGCCTTTTTTTGTCTTTCTCACCCTAGCGACCTCTCTTGTGCATTTTACGTGTTTTTGGGTAGTTTTCCTATTATTCTGATAGGAATCCCTTGTCCGAGAGCCTGTTCGAGCTTACATGGGCACAAGGGAGCATAATATCGTCCCAAAGTATGATTAGAGTCCAAAGTCCAGACCCAAGAGGTGAAATCTTGAGAAAAAGGAAAAAACAATAGTCCATTGGGCATCTTCACCGGAGAGGTCGAACTTCAAATGGATATATCGAGAATTATAGACATCGTATCGAAACGGTTCTAGTTGGAGGTGAAAGCTTATCTTCCGAGCTTTGCAACGACATATTACACGCCCCAATCTGAGATCAAACGTGAGAGTTATGACCCTCTAAAGTCACTGGGCGAAGTTTTACCCGATTAGATCTGACCGGGTGACCCGATTGTGGAGTCCAAAAAATTAGTCAACGGTCCTAATAAAGCAATTAACTACGCACTTGAACCATCCTATCACAAGCCGCTATGGGTAGGCGTGTATTGGCCCAAACATGGCCAGATTCATGCAACTAAACAAGGATCTATCAAGAGAACATTGCTTATCCTAATAGCTTGGTAGTGTTCTCACTTGTCTCAAACATGGAACCGGTGCTTTCCCCGCCGTTTTCATGAGGGATTCGGCGATTTATTTTCTTCTTTGGATGCAACTATCTTCATGAGTGTGTTTCTTTTGCTTTATGTTCTTGTGTTTTAGTTGCATCCGCAATTTTGAGCAACACCCGACTTGCCTTGCATTGAAGTACCTTACCACATAAGTATTCCATTGTGAGTTGGAGGGAAGGAGCGGGTCCTTTAATTGCCTCGTGTCGGCTTAGCGTAGTCTAGCCTAGTAGTTGTAGTATTAGTTAGTTTTTTTTTGAGTCTTTGTTCGAGGACGAGCAACGGTTTAGTATGGGGGAATTGATTTGTGTAAAAATTGGACCGTTTTTCCACCCATCTAAGCTTTTTTTTCTATCGCTTTTGTGAGATTTGTGTGCGATTATCGCCTTTTTGAGTCTTTCTCACCCTAGCTACCTCTCTTGTGCATTTTACGTGTTTTTGGGTAGTTTTCCTATTATTTTGATAGGAATCCCTTGTCCGAGAGCATGTTCGAGCTTACATGGGCACAAGGGAGCAGAATATCATCCCAAAGTATGATTAGAGTCCAAAGTCCAGACCCAAGAGGTGAAATCTTGAGAAAAAGGGAAAAACTATAGTCCATTGGGCATCTTCACCGGAGAGGTCGAACTTCAAATGGATATATCGAGAATTATAGACATCGGATCGAAGCGGTTCCAGTTGGAGGTGAAAGCTTATCTTCTGAGCTTTGCAACGACATATTACACGCCCCAATCGGAGATCAAACGTGAGAGTTAAGACCGTCTAAAGTCACAGGGCGAAGTTTTACCCGATGAGATCTGACCGGGTGACCCGATTGTGGAGTCCAAAAAATTAGTCAACGGTCCTAATAAAGCAATTAACTACGCACTTGAACCATCCTATCACAAGCCGCTATGGGTAGGTGTGTATTGGCCAAAACATGGCCAGATTCATGCAACTAAACAAGGATCTATCAAGAGAATATTGCTTATCCTAATAGCTTGGTGGTGTTCTCACTTGTCTCAAACATGGAACCGGTGCTTTCCCCGCCGTTTTGATGAGGGATTCGGCGATTTATTTTCTTCTTTGGATGCAACTGTCTTCATGAGTGTGTTTCTTTTGCTTTATGTTCTTATGTTTTAGTTGCATCCGCAATTTTGAGCAACACCCGACTTGCCTTGCATTGAAGTACCTTACCACATAAGTATTCCATTGTGAGTTGGAGGGACGGAGCGGATCCTTTAATTGCCTCGTGTAGGCTTAGCGTAGTCTAGCCTAGTAGTAGTAGTATTAGTTAGTTTTTTTTTGGGTCTTTGTTCGAGGACGAGCAACGGTTTATTGTGGGGGAATTGATCTGTGTAAAATTTTTACCTTTTTTCCACCCATCTAAGCTTGTTGTCCTATCGCTTTTGTGAGATTTGTGTGCGTTTATCGCCTTTTTTAGTCTTTCTCACCCTAGCGACCTCTCTTGTGCATTTTACGTGTTTTTGGGTAGTTTTCCTATTATTTTGATAGGAATCCCTTGTCCGAGAGCATGTTCGAGCTTACATGGGCACAAGGGAGCATAATATCGTCCCAAAGTATGATTAGAGTCCAAAGTCCAAACCCAAGAGGTGAAATCTTGAGCAAAAGGAAAAAACAATAGTCCATTGGGCATCTTCACCGGAGAGGTCGAACTTCAAATGGATATATCGAGAATTATAGACATCGGATCGAAATGGTTCTAGTTGGAGGTGAAAGCTTATCTTCCGAGCTTTGCAACGACATATTACACGCCCCAATCTGAGATCAAACGTGAGAGTTATGACCCTCTAAAGTCACAGGGCGAAGTTTTACCCGATTAGATCTGACCGGGTGACCCGATTGTGGAGTCCAAAAAATTAGTCAACGGTCCTAATAAAGCAATTAACTACGCACTTGAACCATCCTATCACAAGCCTCTATGGGTAGGCGTGTATTGGCCCAAACATGGCCAGATTCATGCAACTAAACAAGGTTCTATCAAGAGAATATTGCTTATCCTAATAGCTTGGTGGTGTTCTCACTTGTCTCAAACATGGAACCGGTGCTTTCCCCGCCGTTTTGATGAGGGATTCGGCGATTTATTTTCTTCTTTGGATGCAACTATCTTCATGAGTGTGTTTCTTTTGCTTTATGTTCTTGTGTTTTAGTTGCATCCGCAATTTTGAGCAACACCCGACTTGCCTTGCATTGAAGTACCTTACCACATAAGTATTCCATTGTGAGTTGGAGGGACGGAGCGGGTCCTTTAATTGCCTCGTGTCGGCTTAGCGTAGTCTAGCCTAGTAGTTGTAGTATTAGTTAGTTTTTTTTGGGTCTTTGTTCGAGGACGAGCAACGGTTTAGTGTGGGGGAATTGATCTGTGTAAAAATTGGCCCTTTTTCCAACCATCTAAGCTTGTTGTCCTATCGCTTTTGTGAGATTTGTGTGCGTTTATCGCCTTTTTTAGTCTTTCTCACCCTAGCGACCTCTCTTGTGCATTTTACGTGTTTTTGGGTAGTTTTCCTATTATTTTGATAGGAATCCCTTGTCCGAGAGCATGTTCGAGCTTACATGGGCACAAGGGAGCAGAATATCGTCCCAAAGTATGATTAGAGTCCAAAGTCCAAACCCAAGAGGTGAAATCTTGAGAAAAAGGGAAAAACTATAGTCCATTGGGCATCTTCACCGGAGAGGTCGAACTTCAAATGGATATATCGAGAATTATAGACATCGGATCGAAGCGGTTCCAGTTGGAGGTGAAAGCTTATCTTCTGAGCTTTGCAACGACATATTACACGCCCTAATCGGAGATCAAACGTGAGAGTTAAGACCGTCTAAAGTCACAGGGCGAAGTTTTACCCGATGAGATCTGACCGGGTGACCCGATTGTGGAGTCCAAAAAATTAGTCAACGGTCCTAATAAAGCAATTAACTACGCACTTGAACCATCCTATCACAAGCCGCTATGGGTAGGCGTGTATTGGCCCAAACATGGCCAGATTCATGCAACTAAACAAGGATCTATCAAGAGAATATTGCTTATCCTAATAGCTTGGTGGTGTTCTCACTTGTCTCAAACATGGAACCGGTGCTTTCCCCGCCGTTTTGATGAGGGATTCGGCGATTTATTTTCTTCTTTGGATGCAACTGTCTTCATGAGTGTGTTTCTTTTGTTTTATGTTCTTATGTTTTAGTTGCATCCGCAATTTTGAGCAACACCCGACTTGCCTTGCATTGAAGTACCTTACCACATAAGTATTCCATTGTGAGTTGGAGGGACGGAGCGGATCCTTTAATTGCCTCGTGTAGGCTTAGCGTAGTCTAGCCTAGTAGTAGTAGTATTAGTTAGTTCTTTCCCCGCCGTTTTGATGAGGGATTCGGCGATTTATTTTCTTCTTTGGATGCAACTGTCTTCATGAGTGTGTTTCTTTTGTTTTATGTTCTTATGTTTTAGTTGCATCCGCAATTTTGAGCAACACCCGACTTGCCTTGCATTGAAGTACCTTACCACATAAGTATTCCATTGTGAGTTGGAGGGACGGAGCGGATCCTTTAATTGCCTCGTGTAGGCTTAGCGTAGTCTAGCCTAGTAGTAGTAGTATTAGTTAGTTTTTTTTGGGTCTTTGTTCGAGGACGAGCAACGGTTTAGTGTGGGGGAATTGATCTGTGTAAAAATTGGACCTTTTTTCCACCCATCTAAGCTTGTTGTCCTATCGCTTTTGTGAGATTTGTGTGCGTTTATCGCCTTTTTTAGTCTTTCTCACCCTAGCGACCTCTCTTGTGCATTTTACGTGTTTTTGGGTAGTTTTCCTATTATTTTGATAGGAATCCCTTGTCCGAGAGCATGTTCGAGCTTACATGGGCACAAGGGAGCATAATATCGTCCCAAAGTATGATTAGAGTCCAAAGTCCAGACCCAAGAGGTGAAATCTTGAGCAAAAGGAAAAAACAATAGTCCATTGGGCATCTTCACCGGAGAGGTCGAACTTCAAATGGATATATCGAGAATTATAGACATCGGATAGAAACGGTTCTAGTTGGAGGTGAAAGCTTATCTTCCGAGCTTTGCAACGACATACTACACGCCCCAATCTGAGATCAAACGTGAGAGTTATGACCCTCTAAAGTCACAGGGCGAAGTTTTACCCGATTAGATCTGACCGGGTGACCCGATTGTGGAGTCCAAAAAATTAGTCAACGGTCCTAATAAAGCAATTAACTACGCACTTGAACCATCCTATCACAAGCCGCTATGGGTAGGCGTGTATTGGCCCAAACATGGCCAGATTCATGCAACTAAACAAGGATCTATCAAGAGAATATTGCTTATCCTAATAGCTTGGTGGTGTTCTCACTTGTCTCAAACATGGAACCGGTGCTTTCCCCGCCGTTTTCATGAGGGATTCGGCGATTTATTTTCTTCTTTGGATGCAACTATCTTCATGAGTGTGTTTCTTTTGCTTTATGTTCTTGTGTTTTAGTTGCATCCGCAATTTTGAGCAACACCCGACTTGCGTTGCATTGAAGTACCTTACCACATAAAAATTCCATCGTGAGTTGGAGGGACGGAGCGGGTCCATTAATTTCCTCGTGTCGGCTTAGCGTAGACTAGCCAAGTAGTAGTAGTATTAGTTAGTTTTTTTTTGGGTTTTCGTTCGAGGATGAGCAACGGTTTAGTGTGGGGGAATTGATTTGTGTAAAAATTGGACCGTTTTTCCACCCATCTAAGCTTGTTTTTCTATCGCTTTTGTGAGATTTGTGTGCGATTATCGCCTTTTTGAGTCTTTCTCACCCTAGCTACCTCTCTTGTGCATTTTACGTGTTTTTGGGTAGTTTTCCTATTATTTTGATAGGAATCCCTTGTCCGAGAGCATGTTCGAGCTTACATGGGCACAAGGGAGCAGAATATCGTCCCAAAGTATGATTAGAGTCCAAAGTCCAGACCCAAGAGGTGAAATCTTGAGAAAAAGGGAAAAACTATAGTCCATTGGGCATCTTCACCGGAGAGGTCGAACTTCAAATGGATATATCGAGAATTATAGACATCGGATTGAAGCGGTTCCAGTTGGAGGTGAAAGCTTATCTTCTGAGCTTTGCAACGACATATTACACGCCCCAATCGGAGATCAAACGTGAGAGTTAAGACCGTCTAAAGTCACAGGGCGAAGTTTTACCCGATGAGATCTGACCGGGTGACCCGATTGTGGAGTCCAAAAAATTAGTCAACGGTCCTAATAAAGCAATTAACTACGCACTTGAACCATCCTATCACAAGCCGCTATGGGTAGGTGTGTATTGGCCAAAACATGGCCAGATTCATGCAACTAAACAAGGATCTATCAAGAGAATATTGCTTATCCTAATAGCTTAGTGGTGTTCTCACTTGTCTCAAACATGGAACCGGTGCTTTCCCCGCCGTTTTGATGAGGGATTCGGCGATTTATTTTCTTCTTTGGATGCAACTGTCTTCATGAGTGTGTTTCTTTTGCTTTATGTTCTTATGTTTTAGTTGCATCCGCAATTTTGAGCAACACCCGACTTGCCTTGCATTGAAGTACCTTACCACATAAGTATTCCATTGTGAGTTGGAGGGACGGAGCGGATCCTTTAATTGCCTCGTGTAGGCTTAGCGTAGTCTAGCCTAGTAGTAGTAGTATTAGTTAGTTTTTTTTTGGGTCTTTGTTCGAGGACGAGCAACGGTTTATTGTGGGGGAATTGATCTGTGTAAATTTTTTACCTTTTTTCCACCCATCTAAGCTTGTTGTCCTATCGCTTTTGTGAGATTTGTGTGCGTTTATCGCCTTTTTTAGTCTTTCTCACCCTAGCGACCTCTCTTGTGCATTTTACGTGTTTTTGGCTAGTTTTCCTATTATTTTGATAGGAATCCCTTGTCCGAGAGCATGTTCGAGCTTACATGGGCACAAGGGAGCATAATATCGTCCCAAAGTATGATTAGAGTCCAAAGTCCAAACCCAAGAGGTGAAATCTTGAGCAAAAGGAAAAAACAATAGTCCATTGGGCATCTTCACCGGAGAGGTCGAACTTCAAATGGATATATCGAGAATTATAGACATCGGATCGAAATGGTTCTAGTTGGAGGTGAAAGCTTATCTTCCGAGCTTTGCAACGACATATTACACGCCCCAATCTGAGATCAAACGTGAGAGTTATGACCCTCTAAAGTCACAGGGCGAAGTTTTACCCGATTAGATCTGACCGGGTGACCCGATTGTGGAGTCCAAAAAATTAGTCAACGGTCCTAATAAAGCAATTAACTACGCACTTGAACCATCCTATCACAAGCCTCTATGGGTAGGCGTGTATTGGCCCAAACATGGCCAGATTCATGCAACTAAACAAGGTTCTATCAAGAGAATATTGCTTATCCTAATAGCTTGGTGGTGTTCTCACTTGTCTCAAACATGGAACCGGTGCTTTCCCCGCCGTTTTGATGAGGGATTCGGCGATTTATTTTCTTCTTTGGATGCAACTATCTTCATGAGTGTGTTTCTTTTGCTTTATGTTCTTGTGTTTTAGTTGCATCCGCAATTTTGAGCAACACCCGACTTGCCTTGCATTGAAGTACCTTACCACATAAGTATTCCATTGTGAGTTGGAGGGACGGAGCGGGTCCTTTAATTGCCTCGTGTCGGCTTAGCGTAGTCTAGCCTAGTAGTTGTAGTATTAGTTAGTTTTTTTTGGGTCTTTGTTCGAGGACGAGCAACGGTTTAGTGTGGGGGAATTGATCTGTGTAAAAATTGGACCTTTTTCCACCCATCTAAGCTTGTTGTCCTATCGCTTTTGTGAGATTTGTGTGCGTTTATCGCCTTTTTTAGTCTTTCTCACCCTAGCGACCTCTCTTGTGCATTTTACGTGTTTTTGGGTAGTTTTCCTATTATTTTGATAGGAATCCCTTGTCCGAGAGCATGTTCGAGCTTACATGGGCACAAGGGAGCAGAATATCGTCCCAAAGTATGATTAGAGTCCAAAGTCCAGACCCAAGAGGTGAAATCTTGAGAAAAAGGGAAAAACTATAGTCCATTGGGCATCTTCACAGGAGAGGTCGAACTTCAAATGGATATATCGAGAATTATAGACATCGGATCGAAGCGGTTCCAGTTGGAGGTGAAAGCTTATCTTCTGAGCTTTGCAACGACATATTACACGCCCTAATCGGAGATCAAACGTGAGAGTTAAGACCGTCTAAAGTCACAGGGCGAAGTTTTACCCGATGAGATCTGACCGGGTGACCCGATTGTGGAGTCCAAAAAATTAGTCAACGGTCCTAATAAAGCAATTAACTACGCACTTGAACCATCCTATCACAAGCCGCTATGGGTAGGTGTGTATTGGCCAAAACATGGCCAGATTCATGCAACTAAACAAGGATCTATCAAGAGAATATTGCTTATCCTAATAGCTTGGTGGTGTTCTCACTTGTCTCAAATATGGAACCGGTGCTTTCCCCGCCGTTTTGATGAGGGATTCGGCAATTTATTTTCTTCTTTGGATGCAACTGTCTTCATGAGTGTGTTTCTTTTGCTTTATGTTCTTGTGTTTTAGTTGCATCCGCAATTTTGAGCAACACCCGACTTGCCTTGCATTGAAGTACCTTACCACATAAGTATTCCATTGTGAGTTGGAGGGACGGAGCGGATCCTTTAATTGCCTCGTGTAGGCTTAACGTAGTCTAGCCTAGTAGTAGTAGTATTAGTTATTTTTTTTTGGGTCTTTGTTCGAGGACGAGCAACGGTTTAGTGTGGGGGAATTGATCTGTGTAAAAATTGGACCTTTTTTCCACCCGTCTAAGCTTGTTGTCCTATCGCTTTTGTGAGATTTGTGTGCGTTTATCGCCTTTTTTAGTCTTTCTCACCCTAGCGACCTCTCTTGTGCATTTTACATGTTTTTGGGTAGTTTTCCTATTATTTTGATAGGAATCCCTTGTCCGAGAGCATGTTCGAGCTTACATGGGCACAAGGGAGCATAATATCGTCCCAAAGTATGATTAGAGTCCAAAGTCCAGACCCAAGATGAGAAATCTTGAGCAAAAGGAAAAAACAATAGTCCATTGGGCATCTTCACCGGAGAGGTCGAACTTCAAATGGATATATCGAGAATTATAGACATCGGATCGAAACGGTTCTAGTTGGAGTTGAAAGCTTATCTTCCGAGCTTTGCAACGACATATTACACCCCCCAATCTGAGATCAAACGTGAGAGTTATGACCCTCTAAAGTCACAGAGCGAAGTTTTACCCGATTAGATCTGACCGGGTGACCCGATTGTGGAGTCCAAAAAATTAGTCAACGGTCCTAATAAAGCAATTAACTACGCACTTGAACCATCCTATCACAAGCCGCTATGGGTAGGCGTGTATTGGCCCAAACATGGCCAGATTCATGCAACTAAACAAGGATCTATCAAGAGAATATTGCTTATCCTAATAGCTTAGTGGTGTTCTCACTTGTCTCAAACATGGAACCGGTGCTTTCCCCGCCGTTTTGATGAGGGATTCGGCGATTTATTTTCTTCTTTGGATGCAACTGTCTTCATGAGTGTGTTTCTTTTGCTTTATGTTCTTATGTTTTAGTTGCATCCGCAATTTTGAGCAACACCCGACTTGCCTTGCATTGAAGTACCTTACCACATAAGTATTCCATTGTGAGTTGGAGGGACGGAGCGGATCCTTTAATTGCCTCGTGTAGGCTTAGCGTAGTCTAGCCTAGTAGTAGTAGTATTAGTTAGTTTTTTTTTGGGTCTTTGTTCGAGGACGAGCAACGGTTTATTGTGGGGGAATTGATCTGTGTAAATTTTTTACCTTTTTTCCACCCATCTAAGCTTGTTGTCCTATCGCTTTTGTGAGATTTGTGTGCGTTTATCGCCTTTTTTAGTCTTTCTCACCCTAGCGACCTCTCTTGTGCATTTTACGTGTTTTTGGGTAGTTTTCCTATTATTTTGATAGGAATCCCTTGTCCGAGAGCATGTTCGAGCTTACATGGGCACAAGGGAGCATAATATCGTCCCAAAGTATGATTAGAGTCCAAAGTCCAAACCCAAGAGGTGAAATCTTGAGCAAAAGGAAAAAACAATAGTCCATTGGGCATCTTCACCGGAGAGGTCGAACTTCAAATGGATATATCGAGAATTATAGACATCGGATCGAAATGGTTCTAGTTGGAGGTGAAAGCTTATCTTCCGAGCTTTGCAACGACATATTACACGCCCCAATCTGAGATCAAACGTGAGAGTTATGACCCTCTAAAGTCACAGGGCGAAGTTTTACCCGATTAGATCTGACCGGGTGACCCGATTGTGGAGTCCAAAAAATTAGTCAACGGTCCTAATAAAGCAATTAACTACGCACTTGAACCATCCTATCACAAGCCTCTATGGGTAGGCGTGTATTGGCCCAAACATGGCCAGATTCATGCAACTAAACAAGGTTCTATCAAGAGAATATTGCTTATCCTAATAGCTTGGTGGTGTTCTCACTTGTCTCAAACATGGAACCGGTGCTTTCCCCGCCGTTTTGATGAGGGATTCGGCGATTTATTTTCTTCTTTGGATGCAACTATCTTCATGAGTGTGTTTCTTTTGCTTTATGTTCTTGTGTTTTAGTTGCATCCGCAATTTTGAGCAACACCCGACTTGCCTTGCATTGAAGTACCTTACCACATAAGTATTCCATTGTGAGTTGGAGGGACGGAGCGGGTCCTTTAATTGCCTCGTGTCGGCTTAGCGTAGTCTAGCCTAGTAGTTGTAGTATTAGTTAGTTTTTTTTGGGTCTTTGTTCGAGGACGAGCAACGGTTTAGTGTGGGGGAATTGATCTGTGTAAAAATTGGACCTTTTTCCACCCATCTAAGCTTGTTGTCCTATCGCTTTTGTGAGATTTGTGTGCGTTTATCGCCTTTTTTAGTCTTTCTCACCCTAGCGACCTCTCTTGTGCATTTTACGTGTTTTTGGGTAGTTTTCCTATTATTTTGATAGGAATCCCTTGTCCGAGAGCATGTTCGAGCTTACATGGGCACAAGGGAGCAGAATATCGTCCCAAAGTATGATTAGAGTCCAAAGTCCAGACCCAAGAGGTGAAATCTTGAGAAAAAGGGAAAAACTATAGTCCATTGGGCATCTTCACAGGAGAGGTCGAACTTCAAATGGATATATCGAGAATTATAGACATCGGATCGAAGCGGTTCCAGTTGGAGGTGAAAGCTTATCTTCTGAGCTTTGCAACGACATATTACACGCCCTAATCGGAGATCAAACGTGAGAGTTAAGACCGTCTAAAGTCACAGGGCGAAGTTTTACCCGATGAGATCTGACCGGGTGACCCGATTGTGGAGTCCAAAAAATTAGTCAACGGTCCTAATAAAGCAATTAACTACGCACTTGAACCATCCTATCACAAGCCGCTATGGGTAGGTGTGTATTGGCCAAAACATGGCCAGATTCATGCAACTAAACAAGGATCTATCAAGAGAATATTGCTTATCCTAATAGCTTGGTGGTGTTCTCACTTGTCTCAAATATGGAACCGGTGCTTTCCCCGCCGTTTTGATGAGGGATTCGGCAATTTATTTTCTTCTTTGGATGCAACTGTCTTCATGAGTGTGTTTCTTTTGCTTTATGTTCTTGTGTTTTAGTTGCATCCGCAATTTTGAGCAACACCCGACTTGCCTTGCATTGAAGTACCTTACCACATAAGTATTCCATTGTGAGTTGGAGGGACGGAGCGGATCCTTTAATTGCCTCGTGTAGGCTTAACGTAGTCTAGCCTAGTAGTAGTAGTATTAGTTATTTTTTTTTGGGTCTTTGTTCGAGGACGAGCAACGGTTTAGTGTGGGGGAATTGATCTGTGTAAAAATTGGACCTTTTTTCCACCCGTCTAAGCTTGTTGTCCTATCGCTTTTGTGAGATTTGTGTGCGTTTATCGCCTTTTTTAGTCTTTCTCACCCTAGCGACCTCTCTTGTGCATTTTACATGTTTTTGGGTAGTTTTCCTATTATTTTGATAGGAATCCCTTGTCCGAGAGCATGTTCGAGCTTACATGGGCACAAAGGAGCATAATATCGTCCCAAAGTATGATTAGAGTCCAAAGTCCAGACCCAAGATGAGAAATCTTGAGCAAAAGGAAAAAACAATAGTCCATTGGGCATCTTCACCGGAGAGGTCGAACTTCAAATGGATATATCGAGAATTATAGACATCGGATCGAAACGGTTCTAGTTGGAGTTGAAAGCTTATCTTCCGAGCTTTGCAACGACATATTACACCCCCCAATCTGAGATCAAACGTGAGAGTTATGACCCTCTAAAGTCACAGAGCGAAGTTTTACCCGATTAGATCTGACCGGGTGACCCGATTGTGGAGTCCAAAAAATTAGTCAACGGTCCTAATAAAGCAATTAACTACGCACTTGAACCATCCTATCACAAGCCGCTATGGGTAGGCGTGTATTGGCCCAAACATGGCCAGATTCATGCAACTAAACAAGGATCTATCAAGAGAATATTGCTTATCCTAATAGCTTGGTGGTGTTCTCACTTGTCTCAAACATGGAACCGGTGCTTTCCCCGCCGTTTTCATGAGGGATTCGGCGATTTATTTTCTTCTTAGGATGCAACTATCTTCATGAGTGTGTTTCTTTTGCTTTATGTTCTTGTGTTTTAGTTGCATCCGCAATTTTGAGCAACACCCGACTTGCGTTGCATTGAAGTACCTTACCACATAAAAATTCCATTGTGAGTTGGAGGGACGGAGCGGGTCCATTAATTTCCTCGTGTCGGCTTAGCGTAGACTAGCCAAGTAGTAGTAGTATTAGTTAGTTTTTTTTTGGGTTTTCGTTCGAGGACGAGCAACGGTTTAGTGTGGGGGAATTGATTTGTGTAAAAATTGGACCGTTTTTCCACCCATCTAAGCTTGTTTTTCTATCGCTTTTGTGAGATTTGTGTGCGATTATCGCCTTTTTGAGTCTTTCTCACCCTAGCTACCTCTCTTGTGCATTTTACGTGTTTTTGGGTGGTTTTCCTATTATTTTGATAGGAATCCCTTGTCCGAGAGCATGTTCGAGCTTACATGGGCACAAGGGAGCAGAATATCGTCCCAAAGTATGATTAGAGTCCAAAGTCCAGACCCAAGAGCTGAAATCTTGAGCAAAAGGGAAAAACTATAGTCCATTGGGCATCTTCACCGGAGAGGTCGAACTTCAAATGGATATATCGAGAGTTATAGACATCGGATCGAAGCGGTTCCAGTTGGAGGTGAAAGCTTATCTTCTGAGCTTTGCAACGACATATTACACGCCCCAATCGGAGATAAAACGTGAGAGTTAAGACCGTCTAAAGTCACAGGGCGAAGTTTTACCCGATGAGATCTAACCGGGTGACCCGATTGTGGAGTCCAAAAAATTAGTCAACGGTCCTAATAAAGCAATTAACTACGCACTTGAACCATCCTATCACAAGCCGCTATGGGTAGGTGTGTATTGGCCAAAACATGGCCAGATTCATGCAACTAAACAAGGATCTATCAAGAGAATATTGCTTATCCAAATAGCTTGGTGGTGTTCTCACTTGTCTCAAACATGGAACCGGTGCTTTCCCCGCCGTTTTGATGAGGGATTCGGCAATTTATTTTCTTCTTTGGATGCAACTGTCTTCATGAGTGTGTTTCTTTTGCTTTATGTTCTTGTGTTTTAGTTGCATCCGCAATTTTGAGCAACACCCGACTTGCCTTGCATTGAAGTACCTTACCACATAAGTATTCCATTGTGAGTTGGAGGGACGGAGCGGATCCTTTAATTGCCTCGTGTAGGCTTAACGTAGTCTAGCCTAGTAGTAGTAGTATTAGTTAATTCTTTTTGGGTCTTTGTTCGAGGACGAGCAACGGTTTAGTGTGGGGGAATTGATCTGTGTAAAAATTGGACCTTTTTTCCACCCGTCTAAGCTTGTTGTCCTATCGCTTTTGTGAGATTTGTGTGCGTTTATCGCCTTTTTTAGTCTTTCTCACCCTAGCGACCTCTCTTGCGCATTTTACATGTTTCTGGGTAGTTTTCCTATTATTTTGATAGGAATCCCTTGTCCGAGAGCATGTTCGAGCTTACATGGGCAAAAGGGAGCATAATATCGTCCCAAAGTATGATTAGAGTCCAAAGTCCAGACCCAAGAGGTGAAATCTTGAGCAAAAGGAAAAAACAATAGTCCATTGGGCATCTTCACCGGAGAGGTCGAACTTCAAATGGATATATCGAGAATTATAGACATCGGATCGAAACGGTTCTAGTTGGAGGTGAAAGCTTATCTTCTGAGCTTTGCGACGACATATTACACGCCCCAATCTGAGATCAAACGTGAGAGTTATGACCCTCTAAAGTCACAGGGCGAAGTTTTACCCGATTAGATCTGACTGGGTGACCCGATTGTGGAGTCCAAAAAATTAGTCAACGGTCCTAATAAAGCAATTAAGCCTCTATGGGTAGGCGTGTATTGGCCCAAACATGGCCAGATTCTTGCAACTAAACAAGGATCTATCAAGAGAATATTGCTTATCCTAATAGCTTGGTTGTGTTCTCACTTGTCTCAAACATGGAACCGGTGCTTTCCCCGCCGTTTTGATGAGGGATTCGGCGATTTATTTTCTTCTTTGGATGCAACTATCTTCATGACTGTGTTTCTTTTGCTTTATGTTCTTGTGTTTTAGTTGCATCCGCAATTTTGAGCAACACCCGACTTGCCTTGCATTGAAGTACCTTACCACATAAGTATTCCATTGTGAGTTGGAGGGACGGAGCGGGTCCTTTAATTGCCTCGTGCCGGCTTAGCGTAGTCTAGCCTAGTAGTTGTAGTATTAGTTAGTTTTTTTTTGGGTCTTTGTTCGAGGACGAGCAACGGTTTAGTATGGGGGAATTGATTTGTGTAAAAATTGGACCGTTTTTCCACCTATCTAAGCTTGTTTTTCTATCGCTTTTGTGAGATTTGTGTGCGATTATCGCCTTTTTGAGTCTTTCTCACCCTAGCTACCTCTCTTGTGCATTTTACGTGTTTTTGGGTAGTTTTCCTATTATTTTGATAGGAATCCCTTGTCCGAGAGCATGTTCGAGCTTACATGGGCACAAGGGAGCAGAATATCGTCCCAAAGTATTATTAGAGTCCAAAGTCCAGACCCAAGAGGTGAAATCTTGAGCAAAAGGGAAAAACTATAGTCCATTGGGCATCTTCACCGGAGAGGTCGAACTTCAAACGAATATATCGAGAATTATAGACATCGGATCGAAGCGGTTCTAGTTCGAGGTGAAAGCTTAGCTTCCGAGCTTTGCAACGACAAATTACACGCCCCAATCGGAGATCAAACGTGAGAGTTATGACCGTCTAAAGTCACAGGGCGAAGTTTTACCCGATGAGATCTGACCGGGTGACCCGATTGTGGAGTCCAAAAAATTAGTCAACGGTCCTAATAAAGCAATTAACTACGCACTTGAACCATCCTATCACAAGCCGCTATGGGTAGGCGTGTATTGGCCAAACATGGCCAGAATCATGCAACTAAACAAGGATCTATCAAGAGAATATTGCTTATCCTAATAGCTTGGTGGTGTTCTCACTTGTCTCAAACATGGAACCGGTGATTTCCCCGCCGTTTTGATGAGGGATTCGGCGATTTATTTTCTTCTTTGGATGCAACTATCTTCATGAGTGTGTTTCTTTTGCTTTATGTTCTTGTGTTTTAGTTGCATCCGCAATTTTGAGCAACACCCGACTTGCCTTGTATTGAAGTACCTTACCACATAAGTATTCCATTGTGAGTTGGAGGGACGGAGCGGGTCCTTTAATTGCCTCGTGTCGGCTTAGCGTAGTCTAGCCTAGTAGTTGTAGCACTACTACAAAACATCAAATAGACAACTGATTTTTTTGCAATAGACAACTGACTTACAACAGTTGAGTAGGTTGAAGTTGTATATTGGTCTAAGTATAGACATCTGTTTTTCAACAGTTGTCTATTCATTAATAGACAACTGTTTTCTAAAATAACAGTTGTCTATTTTGCGTATAGACAACTGAGGTTTTAGAATATTAGTTGTTTATTGCTCATATAGACAACTGAGATCTTAAAACATTAGATGTCTATTAAACTGCTAACGACAAAAAAAAATTCAAATAAACTATTTTCACATACCGAGAACTTTAATTTTATTAATAAGAAAAACATTTAATCCCCAATACATCCTCTCTTTTCATTTTCGCAATATACACAGAGCTAACTGCGAATCTATTGTACACGGTGTAGAATATACATAAGTGATCAACTTTTCTCACAATTTTCGAGGAAGAGACACTGCTAAATTGAGAATAAATACAAATGGATATTTTAGTAATCAAGTAAAATCAAAATCACTCTTTGATCCTCAGTGTACTGTACCGTGTTGGCAATAAGCCTTTTTGGATAGTTCCCATCTCGGACTCCATGGGTAATCCGACAACGGATTGACTTTACCGGAACTCCTCGTGCGTTGAAATGCTGCAATGTATAAAAGTGAAGAACTTAGCGGCACACGAAATTGTGCTTTTGTTGTGGTGCAAGACCCCAATTCATGGACTATGGATAAATTAGAAAGTAATTTAGTGAATATATGGGATAAATGTCACACACTCACAAAAATTGATGATATAGAGAGGAAAATATATAGTACCGTTGGAGATGAGTGAATTGTGGATAGTAACATCAACATTCTCAACATGGACTCCATCTTGGGACTGTTGGAGTTGGGCAGGTGTTTTTATGAATAGAGAATCAACAAACACCCTGACGTGTCAAAACGGATATGGAACTCGGGGCTGTTTATCAATTTCAGCCCTCACTGTCAAATTTGTGCCTCCGAAGAACCTTATTGCCTGCACCCGCACCCGTACCCGCACCACCAGTTAGTTATAAACACGATCAATAAAATGTATGGAGAGTCAGAAGTTAGAAGTAGTGGGACGGATACTTACTACTGGACTGTCACAAGGGCCAAGTTCATTCACTATACTTCCTTTGATACCCTGTTTCATTCACAGCCAGACATACAGAATATGCACCATCTATGATTCATTTCTGTTTGAACTGAAATTCATTCATTCATTTGTAAAGAACAAGAATGTACCTTGTGAGGTTTACAAGGGAGATTTTGTCAATCACGCCGCTACCTTGGAATGTCATTCCATTTGTTCTGTAGAAGATTATCCTTTGTTTTTTTGCTCATCTTCTTCGGCCACGATGCTAGCCCATCTTGTGGAACAATACTTCCTTCAACCTTTTCAAACATTGTGACTAATTAGAGTTAGCAAATAGTATAACTCACCCAACCAAGTAATAGCAAACAGATGCTAAAGAAGTGCCAACTGTAAAAACCACCCTGTGCCTCTCAAATGTATCCTAAAACCCCATCATAATAACAGTAATAATAATAGTACAAAATTAATAAAATATGAAATTTAGATACATAGACCACACAATAAATCCAGGCACAACGGAAGATGTCGTAGACTAGACTAGTACCCTGGATACGTGATGCAGGCTTCGTTGAAAAAAAAAATTGCAGCAGCTGTAGCTTCCTCAGCCAATGTCGGCTTCCGAACAGCATTTCCTTCACCCGAGTCCTCTTTATTCAAGACCACCCTACGGATCCACGACTTCAGCCTCGGAATAACAGAATTCTGTAGAAGACACCACTATGGTGAGTGGAAGAAATACGATATGAAAATAAAAGAGGTGGAAGAGATTTCTTCATGCAAACGCAAACAAGTTCAAAAAACCGTACTTTCAACACTATTGCTGTTCCAACACCAGACATGGTCAAAATTCAATCAAACTTCGAAAATCTCACAGATACAACAATCAATCCAAAATCGTCTAATTTTAGCAATTCAACATCATCAATGAAAGAAAAACCTTGCACATTTCACGTTTCAACTGAATAATTGATAAGTACGAAGTAGCTCTCTTTCCTCAATTCCTTAACATAAATCTCAATTTTTAAGCTATAACACTCGAATTTATGTAACAAAACAGCAAATCATACAATTCAGAATCCAGCAAGTACAGCAAATCACGCAAATTAGATCCGATTAACTCAAATCAACAAGGTAAAAAACAATCTAATACGGAGTAAAAACAGTAAAATCTCCAAGAATTTCACTGTTAATACGAAATTCAACGAATATCCGCATCATAACTCAGATGAATCACTGAATAATCCGATCAGAAGAAGAAGAAGAAGAACTGCGAACAACGAGCGACGAACGGCTAACGGCTAACGCCTAACGACTAACGACGAGCGACTACACTACCCAGACCTGCTTGTTCTCCTAACTGAATTGTAGATATTTGTACCTTCTTTTTATCCGGTCCATATTTTTCGAGGAAACAACGGTAAAGAGCTGCATCATTAATTCATCATCAAATAAAAAAAATCAAAAAAGAACAAAATACCTTAAATCAAATTCAAACCGGAGAGAGAAAGTGACGCCTGCAAACGTTTTAATGTCGACTCGTCGGAGACTCGCTGAGTCAACTCGCCCCACCTCCATTAACGAACAAGCTCAAGAACAAGAACACGAACACGAGAGAGAAGAAGAAGGAGAAGAAGGCGAAGAAGAAGAAGATGTATCGGAGTTAGAAGAAGTAGCCGAAATGGAGAAGAAATTGAAAGAGTATAGATCTACTCTACCTCAACACATGCTGATTGTGCTGCAAAGTGGTTGTGTTTCGATTGCGTATGCGTAGTGATTAGGGTTTATTAAGTAGAAGATATATTCACTGAGTCGAGTCGCCATTGAATCAGTGATTTGCGAAGTGATAGAGTGATGGTGAAGCTGGGATTTTGAAATTAGGGTGGGGAATGTGTTATGTAGAATTTTGTTAGAAGCTGATACTTAGATTTAGGGTTTTTCTCAACTGATGATAGAAGCTCATTTCTTATTTTGTTACTTGAAGCTGTTATTAGAATTGGGGATCTGAAAAAATTGGGGATCTGGAAACAAATTAGGGTTAGAGGATGTGCTGGTTGCTTGGTTGTTCATGCGATGCTGCTTGGAGTAAGTTGAGCGGGAGTTTATTTGGCGATGATTGCTCGAAAAACTAAACGCATTTCAAGACAGCTCGTTCGTTCCGATTAAATTTTGAACTCGACTCGATTAAATTTTGGGTCGATTAATTAATGAATTAAGTCGAGTAATTATTGGGTCGATAAGTACGATAATTATGTCGAGTAATTATTGGGTCGATAAGTACGATAATTAAGTCGAGTAATTATGTATCATAAACTGATACTGATACGAGACTGCTCGTGAATGATTTGAACTTGACTCGATGAAATTTTGGGTCGATAATTTAATGACGAGTCGAGTCGAGTAATTGTTGGTCGATAAGTACGATAACTTAATGAGGAATTTATGATCATGGTGATAATATACTACTTATTATTAATCAGTGATAATTAAATCAATTTTTAATCCCTACGCAAATTAAACACCGCAATTTAGTCCATAATCTTCGACTAAACTCCTTGATTAATGCTAATTACGCTAATTAATTAAATTAATCAAACAATTTAGAAATCTTACATCAACAACATAGCTCCTCTGTCGTTCTTCGTTCAATCCGAGAAATTCTAACGTTCGCAATCCACTATCGGCCAACGTTAATTACTACAAACATAAAAAACAAACAAAAACCGTAAAAAATCAAATGAAACGGAAAAAACTCGACATCAAATGAAACGGAGGAACAGAATGACGGAAATCGGAAGGTACCTTTACAGGAAGTGATATGGGTTGAATTACACTTATTATTAGATTACTTAAAAAAATATTTGAGAAAGTGATATGGGTTGGGTAGTAACAACCAATTTTTAGTGGTCCTGAAAATTAGAATAGACAACTGAGTTTTATAAAAACAGTTGTCTATATATTATACATCGGTTGTTAAGAATATCTGATGTCTATTAGGAGTTGTCTATTTAATGTTTTGTAGTAGTGTATAGTATTCGTTAGTTTTTTTTTGGGTCTTTGTTCGAGGACGAGCAACGGTTTAGTGTGCGGGAATTGATCTGTGTAAAAATTGGACCATTTTTCCACCCATCTAAGCTTGTTTTCCTATCGCTTTTGTGTGATTTGTGTGCGTTTATCGCCTTTTTTAGTCTTTCTCACCCTAGCGACCTCTCTTGTGCATTTTACGTGTTTTTGGCTAGTTTTCCTATTATTTTGATAGGAATCCCTTGTCCGAGAGCATGTTCGAGCTTACATGGGCACAAGGGAGCAGAATATCGTCCCAAAGTATGATTAGAGTCCAAAGTCCAGACCCAAGAGGTGAAATCTTGAGCAAAAGGGAAAAACTATAGTCCATTGGGCATCTTCACCGGAGAGGTCGAACTTCAAATGGATATATCGAGAATTATAGACATCGGTTCGAAGCGGTTCTAGTTGGAGTGGCTTATCTTCTGAGCTTTGCAACGACATATTACACGCCCCAATCGGAGATCAAACGTGAGAGTTATGACCTTCTAAAGTCACAGGGCGAAGTTTTACCCGATGAGATCTGACCGGGTGACCCGATTGTGGAGTCCAAAAAATTATTCAACGGTCCTAATAAAGCAATTAACTACGCACTTGGACCATCCTATCACAAGCCGCTATGGGTAGGCGTGTATTGGCCTAAACATGGCCTGATTCATGCAACTAAACAAGGATCTATCAAGAGAATACTGCTTATCCTAATAGCTTGGTGGTGTTCTCACTTGACTCAAACTTGGAACCGGTGCTTTCCCCGCCGTTTTGATGAGGGATTCGGCGATTTATTTTCTTCTTTGGATGCAACTATCTTCATGAGTGTGTTTCTTTTGCTTTATGTTCTTGTATTTTAGTTGCATCCGCAATTTTGAGCAAGACCCGACTTGCCTTGCATTGAAGTACCTTACCACATAAGTATTCCATTGTGAGTTGGAGGGACGGAGCGGGTCTCTTAATTGCCTCGTCTCGGCTTAGCGTAGTCTGGCCTAGTAGTAGTAGTATTTGTTAGTTTTTTTTGGGTCTTTCTTCGAGGACGAGCAACGGTTTAGTATGGGGGAATTGATCTGTGTGAAAATTGGACCGTTTTTCCACCCACCTAAGCTTGTTTTCCTATCGCTTTTGTGAGATTTGTGTGCAATTATCGCCTTTTTGAGTCTTTCTCACCCTAGCGACCTCTCTTGTGCATTTTAAGTGTTTTTGGGTAGTTTTCCTATTATTTTGAAACGAATCCCTTGTCCGAGAGCATGTTCGAGCATACATGGGCACAAGGGAGCAGAATATCGTCCCAAAGTATGATTAGAGTCCAAAGTCCAGACCCAAGAGGTGAAATCTTGAGAAAAAGGGAAAAACTATAGTCCATTGGGCATCTTCACCGGAGAGGTCGAATTTCAAATGGATATATCGAGAATTATAGACATCGGATCGAAGTGGTTCTAGTTGGAGGTGAAAGCTTATCTTCTGAGCGTTGCGACGACATATTACACGCCCCAATCGGAGATCAAACGCGAGAGTTATTACCCTCTAAAGTCACAGGGCGAAGTTTTACCCGATGAGATCTGACCGGGTGACCCGATTGTGGAGTCCAAAAAATTATTCAACGGTCCTAATAAAGCAATTAACTACGCACTTGGACCATCCTATCACAAGCCGCTATGGGTAGGCGTGTATTGGCCCAAACATGGCCAGATTCATGCAACTAAACAAGGATCTATCAAGAGAATATTGCTTATCCTAATAGCTTGGTGGTGTTCTCACTTGTCTCAAACATGGAACCGGTGCTTTCCCCGCCGTTTAGATGAGGGATTCGGCGATTTATTTTCTTCTTTGCATGCAACTATCTTCATGAGTGTGTTTATTTTGCATTATGTTCTTGTGTTTTAGTTGCATCCGCAATTTTGAGCAAGACCCGATTTGCCTTGCATTGAAGTACCTTACCACATAAGTATTCCATTGTGAGTTGGAGGGACGGAGCGGGTCTCTTAATTGCCTCGTCTCGGCTTAGCGTAGTCTGGCCTAGTAGTAGTAGTATTTGTTAGTTTTTTTTGGGTCTTTGTTCGAGGACGAGCAACGGTTTAGTATGGGGGAATTGATCTGTGTAAAAATTGGACCGTTTTTCCACCCACCTAACCTTGTTTTCCTATCGCTTTTGTGAGATTTGTGTGCAATTATCGCCTTTTTGAGTCTTTCTCACCCTAGCGACCTCTCTTGTGCATTTTATGTGTTTTTGGGTGGTTTTCCTATTATTTTGATACGAATCCCTTGTCCAAGAGCATGTTCGAGCATACATGGGCACAAGGGAGCAGAATATCGTCCCAAAGTATGATTAGAGTCCAAAGTCCAAACCCAAGAGGTGAAATCTTGAGCAAAAGGGAAAAACTATAGTCCATTGGGCATCTTCACCGGAGAGGTCGAACTTGAAATGGATATATCGAGAATTATAGACATCGGATCGAAGCGGTTCTAGTTGGAGGTGAAGGCTTATCTTCTGAGCTTTGCAACGACATATTACACGCCCCAATCGGAGATCAAACGTGAGAGTTATTACCCTCTAAAGTCACAGGGCGAAGTTTTACCTGATGAGATCTGACCGGGTGACCCGATTGTAGAGTCCAAAAAATTATTCAACGGTCCTAATAATGCAATTAACTACGCACTTGGACCATCCTATCACAAGCCGCTATGGGTAGGCGTGTATTGGCCCAAACATAGCCTGATTCATGCAACTAAACAAGGATCTATCAAGAGAATATTGCTTATCCTAATAGTTTGGTGGTGTTCTCACTTGACTCAAACTTGGAACCGGTGCTTTCCCCGCCGTTTTGATGAGGGATTCGGCGATTTATTTTCTTCTTTGGATGCAACTATCTTCATGAGTATGTTTCTTTTGCTTTATGTTCTTGTGTTTTAGTTGCATCCACAATTTTGAGCAAGACCCGACTTGCCTTGCATTGAAGTACCTTACCACATAAGTATTCCATTGTGAGTTTGAGGGACGGAGCGGGTCTCTTAATTGCCTCGTCTCGGCTTAGCGTAGTCTGGCCTAGTAGTAGTAGTATTTGTTAGTTTTTTTTGGGTCTTTGTTCGAGGACGAGCAACGGTTTAGTATGGGGGAATTGATCTGTGTAAAAATTGGACCGTTTTTCCACCCACCTAAGCTTGTTTGCCTATCGCTTTTGTGAGATTTTTGTGCAATTATCGCCTTTTTGAGTCTTTCTCACCCTAGCGACCTCTCTTGTGCATTTTATGTGTTTTTGGGTAGTTTTCCTATTATTTTGATAGGAATCCCTTGTCCGAGAGCATGTTCGAGCATACATGGGCACAAGGGAGCAGAATATCGTCCCAAAGTATGATTAGAGTCCAAAGTCCAGCCCCAAGAGGTGAAATCTTGAGCAAAAGGGAAAAACTATAGTCCATTGGGCATCTTCACCGGAGAGGTCAAACTTCAAATGGATATATCGAGAATTATAGATATCGGATCGTAGAGGTTCTACTTGGAAGTGAAAGCTTATCTTCTGAGCTTTGCAACGACATATTACACGCCCCAATCGGAGATCAAACGTGAGAGTTATGACCCTCTAAAGTCATAGGGCAATGTTTTACCCGATGAGATCTGATCGGGTGACCCGATTGTGGAGTCCAAAAAATTAGTCAACGGTCCGAATAAAGCAGTTAACTATGCACTTGGACCATCCTATCACAAGCCGCTATGGATAGGCGTGTATTGGCCCAAACATGGCCGGATTCATGCAACCAAACAAGGATTTATCAAGAGAATATTGCTTATCCTAATAGCATGGTGGTGTTCTCACTTGACTCAAACTTGGAACCAGTGCTTTCCCCGCCGTTTTGATGACGGATTCAGCGATTCATTTTCTTCTTTGGATGCAACTATCTTCATGAGTGTGTTTATTTTGCTTTATGTTCTTGTGTTTTAGTTGCATCCGCAATTTTGAGCAACACCCGACTTGCCTTGCATTGAAGTACCTTACCACATAAGTATTCCATTGTGAGTTGGAGGGACGGCGCGGGTGCTTTAATTGCCTCGTGTCGGCTTAGCGTAGTCTGGCCTAGTAGTTCTAGTATTAGTTAGTTTTTTTTGGGTCTTTGTTCGAGGACGAGCAACGGTTTAGTATGGGGGAATTGATCTGTGTAAAAATTGGACCGTTTTTCCACCCATCTAAGCTTGTTTTCCTATCGCTCTTGTGAGATTTGTGTGCAATTATCGCCTTTTTGAGTCTTTCTCACCCTAGCGACCTCTCTTGTGCATTTTACGTGTTTTTGGGTAGTTTTCCTATTATTTTGATAGGAATCCCTTGTCCGAGAGCATGTTCGAGCTTACATGGGCACAAGGGAGCAGAATATCGTCCCAAAGTATGATTAGAGTCCAAAGTCCAGACCCAAGAGATGAAATCTTGAGCAAAAAGGAAAAACTATAGTCCATTGGGCATCTTCACCGGAGAGGACGAACTTCAAATGGATATATCGAGAATTATAGACATTGGATCGAAGCGGTTCTAGTAGGAGGTGAAAGCTTATATTCTGAGCTTTGCAACGACATATTACACGCCCCAATCTGAGATCAAACGTGAGAGTTATGACCCTCTAAAGTCATAGGGCGAAGTTTTACCCGATGAGATCTGACCGGGTGACCCGATTGTAGAGTCCAAAAAATTAGTCAACGGTCCTAATAAAGCAATTAACTACGCACTTGGACCATTCTATCACAAGCCGCTATGGGTAGGCGAGTATTGGCCCAAACATGGCCAGATTCATGCAACTAAACAAGGATCTGGCATTCTCACTTGTCTAAAACATGGAACCAGTGCTTTCCCCGCCATTTTGATGTGGGATTCGGCGATTTATTTTCTTTTTTGGATGCAACTATCTTCATGAGTGTGTTTCTTTTGCTTTATGTTCTTTTGTTATAGTTTCATCCGCAATTTTGAGCAAGATCCGACTTGCCTTGCATTGAAGTACCTTACCACATAAGTATTTCATTGTGAGTTGAAGGGACTGAGCGGGTCCCTTAATTGCCTCGTATCGGCTTAGCGTAGTCTAGCCTAGTAGTAGTATTAGTTTGTTTTTTATTGGGTTTTGGTTCGAGGACGAGCAACGGTTTAGTGCGGGGGAATTGATCTGTGTAAAAATTGGACCGTTTTTCCACCCATCTAAGCTTGTTTTCCTATCGCTTTTGTGAGATTTGTGTGCGTTTATCGCCTTTTTTAGTCTTTCTCACCCTAGCGACCTCTCTTGTGCATTTTACGTGTTTTTGGGTAGTTTTCATATTATTTTGATAGGAATCCCTTGTCCGAGAGCATGTTCGAGCTTACATGGGCACAAGGGAGCAGAATATCGTCCCAAAGTATGATTAGAGTCCAAAGTCCAGACCCAAGGGGTGAAATCTTGAGCAAAAGGGAAAAACTATAGTCCATTGGGCATCTTCACCGGAGAGGTCGAACTTCAAATGGATATATCGAGAATTATAGACATCGGATCGAATCGGTTCTAGTTGGAGGTGAAAGCTTATCTTCTGAGCTTTACAACAACATATTACACGCCCCAATCGGAGATCAAACGTGAGAGTTATGACCGTCTAAAGTCATAGGGCGAAGTTTTACCCGATGAGATCTGACCGGGTGACCCGATTGTGGAGTCCAAAAAATTAGTCAACGGTCCTAATAAAGCCATTAACTACGCACTTGGACCATCCTATCACAAGCCGCTATGGGTAGGCGTGTATTGGCCCAAACATGGCCAGATTCATGCAACTAAACAAGGATCTATCAAGAGAATATTGCTTATCCTAATGGCTTGGTGGTGTTCTCCCTTGTCTCAAACATGGAACCGGTGCTTTCCCCGCCGTTTTGATGACGGATTCGGCGATTTATTTTTTCTTTTGATGCAACTATCTTCATAAGTGTGTTTCTTTTGCTTTATGTTCTTGTGTTTTAGTTGCATCCGTAATTTTGAGCAAGACCCGACTTGCCTTGCATTGACGTACCATACCACATAAATATTCCATTGTGAGTTGGAGGGACGGAGCGGGTCTCTTAATTGCCTCGTCATGGCTTAGCGTAGTTTGGCCTAGTAGTAGTATTAGTTAGTTTTTTTTAGGTTTTCGTTCGAGGACGAGCAACGGTTTAGTGTGGGGGAATTGATTTGTGTAAAAATTGGACCGTTTTTCCACCCATCTAAGCTTTTTTTCCAATCGCTTTTGTGAGATTTGTGTGCGATTATTGCCTTTTTGAGTCTTTCTCACCCTAGCTACCTCTCTTGTGCATTTTACGTGCTTTTGGGTAGTTTTCCTATTATTTTGATAGGAATCCCTTTCCGACAGCATGTTCGAGCTTACATGGGCACAAGGGAGCAGAATATCGTCCCAAAGTATGATTATAGTCCAAAGTCCAGACCCAAGAGGTGAAATCTTGAGCAAAAGGGAAAAACTATAGTCCATTGAGCATCTTCACCGAAGAGGTCGAACTTCAAATGGATATATCGAGAATTATAGACATCGGAACGAATCGGTTCTAGTTGGAGGTGAAAGCTTATCTTCAGAGCTTTACAACGACATATTACACGCCCCAATCGGAGACCAAACGTGAGAGTTATGACCGTCTAAAGTCACAGCGCGAAGTTTTACCCGATGAGATCTGACCGGGTGACCCGATTGTGGAGTCCAAAAAATTAGTCAACGAATTTAATAAAGCAATTAACTACGCACTTGGACCATCCTATCACAAGCCGCTATGGGTAGGCGTGTATTGGCCCAAACATGGCCAGATTCATGCAACTAAACAAGGATCTATCAAGAGAATATTGCTTATCCTAATAGCTTGGTGGTGTTCTCACTTGTCTCAAACATGGAACCGGTGCTTTCCCCGCCGTTTTGATGAGGGATTCGGCGATTTATTTTCTTCTTTGGATGCAACTCTCTTCATGAGTGTGTTTCTTTTGCTTTATGTTCTTGTGTTTTAGTTGCATCCGCAATTTTGAGCAACACCCGACTTGCCTTGCATTGAAGTACCTTACCACATAAGTATTCCATTGTGAGTTGGAGAGAAGGAGCGGGTCCTTTAATTGCCTCTTGTCGGCTTAGCGTAGTCTAGCCTAGTAGTTGTAGTATTAGTTAGTTTTTTTTGGGTCTTTGTTCGAGTACGAGAAACGGTTTAGTGTGGGGGAATTGATCTGTGTAAAAATTGGACCGTTTTTCCACCCATCTAAGCTTGTTTTCCTATCACTTTTGTGAGATTTGTGTGCGTTTATCGCCTTTTTTAGTCTTTCTCACCCTAGCGACCTCTCCTGTGCATTTTACGTGTTTTTGGGTAGTTTTCCTATTATTTTGATAGGAATCCCTTGTCCGAGAGCATGTTCGAGCTTATATGGGCACAAGGGAGCAGAATATCGTCCCAAAGTATGATTAGAGTCCAAAGTCCAGACCCAAGAGGTGAAATCTTGAGCAACTGGGAAAAACTATAGTCTATTGGGCATCTTCACCGGAAAGGTCGAACTTTAAATGGATATATCGAGAATTATAGACATTGGATCGAAGCGGTTCTAGTAGGAGGTGAAAGCTTATCTTCTGAGCTTTGCAACGACATATTACACGCCCCAATCGGAGATCAAACGTGAGAGTTATGACCGTCTAAAGTCACAGGGCGAAGTTTTACCCGATGAGATCTGACCGGGTGACCCGATTGTGGAGTCCAAAAAATTAGTCAACGGTCCTAATAAAGAAATTAACTACGCACTTGGACCATCCTATCACAAGCCGCTATGAGTAGGCGTGTATTGGCCCAAACATGGCCAGATTCATGCAACTAAACAAGGATCTATCAAGAGAATATTGCTTATCCTAATAGCTTGGTGGTGTTCTTACTTGTCTCAAACATTGAACCGGTGCTTTCCCCGCCGTTTTGATGAGGGATTCGGCGATTTATTTTCTTCTTTGGATGCAACTATCTTCATGAGTGTGTTTCATTTGCTTTATGTTCATGTGTTTTAGTTGCATCCGCAATTTTGAGCAACACCCGACTTGCCTTGCATTGAAGTACCTTACCACATAAGTATTCCATTGTGAGTTGGAGGGACGGAGCGGGTCCATTAATTGCCTCGTGTCGGCTTAGCGTAGTCTAGCCTAGTAGTAGTAGTAGTATTAGTTAGTTTTTTTTTGGGTTTTCGTTCGAGGACAAGAAACGGTTTAGTGTGGGGGAATTGATTTGTGTAAAAATTGGACCATTTTTCCACCCATCTAAGCTTGTTTTCCTATCGCTTTTGTGAGATTTGTGTGCGATTATCGCCTTTTTTAGTCTTTCTCACCCTAGCTACCTCTCTTGTGCATTTTACGTGTTTTTGGGTAGTTTTCCTATTATTTTGATAGGAATCCCTTGTCCGAGAGCATGTTCGAGCTTACATGGGCACAAGGGAGCAGAATATCGTCCCAAAGTATGATTAGAGTCCAAAGTCCAGACCCAAGAGGTGAAATCTTGAGCAAAAGGGAAAAACTATAGTCCGTTGGCCATCTTCACCGGAGAGGACGAACTTCAAATGGATATATCGAGAATCATAGACATTGGATCGAAGCGGTTCTAGTAGGAGGTGAAAGCTTATCTTCTGAGCTTTGCAACGACATATTACACGCCCCAATCGGAGATCAAACGTGAGAGTTATGACCGTCTAAAGTCACAGGGCGAAGTTTTACCCGATGAGATCTGACCGGGTGACCCGATTGTGGAGTCCAAAAAATTAGTCAACGGTCCTAATAAAGCAATTAACTACGCACTTGGACCATCCTATCACAAGCCGCTATGGGTAGGCGTGTATTGGCCTAAACATGGCCAGATTCATGCAACTAAACAAGGATCTATCAAGAGAATATTGCTTATCCTAATAGCTTGGTGGTGTTCTCACTTGTCTCAAACATGGAACCGGTGCTTTCCCCGCCGTTTTGATGACGGATTCGGCGATTTATTTTTTCTTTTGATGCAACTATCTTCATGAGTGTGTTTCTTTTGCTTTATGTTCTTGTGTTTTAGTTGCATCCGTAATTTTGAGCAAGACCCGATTTGCCTTGCATTGACGTACCATACCACATAAGTATTCCATTGTGAGTTGGAGGGACGGAGCGGGTCTCTTAATTGCCTCGTCTCGGCTTAGCGTAGTTTGGCCTAGTAGTAGTATTAGTTAGTTTTTTTTTGGGTTTTCGTTCGAGGACGAGCAACGGCTTAGTGTGGGGGAAATGATTTGTTTAAAAATTGGACCGTTTTTCCACCCATCTAAGCTTTTTTTCCAATCGCTTTTGTGAGATTTGTCTGCGATTATCGCCTTTTTGAGTCTTTCTCACCCTAGCTACCTCTCTTGTGCATTTTACGTGCTTTTGGGTAGTTTTCCTATTATTTTGATAGGAATCCCTTTCCGAGAGCATGTTCGAGCTTACATGGGTACAAGGGAGCAGAATATCGTCCCAAAGTATGATTATAGTCCAAAGTCCAGACCCAAGAGGTGAAATCTTGAGCAAAAGGGAAAAACTATAGTCCATTGAGCATCTTCACCGGAGAGGTCGAACTTCAAATGGATATATCGAGAATTATAGACATCGGATCGAATCGGTTCTAGTTGGAGGTGAAAGCTTATCTTCTGATCTTTACAACGACATATTACACGCCCCAATCGGAGATTAAACGTGAGAGTTATGACCGTCTAAAGTCACAGCGCGAAGTTTTACCCGATGAGATCTGACTGGGTGACCCGATTGTGGAGTCCAAAAAATTAGTCAACGGTTTTAATAAAGCAATTAACTACGCACTTGGACCATCCTATCACAAGCCGCTATGGGTAGGCGTGTATTGGCCCAAACATGGCCAGGTTCATGCAACTAAACAAGGATCTATCAAGAGAATATTGCTTATCCTAATAGCTTGGTGGTGTTCTCACTTATCTCAAACATGGAACCGGTGCTTTCCCCGCCGTTTTGATGAGGGATTCGGCGATTTATTTTCTTCTTTGGATGCAACTATCTTCATGAGTGTGTTTCTTTTGCTTTATGTTCTTGTGTTTTAGTTGCATCCGCAATTTTGAGCAACACCCGACTTGCCTTGCATTGAAGTACCTTACCACATAAGTATTCCATTGTGAGTTGGAGAGACGGAGCGGGTCTTTTAATTGCCTCTTGTCGGCTTAGCGTAGTCTAGCCTAGTAGTAGTAGTATTAGTTAGTTTTTTTTTGGGTTTTCGTTCGAGGACAAGAAACGGTTTAGTGTGGGGGAATTGATTTGTGTAAAAATTGGACCGTTTTTCCACCCATCTAAGCTTGTTTTCCTATCGCTTTTGTGAGATTTGTGTGCGATTATCCCCTTTTTGAGTCTTTCTCACCCTAGCTACCTCTCTTGTGCATTTTACGTGTTTTTGGGTAGTTTTCCTATTATTTTGATAAGAATCCCTTGTCCGAGAGCATGTTCGAGCTTACATGGGAACAAGGGAGCAGAATATCGTCCCAAAGTATGATTAGAGTCCAAAGTCCAGACCCTAGGGGTGAAATCTTGAGCAAAAGGGAAAAACTATAGTCCATTGGGCATCTTCACCGGAGAGGTCGAACATCAAATGGATACATCGAGAATTATAGACATCGGTTCGAATCGGTTCTAGTTGGAGGTGAAAGCTTATCTTCTGAGCTTTACAACGACATATTACACGCCCCAATCGGAGATCAAACGTGAGAGTTATGACCGTCTAAAGTCACATGGCGAAGTTTTACCCGATGAGATCTGACCGGGTGACCCGATTGTGGAGTCCAAAAAATTAGTCAACGGTCCTAATAAAGCAATTAACTACGCACTTGGACCATCCTATCACAAGCCGCTATGGGTAGGCTTGTATTGGCCTAAACATGGCCAGATTCATGCAACTAAACAAGGATCTATCAAGAGAATATTGCTTATCCTAATAGCTTGGTGGTGTTCTCACTTGTCTCAAACATGGAACCGGTGCTTTCCCCGCCGTTTTGATGACGGATTCGGCGATTTATTTTTTCTTTTGATGCAACTATCTTCATGAGTGTGTTTCTTTTGCTTTATGTTCTTGTGTTTTAGTTGCATCCGTAATTTTGAGCAAGACCCGATTTGCCTTGCATTGACGTACCATACCACATAAGTATTCCATTGTGAGTTGGAGGGACGGAGCGGGTCTCTTAATTGCCTCGTCTCGGCTTAGCGTAGTTTGGCCTAGTAGTAGTATTAGTTAGTTTTTTTTTGGGTTTTCGTTCGAGGACGAGCAACGGTTTAGTGTGGGGGAAATGATTTGTTTAAAAATTGGACCGTTTTTCCACCCATCTAAGCTTTTTTTCCAATCGCTTTTGTGAGATTTGTCTGCGATTATCGCCTTTTTGAGTCTTTCTCACCCTAGCTACCTCTCTTGTGCATTTTACGTGCTTTTGGGTAGTTTTCCTATTATTTTGATAGGAATCCCTTTCCGAGAGCATGTTCGAGCTTACATGGGTACAAGGGAGCAGAATATCGTCCCAAAGTATGATTATAGTCCAAAGTCCAGACCCAAGAGGTGAAATCTTGAGCAAAAGGGAAAAACTATAGTCCATTGAGCATCTTCACCGGAGAGGTCGAACTTCAAATGGATATATCGAGAATTATAGACATCGGATCGAATCGGTTCTAGTTGGAGGTGAAAGCTTATCTTCTGAGCTTTACAACGACATATTACACGCCCCAATCGGAGATTAAACGTGAGAGTTATGACCGTCTAAAGTCACAGCGCGAAGTTTTACCCGATGAGATCTGACTGGGTGACCCGATTGTGGAGTCCAAAAAATTAGTCAACGGTTTTAATAAAGCAATTAACTACGCACTTGGACCATCCTATCACAAGCCGCTATGGTTAGGCGTGTATTGGCCCAAACATGGCCAGGTTCATGCAACTAAACAAGGATCTATCAAGAGAATATTGCTTATCCTAATAGCTTGGTGGTGTTCTCACTTGTCTCAAACATGGAACCGGTGCTTTCCCCGCCGTTTTGATGAGGGATTCAGCGATTTATTTTCTTCTTTGGATGCAACTATCTTCATGAGTGTGTTTCTTTTGCTTTATGTTCTTGTGTTTTAGTTGCATCCGCAATTTTGAGCAACACCCGACTTGCCTTGCATTGAAGTACCTTACCACATAAGTATTCCATTGTGAGTTGGAGAGACGGAGCGGGTCTTTTAATTGCCTCTTGTCGGCTTAGCGTAGTCTAGCCTAGTAGTAGTAGTATTAGTTAGTTTTTTTTTGGGTTTTCGTTCGAGGACAAGAAACGGTTTAGTGTGGGGGAATTGATTTGTGTAAAAATTGGACCGTTTTTCCACCCATCTAAGCTTGTTTTCCTATCGCTTTTGTGAGATTTGTGTGCGATTATCGCCTTTTTGAGTCTTTCTCACCCTAGCTACCTCTCTTGTGCATTTTACGTGTTTTTGGGTAGTTTTCCTATTATTTTGATAGGAATCCCTTGTCCGAGAGCATGTTCGAGCTTACATGGGCACAAGGGAGCAGAATATCGTCCCAAAGTATGATTAGAGTCCAAAGTCCAGACCCAAGAGGTGAAATCTTGAGCAACTGGGAAAAACTATAGTCTATTGGGCATCTGCACCGGAAAGGTCGAATTTTAAATGGATATATCGAGAATTATAGACATCGGATCGATGCGGTTCTAGTTGGAGGTGAAAGCTTATCTTCTGAGCTTTGCAACGACATATTACACGCCCCAATCTGAGATCAAACGTGAGAGTTATGACCCTCTAAAGTCACAGGGCGAAGTTTTACCCGATGAGATGTGACCGGTGACCCGATTGTAGTCAACGGTCCTAATAAATCAATTAACTACGCACTTGAACCATCCTATCACAAGCCGCTATGGGTAGGCGTGTATTGGCCAAAACATGGCCAGATTCATGCAACTAAACAAGGATCTATCAAGAGAATATTTCTTATCCTAATAGCTTTGAGGTGTTCTCACTTGTCTCAAACATGGAACCGGTGCTTTCCCCGCCGTTTTGATGAGGTAGTCGGCGATTTGTTTTCTTCTTTAGATGCAACTATCTTCATGAGTGTGTTTCTTTTGCTTTATGCTCTTGTGTTTTAGTTGCATCCGCAATTTTGAGCAACACCCGACTTGCCTTGCATTGAAGTACCTTACCACATAAGTATTCCATTGTGAGTTGGAGGGACGGAGCGGGTCCATTAATTGCCTCGTGTCGGCTTAGCGTAGTCTAGCCTAGTAGTAGTAGTATTAGTTAGTTTTTTTTTGGGTTTTCGTTCGAGGACAAGAAACGGTTTAGTGTGGGGGAATTGATTTGTGTAAAAATTGGACCGTTTTTCCACCCATCTAAGCTTGTTTTCCTATCGCTTTTGTGAGATTTGTGTGCGATTATCGCCTTTTTGAGTCTTTCTCACCCTAGCTACCTCTCTTGTGCATTTTACGTGTTTTTGGGTAGTTTTCCTATTATTTTGATAGGAATCCCTTGTCCGAGAGCATGTTCGAGCTTACATGGGCACAAGGGAGCAGAATATCGTCCCAAAGTATGATTAGAGTCCAAAGTCCAGACCCAAGAGGTGAAATCTTGAGCAAAAAGGAAAAACTATTGTCCATTGGGCATCTTCACCGGAGAGGACGAACTTCAAATGGATATATCGAGAATTATAGACATTGGATCGATGCGGTTCTAGTAGGAGGTGAAAGCTTATCTTCTGAGCTTTGCAACGACATATTACACGCCCCAATCGGAGATCAAACGTGAGAGTTATGACCGTCTAAAGTCACAGGGCGAAGTTTTACCCGATGAGATCTGACCGGGTGACCCGATTGTGGAGTCCAAAAAATTAGTCAACGGTCCTAATAAAGAAATTAACTACGCACTTGGACCATCCTATCACAAGCCGCTATGGGTAGGCGTGTATTGGCCCAAACATGGCCAGATTCATTCAACTAAACAAGGATCTATCAAGAGAATATTGCTTATCCTAATAGCTTGGTGGTGTTCTTACTTGTCTCAAACATTGAACCGGTGCTTTCCCCGCCGTTTTGATGAGGGATTCGGCGATTTATTTTCTTCTTTGGATGCAACTATCTTCATGAGTGTGTTTCATTTGCTTTATGTTCTTGTGTTTTAGTTGCATCCGCAATTTTGAGCAACACCCGACTTGCCTTGCATTGAAGTACCTTACCACATAAGTATTCCATTGTGAGTTGGAGGGACGGAGCGGGTCCTTTAATTGCCTCGTGTCGGCTTAGCGTAGTCTAGCCTAGTAGTAGTAGTATTAGTTAGTTTTTTTTGGGTCTTTGTTCGAGGACGAGCAACGGTTTAGTGTGGGGGAATTGATCTGTGTAAAAATTGCACTGTTTTTCCACCCATCTAAGCTTGTTTTCCTATCGCTTTTGTGAGATTTGTGTGCGTTTATCACCTTTTTTAGTCTTTCTCACCCTAGCTACCTCTCTTGTGCATTTTACGTGCTTTTGGGTAGTTTTCCTATTATTTTGATAGGAATCCCTTTCCGAGAGCATGTTGGAGCTTACATGGGTACAACGGAGCAGAATATCGTCCCAAAGTATGATTATAGTCCAAAGTCCAGCCCCAAGAGGTGAAATCTTGAGTAAAAGGGAAAAACTATAGTCCATTGAGCATCTTCACCGGAGAGGTCGAACTTCAAATGGATATATCGAGAATTATAGACATCGGATCGAATCGGTTCTAGTTGGAGGTGAAAGCTTATCTTCTGAGCTTTACGACATATTACATGCCCCAATCGGAGATTAAACGTGAGAGTTATGACCGTCTAAAGTCACAGCGCGAAGTTTTACCCGATGAGATCTGACTGGGTGACCCGATTGTGGAGTCCAAAAAATTAGTCAACGGTTTTAATAAAGCAATTAACTACGCACTTGGACCATCCTATCACAAGCCGCTATGGGTAGGCGTGTATTGGCCCAAACATGGCCAGGTTCATGCAACTAAACAAGGATCTATCAAGAGAATATTGCTTATCCTAATAGCTTGGTGGTGTTCTCACTTGTCTCAAACATGGAACCGGTGCTTTCCCCGCCGTTTTGATGAGGGATTCGGCGATTTATTTTCTTCTTTGGATGCAACTATCTTCATGAGTGTGTTTCTTTTGCTTTATGTTCTTGTGTTTTAGTTGCATCCGCAATTTTGAGCAACACCCGACTTGCCTTGCATTGAAGTACCTTACCACATAAGTATTCCATTGTGAGTTGGAGGGACGGAGCGGGTCCATTAATTGCCTCGTGTCGGCTTAGCGTAGTCTAGCCTAGTAGTAGTAGTATTAGTTAGTTTTTTTTTGGGTTTTCGTTCGAGGACGAGCAACGGTTTAGTGCGGGGGAATTGATCTGTGTAAAAATTGGACCGTTTTTCCACCCATCTAAGCTTGTTTTCCTATCGCTTTTGTGAGATTTGTGTGCGTTTATCGCTTTTTTTAGTCTTTCTCACCCTAGCGACCTCTCTTGTGCATTTTACGTGTTTTTGGGTAGTTTTCCTATTATTTTGATAGGAATCCCTTGTCCGAGAGCATGTTCGAGCTTACATGGGAACAAGAGAGCAGAATATCGTCCAAAAGTATGATTAGAGTCCAAAGTCCAGACCCAAGGGGTGAAATCTTGAGCAAAAGGGAAAAACTATAGTCCATTGGGCATCTTCACCGGAGAAGTCGAACTTCAAATGGATACATCGAGAATTATAGACATCGAATCGAATCGGTTCTAGTTGGAGGTGAAAGCTTATCTTCTGAGCTTTACAACGACATATTACACGCCCCAATCGGAGATCAAACGTGAGAGTAATGACCGTCTAAAGTCACATGGCGAAGTTTTACCCGATGAGATCTGACCGGGTGACCCGATTGTGGAGTCCAAAAAATTAGTCAACGGTCCTAATAAAGCAATTAACTACGCACTTGGACCATCCTATCACAAGCCGCTATGGGTAGGCGTGTATTGGCCTAAACATGGCCAGATTCATGCAACTAAACAAGGATCTATCAAGAGAATATTGCTTATCCTAATAGCTTGGTGGTGTTCTCACTTGTCTCAAACATGGAAACGGTGCTTTCCCCGCCGTTTTGATGACGGATTCGGCGATTTATTTTTTCTTTTGATGCAACTATCTTCATGAGTGTGTTTCTTTTGCTTTATGTTCTTGTGTTTTAGTTGCATCCGTAATTTTTAGCAAGACCCGATTTGCCTTGCATTGACGTACCATACCACATAAGTATTCCATTGTGAGTTGGAGGGACGGAGCGGGTCTCTTAATTGCCTCGTCTCGGCTTAGCGTAGTTTGGCCTAGTAGTAGTATTAGTTAGTTTTTTTTTGGGTTTTCGTTCGAGGACGAGCAACGGTTTAGTGTGGGGGAAATGATTTGTGTAAAAATTGGACCGTTTTTCCACCCATCTAAGCTTTTTTTCCAATCGCTTTTGTGAGATTTGTGTGCGATTATCTCCTTTTTGAGTCTTTCTCACCCTAGCTACCTCTCTTGTGCATTTTACGTGCTTTTGGGTAGTTTTCCTATTATTTTGATAGGAATCCCTTTCCGAGAGCATGTTGGAGCTTACATGGGTACAACGGAGCAGAATATCGTCCCAAAGTATGATTATAGTCCAAAGTCCAGCCCCAAGAGGTGAAATCTTGAGTAAAAGGGAAAAACTATAGTCCATTGAGCATCTTCACCGGAGAGGTCGAACTTCAAATGGATATATCGAGAATTATAGACATCGGATCGAATCGGTTCTAGTTGGAGGTGAAAGCTTATCTTCTGAGCTTTACGACATATTACATGCCCCAATCGGAGATTAAACGTGAGAGTTATGACCGTCTAAAGTCACAGCGCGAAGTTTTACCCGATGAGATCTGACTGGGTGACCCGATTGTGGAGTCCAAAAAATTAGTCAACGGTTTTAATAAAGCAATTAACTACGCACTTGGACCATCCTATCACAAGCCGCTATGGGTAGGCGTGTATTGGCCCAAACATGTCCAGGTTCATGCAACTAAACAAGGATCTATCAAGAGAATATTGCTTATCCTAATAGCTTGGTGGTGTTCTCACTTGTCTCAAACATGGAACCGGTGCTTTCCCCGCCGTTTTGATGAGGGATTCGGCGATTTATTTTCTTCTTTGGATGCAACTATCTTCATGAGTGTGTTTCTTTTGCTTTATGTTCTTGTGTTTTAGTTGCATCCGCAATTTTGAGCAACACCCGACTTGCCTTGCATTGAAGTACCTTACCACATAAGTATTCCATTGTGAGTTGGAGGGACGGAGCGGGTCCATTAATTGCCTCATGTCGGCTTAGCGTAGTCTAGCCTAGTAGTAGTAGTATTAGTTAGTTTTTTTTTGGGTTTTCGTTCGAGGACAAGAAACGGTTTAGTGTGGGGGAATTGATTTGTGTAAAAATTGGACCGTTTTTCCACCCATCTAAGCTTGTTTTCCTATCGCTTTTGTGAGATTTGTGTGCGATTATCGCATTTTTGAGTCTTTCTCACCCTAGCTACCTCTCTTGTGCATTTTATGTGTTTTTGGGTAGTTTTCCTATTATTTTCATAGGAATCCCTTGTCCGAGAGCATGTTCGAGCTTACATGGGCACAAGGGAGCAGAATATCGTCCCAAAGTATGATTAGAGTCCAAAGTCCAGACCCAAGAGGTGAAATCTTGAGCGAAAAGGAAAAACTATAGTCCATTGGGCATCTTCACCGGAGAGGACGAACTTCAAATGGATATATCGAGAATTATAGACATTGGATCGAAGCGGTTCTAGTAGGAGGTGAAAGCTTATCTTCTGAGCTTTGCAACGACATATTACACGCCCCAATCGGAGATCAAACGTGAGAGTTATGACCGTCTAAAGTCACAGGGCGAAGTTTTACCCGATGAGATCTGACCGGGTGACACGATTGTGGAGTCCAAAAAATTAGTCAACGGTCCTAATAAAGAAATTAACTACGCACTTGGACCATCCTATCACAAGCCGCTATGGGTAGGCGTGTATTGGCCCAAACATGGCCAGATTCAAGCAACTAAACAAGGATCTATCAAGAGAATATTGCTTATCCTAATAGCTTGGTGGTGTTCTTACTTGTCTCAAACATTGAACCGGTGCTTTCCCCGCCGTTTTGATGAGTGATTCGGCGATTTATTTTCTTCTTTGGATGCAACTATCTTCATGAGTGTGTTTCATTTGCTTTATGTTCTTGTGTTTTAGTTGCATCCGCAATTTTGAGCAACACCCGACTTGCCTTGCATTGAAGTACCTTACCACATAAGTATTCCATTGTGAGTTGGAGGGACGGAGTGAGTCCTTTAATTGCCTCGTGTCGGCTTAGCGTAGTCTAGCCTAGTAGTAGTATTAGTTAGTTTTTTTTGGGTCTTTGTTCGAGGACGAGCAACGGTTTAGTGTGGGGGAATTGATCTGTGTAAAAATTGGACCGTTTTTCCACCCATCTAAGCTTGTTTTCCTATCGCTTTTGTGAGATTTGTGTGCGTTTATCGCCTTTTTTAGTCTTTCTCACCCTAGCGACCTCTCTTGTGCATTTTCCGTGTTTTTGGGTAGTTTTCTTATTATTTTGATAGGAATCCCTGGTTCGAGAGCATGTTCGAGCTTACATGGGCACAAGGGAGCAGAATATCGTCCCAATGCATGATTAGAGTCCAAAGTCCATACCCAAGAGGTGAAATCTTGAGCAAAAGGGAAAAACTATAGTCCATTGGGCATCTTCACCGGAGAGGTCAAACTTCAAATGGATATATCTTGATGTCTAGACATCGGATCGAAGCGGTTCCAGTTGGAGGTGAAAGCTTATTTTCTGAGCTTTGCAACGACATATTACACGCCCCAATCGGAGATCAAACGAGAGAGTTATGACTCTCCAAAGTCACAGGGCAATGTTTTACCCGATTAGATCAGACCGGGTGACCCGATTGTGGAGTCCAGAAAATTAGTCAACGGTCCTAATAAAACAATTAACTATGCAACTGGACCATCCTATCACAAGCCGCTATGGGTAGAGGTGTATTGGCCTAAACATGGCCAGATTCATGCAACTAAACAAGGATCTATCAAGAGAATATTGCTTATCCTAATAGCTTGGTGGTGTTCTCACTTGTCTCAAACTTGGAACCGGTGCTTTCCCTGCCGGTTTAATGAGGGATTCGGCGATTTATTCTCTTCTTTGGATGCAACTATCTTCATGAGTGTGTTTCTTTTGCTTTATGTTCTTGTGTTATAATTTCATCCGCAATTTTGAGCAAGATCCGACTTGCCTTGCATTGAAGTACCTTACCACATAAGTATTCCATTGTGAGTTGAAGGGACTGAGCGGGTCCCTTTATTGCCTCGTATCGGCTTAGCGTAGTCTAGCCTAGTAGTAGTATTAATTAGTTTTTTTTTGGGTTTTCGTCCGAGGACGAGCAACGGTTTAGTGTGGGGGAATTGATTTGTGTAAAAATTGGACCGTTTTTCCACCCATCTAAGCTTGTTTTCCTATCGCTTTTGTGAGATTTGTGTGAGATTATCGCCTTTTTTAGTCTTTCTCACCCTAGCGACCTCTCTTGTTCATTTTCCGTGTTTTTGGGTGGTTTTCCTATTATTTTGATAGGAATCCCTGGTTCGAGAGCATGTTCGAGCTTACATGGGCACAAGGGAGCAGAATATCGTCCCAATGCATGATTAGAGTCCAAAGTCCAGACCCAAGAGGTGAAATCTTGAGCAAAAGGGAAAAACTATAGTCCATTGGGCATCTTCACCGGAGAGGTCGAACTTCAAATGGATATATCTAGATGTCTAGACATCGGATCGAAGCGGTTTCAGTTGGAGGTGAAAGCTTATTTTCTGAGCTTTGTAACGACATATTACACGCCCCAATCGGAGATCAAACGAGAGAGTTATGACTCTCCAAAGTCACAGGGCAATGTTTTACCCGATTAGATCAGACCGGGTGACCCGATTGTGGAGTCCAGAAAATTAGTCAACGGTCCTAATAAAACAATTAACTATGCAACTGGACCATCCTATCACAAGCCGCTATGGGTAGAGGTGTATTGGCCTAAACATGGCCAGATTCATGCAACTAAACAAGGATCTATCAAGAGAATATTGCTTATCCTAATAGCTTGGTGGTGTTCTCACTTGTCTCAAACTTGGAACCGGTGCTTTCCCTGCCGGTTTAATGAGGGATTCGGCGATTTATTCTCTTCTTTGGATGCAACTATCTTCATGAGTGTGTTTCTTTTGCTTTATGTTCTTGTGTTATAATTTCATCCGCAATTTTGAGCAAGATCCGACTTGCCTTGCATTGAAGTACCTTACCACATAAGTATTCCATTGTGAGTTGAAGGGACTGAGCGGGTCCCTTTATTGCCTCGTATCGGCTTAGCGTAGTCTAGCCTAGTAGTAGTATTAATTAGTTTTTTTTTGGGTTTTCGTCCGAGGACGAGCAACGGTTTAGTGTGGGGGAATTGATTTGTGTAAAAATTGGACCGTTTTTCCACCCATCTAAGCTTGTTTTCCTATCGCTTTTGTGAGATTTGTGTGAGATTATCGCCTTTTTGAGTCTTTCTCACCCTAGCTACCTCTCTTGTGCATTTTACGTGTTTTTGGGTAGTTTTCCTATTATTTTGATAGGAATCCCTGGTTCGAGAGCATGTTCGAGCTTACATGGGCACAAGGGAGCAGAATATCGTCCCAATGCATGATTAGAGTCCAAAGTCCAGACCCAAGAGGTGAAATCTTGAGCAAAAGGGAAAAACTATAGTCCATTGGGCATCTTCACCGGAGAGGTCGAACTTCAACTGGATATATCTAGATGTCTAGACATCGGATCGAAGCGGTTCTAGTTGGAGGTGAAAGCTTATTTTCTGAGCTTTGCAACGACATATTACACGCCCCAATCGGAGATCAAACGAGAGAGTTATGACTCTCCAAAGTCACAGGGCAATGTTTTACCCGATTAGATCAGACCGGGTGACCCGATTGTGGAGTCCAGAAAATTAGTCAACGGTCCTAATAAAACAATTAACTATGCAACTGGACCATCCTATCACAAGCCGCTATGGGTAGAGGTGTATTGGCCTAAACATGGCCAGATTCATGCAACTAAACAAGGATCTATCAAGAGAATATTGCTTATCCTAATAGCTTGGTGGTGTTCTCACTTGTCTCAAACTTGGAACCGGTGCTTTCCCTGCCGGTTTAATGAGGGATTCGGCAATTTATTCTCTTCTTTGGATGCAACTATCTTCATGAGTGTGTTTCTTTTGCTTTATGTTCTTGTGTTATAATTTCATCCGCAATTTTGAGCAAGATCCGACTTGCCTTGCATTGAAGTACCTTACCACATAAGTATTCCATTGTGAGTTGAAGGGACTGAGCGGGTCCCTTAATTGCCTCGTATCGGCTTAGCGTAGTCTAGCCTAGTAGTAGTATTAATTAGTTTTTTTTTGGGTTTTCGTTCGAGGACGAGCAACGGTTTAGTGTGGGGGAATTGATTTGCGTAAAAATTGGACCGTTTTCCCACCCATCTAAGCTTGTTTTCCTATCGCTTTTTTGAGATTTGTGTGAGATTATCGCCTTTTTGAGTCTTTCTCACCCTAGCTACCTCTCTTGTGCATTTTACGTGTTTTTGGGTAGTTTTCCTATTATTTTGATAGGAATCCCTGGTTCGAGAGCATGTTCGAGTTTACATGGGCACAAGGGAGCAGAATATCGTCCCAATGCATGATTAGAGTCCAAAGTCCAGACCCAAGAGGTGAAATCTTGAGCAACTGGGAAAAACTATAGTCTATTGGGCATCTGCACCGGAAAGGTCGAATTTTAAATGGATATATCGAGAATTATAGACATCGGAACGAATCGGTTCTAGTTGGAGGTGAAAGCTTATCTTCAGAGCTTTACAACGACATATTACACGCCCCAATCGGAGACCAAACGTGAGAGTTATGACCGTCTAAAGTCACAGCGCGAAGTTTTACCCGATGAGATCTGACCGGTGACCCGATTGTAGTCAACGGTCCTAATAAAGCAATTAACTACGCACTTGAACCATCCTATCACAAGCCGCTATGGGTAGGCGTGTATTGGCCAAAACATGGCCAGATTCATGCAACTAAACAAGGATCTATCAAGAGAATATTTCTTATCCTAATAGCTTTGAGGTGTTCTCACTTGTCTCAAACATGGAACCGGTGCTTTCCCCGCCGTTTTGATGAGGTAGTCGGCGATTTGTTTTCTTCTTTGCATGCAACTATCTTCATGGGTGTGTTTCTTTTGCTTTATGCTCTTGTGTTTTAGTTGCATCCGCAATTTTGAGCAACACGCGACTTGCCTTGCATTGAAGTACCTTACCACATAAGTATTCCATTGTGAGTTGGAGGGACGGAGCGGGTCCATTAATTGCCTCGTGTCGGCTTAGCGTAGTCTAGCCTAGTAGTAGCAGTAATAGTTAGTTTTTTTTTGGGTTTTCGTTCGAGGACAAGAAACGGTTTAGTGTGGGGGAATTGATTTGTGTAAAAATTGGACCATTTTTCCACCCATCTAAGCTTGTTTTCCTATCGCTTTTGTGAGATTTGTGTGCGATTATCGCCTTTTTGAGTCTTTCTCACCCTAGCTACCTCTCTTGTGCATTTTACGTGTTTTTGGGTAGTTTTCCTATTATTTTGATAGGAATCCCTTGTCCGAGAGCATGTTCGAGCTTACATGGGCACAAGGGAGCAGAATATCGTCCCAAAGTATGATTAGAGTCCAAAGTCCAGACCCAAGAGGTGAAATCTTGAGCAAAAAGGAAAAACTATAGTCCATTGGGCATCTTCACCGGAGAGGACGAACTTCAAATGGATATATCGAGAATTATAGACATTGGATCGAAGCGGTTCTAGTAAGAGGTGAAAGCTTATCTTCTGAGCTTTGCAACGACATATTACACGCCCCAATCGGAGATCAAACGTGAGAGTTATGACCGTCTAAAGTCACAGGGCGAAGTTTTACCCGATGAGATCTGACCGGGTGACCCGATTGTGGAGTCCAAAAAATTAGTCAACGGTCCTAATAATGAAATTAACTACGCACTTGGACCATCCTATCACAAGCCGCTATGGGTAGGCGTGTATTGGCCCAAACATGGCCAGATTCATGCAACTAAACAAGGATCTATCAAGAGAATATTGCTTATCCTAATAGCTTGGTGGTGTTCTTACTTGTCTCAAACATTGAACCGGTGCTTTCCCCGCCGTTTTGATGAGGGATTCGGCGATTTATTTTCTTCTTTGGATGCAACTATCTTCATGAGTGTGTTTCATTTGCTTTATGTTCTTGTGTTTTAGTTGCATCCGCAATTTTGAGCAACACCCGACTTGCCTTGCATTGAAGTACCTTACCACATAAGTATTCCATTGTGAGTTGGAGGGACGGAGCGGGTCCTTTAATTGCCTCGTGTCGGCTTAGCGTAGTCTAGCCTAGTAGTAGTAGTATTAGTTAGTTTTTTTTGGGTCTTTGTTCGAGGACGAGCAACGGTTTAGTGTGGGGGAATTGATCTGTGTAAAAATTGGACTGTTTTTCCACCCATCTAAGCTTGTTTTCCTATCGCTTTTGTGAGATTTGTGTGCGTTTATCGCCTTTTTTAGTCTTTCTCACCCTAGCGACCTCTCTTGTGCATTTTACGTGTTTTTGGGTAGTTTTCCTATTATTTTGATAGGAATCCCTTGTCCGAGAGAATGTTCGAGCTTACATGGGCACAAGGGAGCAGAATATCGTCCCATAGTATGATTACAGTCCAAAGTCCAGACCCAAGAGGTGAAATCTTGAGCAAAAGGGAAAAACTATAGTCCATTGGGTATCTTCACCGGAGAGGTCGAACTTCAAATGGATATATAGAGAATTATAGACATCGGATCGAAGCGGTTCTAGTAGGAGGTGAAAGCTTATATTCTGAGCTTTGTAACGACATATTACACGCCCCAATCTGAGATCAAATGTGAGAGTTATGACCCTCTAAAGTCACAGGGCGAAGTTTTACCCGATGAGATCTGACCGGGTGACCCGATTGTAGAGTCCAAAAAATTAGTCAACGGTCCTAATAAAGCAATTAACTACGCACTTGGACCATTCTATCACAAGCCGCTATGGGTAGGCGTGTATTGGCCCAAACATGGCCAGATTCATGCAACTAAACAAGGATCTATCAAGAGAATGTTGCTTATCCTAATAGCTTGGTGGCATTCTCACTTGTCTAAAACATGGAACCGGTGCTTTCCCCGCCGTTTTGATGTGGGATTCGGCGATTTATATTCTTTTTTGGATGCAACTATCTTCATGAGTGTGTTTCTTTTGCTTTATGTTCTTGTGTTATAGTTTCATCCGCAATTTTGAGCAAGATCCGACTTGCCTTGCATTGAAGTACCTTACCACATAAGTATTCCATTGTGAGTTGAAGGGACTGAGCGGGTCCCTTAATTGCCTCGTATCGGCTTAGCGTAGTCTTGCCTAGTAGTAGTATTAGTTCGTTTTTTATTGGGTTTTGGTTCGAGGACGAGCAACGGTTTAGTGCGGGGGAATTGATCTGTGTAAAAATTGGACCGTTTTTCCACCCATCTAAGCTTGTTTTCCTATCGCTTTTGTGAGATTTGTGTGCGTTTATCGCTTTTTTTAGTCTTTCTCACCCTAGCGACCTCTCTTGTGCATTTTACGTGTTTTTTGGTAGTTTTCCTATTATTTTGATAGGAATCCCTTGTCCGAGAGCATGTTCGAGCTTACATGGGAACAAGGGAGCAGAATATCGTCCCAAAGTATGATTAGAGTCCAAAGTCCAGACCCAAGGGGTGAAATCTTGAGCAAAAGGTAAAAACTATAGTCCATTGGGCATCTTCACCGGAGAGGTCGAACTTCAAATGGATACATCGAGAATTATAGACATCGGATCGAATCGGTTCTAGTTGGAGGTGAAAGCTTATCTTCTGAGCTTTACAACGACATATTACACGCCCCAATCGGAGATCAAACGTGAGAGTTATGACCGTCTAAAGTCACATGGCGAAGTTTTACCCGATGAGATCTGACCGGGTGACCCGATTGTGGAGTCCAAAAAATTAGTCAACGGTCCTAATAAAGCAATTAACTACGCACTTGGACCATACTATCACAAGCCGCTATGGGTAGGCGTGTATTGGCCTAAACATGGCCAGATTCATGCAACAAAACAAGGATCTATCAAGAGAATATTGCTTATCCTAATAGCTTGGTGGTGTTCTCACTTGTCTCAAACATGGAACCGGTGCTTTCCCCGCCGTTTTGATGACGGATTCGGCGATTTATTTTTTCTTTTGATGCAACTATCTTCATGAGTGTGTTTCTTTTGCTTTATGTTCTTGTGTTTTAGTTGCATCCGTAATTTTGAGCAAGACCCGATTTGCCTTGCATTGACGTACCATACCACATAAGTATTCCATTGTGAGTTGGAGGGACGGAGCGGGTCTCTTAATTGCCTCGTCTCGGCTTAGCGTAGTTTGGCCTAGTAGTAGTATTAGTTAGTTTTTTTTGGGTTTTCGTTCGAGGACGAGCAACGGTTTAGTGTGGGGGAAATGATTTGTGTAAAAATTGGACCGTTTTTCCACCCATCTAAGCTTTTTTTCCAATCGCTTTTGTGAGATTTGTGTGCGATTATCGCCTTTTTGAGTCTTTCTCACCCTAGCTACCTCTCTTGTGCATTTTACGTGCTTTTGGGTAGTTTTCCTATTATTTTGATAGAAATCCCTTTCCGAGAGCATGTTCGAGCTTACATGGGTACAAGGGAGCAGAATATCGTCCCAAAGTATGATTATAGTCCAAAGTCCAGACCCAAGAGGTGAAATCTTGAGCAAAAGGGAAAAACTATAGTCCATTGAGCATCTTCACCGGAGAGGTCGAACTTCAAATGGATATATCGAGAATTATAGACATCGGATCGAATCGGTTCTAGTTGGAGGTGAAAGCTTATCTTCTGAGCTTTACAACGACATATTACACGCCCCAATCGGAGATTAAACGTGAGAGTTATGACCGTCTAAAGTCACAGCGCGAAGTTTTACCCGATGAGATCTGACCGGGTGACCCGATTGTGGAGTCCAAAAAATTAGTCAACGGTCCTAATAAAGAAATTAACTACGCACTTGGACCATCCTATCACAAGCCGCTATGGGTAGGCGTGTATTGGCCCAAACATGGCCAGATTCATGCAACTAAACAAGGATCTATCAAGAGAATATTGCTTATCCTAATAGCTTGGTGGTGTTCTTACTTGTCTCAAACATTGAACCAGTGCTTTCCCCGCCGTTTTGATGAGGGATTCGGCGATTTATTTTCTTCTTTGGATGCAACTATCTTCATGAGTGTGTTTCATTTGCTTTATGTTCTTGTGTTTTAGTTGCATCCGCAATTTTGAGCAACACCCGACTTGCCTTGCATTGAAGTACCTTACCACATAAGTATTCCATTGTGAGTTGGAGGGACGGAGCGGGTCCTTTAATTGCCTCGTGTCGGCTTAGCGTAGTCTAGCCTAGTTGTAGTAGTATTAGTTAGTTTTTTTTGGGTCTTTGTTCGAGGACGAGCAACGGTTTAGAGTGGGGGAATTGATCTGTGTAAAAATTGGACTGTTTTTCCACCCATCTAAGCTTGTTTTCCTATCGCTTTTGTGAGATTTGTGTGCGTTTATCGCCTTTTTTAGTCTTCCTTACCCTAGCGACCTCTCTTGTGCATTTTACGTGTTTTTGGGTAGTTTTCCTATTATTTTGATAGGAATCCCTTGTCCGAGAGAATGTTCGAGCTTACATGGGCACAAGGGAGCAGAATATCGTCCCATAGTATGATTACAGTCCAAAGTCCAGACCCAAGAGGTGAAATCTTGAGCAAAAGGGAAAAACTATAGTCCATTGGGTATCTTCACCGGAGAGGTCGAACTTCAAATGGATATATCGAGAATTATAGACATCGGATCGAAGCGGTTCTAGTAGGAGGTGAAAGCTTACATTCTGAGCTTTGCAACGACATATCACACGCCCCAATCTGAGATCAAACGTGAGAGTTATGACCCTCTAAAGTCACAGGGCGAAGTTTTACCCGATGAGATCTGACCGGGTGACCCGATTGTAGAGTCCAAAAAATTAGTCAACGGTCCTAATAAAGCAATTAACTACGCACTTGGATCATTCTATCACAAGCCGCTATGGGTAGGCGTGTATTGGCCCAAACATGGCCAGATTCATGCAACTAAACAAGGATCTATCAAGAGAATGTTGCTTATCCTAATAGCTTGGTGGCATTCTCACTTGTCTAAAACATGGAACCGGTGCTTTCCCCGCCGTTTTGATGTGGGATTCGGCGATTTATATTCTTTTTTGGATGCAACTATCTTCATGAGTGTGTTTCTTTTGCTTTATGTTCTTGTGTTATAGTTTCATCCGCAATTTTGAGCAAGATCCGACTTGCCTTGCATTGAAGTACCTTACCACATAAGTATTCCATTGTGAGTTGAAGGGACTGAGCGGGTCCCTTAATTGCCTCGTATCAGCTTAGCGTAGTCTTGCCTAGTAGTAGTATTAGTTCGTTTTTTATTGGGTTTTGGTTCGAGGACGAGCAACGGTTTAGTGCGGGGGAATTGATCTGTGTAAAAATTGGACCGTTTTTCCACCCATCTAAGCTTGTTTTCCTATCGCTTTTGTGAGATTTGTGTGCGTTTATCGCTTTTTTTAGTCTTTCTCACCCTAGCGACCTCTCTTGTGCATTTTACGTGTTTTTGGGTAGTTTTCCTATTATTTTGATAGGAATCCCTTGTCCGAGAGCATGTTCGAGCTTACATGGGAACAAGGGAGCAGAATATCGTCCCAAAGTATGATTAGAGTCCAAAGTCCAGACCCAAGGGGTGAAATCTTGAGCAAAAGGGAAAAACTATAGTCCATTGGGCATCTTCACCGGAGAGGTCGAACTTCAAATGGATACATCGAGAATTATAGACATCGGATCGAATCGGTTCTAGTTGGAGGTGAAAGCTTATCTTCTGAGCTTTACAACGACATATTACACGCCCCAATCGGAGATCAAACGTGAGAGTTATGACCGTCTAAAGTCACATGGCGAAGTTTTACCCGATGAGATCTGACCGGGTGACCCGATTGTGGAGTCCAAAAAATTAGTCAACGGTCCTAATAAAGCAATTAACTACGCACTTGGACCATACTATCACAAGCCGCTATGGGTAGGCGTGTATTGGCCTAAACATGGCCAGATTCATGCAACAAAACAAGGATCTATCAAGAGAATATTGCTTATCCTAATAGCTTGGTGGTGTTCTCACTTGTCTCAAACATGGAACCGGTGCTTTCCCTGCCGTTTTGATGACGGATTCGGCGATTTATTTTTTCTTTTGATGCAACTATCTTCATGAGTGTGTTTCATTTGCTTTATGTTCTTGTGTTTTAGTTGCATCCGCAATTTTGAGCAACACCCGACTTGCCTTGCATTGAAGTACCTTACCACATAAGTATTCCATTGTGAGTTGGAGGGACGGAGCGGGTCCTTTAATTGCCTCGTGTCGGCTTAGCGTAGTCTAGCCTAGTTGTAGTAGTATTAGTTAGTTTTTTTTGGGTCTTTGTTCGAGGACGAGCAACGGTTTAGAGTGGGGGAATTGATCTGTGTAAAAATTGGACTGTTTTTCCACCCATCTAAGCTTGTTTTCCTATCGCTTTTGTGAGATTTGTGTGCGTTTATCGCCTTTTTTAGTCTTCCTTACCCTAGCGACCTCTCTTGTGCATTTTACGTGTTTTTGGGTAGTTTTCCTATTATTTTGATAGGAATCCCTTGTCCGAGAGAATGTTCGAGCTTACATGGGCACAAGGGAGCAGAATATCGTCCCATAGTATGATTACAGTCCAAAGTCCAGACCCAAGAGGTGAAATCTTGAGCAAAAGGGAAAAACTATAGTCCATTGGGTATCTTCACCGGAGAGGTCGAACTTCAAATGGATATATCGAGAATTATAGACATCGGATCGAAGCGGTTCTAGTAGGAGGTGAAAGCTTATATTCTGAGCTTTGCAACGACATATCACACGCCCCAATCTGAGATCAAACGTGAGAGTTATGACCCTCTAAAGTCACAGGGCGAAGTTTTACCCGATGAGATCTGACCGGGTGACCCGATTGTAGAGTCCAAAAAATTAGTCAACGGTCCTAATAAAGCAATTAACTACGCACTTGGATCATTCTATCACAAGCCGCTATGGGTAGGCGTGTATTGGCCCAAACATGGCCAGATTCATGCAACTAAACAAGGATCTATCAAGAGAATGTTGCTTATCCTAATAGCTTGGTGGCATTCTCACTTGTCTAAAACATGGAACCGGTGCTTTCCCCGCCGTTTTGATGTGGGATTCGGCGATTTATATTCTTTTTTGGATGCAACTATCTTCATGAGTGTGTTTCTTTTGCTTTATGTTCTTGTGTTATAGTTTCATCCGCAATTTTGAGCAAGATCCGACTTGCCTTGCATTGAAGTACCTTACCACATAAGTATTCCATTGTGAGTTGAAGGGACTGAGCGGGTCCCTTAATTGCCTCGTATCAGCTTAGCGTAGTCTTGCCTAGTAGTAGTATTAGTTCGTTTTTTATTGGGTTTTGGTTCGAGGACGAGCAACGGTTTAGTGCGGGGGAATTGATCTGTGTAAAAATTGGACCGTTTTTCCACCCATCTAAGCTTGTTTTCCTATCGCTTTTGTGAGATTTGTGTGCGTTTATCGCTTTTTTTAGTCTTTCTCACCCTAGCGACCTCTCTTGTGCATTTTACGTGTTTTTGGGTAGTTTTCCTATTATTTTGATAGGAATCCCTTGTCCGAGAGCATGTTCGAGCTTACATGGGAACAAGGGAGCAGAATATCGTCCCAAAGTATGATTAGAGTCCAAAGTCCAGACCCAAGGGGTGAAATCTTGAGCAAAAGGGAAAAACTATAGTCCATTGGGCATCTTCACCGGAGAGGTCGAACTTCAAATGGATACATCGAGAATTATAGACATCGGATCGAATCGGTTCTAGTTGGAGGTGAAAGCTTATCTTCTGAGCTTTACAACGACATATTACACGCCCCAATCGGAGATCAAACGTGAGAGTTATGACCGTCTAAAGTCACATGGCGAAGTTTTACCCGATGAGATCTGACCGGGTGACCCGATTGTGGAGTCCAAAAAATTAGTCAACGGTCCTAATAAAGCAATTAACTACGCACTTGGACCATACTATCACAAGCCGCTATGGGTAGGCGTGTATTGGCCTAAACATGGCCAGATTCATGCAACAAAACAAGGATCTATCAAGAGAATATTGCTTATCCTAATAGCTTGGTGGTGTTCTCACTTGTCTCAAACATGGAACCGGTGCTTTCCCTGCCGTTTTGATGACGGATTCGGCGATTTATTTTTTCTTTTGATGCAACTATCTTCATGAGTGTGTTTCATTTGCTTTATGTTCTTGTGTTTTAGTTGCATCCGCAATTTTGAGCAACACCCGACTTGCCTTGCATTGAAGTACCTTACCACATAAGTATTCCATTGTGAGTTGGAGGGACGGAGCGGGTCCTTTAATTGCCTCGTGTCGGCTTAGCGTAGTCTAGCCTAGTTGTAGTAGTATTAGTTAGTTTTTTTTGGGTCTTTGTTCGAGGACGAGCAACGGTTTAGAGTGGGGGAATTGATCTGTGTAAAAATTGGACTGTTTTTCCACCCATCTAAGCTTGTTTTCCTATCGCTTTTGTGAGATTTGTGTGCGTTTATCGCCTTTTTTAGTCTTCCTTACCCTAGCGACCTCTCTTGTGCATTTTACGTGTTTTTGGGTAGTTTTCCTATTATTTTGATAGGAATCCCTTGTCCGAGAGAATGTTCGAGCTTACATGGGCACAAGGGAGCAGAATATCGTCCCATAGTATGATTACAGTCCAAAGTCCAGACCCAAGAGGTGAAATCTTGAGCAAAAGGGAAAAACTATAGTCCATTGGGTATCTTCACCGGAGAGGTCGAACTTCAAATGGATATATCGAGAATTATAGACATCGGATCGAAGCGGTTCTAGTAGGAGGTGAAAGCTTATATTCTGAGCTTTGCAACGACATATCACACGCCCCAATCTGAGATCAAACGTGAGAGTTATGACCCTCTAAAGTCACAGGGCGAAGTTTTACCCGATGAGATCTGACCGGGTGACCCGATTGTAGAGTCCAAAAAATTAGTCAACGGTCCTAATAAAGCAATTAACTACGCACTTGGATCATTCTATCACAAGCCGCTATGGGTAGGCGTGTATTGGCCCAAACATGGCCAGATTCATGCAACTAAACAAGGATCTATCAAGAGAATGTTGCTTATCCTAATAGCTTGGTGGCATTCTCACTTGTCTAAAACATGGAACCGGTGCTTTCCCCGCCGTTTTGATGTGGGATTCGGCGATTTATATTCTTTTTTGGATGCAACTATCTTCATGAGTGTGTTTCTTTTGCTTTATGTTCTTGTGTTATAGTTTCATCCGCAATTTTGAGCAAGATCCGACTTGCCTTGCATTGAAGTACCTTACCACATAAGTATTCCATTGTGAGTTGAAGGGACTGAGCGGGTCCCTTAATTGCCTCGTATCAGCTTAGCGTAGTCTTGCCTAGTAGTAGTATTAGTTCGTTTTTTATTGGGTTTTGGTTCGAGGACGAGCAACGGTTTAGTGCGGGGGAATTGATCTGTGTAAAAATTGGACCGTTTTTCCACCCATCTAAGCTTGTTTTCCTATCGCTTTTGTGAGATTTGTGTGCGTTTATCGCTTTTTTTAGTCTTTCTCACCCTAGCGACCTCTCTTGTGCATTTTACGTGTTTTTGGGTAGTTTTCCTATTATTTTGATAGGAATCCCTTGTCCGAGAGCATGTTCGAGCTTACATGGGAACAAGGGAGCAGAATATCGTCCCAAAGTATGATTAGAGTCCAAAGTCCAGACCCAAGGGGTGAAATCTTGAGCAAAAGGGAAAAACTATAGTCCATTGGGTATCTTCACCGGAGAGGTCGAACTTCAAATGGATATATCGAGAATTATAGACATCGGATCGAAGCGGTTCTAGTAGGAGGTGAAAGCTTATATTCTGAGCTTTGCAACGACATATCACACGCCCCAATCTGAGATCAAACGTGAGAGTTATGACCCTCTAAAGTCACAGGGCGAAGTTTTACCCGATGAGATCTGACCGGGTGACCCGATTGTAGAGTCCAAAAAATTAGTCAACGGTCCTAATAAAGCAATTAACTACGCACTTGGATCATTCTATCACAAGCCGCTATGGGTAGGCGTGTATTGGCCCAAACATGGCCAGATTCATGCAACTAAACAAGGATCTATCAAGAGAATGTTGCTTATCCTAATAGCTTGGTGGCATTCTCACTTGTCTAAAACATGGAACCGGTGCTTTCCCCGCCGTTTTGATGTGGGATTCGGCGATTTATATTCTTTTTTGGATGCAACTATCTTCATGAGTGTGTTTCTTTTGCTTTATGTTCTTGTGTTATAGTTTCATCCGCAATTTTGAGCAAGATCCGACTTGCCTTGCATTGAAGTACCTTACCACATAAGTATTCCATTGTGAGTTGAAGGGACTGAGCGGGTCCCTTAATTGCCTCGTATCAGCTTAGCGTAGTCTTGCCTAGTAGTAGTATTAGTTCGTTTTTTATTGGGTTTTGGTTCGAGGACGAGCAACGGTTTAGTGCGGGGGAATTGATCTGTGTAAAAATTGGACCGTTTTTCCACCCATCTAAGCTTGTTTTCCTATCGCTTTTGTGAGATTTGTGTGCGTTTATCGCTTTTTTTAGTCTTTCTCACCCTAGCGACCTCTCTTGTGCATTTTACGTGTTTTTGGGTAGTTTTCCTATTATTTTGATAGGAATCCCTTGTCCGAGAGCATGTTCGAGCTTACATGGGAACAAGGGAGCAGAATATCGTCCCAAAGTATGATTAGAGTCCAAAGTCCAGACCCAAGGGGTGAAATCTTGAGCAAAAGGGAAAAACTATAGTCCATTGGGCATCTTCACCGGAGAGGTCGAACTTCAAATGGATACATCGAGAATTATAGACATCGGATCGAATCGGTTCTAGTTGGAGGTGAAAGCTTATCTTCTGAGCTTTACAACGACATATTACACGCCCCAATCGGAGATCAAACGTGAGAGTTATGACCGTCTAAAGTCACATGGCGAAGTTTTACCCGATGAGATCTGACCGGGTGACCCGATTGTGGAGTCCAAAAAATTAGTCAACGGTCCTAATAAAGCAATTAACTACGCACTTGGACCATACTATCACAAGCCGCTATGGGTAGGCGTGTATTGGCCTAAACATGGCCAGATTCATGCAACAAAACAAGGATCTATCAAGAGAATATTGCTTATCCTAATAGCTTGGTGGTGTTCTCACTTGTCTCAAACATGGAACCGGTGCTTTCCCTGCCGTTTTGATGACGGATTCGGCGATTTATTTTTTCTTTTGATGCAACTATCTTCATGAGTGTGTTTCTTTTGCTTTATGTTCTTGTGTTTTAGTTGCATCCGTAATTTTGAGCAAGACCCGATTTGCCTTGCATTGACGTACCATACCACATAAGTATTCCATTGTGAGTTGGAGGGACGGAGCGGGTCTCTTAATTGCCTCGTCTCGGCTTAGCGTAGTTTGGCCTAGTAGTAGTATTAGTTAGTTTTTTTTTTGGTTTTCGTTCGAGGACGAGCAACGGTTTAGTGTGGGGGAAATGATTTGTGTAAAAATTGGACCGTTTTTCCACCCATCTAAGCTTTTTTTCCAATCGCTTTTGTGAGATTTGTGTGCGATTATCGCCTTTTTGAGTCTTTCTCACCCTAGCTACCTCTCTTGTGCATTTTACGTGCTTTTGGGTAGTTTTCCTATTATTTTGATAGAAATCCCTTTCCGAGAGCATGTTCGAGCTTACATGGGTACAAGGGAGCAGAATATCGTCCCAAAGTATGATTATAGTCCAAAGTCCAGACCCAAGAGGTGAAATCTTGAGCAAAAGGGAAAAACTATAGTCCATTGAGCATCTTCACCGGAGAGGTCGAACTTCAAATGGATATATCGAGAATTATAGACATCGGATCGAATCGGTTCAAGTTGGAGGTGAAAGCTTATCTTCTGAGCTTTACAACGACATATTACACGCCCCAATCGGAGATTAAACGTGAGAGTTATGACCGTCTAAAGTCACAGCGCGAAGTTTTACCCGATGAGATCTGACTGGGTGACCCGATTGTGGAGTCCAAAAAATTAGTCAACGGTTTTAATAAAGCAATTAACTACGCACTTGGACCATCCTATCACAAGCCGCTATGGGTAGGCGTGTATTGGCCCAAACATGGCCAGGTTCATGCAACTAAACAAGGATCTATCAAGAGAATATTGCTTATCCTAATAGCTTGGTGGTGTTCTCACTTGTCTCAAACATGGAACCGGTGCTTTCCCCGCCGTTTTGATGAGGGATTCGGCGATTTATTTTCTTCTTTGGATGCAACTATCTTCATGAGTGTGTTTCTTTTGCTTTATGTTCTTGTGTTTTAGTTGCATCCGCAATTTTGAGCAACACCCGACTTGCCTTGCATTGAAGTACCTTACCACATAAGTATTCCATTGTGAGTTGGAGAGACGGAGCGGGTCTTTTAATTGCCTCTTGTCGGCTTAGCGTAGTCTAGCCTAGTAGTAGTAGTATTAGTTAGTTTTTTTTTGGGTCTTTGTTCGAGTACGAGCAACGGTTTAGTGTGGGGGAATTGATCTGTGTAAAAATTGGACCGTTTTTCCACCCATCTAAGCTTGTTTTCCTATCGCTTTTGTGAGATTTGTGTGCGTTTATCGCTTTTTTTAGTCTTTCTCACCCTAGCGACCTCTCTTGTGCATTTTACGTGTTTTTGGGTAGTTTTCCTATTATTTTGATAGGAATCCCTTGTCCGAGAGCATGTTCGAGCTTACATGGGAACAAGGGAGCAGAATATCGTCCCAAAGTATGATTAGAGTCCAAAGTCCAGACCCAAGGGGTGAAATCTTGAGCAAAAGGGAAAAACTATAGTCCATTGGGCATCTTCACCGGAGAGGTCGAACTTCAAATGGATACATCGAGAAAAATAGACATCGGATCGAATCGGTTCTAGTTGGAGGTGAAAGCTTATCTTCTGAGCTTTACAACGACATATTACACGCCCCAATCGGAGATCAAACGTGAGAGTTATGACCGTCTAAAGTCACATGGCGAAGTTTTACCCGATGAGATCTGACCGGGTGACCCGATTGTGGAGTCCAAAAAATTAGTCAACGGTCCTAATAAAGCAATTAACTACGCACTTGGACCATCCTATCACAAGCCGCTATGGGTAGGCGTGTATTGGCCTAAACATGGCCAGATTCATGCAACTAAACAAGGATCTATCAAGAGAATATTGCTTATCCTAATAGCTTGGTGGTGTTCTCACTTGTCTCAAACATGGAACCGGTGCTTTCCCCGCCGTTTTGATGACGGATTCGGCGATTTATTTTTTCTTTTGATGCAACTATCTTCATGAGTGTGTTTCTTTTGCTTTATGTTCTTGTGTTTTAGTTGCATCCGTAATTTTGAGCAAGACCCGATTTGCCTTGCATTGACGTACCATACCACATAAGTATTCCATTGTGAGTTGGAGGAACGGAGCGGGTCTCTTAATTGCCTCGTCTCGGCTTAGCGTAGTTTGGCCTAGTAGTAGTATTAGTTAGTTTTTTTTTGGGTTTTCGTTCGAGGACGAGCAACGGTTTAGTGTGGGGGAAATGATTTGTGTAAAAATTGGACCGTTTTTCCACCCATCTAAGCTTTTTTTCCAATCGCTTTTGTGAGATTTGTGTGCGATTATCGCCTTTTTGAGTCTTTCTCACCCTAGCTACCTCTCTTGTGCATTTTACGTGCTTTTGGGTAGTTTTCCTATTATTTTGATAGGAATCCCTTTCCGAGAGCATGTTCGAGCTTACATGGGTACAAGGGAGCAGAATATCGTCCCAAAGTATGATTATAGTCCAAAGTCCAGACCCAAGAGGTGAAATCTTGAGCAAAAGGGAAAAACTATAGTCCATTGAGCATCTTCACCGGAGAGGTCGAACTTCAAATGGATATATCGAGAATTATAGACATCGGATCGAATCGGTTCTAGTTGGAGGTGAAAGCTTATCTTCTGAGCTTTACAACGACATATTACACGCCCCAATCGGAGATTAAACGTGAGAGTTATGACCGTCTAAAGTCACATGGCGAAGTTTTACCCGATGAGATCTGACCGGGTGACCCGATTGTGGAGTCCAAAAAATTAGTCAACGGTCCTAATAAAGCAATTAACTACGCACTTGGACCATACTATCACAAGCCGCTATGGGTAGGCGTGTATTGGCCTAAACATGGCCAGATTCATGCAACAAAACAAGGATCTATCAAGAGAATATTGCTTATCCTAATAGCTTGGTGGTGTTCTCACTCTTCTCAAACATGGAACCGGTGCTTTCCCCGCCGTTTTGATGACGGATTCGGCGATTTATTTTTTCTTTTGATGCAACTATCTTCATGAGTGTGTTTCTTTTGCTTTATGTTCTTGTGTTTTAGTTGCATCCGTAATTTTGAGCAAGACCCGATTTGCCTTGCATTGACGTACCATACCACATAAGTATTCCATTGTGAGTTGGAGGGACGGAGCGGGTCTCTTAATTGCCTCGTCTCGGCTTAGCGTAGTTTGGCCTAGTAGTAGTATTAGTTAGTTTTTTTTTTGGTTTTCGTTCGAGGACGAGCAACGGTTTAGTGTGGGGGAAATGATTTGTGTAAAAATTGGACCGTTTTTCTACCCATCTAAGCTTTTTTTCCAATCGCTTTTGTGAGATTTGTGTGCGATTATCGCCTTTTTGAGTCTTTCTCACCCTAGCTACCTCTCTTGTGCATTTTACGTGCTTTTGGGTAGTTTTCCTATTATTTTGATAGAAATCCCTTTCCGAGAGCATGTTCGAGCTTACATGGGTACAAGGGAGCAGAATATCGTCCCAAAGTATGATTATAGTCCAAAGTCCAGACCCAAGAGGTGAAATCTTGAGCAAAAGGGAAAAACTATAGTCCATTGAGCATCTTCACCGGAGAGGTCGAACTTCAAATGGATATATCGAGAATTATAGACATCGGATCGAATCGGTTCAAGTTGGAGGTGAAAGCTTATCTTCTGAGCTTTACAACGACATATTACACGCCCCAATCGGAGATTAAACGTGAGAGTTATGTCCGTCTAAAGTCACAGCGCGAAGTTTTACCCGATGAGATCTGACTGGGTGACCCGATTGTGGAGTCCAAAAAATTAGTCAACGGTTTTAATAAAGCAATTAACTACGCACTTGGACCATCCTATCACAAGCCGCTATGGGTAGGCGTGTATTGGCCCAAACATGGCCAGGTTCATGCAACTAAACAAGGATCTATCAAGAGAATATTGCTTATCCTAATAGCTTGGTGGTGTTCTCACTTGTCTCAAACATGGAACCGGTGCTTTCCCCGCCGTTTTGATGAGGGATTCGGCGATTTATTTTCTTCTTTGGATGCAACTATCTTCATGAGTGTGTTTCTTTTGCTTTATGTTCTTGTGTTTTAGTTGCATCCGCAATTTTGAGCAACACCCGACTTGCCTTGCATTGAAGTACCTTACCACATAAGTATTCCATTGTGAGTTGGAGAGACGGAGCGGGTCTTTTAATTGCCTCTTGTCGGCTTAGCGTAGTCTAGCCTAGTAGTAGTAGTATTAGTTAGTTTTTTTTTGGGTCTTTGTTCGAGTACGAGCAACGGTTTATTGTGGGGGAATTGATCTGTGTAAAAATTGGACCGTTTTTCCACCCATCTAAGCTTGTTTTCCTATCGCTTTTGTGAGATTTGTGTGCGTTTATCGCTTTTTTTAGTCTTTCTCACCCTAGCGACCTCTCTTGTGCATTTTACGTGTTTTTGGGTAGTTTTCCTATTATTTTGATAGGAATCCCTTGTCCGAGAGCATGTTCGAGCTTACATGGGAACAAGGGAGCAGAATATCGTCCCAAAGTATGATTAGAGTCCAAAGTCCAGACCCAAGGGGTGAAATCTTGAGCAAAAGGGAAAAACTATAGTCCATTGGGCATCTTCACCGGAGAGGTCGAACTTCAAATGGATACATCGAGAAAAATAGACATCGGATCGAATCGGTTCTAGTTGGAGGTGAAAGCTTATCTTCTGAGCTTTACAACGACATATTACACGCCCCAATCGGAGATCAAACGTGAGAGTTATGACCGTCTAAAGTCACATGGCGAAGTTTTACCCGATGAGATCTGACCGGGTGACCCGATTGTGGAGTCCAAAAAATTAGTCAACGGTCCTAATAAAGCAATTAACTACGCACTTGGACCATCCTATCACAAGCCGCTATGGGTAGGCGTGTATTGGCCTAAACATGGCCAGATTCATGCAACTAAACAAGGATCTATCAAGAGAATATTGCTTATCCTAATAGCTTGGTGGTGTTCTCACTTGTCTCAAACATGGAACCGGTGCTTTCCCCGCCGTTTTGATGACGGATTCGGCGATTTATTTTTTCTTTTGATGCAACTATCTTCATGAGTGTGTTTCTTTTGCTTTATGTTCTTGTGTTTTAGTTGCATCCGTAATTTTGAGCAAGACCCGATTTGCCTTGCATTGACGTACCATACCACATAAGTATTCCATTGTGAGTTGGAGGGACGGAGCGGGTCTCTTAATTGCCTCGTCTCGGCTTAGCGTAGTTTGGCCTAGTAGTAGTATTAGTTAGTTTTTTTTTGGGTTTTCGTTCGAGGACGAGCAACGGTTTAGTGTGGGGGAAATGATTTGTGTAAAAATTGGACCGTTTTTCCACCCATCTAAGCTTTTTTTCCAATCGCTTTTGTGAGATTTGTGTGCGATTATCGCCTTTTTGAGTCTTTCTCACCCTAGCTACCTCTCTTGTGCATTTTACGTGCTTTTGGGTAGTTTTCCTATTATTTTGATAGGAATCCCTTTCCGAGAGCATGTTCGAGCTTACATGGGTACAAGGGAGCAGAATATCGTCCCAAAGTATGATTATAGTCCAAAGTCCAGACCCAAGAGGTGAAATCTTGAGCAAAAGGGAAAAACTATAGTCCATTGAGCATCTTCACCGGAGAGGTCGAACTTCAAATGGATATATCGAGAATTATAGACATCGGATCGAATCGGTTCTAGTTGGAGGTGAAAGCTTATCTTCTGAGCTTTACAACGACATATTACACGCCCCAATCGGAGATTAAACGTGAGAGTTATGACCGTCTAAAGTCACATGGCGAAGTTTTACCCGATGAGATCTGACCGGGTGACCCGATTGTGGAGTCCAAAAAATTAGTCAACGGTCCTAATAAAGCAATTAACTACGCACTTGGACCATACTATCACAAGCCGCTATGGGTAGGCGTGTATTGGCCTAAACATGGCCAGATTCATGCAACAAAACAAGGATCTATCAAGAGAATATTGCTTATCCTAATAGCTTGGTGGTGTTCTCACTCTTCTCAAACATGGAACCGGTGCTTTCCCCGCCGTTTTGATGACGGATTCGGCGATTTATTTTTTCTTTTGATGCAACTATCTTCATGAGTGTGTTTCTTTTGCTTTATGTTCTTGTGTTTTAGTTGCATCCGTAATTTTGAGCAAGACCCGATTTGCCTTGCATTGACGTACCATACCACATAAGTATTCCATTGTGAGTTGGAGGGACGGAGCGGGTCTCTTAATTGCCTCGTCTCGGCTTAGCGTAGTTTGGCCTAGTAGTAGTATTAGTTAGTTTTTTTTTTGGTTTTCGTTCGAGGACGAGCAACGGTTTAGTGTGGGGGAAATGATTTGTGTAAAAATTGGACCGTTTTTCTACCCATCTAAGCTTTTTTTCCAATCGCTTTTGTGAGATTTGTGTGCGATTATCGCCTTTTTGAGTCTTTCTCACCCTAGCTACCTCTCTTGTGCATTTTACGTGCTTTTGGGTAGTTTTCCTATTATTTTGATAGAAATCCCTTTCCGAGAGCATGTTCGAGCTTACATGGGTACAAGGGAGCAGAATATCGTCCCAAAGTATGATTATAGTCCAAAGTCCAGACCCAAGAGGTGAAATCTTGAGCAAAAGGGAAAAACTATAGTCCATTGAGCATCTTCACCGGAGAGGTCGAACTTCAAATGGATATATCGAGAATTATAGACATCGGATCGAATCGGTTCAAGTTGGAGGTGAAAGCTTATCTTCTGAGCTTTACAACGACATATTACACGCCCCAATCGGAGATTAAACGTGAGAGTTATGTCCGTCTAAAGTCACAGCGCGAAGTTTTACCCGATGAGATCTGACTGGGTGACCCGATTGTGGAGTCCAAAAAATTAGTCAACGGTTTTAATAAAGCAATTAACTACGCACTTGGACCATCCTATCACAAGCCGCTATGGGTAGGCGTGTATTGGCCCAAACATGGCCAGGTTCATGCAACTAAACAAGGATCTATCAAGAGAATATTGCTTATCCTAATAGCTTGGTGGTGTTCTCACTTGTCTCAAACATGGAACCGGTGCTTTCCCCGCCGTTTTGATGAGGGATTCGGCGATTTATTTTCTTCTTTGGATGCAACTATCTTCATGAGTGTGTTTCTTTTGCTTTATGTTCTTGTGTTTTAGTTGCATCCGCAATTTTGAGCAACACCCGACTTGCCTTGCATTGAAGTACCTTACCACATAAGTATTCCATTGTGAGTTGGAGAGACGGAGCGGGTCTTTTAATTGCCTCTTGTCGGCTTAGCGTAGTCTAGCCTAGTAGTAGTAGTATTAGTTAGTTTTTTTTTGGGTCTTTGTTCGAGTACGAGCAACGGTTTAGTGTGGGGGAATTGATCTGTGTAAAAATTGGACCGTTTTTCCACCCATCTAAGCTTGTTTTCCTATCGCTTTTGTGAGATTTGTGTGCGTTTATCGCTTTTTTTAGTCTTTCTCACCCTAGCGACCTCTCTTGTGCATTTTACGTGTTTTTGGGTAGTTTTCCTATTATTTTGATAGGAATCCCTTGTCCGAAAGCATGTTCGAGCTTACATGGGAACAAGGGAGCAGAATATCGTCCCAAAGTATGATTAGAGTCCAAAGTCCAGACCCAAGGGGTGAAATCTTGAGCAAAAGGGAAAAACTATAGTCCATTGGGCATCTTCACCGGAGAGGTCGAACTTCAAATGGATACATCGAGAAAAATAGACATCGGATCGAATCGGTTCTAGTTGGAGGTGAAAGCTTATCTTCTGAGCTTTACAACGACATATTACACGCCCCAATCGGAGATCAAACGTGAGAGTTATGACCGTCTAAAGTCACATGGCGAAGTTTTACCCGATGAGATCTGACCGGGTGACCCGATTGTGGAGTCCAAAAAATTAGTCAACGGTCCTAATAAAGCAATTAACTACGCACTTGGACCATCCTATCACAAGCCGCTATGGGTAGGCGTGTATTGGCCTAAACATGGCCAGATTCATGCAACTAAACAAGGATCTATCAAGAGAATATTGCTTATCCTAATAGCTTGGTGGTGTTCTCACTTGTCTCAAACATGGAACCGGTGCTTTCCCCGCCGTTTTGATGACGGATTCGGCGATTTATTTTTTCTTTTGATGCAACTATCTTCATGAGTGTGTTTCTTTTGCTTTATGTTCTTGTGTTTTAGTTGCATCCATAATTTTGAGCAAGACCCGATTTGCCTTGCATTGACGTACCATACCACATAAGTATTCCATTGTGAGTTGGAGGGACGGAGCGGGTCTCTTAATTGCCTCGTCTCGGCTTAGCGTAGTTTGGCCTAGTAGTAGTATTAGTTAGTTTTTTTTTGGGTTTTCGTTCGAGGACGAGCAACGGTTTAGTGTGGGGGAAATGATTTGTGTAAAAATTGGACCGTTTTTCCACCCATCTAAGCTTTTTTTCCAATCGCTTTTGTGAGATTTGTGTGCGATTATCGCCTTTTTGAGTCTTTCTCACCCTAGCTACCTCTCTTGTGCATTTTACGTGCTTTTGGGTAGTTTTCCTATTATTTTGATAGGAATCCCTTTCCGAGAGCATGTTCGAGCTTACATGGGTACAAGGGAGCAGAATATCGTCCCAAAGTACGATTATAGTCCAAAGTCCAGACCCAAGGGGTGAAATCTTGAGCAAAAGGAAAAAATATAGTCCATTGAGCATCTTCACCGGAGAGGTCGAACTTCAAATGGATATATCGAGAATTATAGACATCGGATCGAATCGGTTCTAGTTGGAGGTGAAAGCTTATCTTCTGAGCTTTACAACGACATATTACACGCCCCAATCGGAGATTAAACGTGAGAGTTATGACCGTCTAAAGTCACAGCGCGAAGTTTTACCCGATGAGATCTGACTGGGTGACCCGATTGTGGAGTCCAAAAAATTAGTCAACGGTTTTAATAAAGCAATTAACTACGCACTTGGACCATCCTATCACAAGCCGCTATGGGTAGGCGTGTATTGGCCCAAACATGGCCAGGTTCATGCAACTAAACAAGGATCTATCAAGAGAATATTGCATATCCTAATAGCTTGGTGGTGTTCTCACTTGTCTCGAACATGGAACCGGTGCTTTCCCCGCCGTTTTGATGAGGGATTCGGCGATTTATTTTCTTCTTTGGATGCAACTATCTTCATGAGTGTGTTTCTTTTGCTTTATGTTCTTGTGTTTTAGTTGCATCCGCAATTTTGAGCAACACCCGACTTGCCTTGCATTGAAGTACCTTACCACATAAGTATTCCATTGTGAGTTGGAGAGACGGAGCGGGTCTTTTAATTGCTTCTTGTCGGCTTAGCGTAGTCTAGCCTAGTAGTAGTAGTATTAGTTAGTTTTTTTTTGGGTCTTTGTTCGAGTACGAGCAACGGTTTAGTGTGGGGGAATTGATCTGTGTAAAAATTGGACCGTTTTTCCACCCATCTAAGCTTGTTTTCCTATCGCTTTTGTGAGATTTGTGTGCGTTTATCGCTTTTTTTAGTCTTTCTCACCCTAGCGACCTCTCTTGTGCATTTTACGTGTTTTTGGGTAGTTTTCCTATTATTTTGATAGGAATCCCTTGTCCGAGAGCATGTTCGAGCTTACATGGGAACAAGGGAGCAGAATATCGTCCCAAAGTATGATTAGAGTCCAAAGTCCAGACCCAAGGGGTGAAATCTTGAGCAAAAGGGAAAAACTATAGTCCATTGGGCATCTTCACCGGAGAGGTCGAACTTCAAATGGATACATCGAGAAAAATAGACATCGGATCGAATCGGTTCTAGTTGGAGGTGAAAGCTTATCTTCTGAGCTTTACAACGACATATTACACGCCCCAATCGGAGATTAAACGTGAGAGTTATGACCGTCTAAAGTCACAGCGCGAAGTTTTACCCGATGAGATCTGACTGGGTGACCCGATTGTGGAGTCCAAAAAATTAGTCAACGGTTTTAATAAAGCAATTAACTACGCACTTGGACCATCCTATCACAAGCCGCTATGGGTAGGCGTGTATTGGCCCAAACATGGCCAGGTTCATGCAACTAAACAAGGATCTATCAAGAGAATATTGCTTATCCTAATAGCTTGGTGGTGTTCTCACTTGTCTCAAACATGGAACCGGTGCTTTCCCCGCCGTTTTGATGAGGGATTCGGCGATTTATTTTCTTCTTTGGATGCAACTATCTTCATGAGTGTGTTTCTTTTGCTTTATGTTCTTGTGTTTTAGTTGCATCCGCAATTTTGAGCAACACCCGACTTGCCTTGCATTGAAGTACCTTACCACATAAGTATTCCATTGTGAGTTGGAGAGACGGAGCGGGTCTTTTAATTGCCTCTTGTCGGCTTAGCGTAGTCTAGCCTAGTAGTAGTAGTATTAGTTAGTTTTTTTTTGGGTCTTTGTTCGAGTACGAGCAACGGTTTAGTGTGGGGGAATTGATCTGTGTAAAAATTGGACCGTTTTTCCACCCATCTAAGCTTGTTTTCCTATCGCTTTTGTGAGATTTGTGTGCGTTTATCGCTTTTTTTAGTCTTTCTCACCCTAGCGACCTCTCTTGTGCATTTTACGTGTTTTTGGGTAGTTTTCCTATTATTTTGATAGGAATCCCTTGTCCGAGAGCATGTTCGAGCTTACATGGGAACAAGGGAGCAGAATATCGTCCCAAAGTATGATTAGAGTCCAAAGTCCAGACCCAAGGGGTGAAATCTTGAGCAAAAGGGAAAAACTATAGTCCATTGGGCATCTTCACCGGAGAGGTCGAACTTCAAATGGATACATCGAGAAAAATAGACATCGGATCGAATCGGTTCTAGTTGGAGGTGAAAGCTTATCTTCTGAGCTTTACAACGACATATTACACGCCCCAATCGGAGATCAAACGTGAGAGTTATGACCGTCTAAAGTCACATGGCGAAGTTTTAACCGATGAGATCTGACCGGGTGACCCGATTGTGGAGTCCAAAAAATTAGTCAACGGTCCTAATAAAGCAATTAACTACGCACTTGGACCATCCTATCACAAGCCGCTATGGGTAGGCGTGTATTGGCCTAAACATGGCCAGATTCATGCAACTAAACAAGGATCTATCAAGAGAATATTGCTTATCCTAATAGCTTGGTGGTGTTCTCACTTGTCTCAAACATGGAACCGGTGCTTTCCCCGCCGTTTTGATGACGGATTCGGCGATTTATTTTTTCTTTTGATGCAACTATCTTCATGAGTGTGTTTCTTTTGCTTTATGTTCTTGTGTTTTAGTTGCATCCATAATTTTGAGCAAGACCCGATTTGCCTTGCATTGACGTACCATACCACATAAGTATTCCATTGTGAGTTGGAGGGACGGAGCGGGTCTCTTAATTGCCTCGTCTCGGCTTAGCGTAGTTTGGCCTAGTAGTAGTATTAGTTAGTTTTTTTTTGGGTCTTTGTTCGAGTACGAGCAACGGTTTAGTGTGGGGGAATTGATCTGTGTAAAAATTGGACCGTTTTTCCACCCATCTAAGCTTGTTTTCCTATCGCTTTTGTGAGATTTGTGTGCGTTTATCGCTTTTTTTAGTCTTTCTCACCCTAGCGACCTCTCTTGTGCATTTTACGTGTTTTTGGGTAGTTTTCCTATTATTTTGATAGGAATCCCTTGTCCGAGAGCATGTTCGAGCTTACATGGGAACAAGGGAGCAGAATATCGTCCCAAAGTATGATTAGAGTCCAAAGTCCAGACCCAAGGGGTGAAATCTTGAGCAAAAGGGAAAAACTATAGTCCATTGGGCATCTTCACCGGAGAGGTCGAACTTCAAATGGATACATCGAGAAAAATAGACATCGGATCGAATCGGTTCTAGTTGGAGGTGAAAGCTTATCTTCTGAGCTTTACAACGACATATTACACGCCCCAATCGGAGATTAAACGTGAGAGTTATGACCGTCTAAAGTCACAGCGCGAAGTTTTACCCGATGAGATCTGACTGGGTGACCCGATTGTGGAGTCCAAAAAATTAGTCAACGGTTTTAATAAAGCAATTAACTACGCACTTGGACCATCCTATCACAAGCCGCTATGGGTAGGCGTGTATTGGCCCAAACATGGCCAGGTTCATGCAACTAAACAAGGATCTATCAAGAGAATATTGCTTATCCTAATAGCTTGGTGGTGTTCTCACTTGTCTCAAACATGGAACCGGTGCTTTCCCCGCCGTTTTGATGAGGGATTCGGCGATTTATTTTCTTCTTTGGATGCAACTATCTTCATGAGTGTGTTTCTTTTGCTTTATGTTCTTGTGTTTTAGTTGCATCCGCAATTTTGAGCAACACCCGACTTGCCTTGCATTGAAGTACCTTACCACATAAGTATTCCATTGTGAGTTGGAGAGACGGAGCGGGTCTTTTAATTGCCTCTTGTCGGCTTAGCGTAGTCTAGCCTAGTAGTAGTAGTATTAGTTAGTTTTTTTTTGGGTCTTTGTTCGAGTACGAGCAACGGTTTAGTGTGGGGGAATTGATCTGTGTAAAAATTGGACCGTTTTTCCACCCATCTAAGCTTGTTTTCCTATCGCTTTTGTGAGATTTGTGTGCGTTTATCGCTTTTTTTAGTCTTTCTCACCCTAGCGACCTCTCTTGTGCATTTTACGTGTTTTTGGGTAGTTTTCCTATTATTTTGATAGGAATCCCTTGTCCGAGAGCATGTTCGAGCTTACATGGGAACAAGGGAGCAGAATATCGTCCCAAAGTATGATTAGAGTCCAAAGTCCAGACCCAAGGGGTGAAATCTTGAGCAAAAGGGAAAAACTATAGTCCATTGGGCATCTTCACCGGAGAGGTCGAACTTCAAATGGATACATCGAGAAAAATAGACATCGGATCGAATCGGTTCTAGTTGGAGGTGAAAGCTTATCTTCTGAGCTTTACAACGACATATTACACGCCCCAATCGGAGATCAAACGTGAGAGTTATGACCGTCTAAAGTCACATGGCGAAGTTTTAACCGATGAGATCTGACCGGGTGACCCGATTGTGGAGTCCAAAAAATTAGTCAACGGTCCTAATAAAGCAATTAACTACGCACTTGGACCATCCTATCACAAGCCGCTATGGGTAGGCGTGTATTGGCCTAAACATGGCCAGATTCATGCAACTAAACAAGGATCTATCAAGAGAATATTGCTTATCCTAATAGCTTGGTGGTGTTCTCACTTGTCTCAAACATGGAACCGGTGCTTTCCCCGCCGTTTTGATGACGGATTCGGCGATTTATTTTTTCTTTTGATGCAACTATCTTCATGAGTGTGTTTCTTTTGCTTTATGTTCTTGTGTTTTAGTTGCATCCATAATTTTGAGCAAGACCCGATTTGCCTTGCATTGACGTACCATACCACATAAGTATTCCATTGTGAGTTGGAGGGACGGAGCGGGTCTCTTAATTGCCTCGTCTCGGCTTAGCGTAGTTTGGCCTAGTAGTAGTATTAGTTAGTTTTTTTTTGGGTCTTTGTTCGAGTACGAGCAACGGTTTAGTGTGGGGGAATTGATCTGTGTAAAAATTGGACCGTTTTTCCACCCATCTAAGCTTGTTTTCCTATCGCTTTTGTGAGATTTGTGTGCGTTTATCGCTTTTTTTAGTCTTTCTCACCCTAGCGACCTCTCTTGTGCATTTTACGTGTTTTTGGGTAGTTTTCCTATTATTTTGATAGGAATCCCTTGTCCGAGAGCATGTTCGAGCTTACATGGGAACAAGGGAGCAGAATATCGTCCCAAAGTATGATTAGAGTCCAAAGTCCAGACCCAAGGGGTGAAATCTTGAGCAAAAGGGAAAAACTATAGTCCATTGGGCATCTTCACCGGAGAGGTCGAACTTCAAATGGATACATCGAGAAAAATAGACATCGGATCGAATCGGTTCTAGTTGGAGGTGAAAGCTTATCTTCTGAGCTTTACAACGACATATTACACGCCCCAATCGGAGATTAAACGTGAGAGTTATGACCGTCTAAAGTCACAGCGCGAAGTTTTACCCGATGAGATCTGACTGGGTGACCCGATTGTGGAGTCCAAAAAATTAGTCAACGGTTTTAATAAAGCAATTAACTACGCACTTGGACCATCCTATCACAAGCCGCTATGGGTAGGCGTGTATTGGCCCAAACATGGCCAGGTTCATGCAACTAAACAAGGATCTATCAAGAGAATATTGCTTATCCTAATAGCTTGGTGGTGTTCTCACTTGTCTCAAACATGGAACCGGTGCTTTCCCCGCCGTTTTGATGAGGGATTCGGCGATTTATTTTCTTCTTTGGATGCAACTATCTTCATGAGTGTGTTTCTTTTGCTTTATGTTCTTGTGTTTTAGTTGCATCCGCAATTTTGAGCAACACCCGACTTGCCTTGCATTGAAGTACCTTACCACATAAGTATTCCATTGTGAGTTGGAGAGACGGAGCGGGTCTTTTAATTGCCTCTTGTCGGCTTAGCGTAGTCTAGCCTAGTAGTAGTAGTATTAGTTAGTTTTTTTTTGGGTCTTTGTTCGAGTACGAGCAACGGTTTAGTGTGGGGGAATTGATCTGTGTAAAAATTGGACCGTTTTTCCACCCATCTAAGCTTGTTTTCCTATCGCTTTTGTGAGATTTGTGTGCGTTTATCGCTTTTTTTAGTCTTTCTCACCCTAGCGACCTCTCTTGTGCATTTTACGTGTTTTTGGGTAGTTTTCCTATTATTTTGATAGGAATCCCTTGTCCGAGAGCATGTTCGAGCTTACATGGGAACAAGGGAGCAGAATATCGTCCCAAAGTATGATTAGAGTCCAAAGTCCAGACCCAAGGGGTGAAATCTTGAGCAAAAGGGAAAAACTATAGTCCATTGGGCATCTTCACCGGAGAGGTCGAACTTCAAATGGATACATCGAGAAAAATAGACATCGGATCGAATCGGTTCTAGTTGGAGGTGAAAGCTTATCTTCTGAGCTTTACAACGACATATTACACGCCCCAATCGGAGATCAAACGTGAGAGTTATGACCGTCTAAAGTCACATGGCGAAGTTTTACCCGATGAGATCTGACCGGGTGACCCGATTGTGGAGTCCAAAAAATTAGTCAACGGTCCTAATAAAGCAATTAACTACGCACTTGGACCATCCTATCACAAGCCGCTATGGGTAGGCGTGTATTGGCCTAAACATGGCCAGATTCATGCAACTAAACAAGGATCTATCAAGAGAATATTGCTTATCCTAATAGCTTGGTGGTGTTCTCACTTGTCTCAAACATGGAACCGGTGCTTTCCCCGCCGTTTTGATGACGGATTCGGCGATTTATTTTTTCTTTTGATGCAACTATCTTCATGAGTGTGTTTCTTTTGCTTTATGTTCTTGTGTTTTAGTTGCATCCGTAATTTTGAGCAAGACCCGATTTGCCTTGCATTGACGTACCATACCACATAAGTATTCCATTGTGAGTTGGAGGGACGGAGCGGGTCTCTTAATTGCCTCGTCTCGGCTTAGCGTAGTTTGGCCTAGTAGTAGTATTAGTTAGTTTTTTTTTGGGTTTTCGTTCGAGGACGAGCAACGGTTTAGTGTGGGGGAAATGATTTGTGTAAAAATTGGACCGTTTTTCCACCCATCTAAGCTTTTTTTCCAATCGCTTTTGTGAGATTTGTGTGCGATTATCGCCTTTTTGAGTCTTTCTCACCCTAGCTACCTCTCTTGTGCATTTTACGTGCTTTTGGGTAGTTTTCCTATTATTTTGATAGGAATCCCTTTCCGAGAGCATGTTCGAGCTTACATGGGTACAAGGGAGCAGAATATCGTCCCAAAGTACGATTATAGTCCAAAGTCCAGACCCAAGAGGTGAAATCTTGAGCAAAAGGAAAAAATATAGTCCATTGAGCATCTTCACCGGAGAGGTCGAACTTCAAATGGATATATCGAGAATTATAGACATCGGATCGAATCGGTTCTAGTTGGAGGTGAAAGCTTATCTTCTGAGCTTTACAACGACATATTACACGCCCCAATCGGAGATTAAACGTGAGAGTTATGACCGTCTAAAGTCACAGCGCGAAGTTTTACCCGATGAGATCTGACTGGGTGACCCGATTGTGGAGTCCAAAAAATTAGTCAACGGTTTTAATAAAGCAATTAACTACGCACTTGGACCATCCTATCACAAGCCGCTATGGGTAGGCGTGTATTGGCCCAAACATGGCCAGGTTCATGCAACTAAACAAGGATCTATCAAGAGAATATTGCTTATCCTAATAGCTTGGTGGTGTTCTCACTTGTCTCAAACATGGAACCGGTGCTTTCCCCGCCGTTTTGATGAGGGATTCGGCGATTTATTTTCTTCTTTGGATGCAACTATCTTCATGAGTGTGTTTCTTTTGCTTTATGTTCTTGTGTTTTAGTTGCATCCGCAATTTTGAGCAACACCCGACTTGCCTTGCATTGAAGTACCTTACCACATAAGTATTCCATTGTGAGTTGGAGAGACGGAGCGGGGCTTTTAATTGCCTCTTGTCGGCTTAGCGTAGTCTAGCCTAGTAGTAGTAGTATTAGTTAGTTTTTTTTTGGGTCTTTGTTCGAGTACGAGCAACGGTTTAGTGTGGGGGAATTGATCTGTGTAAAAATTGGACCGTTTTTCCACCCATCTAAGCTTGTTTTCCTATCGCTTTTGTGAGATTTGTGTGCGTTTATCGCTTTTTTTAGTCTTTCTCACCCTAGCGACCTCTCTTGTGCATTTTACGTGTTTTTGGGTAGTTTTCCTATTATTTTGATAGGAATCCCTTGTCCGAGAGCATGTTCGAGCTTACATGGGAACAAGGGAGCAGAATATCGTCCCAAAGTATGATTAGAGTCCAAAGTCCAGACCCAAGGGGTGAAATCTTGAGCAAAAGGGAAAAACTATAGTCCATTGGGCATCTTCACCGGAGAGGTCGAACTTCAAATGGATACATCGAGAATTATAGACATCGGATCGAATCGGTTCTAGTTGGAGGTCAAAGCTTATCTTCTGAGCTTTACAACGACATATTACACGCCCCAATCGGAGATCAAACGTGAGAGTTATGACCGTCTAAAGTCACATGGCGAAGTTTTACCCGATGAGATCTGACCGGGTGACCCGATTGTGGAGTCCAAAAAATTAGTCAACGGTCCTAATAAAGCAATTAACTACGCACTTGGACCATCCTATCACAAGCCGCTATGGGTAGGCGTGTATTGGCCTAAACATGGCCAGATTCATGCAACTAAACAAGGATCTATCAAGAGAATATTGCTTATCCTAATAGCTTGGTGGTGTTCTCACTTGTCTCAAACATGGAACCGGTGCTTTCCCCGCCGTTTTGATGACGGATTCGGCGATTTATTTTTTCTTTTGATGCAACTATCTTCATGAGTGTGTTTCTTTTGCTTTATGTTCTTGTGTTTTAGTTGCATCCGTAATTTTGAGCAAGACCCGATTTGCCTTGCATTGACGTACCATACCACATAAGTATTCCATTGTGAGTTGGAGGGACGGAGCGGGTCTCTTAATTGCCTCGTCTCGGCTTAGCGTAGTTTGGCCTAGTAGTAGTATTAGTTAGTTTTTTTTTGGGTTTTCGTTCGAGGACGAGCAACGGTTTAGTGTGGGGGAAATGATTTGTGTAAAAATTGGACCGTTTTTCCACCCATCTAAGCTTTTTTTCCAATCGCTTTTGTGAGATTTGTGTGCGATTATCGCCTTTTTGAGTCTTTCTCACCCTAGCTACCTCTCTTGTGCATTTTACGTGCTTTTGGGTAGTTTTCCTATTATTTTGATAGGAATCCCTTTCCGAGAGCATGTTCGAGCTTACATGGGTACAAGGGAGCAGAATATCGTCCCAAAGTACGATTATAGTCCAAAGTCCAGACCCAAGAGGTGAAATCTTGAGCAAAAGGAAAAAATATAGTCCATTGAGCATCTTCACCGGAGAGGTCGAACTTCAAATGGATATATCGAGAATTATAGACATCGGATCGAATCGGTTCTAGTTGGAGGTGAAAGCTTATCTTCTGAGCTTTACAACGACATATTACACGCCCCAATCGGAGATTAAACGTGAGAGTTATGACCGTCTAAAGTCACAGCGCGAAGTTTTACCCGATGAGATCTGACTGGGTGACCCGATTGTGGAGTCCAAAAAATTAGTCAACGGTTTTAATAAAGCAATTAACTACGCACTTGGACCATCCTATCACAAGCCGCTATGGGTAGGCGTGTATTGGCCCAAACATGGCCAGGTTCATGCAACTAAACAAGGATCTATCAAGAGAATATTGCTTATCCTAATAGCTTGGTGGTGTTCTCACTTGTCTCAAACATGGAACCGGTGCTTTCCCCGCCGTTTTGATGAGGGATTCGGCGATTTATTTTCTTCTTTGGATGCAACTATCTTCATGAGTGTGTTTCTTTTGCTTTATGTTCTTGTGTTTTAGTTGCATCCGCAATTTTGAGCAACACCCGACTTGCCTTGCATTGAAGTACCTTACCACATAAGTATTCCATTGTGAGTTGGAGAGACGGAGCGGGTCTTTTAATTGCCTCTTGTCGGCTTAGCGTAGTCTAGCCTAGTAGTAGTAGTATTAGTTAGTTTTTTTTTGGGTCTTTGTTCGAGTACGAGCAACGGTTTAGTGTGGGGGAATTGATCTGTGTAAAAATTGGACCGTTTTTCCACCCATCTAAGCTTGTTTTCCTATCGCTTTTGTGAGATTTGTGTGCGTTTATCGCTTTTTTTAGTCTTTCTCACCCTAGCGACCTCTCTTGTGCATTTTACGTGTTTTTGGGTAGTTTTCCTATTATTTTGATAGGAATCCCTTGTCCGAGAGCATGTTCGAGCTTACATGGGAACAAGGGAGCAGAATATCGTCCCAAAGTATGATTAGAGTCCAAAGTCCAGACCCAAGGGGTGAAATCTTGAGCAAAAGGGAAAAACTATAGTCCATTGGGCATCTTCACCGGAGAGGTCGAACTTCAAATGGATACATCGAGAATTATAAACATCGGATCGAATCGGTTCTAGTTGGAGGTGAAAGCTTATCTTCTGAGCTTTACAACGACATATTACACGCCCCAATCGGAGATCAAACGTGAGAGTTATGACCGTCTAAAGTCACATGGCGAAGTTTTACCCGATGAGATCTGACCGGGTGACCCGATTGTGGAGTCCAAAAAATTAGTCAACGGTCCTAATAAAGCAATTAACTACGCACTTGGACCATCCTATCACAAGCCGCTATGGGTAGGCGTGTATTGGCCTAAACATGGCCAGATTCATGCAACTAAACAAGGATCTATCAAGAGAATATTGCTTATCCTAATAGCTTGGTGGTGTTCTCACTTGTCTCAAACATGGAACCGGTGCTTTCCCCGCCGTTTTGATGACGGATTCGGCGATTTATTTTTTCTTTTGATGCAACTATCTTCATGAGTGTGTTTCTTTTGCTTTATGTTCTTGTGTTTTAGTTGCATCCGTAATTTTGAGCAAGACCCGATTTGCCTTGCATTGACGTACCATACCACATAAGTATTCCATTGTGAGTTGGAGGGACGGAGCGGGTCTCTTAATTGCCTCGTCTCGGCTTAGCGTAGTTTGGCCTAGTAGTAGTATTAGTTAGTTTTTTTTTGGGTTTTCGTTCGAGGACGAGCAACGGTTTAGTGTGGGGGAAATGATTTGTGTAAAAATTGGACCGTTTTTCCACCCATCTAAGCTTTTTTTCCAATCGCTTTTGTGAGATTTGTGTGCGATTATCGCCTTTTTGAGTCTTTCTCACCCTAGCTATCTCTCTTGTGCATTTTACGTGCTTTTGGGTAGTTTTCCTATTATTTTGATAGGAATCCCTTTCCGAGAGCATGTTCGAGCTTACATGGGTACAAGGGAGCAGAATATCGTCCCAAAGTATGATTATAGTCCAAAGTCCAGACCCAAGAGGTGAAATCTTGAGCAAAAGGGAAAAACTATAGTCCATTGAGCATCTTCACCGGAGAGGTCGAACTTCAAATGGATATATCGAGAATTATAGACATCGGATCGAATCGGTTCTAGTTGGAGGTGAAAGCTTATCTTCTGAGCTTTACAACGACATATTACACGCCCCAATCGGAGATTAAACGTGAGAGTTATGACCGTCTAAAGTCACAGCGCGAAGTTTTACCCGATGAGATCTGACTGGGTGACCCGATTGTGGAGTCCAAAAAATTAGTCAACGGTTTTAATAAAGCAATTAACTACGCACTTGGACCATCCTATCACAAGCCGCTATGGGTAGGCGTGTATTGGCCCAAACATGGCCAGGTTCATGCAACTAAACAAGGATCTATCAAGAGAATATTGCTTATCCTAATAGCTTGGTGGTGTTCTCACTTGTCTCAAACATGGAACCGGTGCTTTCCCCGCCGTTTTGATGAGGGATTCGGCGATTTATTTTCTTCTTTGGATGCAACTATCTTCATGAGTGTGTTTCTTTTGCTTTATGTTCTTGTGTTTTAGTTGCATCCGCAATTTTGAGCAACACCCGACTTGCCTTGCATTGAAGTACCTTACCACATAAGTATTCCATTGTGAGTTGGAGAGACGGAGCGGGTCTTTTAATTGCCTCTTGTCGGCTTAGCGTAGTCTAGCCTAGTAGTAGTAGTATTAGTTAGTTTTTTTTTGGGTCTTTGTTCGAGTACGAGCAACGGTTTAGTGTGGGGGAATTGATCTGTGTAAAAATTGGACCGTTTTTCCACCCATCTAAGCTTGTTTTCCTATCGCTTTTGTGAGATTTGTGTGCGATTATCGCCTTTTTGAGTCTTTCTCACCCTAGCTACCTCTCTTGTGCATTTTACGTGTTTTTGGGTAGTTTTCCTATTATTTTGATAGGAATCCCTTGTCCGAGAGCATGTTCGAGCTTACATAGGCACAAGGGAGCAGAATATCGTCCCAACGTATGATTAGAGTCCAAAGTCCAGACCCAAGAGGTGAAATCTTGAGCAACTGGGAAAAACTATAGTCTATTGGGCATCTGCACCGGAAAGGTCGAATTTTAAATGGATATATCGAGAATTATAGACATCGGATCGATGCGGTTCTAGTTGGAGGTGAAAGCTTATCTTCTGAGCTTTGCAACGACATATTACACGCCCTAATCTGAGATCAAACGTGAGAGTTATGACCCTCTAAAGTCACAGCGCGAAGTTTTACCCGATGAGATGTGACCGGTGACCCGATTGTAGTCAACGGTCCTAATAAAGCAATTAACTACGCACTTGAACCATCCTATCACAAGCCGCTATGGGTAGGCGTGTATTGGCCAAAACATGGCCAGATTCATGCAACTAAACAAGGATCTATCAAGAGAATATTTCTTATCCTAATAGCTTTGAGGTGTTCTCACTTGTCTCAAACATGGAACCGGTGCTTTCCCCGCCGTTTTGATGAGGTAGTCGGCGATTTGTTTTCTTCTTTAGATGCAACTATCTTCATGAGTGTGTTTCTTTTGCTTTATGCTCTTGTGTTTTAGTTGCATCCGCAATTTTGAGCAACACCCGACTTGCCTTGCATTGAAGTACCTTACCACATAAGTATTCCATTGTGAGTTGGAGGGACGGAGCGGGTCCATTAATTACCTCGTGTCGGCTTAGCGTAGTCTAGCCTAGTAGTAGTAGTATTAGTTAGTTTTTTTTGGGTTTTCGTTCGAGGACAAGAAACGGTTTAGTGTGGGGGAATTGATTTGTGTAAAAATTGGACCGTTTTTCCACCCATCTAAGCTTGTTTTCCTATCGCTTTTGTGAGATTTGTGTGCGATTATCGCCTTTTTGAGTCTTTCTCACCCTAGCTACCTCTCTTGTGCATTTTACGTGTTTTTGGGTAGTTTTCCTATTATTTTGATAGGAATCCCTTGTCTGAGAGCATGTTCGAGCTTACATGGGCACAAGGGAGCAGAATATCGTCCCAAAGTATGATTAGAGTCCAAAGTCCAGACCCAAGAGGTGAAATCTTGAGCAAAAAGGAAAAACTATAGTCCATTGGGCATCTTCACCGGAGAGGACGAACTTCAAATGGATATATCGAGAATTATAGACATTGGATCGAAGCGGTTCTAGTAGGAGGTGAAAGCTTATCTTCTGAGCTTTGCAACGACATATTACACGCCTCAATCGGAGATCAAACGTGAGAGTTATGACCGTCTAAAGTCACAGGGCGAAGTTTTACCCGATGAGATCTGACCGGGTGACCCGATTGTGGAGTCCAAAAAATTAGTCAACGGTCCTAATAAAGAAATTAACTACGCACTTGGACCATCCTATCACAAGCCGCTATGGGTAGGCGTGTATTGGCCCAAACATGGCCAGATTCATGCAACTAAACAAGGATCTATCAAGAGAATATTGCTTATCCTAATAGCTTGGTGGTGTTCTTACTTGTCTCAAACATTGAACCGGTGCTTTCCCCGCCGTTTTGATGAGGGATTCGGCGATTTATTTTCTTCTTTGGATGCAACTATCTTCATGAGTGTGTTTCATTTGCTTTATGTTCTTGTGTTTTAGTTGCATCCGCAATTTTGAGCAACACCCGACTTGCCTTGCATTGAAGTACCTTACCACATAAGTATTCCATTGTGAGTTGGAGGGACGGAGTGAGTCCTTTAATTGCCTCGTGTCGGCTTAGCGTAGTCTAGCCTAGTAGTAGTATTAGTTAGTTTTTTTTGGGTCTTTGTTCGAGGACGAGCAACGGTTTAGTGTGGGGGAATTGATCTGTGTAAAAATTGGACCATTTTTCCACCCATCTAAGCTTGTTTTCCTATCGCTTTTGTGAGATTTGTGTGCGTTTATCGCCTTTTTTAGTCTTTCTCACCCTAGCGACCTCTCTTGTGCATTTTCCGTGTTTTTGGGTAGTTTTCCTATTATTTTGATAGGAATCCCTGGTTCGAGAGCATGTTCGAGCTTACATGGGCACAAGGGAGCAGAATATCGTCCCAACGCATGATTAGAGTCCAAAGTCCAGACCCAAGAGGTGAAATCTTGAGCAAAAGGGAAAAACTATAGTCCATTGGGCATCTTCACCGGAGAGGTCGAACTTCAAATGGATATATCTAGATGTCTAGACATCGGATCGAAGCGGTTCCAGTTGGAGGTGAAAGCTTATTTTCTGAGCTTTGCAACGACATATTACACGCCCCAATCGGAGATCAAACGAGAGAGTTATGACTCTCCAAAGTCACAGGGCAATGTTTTACCCGATTAGATCAGACCGGGTGACCCGATTGTGGAGTCCAGAAAATTAGTCAACGGTCCTAATAAAACAATTAACTATGCAACTGGACCATCCTATCACAAGCCGCTATGGGTAGAGGTGTATTGGCCTAAACATGGCCAGATTCATGCAGCTAAACAAGGATCTATCAAGAGAATATTGCTTATCCTAATAGCTTGGTGGTGTTCTCACTTGTCTCAAACTTGGAACCGGTGCTTTCCCTGCCGGTTTAATGAGGGATTCGGCGATTTATTCTCTTCTTTGGATGCAACTATCTTCATGAGTGTGTTTCTTTTGCTTTATGTTCTTGGGTTTTAGTTGCATCCGCAATTTTGAGCAACACCCGACTTGCCTTGCATTGAAGTACCTTACCACATAAGTATTCCATTGTGAGTTGGAGGGACGGAGTGAGTCCTTTAATTGCCTCGTGTCGGCTTAGCGTAGTCTAGCCTAGTAGTAGTATTAGTTAGTTTTTTTTGGGTCTTTGTTCGAGGACGAGCAACGGTTTAGTGTGGGGGAATTGATCTGTGTAAAAATTGGACCGTTTTTCCACCCATCTAAGCTTGTTTTCCTATCGCTTTTGTGAGATTTGTGTGCGTTTATCGCCTTTTTTAGTCTTTCTCACCCTAGCGACCTCTCTTGTGCATTTTCCGTGTTTTTGGGTAGTTTTCCTATTATTTTGATAGGAATCCCTGGTTCGAGAGCATGTTCGAGCTTACATGGGCACAAGGGAGCAGAATATCGTCCCAATGCATGATTAGAGTCCAAAGTCCAGACCCAAGAGGTGAAATCTTGAGCAAAAGGGAAAAACTATAGTCCATTGGGCATCTTCACCGGAGAGGTCGAACTTCAAATGGATATATCTAGATGTCTAGACATTGGATCGAAGCGGTTCCAGTTGGAGGTGAAAGCTTATTTTCTGAGCTTTGCAACGACATATTACACGCCCCAATCGGAGATCAAACGAGAGAGTTATGACTCTCCAAAGTCACAGGGCAATGTTTTACCCGATTAGATCAGACCGGGTGACCCGATTGTGGAGTCCAGAAAATTAGTCAACGGTCCTAATAAAACAATTAACTATGCAACTGGACCATCCTATCACAAGCCGCTATGGGTAGAGGTGTATTGGCCTAAACATGGCCAGATTCATGCAGCTAAACAAGGATCTATCAAGAGAATATTGCTTATCCTAATAGCTTGGTGGTGTTCTCACTTGTCTCAAACTTGGAACCGGTGCTTTCCCTGCCGGTTTAATGAGGGATTCGGCGATTTATTCTCTTCTTTGGATGCAACTATCTTCATGAGTGTGTTTCTTTTGCTTTATGTTCTTGTGTTATAATTTCATCCGCAATTTTGAGCAAGATCCGACTTGCCTTGCATTGAAGTACCTTACCACATATGTATTCCATTGTGAGTTGAAGGGACTGAGCGGGTCCCTTTATTGCCTCGTATCGGCTTAGCGTAGTCTAGCCTAGTAGTAGTATTAATTAGTTTTTTTTTGGGTTTTCGTCCGAGGACGAGCAACGGTTTAGTGTGGGGGAATTGATTTGTGTAAAAATTGGACCGTTTTTCCACCCATCTAAGCTTGTTTTCCTATCGCTTTTGTGAGATTTGTGTGAGATTATCGACTTTTTGAGTCTTTCTCACCCTAACTACCTCTCTTGTGCATTTTACGTGTTTTTGGGTAGTTTTCCTATTATTTTGATAGGAATCCCTGGTTCGAGAGCATGTTCGAGCTTACATGGGCACAAGGGAGCAGAATATCGTCCCAATGCATGATTAGAGTCCAAAGTCCAGACCCAAGAGGTGAAATCTTGAGCAAAAGGGAAAAACTATAGTCCATTGGGCATCTTCACCGGAGAGGTCGAACTTCAAATGGATATATCTAGATGTCTAGACATCGGATCGAAGCGGTTCCAGTTGGAGGTGAAAGCTTATTTTCTGAGCTTTGCAACGACATATTACACGCCCCAATCGGAGATCAAACGAGAGAGTTATGACTCTCCAAAGTCACAGGGCAATGTTTTACCCGATTAGATCAGACCGGGTGACCCGATTGTGGAGTCCAGAAAATTAGTCAACGGTCCTAATAAAACAATTAACTATGCAACTGGACCATCCTATCACAAGCCGCTATGGGTAGAGGTGTATTGGCCTAAACATGGCCAGATTCATGCAACTAAACAAGGATCTATCAAGAGAATATTGCTTATCCTAATAGCTTGGTGGTGTTCTCACTTGTCTCAAACTTGGAACCGGTGCTTTGCCTGCCGGTTTAATGAGGGATTCGGCGATTTATTCTCTTCTTTGGATGCAACTATCTTCATGAGTGCGTTTCTTTTGCTTTATGTTCTTGTGTTATAATTTCATCCGCAATTTTGAGCAAGATCCGACTTGCCTTGCATTGAAGTACCTTACCACATAAGTATTCCATTGTGAGTTGAAGGGACTGAGCGGGTCCCTTAATTGCCTCGTATCGGCTTAGCGTAGTCTAGCCTAGTAGTAGTATTAATTAGTTTTTTTTTGGGTTTTCGTTCGAGGACGAGCAACGGTTTAGTGTGGGGGAATTGATTTGTGTAAAAATTGGACCGTTTTCCCACCCATCTAAGCTTGTTTTCCTATCGCTTTTTTGAGATTTGTGTGAGATTATCGCCTTTTTGAGTCTTTCTCACCCTAGCTACCTCTCTTGTGCATTTTACGTGTTTTTGGGTAGTTTTCCTATTATTTTGATAGGAATCCCTGGTTCGAGAGCATGTTCGAGCTTACATGGGCACAAGGGAGCAGAATATCGTCCCAATGCATGATTAGAGTCCAAAGTCCAGACCCAAGAGGTGAAATCTTGATCAAAAGGGAAAAACTATAGTCCATTGGGCATCTTCACCGGAGAGGTCGAACTTCAAATGGATATCTCTAGATGTCTAGACATCGGATCGAAACGGTTCTAGTTGGCGGTGAAAGCTTATTTTCTGAGCTTTGCAACGACATATTACACGCCCCAATCGGAGATCAAACGAGAGAGTTATGACCCTCTAAAGTCACAGGGCAATGTTTTACCCGATTAGATCAGACCGGGCGACCCGATTGTGGAGTCCAGAAAATTAGTCAACGGTCCTAATAAAACAATTAACTATGCACGTGGACCATCCTATCACAAGCCGCTATGGGTAGGCGTGTATTGGCCTAAACATGGCCAGATTCATGCAACTAAACAAGGATCTATCAAGAGAATATTGCTTATCCTAATAGCTTGGTGATGTTCTCACTTGTCTCAAACTTGGAACCGGTGCTTTCCCTACCGGTTTAATGAGGGATTCGGCGATTTATTCTCTTCTTTGGATGCAACTATCTTCATGAGTGTGTTTCTTTTGCTTTATGCTCTTGTGTTTTAGTTGCATCCGCAATTTTGAGCAACACCCGACTTGCCTTGCATTGAAGTACCTTACCACATAAGTATTCCATTGTGAGTTGGAGGGACGGAGCGGGTCCATTAATTGCCTCGTGTCGGCTTAGCGTAGTCTAGCCTAGTAGTAGTAGTATTAGTTAGTTTTTTTTTGGGTTTTCGTTCGAGGACAAGAAACGGTTTAGTGTGGGGGAATTGATTTGTGTAAAAATTGGACCGTTTTTCCACCCATCTAAGCTTGTTTTCCTATCGCTTTTGTGAGATTTGTGTGCGATTATCGCCTTTTTGAGTCTTTCTCACCCTAGCTACCTCTCTTGTGCATTTTACGTGTTTTTGGGTAGTTTTCCTATTATTTTGATAGGAATCCCTGGTTCGAGAGCATGTTCGAGCTTACATGGGCACAAGGGAGCAGAATATCGTCCCAATGCATGATTAGAGTCCAAAGTCCAGACCCAAGAGGTGAAATCTTGAGCAAAAGGGAAAAACTATAGTCCATTGGGCATCTTCACCGGAGAGGTCGAACTTCAAATGGATATATCGAGAATTATAGACTTTGGATCGAAGCGGTTCTAGTAGGAGTTGAAAGCTTATCTTCTGAGCTTTGCAACGACATATTACACGCCCCAATCGGAGATCAAACGTGAGAGTTATGACCGTCTAAAGTCACAGGGCGAAGTTTTACCCGATGAGATCTGACCGGGTGACCCGATTGTGGAGTCCAAAAAATTAGTCAACGGTCCTAATAAAGAAATTAACTACGCACTTGGACCATCCTATCACAAGCCGCTATGGGTAGGCGTGTATTGGCCCAAACATGGCCAGATTCATGCAACCAAACAAGGATCTATCAAGAGAATATTTCTTATCCTAATAGCTTGGTGGTGTTCGCACTTGTCTCAAACATGGAACCGGTGCTTTCCCCGCCGTTTTGATGAGGGATTCGGCGATTTATTTTCTTCTTTGGATGCAACTATCTTCATGAGTGTGTTTCATTTGCTTTATGTTCTTGGGTTTTAGTTGCATCCGCAATTTTGAGCAACACCCGACTTGCCTTGCATTGAAGTACCTTACCACATAAGTATTCCATTGTGAGTTGGAGGGACGGAGTGAGTCCTTTAATTGCCTCGTGTCGGCTTAGCGTAGTCTAGCCTAGTAGTAGTATTAGTTAGTTTTTTTTGGGTCTTTGTTCGAGGACGAGCAACGGTTTAGTGTGGGGGAATTGATCTGTGTAAAAATTGGACCGTTTTTCCACCCATCTAAGCTTGTTTTCCTATCGCTTTTGTGAGATTTGTGTGCGTTTATCGCCTTTTTTAGTCTTTCTCACCCTAGCGACCTCTCTTGTGCATTTTCCGTGTTTTTGGGTAGTTTTCCTATTATTTTGATAGGAATCCCTGGTTCGAGAGCATGTTCGAGCTTACATGGGCACAAGGGAGCAGAATATCGTCCCAATGCATGATTAGAGTCCAAAGTCCAGACCCAAGAGGTGAAATCTTGAGCAAAAGGGAAAAACTATAGTCCATTGGGCATCTTCACCGGAGAGGTCGAACTTCAAATGGATATATCTAGATGTCTAGACATTGGATCGAAGCGGTTCCAGTTGGAGGTGAAAGCTTATTTTCTGAGCTTTGCAACGACATATTACACGCCCCAATCGGAGATCAAACGAGAGAGTTATGACTCTCCAAAGTCACAGGGCAACACAAGCCGCTATGGGTAGGCGTGTATTGGCCTAAACATGGCCAGATTCATGCAACTAAACAAGGATCTATCAAGAGAATATTGCTTATCCTAATAGCTTGGTGATGTTCTCACTTGTCTCAAACTTGGAACCGGTGCTTTCCCTACCGGTTTAATGAGGGATTCGGCGATTTATTCTCTTCTTTGGATGCAACTATCTTCATGAGTGTGTTTCTTTTGCTTTATGCTCTTGTGTTTTAGTTGCATCCGCAATTTTGAGCAACACCCGACTTGCCTTGCATTGAAGTACCTTACCACATAAGTATTCCATTGTGAGTTGGAGGGACGGAGCGGGTCCATTAATTGCCTCGTGTCGGCTTAGCGTAGTCTAGCCTAGTAGTAGTAGTATTAGTTAGTTTTTTTTTGGGTTTTCGTTCGAGGACAAGAAACGGTTTAGTGTGGGGGAATTGATTTGTGTAAAAATTGGACCGTTTTTCCACCCATCTAAGCTTGTTTTCCTATCGCTTTTGTGAGATTTGTGTGCGATTATCGCCTTTTTGAGTCTTTCTCACCCTAGCTACCTCTCTTGTGCATTTTACGTGTTTTTGGGTAGTTTTCCTATTATTTTGATAGGAATCCCTGGTTCGAGAGCATGTTCGAGCTTACATGGGCACAAGGGAGCAGAATATCGTCCCAATGCATGATTAGAGTCCAAAGTCCAGACCCAAGAGGTGAAATCTTGAGCAAAAGGGAAAAACTATAGTCCATTGGGCATCTTCACCGGAGAGGACGAACTTCAAATGGATATATCGAGAATTATAGACATTGGATCGAAGCGGTTTTAGTAGGAGGTGAAAGCTTATCTTCTGAGCTTTGCAACGACATATTACACGCCCCAATCGGAGATCAAACGTGAGAGTTATGACCGTCTAAAGTCACAGGGCGAAGTTTTACCCGATGAGATCTGACCGGGTGACCCGATTGTGGAGTCCAAAAAATTAGTTAACGGTCCTAATAAAGAAATTAACTACGCACTTGGACCATCCTATCACAAGCCGCTATGGGTAGGCGTGTATTGGCCCAAACATGGCCAGATTCATGCAACTAAACAAGGATCTATCAAGAGAATATTGCTTATCCTAATAGCTTGGTGGTGTTCTTACTTGTCTCAAACATTGAACCGGTGCTTTCCCCGCCGTTTTGATGAGGGATTCGGCGATTTATTTTCTTCTTTGGATGCAACTATCTTCATGAGTGTGTTTCATTTGCTTTATGTTCTTGTGTTTTAGTTGCATCCGCAATTTTGAGCAACACCCGACTTGCCTTGCATTGAAGTACCTTACCACATAAGTATTCCATTGTGAGTTGGAGGGACGGAGTGAGTCCTTTAATTGCCTCGTGTCGGCTTAGCGTAGTCTAGCCTAGTAGTAGTATTAGTTAGTTTTTTTTGGGTCTTTGTTCGAGGACGAGCAACGGTTTAGTGTGGGGGAATTGATCTGTGTAAAAATTGGACCGTTTTTCCACCCATCTAAGCTTGTTTTCCTATCGCTTTTGTGAGATTTGTGTGCGTTTATCGCCTTTTTTAGTCTTTCTCACCCTAGCGACCTCTCTTGTGCATTTTCCGTGTTTTTGGGTAGTTTTCCTATTATTTTGATAGGAATCTCTGGTTCGAGAGCATGTTCGAGCTTACATGGGCACAAGGGAGAAGAATATCGTCCCAATGCATGATTAGAGTCCAAAGTCCAGACCCAAGAGGTGAAATCTTGAGCAAAAGAGAAAAACTATAGTCCATTGGGCATCTTCACCGGAGAGGTCGAACTTCAAATGGATATATCTAGATGTCTAGACATCGGATCGAAGCGGTTCCAGTTGGAGGTGAAAGCTTATTTTCTGAGCTTTGCAACGACATATTACACGCCCCAATCGGAGATCAAACGAGAAAGTTATGACTCTCCAAAGTCACAGGGCAATGTTTTACCCGATTAGATCAGACCGGGTGACCCGATTGTGGAGTCCAGAAAATTAGTCAACGGTCCTAATAAAACAATTAACTATGCAACTGGACCATCCTATCACAAGCCGCTATGGGTAGAGGTGTATTGGCCCAAACATGGCCAGATTCATGCAACTAAACAAGGATCTATCAAGAGAATATTGCTTATCCTAATAGCTTGGTGGTGTTCTCACATGTCTCAAACTTGGAACCGGTGCTTTCCCTGCCGTTTTAATGAGGGATTCGTCGATTTATTCTCTTCTTTGGATGCAACTATCTTCATGAGTGTGTTTCTTTTGCTTTATGTTCTTGTGTTTTAGTTGCATCCGCAATTTTGAGCAAGACTCGACTTGCCATGCATTGAAGTACCTTACCACATAAGTATTCCATTGTGAGGTGAAGGGACGGAGCGGGTCCCTTAATTGCCTCGTGTCGGCTTAGCGTAGTCTAGCCTAGTAGTAGTATTAGTTCGTTTTTTTTGGGTCTTTGTTCGAGGACGAGCAACGGTTTAGTGTGGGGGAATTGATCTGTGTAAAAATTGGACCATTTTTCCACCCATCTAAGCTTGTTTTCCTATCGCTTTTGTGAGATTTGTGTGCGTTTATCGCCTTTTTGAGTCTTTCTCACCGTAGCTACCTCTCTTGTGCATTTTACTTGTTTTGGGTAGTTTTCCTATTATTTTGATAGGAATCCCTGGTTCGAGAGCATGTTCGAGCTTACATGGGCACAAGGGAGCAGAATATCGTCCCAATGCATGATTAGAGTCCAAAGTCCAGACCCAAGAGGTGAAATCTTGAGCAAAAGGGAAAAACTATAGTCCATTGGGCATCTTCACGGGAGAGGTCGAACTTCAAATAGATATATATCTAGATGTCTAGACTACGGATCGAAGCGGTTCTAGTTGGAGGTGAAAGCTTATCTTCTGAGCTTTGCAACGACATATTACACGCTCCAATATGAGATCAAACGTGAGAGTTATGACCCTCTAAATTCACAGGGCGAAGTTTTACCCGATGAGATCTGACCGGGTGACTCGATTGTGGAGTCCAAAAAATTAGTCAACGGTCCTAATAAAGCAATTAACTACGCACTTGAACCATCCTATCACAAGCCGCTATGGGTAGGCGTGTATTGGCCCAAACATGGCTAGATTCATGCCACTAAACAAGGATCTATCAAGAGAATATTGCATATCCTAATAGCTTGGTGGTGTTCTCACTTGTCTCAAACATGGAACCGGTGCTTTCCCCGCCGTTTTGATTAGGGATTCGGCGATTTATTTTCTTCTTTGGATGCAACTATCTTCATGAGTGTGTTTCATTTGCTTTATGTTCTTGTGTAATAGTTTCATCCGCAATTTTGAGCAAGATCCGACTTGCCTTGCATTGAAGTACCTTACCACATAAGTATTCCATTGTGAGTTGAAGGGACTGAGCGGGTCCCTTAATCGCCTCGTATCGGCTTAGCGTAGTCTAGCCTAGTAGTAGTATTAATTTTTTTTTTTTGGGTTTTCGTTCGAGGACGAGCAACGGTTTAGTGTGGGGGAATTGAGTTTTGTAAAAATTGGACGTTTTTCCACCCATCTAAGCTTGTTTTCCTATCGCTTTTGTGAGATTTGTCTGCGATTATCGCCTTTTTGAGTCTTTCTCACCCTAGCTACCTCTCTTGTGCATTTTACGTGTTTTTGGGTAGTTTTCCTATTATTTTGATAGGAATCCCTGGTTCGAGAGCATGTTCGAGCTTACATGGGCACAATGGAGCAGAATATCGTCCCAATGCATGATTAGAGTCCAAAGTCCAGACCCAAGAGGTGAAATCTTGAGCAAAAGGGAAAAACTATAGTCCATTGGGCATCTTCACCGGAGAGGTCTAACTTCAAATGGATATATCTAGATGTCTAGACATCGGATCGAAGCGGTTCTAGGTTGAGGTGAAAGCTTATTTTCTGAGCTTTGCAACGACATATTACACGCCCCAATCGGAGATCAAACGAGAGAGTTATGACCCTCTAAAGTCACATGGCAATGTTTTACCCGATTAGATCAGACCGGGTGACCCGATTGTGGAGTCCAGAAAATTAGTCAACGTCCTAATAAAAAAATTAACTATGCACGTGGACCATCCTATCACAAGCCGCTATGGGTAGGCGTGTATTGGCCCAAACATGGCCAGATTCATGCAACTAAACAAGGATCTATCAAGAGAATATTGCTTATCCTAATAGCTTGGTGGTGTTCTCACATGTCTCAAACTTGGAACCGGTGCTTTCCCTGCCGTTTTAATGAGGGATTCGGCGATTTATTCTCTTCTTTGGATGCAACTATCTTCATGAGTGTGTTTCTTTTGCTTTATGTTCTTGTGTTTTAGTTGCATTCGCAATTTTGGGCAAGACCCGACTTGCCATGCATTGAAGTACCTTACCACATAAGTATTCCATTGTGAGGTGAAGGGACGGAGCAGGTCCCTTAATTGCCTCGTGTCGGCTTAGCGTAGTCTAGCCTAGTAGTAGTATTAGTTCGTTTTTTTTGGGTCTTTGTTCGAGGACGAGCAACGGTTTAGTGTGGGGGAATTGATCTGTGTAAAAATTGGACCATTTTTCCACCCATCTAAGCTTGTTTTCCTATCGCTTTTGTGAGATTTGTGTGCGTTTATCGCCTTTTTTAGTCTTTCTCACCCTAGCGACCTCTCTTGTGCATTTTACGTGTTTTTGGGTAGTTTTCCTATTATTTTGATAGGAATCCCTTGTCCGAGAGAATGTTCGAGCTTACATGGGCACAAGGGAGCAGAATATCGTCCCAAAGTATGATTACAGTCCAAAGTCCAGACCCAAGAGGTGAAATCTTGAGCAAAAGGGAAAAACTATAGTCCATTGTGCATCTTCAACGGAGAGTTCGAACTTCAAATGGATATATTTAGAATTCTAGACATTGAATCGAAGCGGTTCTAGTTGGAGTAGGTAAAAGCTTATCTTCTAAGCTTTGCAACGACATATTACACACCCTAATCGGAGATCAAACGAGAGAGTTATGACCCTCTAAAGTCACAAGGCAAAGTTTTACCCGATGAGATCTAACCGGGTGACCCGATTGTGGAGTCCAAAAAATTAGTCAACGGTCCTAATAAAGCAATTAACTACGCACGTGGACCATCCTATCACAAGACGCTATGGATAGGCGTGTATTGGCCCAAACATGGCCAGATACATGCAACTAAACAAGGATCTATCAAGAGAATATTGCTTATCCTAATAGCTTGGTGGTGTTCTCACATGTCTCAAACTTGGAATCGATGCTTTCCCCGACGTTTTGATGAGAGATTCGGCGATTTATTTTCTTCTTTGGATGCAACTATCTTCATGAGTGTGTTTCTTTTGCTTTATGTTCTTGTGTTTTAGTTGCATCCGCAATTTTGAGCAAGACCCGACTTGCCTTGCATTGAAGTACCTTACCACATAAGTATTCCATTGTGAGTTGAAGGGACGGAGGGGGTCTCTCAATTGCCACCTATCGGCTTAGCATAGTCTGGCCTAGTAGTAGTATTAGTTATTTTTTTTTTGGGTTTTCGTTCGAGGACGAGCAACGGTTTAGTGTGGGGGAATTGATTTGTGTAAAAATTGGACCATTTTTCCACCCATCAAAGCTTCTTTTCCTATCGCTTTTGTGAGATTTGTGTGCGATTATCGCCTTCTTGAGTCTTTCTCGCCCTAGGTACCTGTCTTGTGCATTTTACGTGTTTTTGGGTAGTTTTCCGATTATTTTGATAAGAATCCCTGGTTCGAGAGCATTTTCGAGCTTACATGGGCACAAGGGAGCATAATATCGTCCTAATGCATGATTAGAGTCCAAAGTCGAGACCCAAGAGGTGAAATCTTGAGCAAAAGGGAAAAACTATAGTCCATTGGGCATCTTCACCGGAGAGGTCTAACTTCAAATGGATATATCTAGATGTCTAGACATCGGATCGAAGCGGTTCTAGGTTGAGGTGAAAGCTTATTTTCTGAGCTTTGCAACGACATATTACACGCCCCAATCGGAGATCAAACGAGAGAGTTATGACCCTCTAAAGTCACATGGCAATGTTTTACCCGATTAGATCAGACCGGGTGACCCGATTGTGGAGTCCAGAAAATTAGTCAACGTCCTAATAAAAAAATTAACTATGCACGTGGACCATCCTATCACAAGCCGCTATGGGTAGGCGTGTATTGGCCCAAACATGGCCAGATTCATGCAACTAAACAAGGATCTATCAAGAGAATATTGCTTATCCTAATAGCTTGGTGGTGTTCTCACATGTCTCAAACTTGGAACCGGTGCTTTCCCTGCCGTTTTAATGAGGGATTCGGCGATTTATTCTCTTCTTTGGATGCAACTATCTTCATGAGTGTGTTTCTTTTGCTTTATGTTCTTGTGTTTTAGTTGCATTCGCAATTTTGGGCAAGACCCGACTTGCCATGCATTGAAGTACCTTACCACATAAGTATTCCATTGTGAGGTGAAGGGACGGAGCAGGTCCCTTAATTGCCTCGTGTCGGCTTAGCGTAGTCTAGCCTAGTAGTAGTATTAGTTCGTTTTTTTTGGGTCTTTGTTCGAGGACGAGCAACGGTTTAGTGTGGGGGAATTGATCTGTGTAAAAATTGGACCATTTTTCCACCCATCTAAGCTTGTTTTCCTATCGCTTTTGTGAGATTTGTGTGCGTTTATCGCCTTTTTTAGTCTTTCTCACCCTAGCGACCTCTCTTGTGCATTTTACGTGTTTTTGGGTAGTTTTCCTATTATTTTGATAGGAATCCCTTGTCCGAGAGAATGTTCGAGCTTACATGGGCACAAGGGAGCAGAATATCGTCCCAAAGTATGATTACAGTCCAAAGTCCAGACCCAAGAGGTGAAATCTTGAGCAAAAGGGAAAAACTATAGTCCATTGTGCATCTTCAACGGAGAGTTCGAACTTCAAATGGATATATTTAGAATTCTAGACATTGAATCGAAGCGGTTCTAGTTGGAGTAGGTAAAAGCTTATCTTCTAAGCTTTGCAACGACATATTACACACCCCAATCGGAGATCAAACGAGAGAGTTATGACCCTCTAAAGTCACAAGGCAAAGTTTTACCCGATGAGATCTAACCGGGTGACCCGATTGTGGAGTCCAAAAAATTAGTCAACGGTCCTAATAAAGCAATTAACTACGCACGTGGACCATCCTATCACAAGACGCTATGGATAGGCGTGTATTGGCCCAAACATGGCCAGATACATGCAACTAAACAAGGATCTATCAAGAGAATATTGCTTATCCTAATAGCTTGGTGGTGTTCTCACATGTCTCAAACTTGGAATCGATGCTTTCCCCGACGTTTTGATGAGAGATTCGGCGATTTATTTTCTTCTTTGGATGCAACTATCTTCATGAGTGTGTTTCTTTTGCTTTATGTTCTTGTGTTTTAGTTGCATCCGCAATTTTGAGCAAGACCCGACTTGCCTTGCATTGAAGTACCTTACCACATAAGTATTCCATTGTGAGTTGAAGGGACGGAGGGGGTCTCTCAATTGCCACCTATCGGCTTAGCATAGTCTGGCCTAGTAGTAGTATTAGTTATTTTTTTTTTGGGTTTTCGTTCGAGGACGAGCAACGGTTTAGTGTGGGGGAATTGATTTGTGTAAAAATTGGACCATTTTTCCACCCATCAAAGCTTCTTTTCCTATCGCTTTTGTGAGATTTGTGTGCGATTATCGCCTTCTTGAGTCTTTCTCGCCCTAGGTACCCGTCTTGTGCATTTTACGTGTTTTTGGGTAGTTTTCCGATTATTTTGATAAGAATCCCTGGTTCGAGAGCATTTTCGAGCTTACATGGGCACAAGGGAGCAGAATATCGTCCTAATGCATGATTAGAGTCCAAAGTCGAGACCCAAGAGGTGAAATCTTGAGCAAAAGGGAAAAACTATAGTCCATTGGGCATCTTCACCGGAGAGGTCGAACTTCAAATGGATATCTCTAGATGTCTAGACATCGGATCGAAGCGGTTCTAGTTGGAGGTGAAAGCTTATTTTCTGAGCTTTGCAACGACATATTACACGCCCCAATCGGAGATCAAACGAGAGAGTTATGACCCTCTAAAGTCACAGGGCAATTTTTTACCCGATTAGATCAGACCGGGTGACCCGATTTTGGAGTCCAGAAAATTACTCAACGGTCCTAATAAAACAATTAACTATGCACGTGGACCATCCTATCACAAGCCGCTATGGGTAGGCGTGTATTGGCCCAAACATGGCCAGATTCATGTAACTAAACAAGGATCTATCAAGAGAATATTGCTTATCCTAATAGCTTGGTGGTGTTCTCACTTGTCTCAAACTTGGAACCGGTGCTTTCCCTGCCGGTTTAATGAGGGATTCGGCGATTTATTCTCTTCTTTGGATGCAACTATCTTCATGAGTGTGTTTCTTTTGCTTTATGTTCTTGTGTTATAATTTCATCCGCAATTTTGAGCAAGATCCGACTTGCCTTGCATTGAAGTACTTTACCACATAAGTATTCCATTGTGCGTTGAAGGGACTGAGCGGGTCGCTTAATTGCCTGGTATCGGCTTAGCGTAGTCTAGCCTAGTAGTAGTATTAATTTTTTTTTTTTGGGTTTTCGTTCGAGGACGAGCAACGGTTTAGTGTGGGGGAATTGATTTGTGAAAAAATTTGACCATTTTTCCACCCATCTATGCTTCTTTTCCTATCGCTTTTGTGAGATTTGTGTGCGATTATCGCCTTTTTGAGTCTTTCTCGCCCTAGCTACCTCTCTTGTGCATTTTACGTGTTTTTGGGTAGTTTTCCTATTATTTTGATAGGAATCCCTGGTTCGAGAGCATGTTCGAGCTTACATGGGCACAAGGGAGCAGAATATCGTCCTAATGCATGATTAGAGTCCAAAGTCCAGACCAAAGAGGTGAAATCTTGAGCAAAAGGGAAAAACTATAGTCCATTGTGCATCTTCATCGGAGAGGTCGAACTTCAAATGGATATCTCTAGATGTCTAGACATCGGATCCAAGCGGTTCTAGTTGGAGGTGAAAGCTTATTCACTGAGCTTTGCAACAACATGTTACACGCCCCAATCGGAGATCAAACGAGAGAGTTATGACCCTCTAAAGTCACAGGGCAATGTTTTACCCGATTAGATCAGACCGGGTGACCCGATTGTGGAGTCCAGAAAATTATTCAACGGTCCTAATAAAACAATTAACTATGCACGTGGACCATCCTATCACAAGCCGGTATGGGTAGGCGTGTATTGGCCCAAACATGGCCAGATTCATGCAACTAAACAAGGATCTATCAAGAGAATATTGCTTATCCTAATAGCTTGGTGGTGTTCTCACATGTCTCAAACTTGGAACCGGTGCTTTCCCTGCCATTTTAATGAGGGATTCGGCGATTTATTCTCTTCTTTGGATGCAACTATCTTCATGAGTGTGTTTCTTTTGCTTTATGTTCTTGTGTTTTAGTTGCATCCGCAATTTTGAGCAAGACCCGACTTGCCATGCATTGAAGTACCTTACCACATAAGTATTCCATTGTGAGGTGAAGGGACGGAGCGGGTCCCTTAATTGCCTCGTGTCGGCTTAGCGTAGTCTAGCCTAGTAGTAGTAGTATTAGTTCGTTTTTTTTGGGTCTTTGTTCGAGGACGAGCAACGGTTTAGTGTGGGGGAATTGATTTGTGTAAAAATTGGACCATTTTTCCACCCATCTAAGCTTGTTTTCCTATCGCTTTTGTGAGATTTGTGTGCGTTTATCGCCTTTTTGAGTCTTTCTCACCGTAGCTACCTCTCTTGTGCATTTTACGTGTTTTGGGTAGTTTTCCTATTATTTTGATAGGAATCCCTTGTTCGAGAGCATGTTCGAGCTTACATGGGCACAAGGGAGCAGAATATCGTCCCAATGCATGATTAGAGTCCAAAGTCCAGACCCAAGAGGTGAAATCTTGAGCAAAAGGGAAAAACTATAGTCCATTGTGCATCTTCATCGGAGAGGTCGAACTTCAAATGGATATCTCTAGATGTCTAGACATCGGATCCAAGCGGTTCTAGTTGGAGGTGAAAGCTTATTCACTGAGCTTTGCAACAACATGTTACACGCCCCAATCGGAGATCAAACGAGAGAGTTATGACCCTCTAAAGTCACAGGGCAATGTTTTACCCGATTAGATCAGACCGGGTGACCCGATTGTGGAGTCCAGAAAATTATTCAACGGTCCTAATAAAACAATTAACTATGCACGTGGACCATCCTATCACAAGCCGGTATGGGTAGGCGTGTATTGGCCCAAACATGGCCAGATTCATGCAACTAAACAAGGATCTATCAAGAGAATATTGCTTATCCTAATAGCTTGGTGGTGTTCTCACATGTCTCAAACTTGGAACCGGTGCTTTCCCTGCCATTTTAATGAGGGATTCGGCGATTTATTCTCTTCTTTGGATGCAACTATCTTCAAGAGTGTGTTTCTTTTGCTTTATGTTCTTGTGTTTTAGTTGCATCCGCAATTTTGAGCAAGACCCGACTTGCCATGCATTGAAGTACCTTACCACATAAGTATTCCATTGTGAGGTGAAGGGACGGAGCGGGTCCCTTAATTGCCTCGTGTCGGCTTAGCGTAGTCTAGCCTAGTAGTAGTATTAGTTCGTTTTTTTTGGGTCTTTGTTCGAGGACGAGCAACGGTTTAGTGTGGGGGAATTGATTTGTGTAAAAATTTGACCATTTTTCCACCCATCTAAGCTTCTTTTCCTATCGCTTTTGTGAGATTTGTGTGCGATTATCGCCTTTTTGAGTCTTTCTCGCCCTAGCTACCTCTCTTGTGCATTTTACGTGTTTTTGGGTAGTTTTCCTATTATTTTGATAGGAATCCCTGGTTCGAGAGCATGTTCGAGCTTACATGGGCACAAGGGAGCAGAATATCGTCCTAATGCATGATTAGAGTCCAAAGTCCAGACCAAAGAGGTGAAATCTTGAGCAAAAGGGAAAAACTATAGTCCATTGTGCATCTTCATCGGAGAGGTCGGACTTCAAATGGATATCTCTAGATGTCTAGACATCGGATCCAAGCGGTTCTAGTTGGAGGTGAAAGCTTATTCACTGAGCTTTGCAACAACATGTTACACGCCCCAATCGGAGATCAAACGAGAGAGTTATGACCCTCTAAAGTCACAGGGCAATGTTTTACCCGATTAGATCAGACCGGGTGACCCGATTGTGGAGTCCAGAAAATTATTCAACGGTCCTAATAAAACAATTAACTATGCACGTGGACCATCCTATCACAAGCCGGTATGGGTAGGCGTGTATTGGCCCAAACATGGCCAGATTCGTGCAACTAAACAAGGATCTATCAAGAGAATATTGCTTATCCTAATAGCTTGGTGGTGTTCTCACATGTCTCAAACTTGGAACCGGTGCTTTCCCTGCCATTTTAATGAGGGATTCGGCGATTTATTCTCTTCTTTGGATGCAACTATCTTCATGAGTGTGTTTCTTTTGCTTTATGTTCTTGTGTTTTAGTTGCATCCGCAATTTTGAGCAAGACCCGACTTGCCATGCATTGAAGTACCTTACCACATAAGTATTCCATTGTGAGGTGAAGGGACGGAGCGGGTCCCTTAATTGCCTCGTGTCGGCTTAGCGTAGTCTAGCCTAGTAGTAGTATTAGTTCGTTTTTTTTGGGTCTTTGTTCGAGGACGAGCAACGGTTTAGTGTGGGGGAATTGATTTGTGTAAAAATTGGACCATTTTTCCACCCATCTAAGCTTGTTTTCCTATCGCTTTTGTGAGATTTGTGTGCGTTTATCGCCTTTTTGAGTCTTTCTCACCGTAGCTACCTCTCTTGTGCATTTTACGTGTTTTGGGTAGTTTTCCTATTATTTTGATAGGAATCCCTGGTTCGAGAGCATGTTCGAGCTTACATGGGCACAAGGGAGCAGAATATCGTCCCAATGCATGATTAGAGTCCAAAGTCCAGACCCAAGAGGTGAAATCTTGAGCAAAAGGGAAAAACTATAGTCCATTGTGCATCTTCATCGGAGAGGTCGAACTTCAAATGGATATCTCTAGATGTCTAGACATCGGATCCAAGCGGTTCTAGTTGGAGGTGAAAGCTTATTCACTGAGCTTTGCAACAACATGTTACACGCCCCAATCGGAGATCAAACGAGAGAGTTATGACCCTCTAAAGTCACAGGGCAATGTTTTACCCGATTAGATCAGACCGGGTGACCCGATTGTGGAGTCCAGAAAATTATTCAACGGTCCTAATAAAACAATTAACTATGCACGTGGACCATCCTATCACAAGCCGGTATGGGTAGGCGTGTATTGGCCCAAACATGGCCAGATTCATGCAACTAAACAAGGATCTATCAAGAGAATATTGCTTATCCTAATAGCTTGGTGGTGTTCTCACATGTCTCAAACTTGGAACCGGTGCTTTCCCTGCCATTTTAATGAGGGATTCGGCGATTTATTCTCTTCTTTGGATGCAACTATCTTCATGAGTGTGTTTCTTTTGCTTTATGTTCTTGTGTTTTAGTTGCATCCGCAATTTTGAGCAAGACCCGACTTGCCATGCATTGAAGTACCTTACCACATAAGTATTCCATTGTGAGGTGAAGGGACGGAGCGGGTCCCTTAATTGCCTCGTGTCGGCTTAGCGTAGTCTAGCCTAGTAGTAGTATTAGTTCGTTTTTTTTGGGTCTTTGTTCGAGGACGAGCAACGGTTTAGTGTGGGGGAATTGATCTGTGTAAAAATTGGACCATTTTTCCACCCATCTAAGCTTGTTTTCCTATCGCTTTTGTGAGATTTGTGTGCGTTTATCGCCTTTTTGAGTCTTTCTCACCGTAGCTACCTCTCTTGTGCATTTTACGTGTTTTGGGTAGTTTTCCTATTATTTTGATAGGAATCCCTGGTTCGAGAGCATGTTCGAGCTTACATGGGCACAAGGGAGAAGAATATCGTCCCAATGCATGATTAGAGTCCAAAGTCCAGACCCAAGAGGTGAAATCTTGAGCAAAAGGGAAAAACTATAGTCCATTGGGCATCTTCACCGGAGAGGTCGAACTTTAAATGGATATCTCTAGATGTCTAGACATCGGATCGAAGCGGTTCTAGTTGGAGGTGAAAGCTTATTTTCTGAGCTTTGCAACGACATATTACACGCCCCAATTGGAGATCAAACGAGAGAGTTATGAGCCTCTAAAGTCACAGGGCAATTTTTTACCCGATTAGATCAGACCGGGTGACCCGATTTTGGAGTCCAGAAAATTACTCAACGGTCCTAATAAAACAATTAACTATGCACGTGGACCATCCTATCACAAGCCGCTATGGGTAGGCGTGTATTGGCCCAAACATGGCCAGATTCATGTAACTAAACAAGGATCTATCAAGAGAATATTGCTTATCCTAATAGCTTGGTGGTGTTCTCACTTGTCTCAAACTTGGAACCGGTGCTTTCCCTGCCGGTTTAATGAGGGATTCGGCGATTTATTCTCTTCTTTGGATGCAACTATCTTCATGAGTGTGTTTCTTTTGCTTTATGTTCTTGTGTTATAATTTCATCCGCAATTTTGAGCAAGATCCGACTTGCCTTGCATTGAAGTACCTTACCACATAAGTATTCCATTGTGCGTTGAAGGGACTGAGCGGGTCCCTTAATTGCCTCGTATCGACTTAGCGTAGTCTAGCCTAGTAGTAGTATTAATTTTTTTTTTTTGGGTTTTCGTTCGAGGACGAGCAACGGTTTAGTGTGGGGGAATTGATTTGTGTAAAAATTGGACCATTTTTCCACCCATCTAAGCTTCTTTTCCTATCGCTTTTGTGAGATTTGTGTGCGATTATCGCCTTTTTGAGTCTTTCTCGCCCTAGCTACCTCTCTTGTGCATTTTACGTGTTTTTGGGTAGTTTTCCTATTATTTTGATAGGAATCCTTGGTTAGAGAGCATGTTCGAGCTTACATGGGCACAAGGGAGCAGAATATCGTCCTAATGCATGATTATAGTCCAAAGTCCAGACCCAAGAGGTGAAATCTTGAGCAAAAGGGAAAAACTATAGTCCATTGTGCATCTTCATCGGAGAGGTCGAACTTCAAATGGATATCTCTAGATGTCTAGACATCGGATCCAAGCGGTTCTAGTTGGAGGTGAAAGCTTATTCACTGAGCTTTGCAACAACATGTTACACGCCCCAATCGGAGATCAAACGAGAGAGTTATGACCCTCTAAAGTCACAGGGCAATGTTTTACCCGATTAGATCAGACCGGGTGACCCGATTGTGGAGTCCAGAAAATTATTCAACGGTCCTAATAAAACAATTAACTATGCACGTGGACCATCCTATCACAAGCCGGTATGGGTAGGCGTGTATTGGCCCAAACATGGCCAGATTCATGCAACTAAACAAGGATCTATCAAGAGAATATTGCTTATCCTAATAGCTTGGTGGTGTTCTCACATGTCTCAAACTTTGAACCGGTGCTTTCCCTGCCATTTTAATGAGGATTCGGCGATTTATTCTCTTCTTTGGATGCAACTATCTTCATGAGTGTGTTTCTTTTGCTTTATGTTCTTGTGTTTTAGTTGCATCCGCAATTTTGAGCAAGACCCGACTTGCCATGCATTGAAGTACCTTACCACATAAGTATTCCATTGTGAGGTGAAGGGACGGAGCGGGTCCCTTAATTGCCTCGTGTCGGCTTAGCGTAGTCTAGCCTAGTAGTAGTATTAGTTCGTTTTTTTTGGGTCTTTGTTCGAGGACGAGCAACGGTTTAGTGTGGGGGAATTGATCTGTGTAAAAATTGGACCATTTTTCCACCCATCTAAGCTTGTTTTCCTATCGCTTTTGTGAGATTTGTGTGCGATTATCGCCTTTTTGAGTCTTTCTCGCCCTAGCTACCTCTCTTGTGCATTTTACGTGTTTTTGGGTAGTTTTCCTATTATTTTGATAGGAATCCTTGGTTCGAGAGCATGTTCGAGCTTACATGGGCACAAGGGAGCAGAATATCGTCCTAATGCATGATTATAGTCCAAAGTCCAGACCCAAGAGGTGAAATCTTGAGCAAAAGGGAAAAACTATAGTCCATTGTGCATCTTCATCGGAGAGGTCGAACTTCAAATGGATATCTCTAGATGTCTAGACATCGGATCCAAGCGGTTCTAGTTGGAGGTGAAAGCTTATTCACTGAGCTTTGCAACAACATGTTACACGCCCCAATCGGAGATCAAACGAGAGAGTTATGACCCTCTAAAGTCACAGGGCAATGTTTTACCCGATTAGATCAGACCGGGTGACCCGATTGTGGAGTCCAGAAAATTATTCAACGGTCCTAATAAAACAATTAACTATGCACGTGGACCATCCTATCACAAGCCGGTATGGGTAGGCGTGTATTGGCCCAAACATGGCCAGATTCATGCAACTAAACAAGGATCTATCAAGAGAATATTGCTTATCCTAATAGCTTGGTGGTGTTCTCACATGTCTCAAACTTTGAACCGGTGCTTTCCCTGCCATTTTAATGAGGATTCGGCGATTTATTCTCTTCTTTGGATGCAACTATCTTCATGAGTGTGTTTCTTTTGCTTTATGTTCTTGTGTTTTAGTTGCATCCGCAATTTTGAGCAAGACCCGACTTGCCATGCATTGAAGTACCTTACCACATAAGTATTCCATTGTGAGGTGAAGGGACGGAGCGGGTCCCTTAATTGCCTCGTGTCGGCTTAGCGTAGTCTAGCCTAGTAGTAGTATTAGTTCGTTTTTTTTGGGTCTTTGTTCGAGGACGAGCAACGGTTTAGTGTGGGGGAATTGATCTGTGTAAAAATTGGACCATTTTTCCACCCATCTAAGCTTGTTTTCCTATCGCTTTTGTGAGATTTGTGTGCGATTATCGCCTTTTTGAGTCTTTCTCGCCCTAGCTACCTCTCTTGTGCATTTTACGTGTTTTTGGGTAGTTTTCCTATTATTTTGATAGGAATCCTTGGTTCGAGAGCATGTTCGAGCTTACATGGGCACAAGGGAGCATAATATCGTCCTAATGCATGATTATAGTCCAAAGTCCAGACCCAAGAGGTGAAATCTTGAGCAAAAGGGAAAAACTATAGTCCATTGTGCATCTTCATCGGAGAGGTCGAACTTCAAATGGATATCTCTAGATGTCTAGACATCGGATCCAAGCGGTTCTAGTTGGAGGTGAAAGCTTATTCACTGAGCTTTGCAACAACATGTTACACGCCCCAATCGGAGATCAAACGAGAGAGTTATGACCCTCTAAAGTCACAGGGCAATGTTTTACCCGATTAGATCAGACCGGGTGACCCGATTGTGGAGTCCAGAAAATTATTCAACGGTCCTAATAAAACAATTAACTATGCACGTGGACCATCCTATCACAAGCCGGTATGGGTAGGCGTGTATTGGCCCAAACATGGCCAGATTCATGCAACTAAACAAGGATCTATCAAGAGAATATTGCTTATCCTAATAGCTTGGTGGTGTTCTCACATGTCTCAAACTTGGAACCGGTGCTTTCCCTGCCATTTTAATGAGGATTCGGCGATTTATTCTCTTCTTTGGATGCAACTATCTTCATGAGTGTGTTTCTTTTGCTTTATGTTCTTGTGTTTTAGTTGCATCCGCAATTTTGAGCAAGACCCGACTTGCCATGCATTGAAGTACCTTACCACATAAGTATTCCATTGTGAGGTGAAGGGACGGAGCGGGTCCCTTAATTGCCTCGTGTCGGCTTAGCGTAGTCTAGCCTAGTAGTAGTATTAGTTCGTTTTTTTTGGGTCTTTGTTCGAGGACGAGCAACGGTTTAGTGTGGGGGAATTGATCTGTGTAAAAATTGGACCATTTTTCCACCCATCTAAGCTTGTTTTCCTATCGCTTTTGTGAGATTTGTGTGCGATTATCGCCTTTTTGAGTCTTTCTCGCCCTAGCTACCTCTCTTGTGCATTTTACGTGTTTTTGGGTAGTTTTCCTATTATTTTGATAGGAATCCTTGGTTCGAGAGCATGTTCGAGCTTACATGGGCACAAGGGAGCAGAATATCGTCCTAATGCATGATTATAGTCCAAAGTCCAGACCCAAGAGGTGAAATCTTGAGCAAAAGGGAAAAACTATAGTCCATTGTGCATCTTCATCGGAGAGGTCGAACTTCAAATGGATATCTCTAGATGTCTAGACATCGGATCCAAGCGGTTCTAGTTGGAGGTGAAAGCTTATTCACTGAGCTTTGCAACAACATGTTACACGCCCCAATCGGAGATCAAACGAGAGAGTTATGACCCTCTAAAGTCACAGGGTAATGTTTTACCCGATTAGATCAGACCGGGTGACCCGATTGTGGAGTCCAGAAAATTATTCAACGGTCCTAATAAAACAATTAACTATGCACGTGGACCATCCTATCACAAGCCGGTATGGGTAGGCGTGTATTGGCCCAAACATGGCCAGATTCATGCAACTAAACAAGGATCTATCAAGAGAATATTGCTTATCCTAATAGCTTGGTGGTGTTCTCACATGTCTCAAACTTGGAACCGGTGCTTTCCCTGCCATTTTAATGAGGATTCGGCGATTTATTCTCTTCTTTGGATGCAACTATCTTCATGAGTGTGTTTCTTTTGCTTTATGTTCTTGTGTTTTAGTTGCATCCGCAATTTTGAGCAAGACCCGACTTGCCATGCATTGAAGTACCTTACCACATAAGTATTCCATTGTGAGGTGAAGGGACGGAGCGGGTCCCTTAATTGCCTCGTGTCGGCTTAGCGTAGTCTAGCCTAGTAGTAGTATTAGTTCGTTTTTTTTGGGTCTTTGTTCGAGGACGAGCAACGGTTTAGTGTGGGGGAATTGATCTGTGTAAAAATTGGACCATTTTTCCACCCATCTAAGCTTGTTTTCCTATCGCTTTTGTGAGATTTGTGTGCGTTTATCGCCTTTTTGAGTCTTTCTCACCGTAGCTACCTCTCTTGTGCATTTTACGTGTTTTGGGTAGTTTTCCTATTATTTTGATAGGAATCCCTGGTTCGAGAGCATGTTCGAGCTTACATGGGCACAAGGGAGCAGAATATCGTCCCAATGCATGATTAGAGTCCAAAGTCCAGACCCAAGAGGTGAAATCTTGAGCAAAAGGGAAAAACTATAGTCCATTGGGCATCTTCACCGGAGAGGTCGAACTTCAAATGGATATATCTACATGTCTAGACATCGGATCGAAGCGGTTCTAGTTGGAGGGGAAAGCTTATCGTCTGAGCTTTGCAACGACATATTACACGCTCCAATATAAGATCAAACGTGAGAGTTATGACCCTCTAAATTCACAGGGCGAAGTTTTACCCGATGAGATCTGACCGGGTGACTCGATTGTGGAGTCCAAAAAATTAGTCAACGGTCCTAATAAAGTAATTAACTACGCACTTGAACCATCCTATCACAAGCCGCTATGGGTAGGCGTGTATTGGCCCAAACATGGCCAGATTCATGCCACTAAACAAGGATCTATCAAGAGAATATTGCATATCCTAATAGCTTGGTGGTGTTCTCACTTGTCTCAAACATGGAACCGGTGCTTTCCCCGCCGTTTTGATTAGGGATTCGGCGATTTATTTTCTTCTTTGGATGCAACTATCTTCATGAGTGTGTTTCATTTGCTTTATGTTCTTGTGTAATAGTTTCATCCGCAATCTTGAGCAAGATCCGACTTGCCTTGCATTGAAGTATCTTACCACATAAGTATTCCATTGTGAGTTGAAGGGACGGAGCGGGTCCCTTAATTGCCTCGTATCGGCTTAGCGTAGTCTAGCCTAGTAGTAGTATTAGTTAGTTTTTTTTTTGGGTTCTCGTTCGAGGACGAGCAACGGTTTAGTGTGGGGGAATTGATTTGTGTAAAAATTGGACCATTTTTCCACCCATCTAAACTTGTTTTCCTATCGCTTTTGTGAGATTTGAGTGCGATTATCGCCTTTTTGAGTCTTTCTCGCCCTAGCTACCTCTCTTGTGCATTTTACGTGTTTTTGGGTAGTTTTCCTATTATTTTGATAGGAATCCCTGGTTCGAGAGCATGTTCGAGCTTACATGGGAACAAGGGAGCAGAATATCGTCCTAATGCATGATTAGAGTCCAAAGTCCAGACCCAAGAGGTGAAATCTTGAGCAAAAGGGAAAAACTATAGTCCATTGTGCATCTTCACCGGAGAGGTCGAACTTCAAATGGATATCTCTAGATGTCTAGACATCGGATCCAAGCGGTTCTAGTTGGAGGTGAAAGCTTATTCTCTGAGCTTTGCAACGACATGTTACACGCCCCAATCGGAGATCAAACGAGAGAGTTATGACCCTCTAAAGTCACAGGGCAATGTTTTACCCGATTAGATCAGACCGGGTGACCCGATTGTGGAGTCCAGAAAATTATTCAACGGTCCTAATAAAACAATTAACTATGCACGTGGACCATCCTATCACAAGCCGGTATGGGTAGGCGTGTATTGGCCCAAACATAGCCAGATTCATGCAACTAAACAAGGATCTATCAGGAGAATATTGCTTATCCTAATAGCTTGGTGGTGTTCTCACATGTCTCAAACTTGGAACCGGTGCTTTCCCTGCCATTTTAATGAGGATTCGGCGATTTATTCTCTTCTTTGGATGCAACTATCTTCATGAGTGTGTTTCTTTTGCTTTATGTTCTTGTGTTTTAGTTGCATCCGCAATTTTGAGCAAGACCCGACTTGCCATGCATTGAAGTACCTTACCACATAAGTATTCCATTGTGAGGTGAAGGGACGGAGCGGGTCCCTTAATTGCCTCGTGTCGGCTTAGCGTAGTCTAGCCTAGTAGTAGTATTAGTTCCTTTTTTTTGGGTCTTTGTTCGAGGACGAGCAACGGTTTAGTGTGGGGGAATTGATCTGTGTAAAAATTGGACCATTTTTCCACCCATCTAAGCTTGTTTTCCTATCGCTTTTGTGAGATTTGTGTGCGTTTATCGCCTTTTTGAGTCTTTCTCACCGTAGCTACCTCTCTTGTGCATTTTACGTGTTTTGGGTAGTTTTCCTATTATTTTGATAGGAATCCCTGGTTCGAGAGCATGTTCGAGCTTACATGGGCACAAGGGAGCAGAATATCGTCCCAATGCATGATTAGAGTCCAAAGTCCAGACCCAAGAGGTGAAATCTTGAGCAAAAGGGAAAAACTATAGTCCATTGGGCATCTTCACCGGAGAGGTCGAACTTCAAATGGATATATCTACATGTCTAGACATCGGATCGAAGCGGTTCTAGTTGGAGGTGAAAGCTTATTCACTGAGCTTTGCAACAACATGTTACACGCCCCAATCGGAGATCAAACGAGAGAGTTATGACCCTCTAAAGTCACAGGGCAATGTTTTACCCGATTAGATCAGACCGGGTGACCCGATTGTGGAGTCCAGAAAATTATTCAACGGTCCTAATAAAACAATTAACTATGCACGTGGACCATCCTATCACAAGCCGGTATGGGTAGGCGTGTATTGGCCCAAACATGGCCAGATTCATGCAACTAAACAAGGATCTATCAAGAGAATATTGCTTATCCTAATAGCTTGGTGGTGTTCTCACATGTCTCAAACTTGGAACCGGTGCTTTCCCTGCCATTTTAATGAGGATTCGGCGATTTATTCTCTTCTTTGGATGCAACTATCTTCATGAGTGTGTTTCTTTTGCTTTATGTTCTTGTGTTTTAGTTGCATCCGCAATTTTGAGCAAGACCCGACTTGCCATGCATTGAAGTACCTTACCACATAAGTATTCCATTGTGAGGTGAAGGGACGGAGCGGGTCCCTTAATTGCCTCGTGTCGGCTTAGCGTAGTCTAGCCTAGTAGTAGTATTAGTTCGTTTTTTTTGGGTCTTTGTTCGAGGACGAGCAACGGTTTAGTGTGGGGGAATTGATCTGTGTAAAAATTGGACCATTTTTCCACCCATCTAAGCTTGTTTTCCTATCGCTTTTGTGAGATTTGTGTGCGATTATCGCCTTTTTGAGTCTTTCTCGCCCTAGCTACCTCTCTTGTGCATTTTACGTGTTTTTGGGTAGTTTTCCTATTATTTTGATAGGAATCCTTGGTTCGAGAGCATGTTCGAGCTTACATGGGCACAAGGGAGCAGAATATCGTCCTAATGCATGATTATAGTCCAAAGTCCAGACCCAAGAGGTGAAATCTTGAGCAAAAGGGAAAAACTATAGTCCATTGTGCATCTTCATCGGAGAGGTCGAACTTCAAATGGATATCTCTAGATGTCTAGACATCGGATCCAAGCGGTTCTAGTTGGAGGTGAAAGCTTATTCACTGAGCTTTGCAACAACATGTTACACGCCCCAATCGGAGATCAAACGAGAGAGTTATGACCCTCTAAAGTCACAGGGCAATGTTTTACCCGATTAGATCAGACCGGGTGACCCGATTGTGGAGTCCAGAAAATTATTCAACGGTCCTAATAAAACAATTAACTATGCACGTGGACCATCCTATCACAAGCCGGTATGGGTAGGCGTGTATTGGCCCAAACATGGCCAGATTCATGCAACTAAACAAGGATCTATCAAGAGAATATTGCTTATCCTAATAGCTTGGTGGTGTTCTCACATGTCTCAAACTTGGAACCGGTGCTTTCCCTGCCATTTTAATGAGGATTCGGCGATTTATTCTCTTCTTTGGATGCAACTATCTTCATGAGTGTGTTTCTTTTGCTTTATGTTCTTGTGTTTTAGTTGCATCCGCAATTTTGAGCAAGACCCGACTTGCCATGCATTGAAGTACCTTACCACATAAGTATTCCATTGTGAGGTGAAGGGACGGAGCGGGTCCCTTAATTGCCTCGTGTCGGCTTAGCGTAGTCTAGCCTAGTAGTAGTATTAGTTCGTTTTTTTTGGGTCTTTGTTCGAGGACGAGCAACGGTTTAGTGTGGGGGAATTGATCTGTGTAAAAATTGGACCATTTTTCCACCCATCTAAGCTTGTTTTCCTATCGCTTTTGTGAGATTTGTGTGCGATTATCGCCTTTTTGAGTCTTTCTCGCCCTAGCTACCTCTCTTGTGCATTTTACGTGTTTTTGGGTAGTTTTCCTATTATTTTGATAGGAATCCTTGGTTCGAGAGCATGTTCGAGCTTACATGGGCACAAGGGAGCAGAATATCGTCCTAATGCATGATTATAGTCCAAAGTCCAGACCCAAGAGGTGAAATCTTGAGCAAAAGGGAAAAACTATAGTCCATTGTGCATCTTCATCGGAGAGGTCGAACTTCAAATGGATATCTCTAGATGTCTAGACATCGGATCCAAGCGGTTCTAGTTGGAGGTGAAAGCTTATTCACTGAGCTTTGCAACAACATGTTACACGCCCCAATCGGAGATCAAACGAGAGAGTTATGACCCTCTAAAGTCACAGGGCAATGTTTTACCCGATTAGATCAGACCGGGTGACCCGATTGTGGAGTCCAGAAAATTATTCAACGGTCCTAATAAAACAATTAACTATGCACGTGGACCATCCTATCACAAGCCGGTATGGGTAGGCGTGTATTGGCCCAAACATGGCCAGATTCATGCAACTAAACAAGGATCTATCAAGAGAATATTGCTTATCCTAATAGCTTGGTGGTGTTCTCACATGTCTCAAACTTGGAACCGGTGCTTTCCCTGCCATTTTAATGAGGATTCGGCGATTTATTCTCTTCTTTGGATGCAACTATCTTCATGAGTGTGTTTCTTTTGCTTTATGTTCTTGTGTTTTAGTTGCATCCGCAATTTTGAGCAAGACCCGACTTGCCATGCATTGAAGTACCTTACCACATAAGTATTCCATTGTGAGGTGAAGGGACGGAGCGGATCCCTTAATTGCCTCGTGTCGGCTTAGCGTAGTCTAGCCTAGTAGTAGTATTAGTTCGTTTTTTTTGGGTCTTTGTTCGAGGACGAGCAACGGTTTAGTGTGGGGGAATTGATCTGTGTAAAAATTGGACCATTTTTCCACCCATCTAAGCTTGTTTTCCTATCGCTTTTGTGAGATTTGTGTGCGTTTATCGCCTTTTTGAGTCTTTCTCACCGTAGCTACCTCTCTTGTGCATTTTACGTGTTTTGGGTAGTTTTCCTATTATTTTGATAGGAATCCCTGGTTCGAGAGCATGTTCGAGCTTACATGGGCACAAGGGAGCAGAATATCGTCCCAATGCATGATTAGAGTCCAAAGTCCAGACCCAAGAGGTGAAATCTTGAGCAAAAGGGAAAAACTATAGTCCATTGGGCATCTTCACCGGAGAGGTCGAACTTCAAATGGATATATCTACATGTCTAGACATCGGATCGAAGCGGTTCTAGTTGGAGGTGAAAGCTTATCGTCTGAGCTTTGCAACGACATATTACACGCTCCAATATAAGATCAAACGTGAGAGTTATGACCCTCTAAATTCACAGGGCGAAGTTTTACCCGATGAGATCTGACCGGGTGACTCGATTGTGGAGTCCAAAAAATTAGTCAACGGTCCTAATAAAGTAATTAACTACGCACTTGAACCATCCTATCACAAGCCGCTATGGGTAGGCGTGTATTGGCCCAAACATGGCCAGATTCATGCCACTAAACAAGGATCTATCAAGAGAATATTGCATATCCTAATAGCTTGGTGGTGTTCTCACTTGTCTCAAACATGGAACCGGTGCTTTCCCCGCCGTTTTGATTAGGGATTCGGCGATTTATTTTCTTCTTTGGATGCAACTATCTTCATGAGTGTGTTTCATTTGCTTTATGTTCTTGTGTAATAGTTTCATCCGCAATCTTGAGCAAGATCCGACTTGCCTTGCATTGAAGTATCTTACCACATAAGTATTCCATTGTGAGTTGAAGGGACGGAGCGGGTCCCTTAATTGCCTCGTATCGGCTTAGCGTAGTCTAGCCTAGTAGTAGTATTAGTTAGTTTTTTTTTTGGGTTCTCGTTCGAGGACGAGCAACGGTTTAGTGTGGGGGAATTGATTTGTGTAAAAATTGGACCATTTTTCCACCCATCTAAACTTGTTTTCCTATCGCTTTTGTGAGATTTGAGTGCGATTATCGCCTTTTTGAGTCTTTCTCGCCCTAGCTACCTCTCTTGTGCATTTTACGTGTTTTTGGGTAGTTTTCCTATTATTTTGATAGGAATCCCTGGTTCGAGAGCATGTTCGAGCTTACATGGGAACAAGGGAGCAGAATATCGTCCTAATGCATGATTAGAGTCCAAAGTCCAGACCCAAGAGGTGAAATCTTGAGCAAAAGGGAAAAACTATAGTCCATTGTGCATCTTCACCGGAGAGGTCGAACTTCAAATGGATATCTCTAGATGTCTAGACATCGGATCCAAGCGGTTCTAGTTGGAGGTGAAAGCTTATTCTCTGAGCTTTGCAACGACATGTTACACGCCCCAATCGGAGATCAAACGAGAGAGTTATGACCCTCTAAAGTCACAGGGCAATGTTTTACCCGATTAGATCAGACCGGGTGACCCGATTGTGGAGTCCAGAAAATTATTCAACGGTCCTAATAAAACAATTAACTATGCACGTGGACCATCCTATCACAAGCCGGTATGGGTAGGCGTGTATTGGCCCAAACATGGCCAGATTCATGCAACTAAACAAGGATCTATCAAGAGAATATTGCTTATCCTAATAGCTTGGTGGTGTTCTCACATGTCTCAAACTTGGAACCGGTGCTTTCCCTGCCATTTTAATGAGGATTCGGCGATTTATTCTCTTCTTTGGATGCAACTATCTTCATGAGTGTGTTTCTTTTGCTTTATGTTCTTGTGTTTTAGTTGCATCCGCAATTTTGAGCAAGACCCGACTTGCCATGCATTGAAGTACCTTACCACATAAGTATTCCATTGTGAGGTGAAGGGACGGAGCGGGTCCCTTAATTGCCTCGTGTCGGCTTAGCGTAGTCTAGCCTAGTAGTAGTATTAGTTCGTTTTTTTTGGGTCTTTGTTCGAGGACGAGCAACGGTTTAGTGTGGGGGAATTGATCTGTGTAAAAATTGGACCATTTTTCCACCCATCTAAGCTTGTTTTCCTATCGCTTTTGTGAGATTTGTGTGCGTTTATCGCCTTTTTGAGTCTTTCTCACCGTAGCTACCTCTCTTGTGCATTTTACGTGTTTTGGGTAGTTTTCCTATTATTTTGATAGGAATCCCTGGTTCGAGAGCATGTTCGAGCTTACATGGGAACAAGGGAGCAGAATATCGTCCTAATGCATGATTAGAGTCCAAAGTCCAGACCCAAGAGGTGAAATCTTGAGCAAAAGGGAAAAACTATAGTCCATTGTGCATCTTCATCGGAGAGGTCGAACTTCAAATGGATATATCTACATGTCTAGACATCGGATCGAAGCGGTTCTAGTTGGAGGTGAAAGCTTATCGTCTGAGCTTTGCAACGACATATTACACGCTCCAATATAAGATCAAACGTGAGAGTTATGACCCTCTAAATTCACAGGGCGAAGTTTTACCCGATGAGATCTGACCGGGTGACTCGATTGTGGAGTCCAAAAAATTAGTCAACGGTCCTAATAAAGCAATTAACTACGCACTTGAACCATCCTATCACAAGCCGCTATGGGTAGGCGTGTATTGGCCCAAACATGGCCAGATTCATGCCACTAAACAAGGATCTATCAAGAGAATATTGCATATCCTAATAGCTTGGTGGTGTTCTCACTTGTCTCAAACATGGAACCGGTGCTTTCCCCGCCGTTTTGATTAGGGATTCGGCGATTTATTTTCTTCTTTGGATGCAACTATCTTCATGAGTGTGTTTCATTTGCTTTATGTTCTTGTGTAATAGTTTCATCCGCAATTTTGAGCAAGATCCGACTTGCCTTGCATTGAAGTATCTTACCACATAAGTATTCCATTGTGAGTTGAAGGGACGGAGCGGGTCCCTTAATTGCCTCGTATCGGCTTAGCGTAGTCTAGCCTAGTAGTAGTATTAGTTAGTTTTTTTTTTGGGTTCTCGTTCGAGGACGAGCAACGGTTTAGTGTGGGGGAATTGATTTGTGTAAAAATTGGACCATTTTTCCACCCATCTAAACTTGTTTTCCTATCGCTTTTGTGAGATTTGTGTGCGATTATCGCCTTTTTGAGTCTTTCTCGCCCTAGCTACCTCTCTTGTGCATTTTACGTGTTTTTGGGTAGTTTTCCTATTATTTTGATAGGAATCCCTGGTTCGAGAGCATGTTCGAGCTTACATGGGAACAAGGGAGCAGAATATCGTCCTAATGCATGATTAGAGTCCAAAGTCCAGACCCAAGAGGTGAAATCTTGAGCAAAAGGGAAAAACTATAGTCCATTGTGCATCTTCACCGGAGAGGTCGAACTTCAAATGGATATCTCTAGATGTCTAGACATCGGATCGAAGCGGTTCTTGTTGGAGGTGAAAGCTTATCTTCAGAGCTTTGCAACGACATGTTACACGCTCCAATATGAGATCAAACGTGAGAGTTATGACCCTCTAAATTCACAGGGCGAAGTTTTACCCGATGAGATCTGACCGGGTGACTCGATTGTGGAGTCCAAAAAATTAGTCAACGGTCCTAATAAAGCAATTAACTACGCACTAGAACCATCCTATCACAAGCCGGTATGGGTAGGCGTGTATTGGCTCAAACATGGCCAGATTCATGCAACTAAACAAGGATCTATCAAGAGAATATTGCATATCCTAATAGCTTGGTGGTGTTCTCACATGTCTCAAACATGGAACCGGTGCTTTCCCTGCCATTTTAATGAGGATTCGGCGATTTATTCTCTTCTTTGGATGCAACTATCTTCATGAGTGTGTTTCTTTTGCTTTATGTTCTTGTGTTTTAGTTGCATCCGCAATTTTGAGCAAGACCCGACTTGCCATGCATTGAAGTACCTTACCACATAAGTATTCCATTGTGAGGTGAAGGGACGGAGCGGGTCCCTTAATTGCCTCGTGTCGGCTTAGCGTAGTCTAGCCTAGTAGTAGTATTAGTTAGTTTTTTTTTTGAGTTTTCATTCGAGGACGAGCAACGGTTTAGTGTGGGGGAATTTATTTGTGTAAAAATTGGACCATTTTTCCACCCATCTAAACTTGTTTTCCTATCGCTTTTGTGAGATTTGTGTGCGATTATTGCCTTTTTGAGTCTTTCTCGCCCTAGCTACCTCTCTTGTGCATTTTACGTGTTTTTGGGTAGTTTTCCTATTATTTTGATAGGAATCCCTGGTTCGAGAGCATGTTCGAGCTTACATGGGCACAAGGGAGCAGAATATCGTCCTAATACATGATTAGAGTCCAAAGTCCAGACCCAAGAGGTGAAATCTTGGGAAAAAGGGAAAAACTATAGTACATTGTGCATCTTCACCGGAGAGGTCGAACTTCAAATGGATATCTCTAGATGTCTAAACATCGGATCGAAGCGGTTCTAGTTGGAGGTGAAAGCTTATTTTCTGAGCTTTGCAACGACATGTTACACGCCCCAATCGGAGATCAAACGAGAGAGTTATGACCCTCTAAAGTCACAGGGCAATGTTTTACCCGATGAGATCAGACCGGGTGACCCGATTGTGGAGTCCAGAAAATTAGTCAACGGTAATAAAGCAATTAACTATGCACGTGGACCATCCTATCACAAGCCGGTATGGGTAGGCGTGTATTGGCCCAAACATGGCAAGATTCATGCAACTAAACAAGGATCTATCAAGAGAATATTGCTTATCCTAATAGCTTGGTGGTGTTCTCACATGTCTCAAACTTGGAACCGGTGCTTTCCCTGCCGTTTTAATGAGGGATTCGGCGATTTATTCTCTTCTTTGGATGCAACTATCTTCATGAGTGTGTTTCTTTTGCTTTATGTTCTTGTGTTTTAGTTGCATCCGCAATTTTGAGCAAGACCCGACTTGCCATGCATTGAAGTACCTTACCACATAAGTATTCCATTGTGAGGTGAAGGGACGGAGCGGGTCCCTTAATTGCCTCGTGTCGGCTTAGCGTAGTCTAGCCTAGTAGTAGTATTAGTTCATTTTTTTTGGGTCTTTGTTCGAGGACGAGCAACGGTTTAGTGTGGGGGAATTGATCTGTGTAAAAATTGGACCATTTTTCCACCCATCTAAGCTTGTTTTCCTATCGCTTTTGTGAGATTTGTGTGCGTTTATCGCCTTTTTGACTCTTTCTCACCGTAGCTACCTCTCTTGTGCATTTTACGTGTTTTGGGTAGTTTTCCTATTATTTTGATAGGAATCCCTGGTTCGAGAGCATGTTCGAGCTTACATGGGCAAGGGAGCAGAATATCGTCCCAATGCATGATTAGAGTCCAAAGTCCAGACCCAAGAGGTGAAATCTTGAGCAAAAGGAAAAAACTATAGTCCATTGGGCATCTTCACCGGAGAGGTCGAACTTCAAAAGGATATATCTAGATGTCTAGACATCGGATCGAAGCGGTTCTTGTTGGAGGTGAAAGCTTATCTTCTGAGCTTTGCAACGACATATTACACGCTCCAATATGAGATCAAACGTGAGAGTTATGACCCTCTAAATTCACAGGGCGAAGTTTTACCCGATGAGATCTGACCGGGTGACTCGATTGTGGAGTCCAAAAAATTAGTCAACGGTCCTAATAAAGCAATTAACTACGCACTAGAACCATCTTATCACAAGCCGCTATGGGTAGGCGTGTATTGGCTCAAACATGGCCAGATTCATGCCACTAAACAAGGATCTATCAAGAGAATATTGCATATCCTAATAGCTTGGTGGTGTTCTCACTTGTCTCAAACATGGAACCGGTGCTTTCCCCGCCGTTTTGATTAGGGATTCGGCGATTTATTTTCTTCTTTGGATGCAACTATCTTCATGAGTGTGTTTCATTTGCTTTATGTTCTTGTGTAATAGTTTCATCCGCAATTTTGAGCAAGATCCGACTTGCCTTTTCATTGAAGTACCTTACCACATAAGTATTCCATTGTGAGTTGAAGGGACGGAGCGGGTCCCTTAATTGCCTCGTATCGGCTTAGCGTAGTCTAGCCTAGTAGTAGTATTAGTTAGTTTTTTTTTTGGGTTTTCGTTCGAGGACGAGCAACGGTTTAGTGTGGGGGAATTGATTTGTGTAAAAATTGGACCATTTTTCCACCCATCTAAACTTGTTTTCCTATCGCTTTTGTGAGATTTGTGTGCGATTATTGCCTTTTTGAGTCTTTCTCGCCCTAGCTACCTCTCTTGTGCATTTTACGTGTTTTTGGGTAGTTTTCCTATTATTTTGATAGGAATCCCTGGTTCGAGAGCATGTTCGAGCTTACATGGGCACAAGGGAGCAGAATATCGTGCTAATACATGATTAGAGTCCAAAGTCCAGACCCAAGAGGTGAAATCTTGGGAAAAAGGGAAAAACTATAGTCCATTGTGCATCTTCACCGGAGAGGTCGAACTTCAAATGGATATCTCTAGATGTCTAAACATCGGATCGAAGCGGTTCTAGTTGGAGGTGAAAGCTTATTTTCTGAGCTTTGCAACGACATGTTACACGCCCCAATCGGAGATCAAACGAGAGAGTTATGACCCTCTAAAGTCACAGGGCAATGTTTTACCCGATGAGATCAGACCGGGTGACCCGATTGTGGAGTCCAGAAAATTAGTCAACGGTAATAAAGCAATTAACTATGCACGTGGACCATCCTATCACAAGCCGGTATGGGTAGGCGTGTATTGGCCCAAACATGGCAAGATTCATGCAACTAAACAAGGATCTATCAAGAGAATATTGCTTATCCTAATAGCTTGGTGGTGTTCTCACTTGTCTCAAACTTGGAACCGGTGCTTTCCCTGCCGTTTTAATGAGGGATTCGGCGATTTATTCTCTTCTTTGGATGCAACTATCTTCATGAGTGTGTTTCTTTTGCTTTATGTTCTTGTGTTTTAGTTGCATCCGCAATTTTGAGCAAGACTCGACTTGCCATGCATTGAAGTACCTTACCACATAAGTATTCCATTGTGAGGTGAAGGGACGGAGCGGGTCCCTTAATTGCCTCGTGTCGGCTTAACGTAGTCTAGCCTAGTAGTAGTATTAGTTCGTTTTTTTTGGGTCTTTGTTCGAGGACGAGCAACGGTTTAGTGTGGGGGAATTGATCTGTGTAAAAATTGGACCATTTTTCCACCCATCTAAGCTTGTTTTCCTATCGCTTTTGTGAGATTTGTGTGCGTTTATCGCCTTTTTGAGTCTTTCTCACCGTAGCTACCTCTCTTGTGCATTTTACGTTTTTTGGGTAGTTTTCCTATTATTTTGATAGGAATCCCTGGTTCGAGAGCATGTTCGAGCTTACATGGGCACAAGGGAGCAGAATATCGTCCCAATGCATGATTAGAGTCCAAAGTCCAGACCCAAGAGGTGAAATCTTGAGCAAAAGGGAAAAACTATAGTCCATTGGGCATCTTCACGGGAGAGGTCGAACTTCAAATGGATATATCTAGATGTCTAGACATCGGATCGAAGCGGTTCTAGTTGGAGGTGAAAGCTTATCTTCTGAGCTTTGCAACGACATATTACACGCTCCAATATGAGATCAAACGTGAAAGTTATGACCGTCTAAAGTCACAGGGCGAAGTTTTACCCGATGAGATCTGACCAGGTGACTCGATTGTGGAGTCCAAAAAATTAGTCAACGGTCCTAATAAAGCAATTAACTACGCACTTGAACCATCCTATCACAAGCCGCTATGGGTAGGCGTGTATTGGCCCAAACATGGCCAGATTCATGCCACTAAACAAGGATCTATCAAGAGAATATTGCATATCCTAATAGCTTGGTGGTGTTCTCACTTGTCTCAAACATGGAACCGGTGCTTTCCCCGCCGTTTTGATTAGGGATTCGGCGATTTATTTTCTTCTTTGGATGCAACTATCTTCATGAGTGTGTTTCATTTGCTTTATGTTCTTGTGTAATAGTTTCATCCGCAATTTTGAGCAAGATCCGACTTGCCTTGCATTGAAGTACCTTACCACATAAGTATTCCATTGTGAGTTGAAGGGACTGAGCGGGTCCCTTAATTGCCTCGTATCGGCTTAGCGTAGTCTAGCCTAGTAGTAGTATTAATTTTTTTTTTTGGGTTTTCGTTCGAGGACGAGCAACGGTTTAGTGTGGGGGAATTGAGTTTTGTAAAAATTGGACGTTTCTCCACCCATCTAAGCTTGTTTTCCTATCGCTTTTGTGAGATTTGTGTGCGATTATCGCCTTTTTGAGTCTTTCTCACCCTAGCTACCTCTCTTGTGCATTTTACGTGTTTTTGGGTAGTTTTCCTATTATTTTGATAGGAATCCCTGGTTCGAGAGCATGTTCGAGCTTACATGGGCACAAGGGAGCAGAATATCGTCCCAATGCATGATTAGAGTCCAAAGTCCAGACCCAAGAGGTGAAATCTTGAGCAAAAGGGAAAAACTATAGTCCATTGGGCATCTTCACCGGAGAGGTCTAACTTCAAATGGATATATCTAGATGTCTAGACATCGGATCGAAGCGGTTCTAGGTTGAGGTGAAAGCTTATTTTCTGAGCTTTGCAACGACATATTACACGCCCCAATCGGAGATCAAACGAGAGAGTTATGACCCTCTAAAGTCACATGGCAATGTTTTACCCGATTAGATCAGACCGGGTGACCCGATTGTGGAGTCCAGAAAATTAGTCAACGGTCCTAATAAAACAATTAACTATGCAACTGGACCATCCTATCACAAGCCGCTATGGGTAGAGGTGTATTGGCCTAAACATGGCCAGATTCATGCAACTAAACAAGGATCTATCAAGAGAATATTGCTTATCCTAATAGCTTGGTGGTGTTCTCACATGTCTCAAACTTGGAACCGGTGCTTTCCCTGCCGTTTTAATGAGGGATTCGGCGATTTATTCTCTTCTTTGGATGCAACTATCTTCATGAGTGTGTTTCTTTTGCTTTATGTTCTTGTGTTTTAGTTGCATCCGCAATTTTGGGCAAGACCCGACTTGCCATGCATTGAAGTACCTTACCACATAAGTATTCCATTGTGAGGTGAAGGGACGGAGCAGGTCCCTTAATTGCCTCGTGTCGGCTTAGCGTAGTCTAGCCTAGTAGTAGTATTAGTTCGTTTTTTTTGGGTCTTTGTTCGAGGACGAGCAACGGTTTAGTGTGGGGGAATTGATCTGTGTTAAAATTGGACCATTTTTCCACCCATCTAAGCTTGTTTTCCTATCGCTTTTGTGAGATTTGTGTGCGTTTATCGCCTTTTTTAGTCTTTCTCACCCTAGCGACCTCTCTTGTGCATTTTACGTGTTTTTGGGTAGTTTTCCTATTATTTTGATAGGAATCCCTTGTCCGAGAGAATGTTCGAGCTTACATGGGCACAAGGGAGCAGAATATCGTCCCAAAGTATGATTACAGTCCAAAGTCCAGACCCAAGAGGTGAAATCTTGAGCAAAAGGGAAAAACTATAGTCCATTGTGCATCTTCAACGGAGAGTTCGAACATCAAATGGATATATTTAGAATTCTAGACATTGAATCGAAGCGGTTCTAGTTGGAGTAGGTAAAAGCTTATCTTCTAAGCTTTGCAACGACATATTACACACCCCAATCGGAGATCAAACGAGAGAGTTATGACCCTCTAAAGTCACAAGGCAAAGTTTTACCCGATGAGATCTAACCGGGTGACCCGATTGTGGAGTCCAAAAAATTAGTCAACGGTCCTAATAAAGCAATTAACTACGCACGTGGACCATCCTATCACAAGATGCTATGGATAGGCGTGTATTGGCCCAAACATGGCCAGATTCATGCAACTAAACAAGGATCTATCAAGAGAATATTGCTTATCCTAATAGCTTGGTGGTGTTCTCACATGTCTCAAACTTGGAACCGGTGTTTTCCCCGACGTTTTGATGAGAGATTCGGCGATTTATTTTCTTCTTTGGATGAAACTATCTTCATGAGTGTGTTTCTTTTGCTTTATGTTCTTGTGTTTTAGTTGCATCCGCAATTTTGAGCAAGACCCGACTTGCCTTGCATTGAAGTACCTTACCACATAAGTATTCCATTGTGAGTTGAAGGGACGGAGCGGGTCTCTTAATTGCCACGTATCGGCTTAGCATAGTCTGGCCTAGTAGTAGTATTAGTTATTTTTTTTTTGGGTTTTCGTTCGAGGACGAGCAACGGTTTAGTGTGGGGGAATTGATTTGTGTAAAAATTGGACCATTTTTCCACCCATCTAAGCTTCTTTTCCTATCGCTTTTGTGAGACTTGTGTGCGATTATCGCCTTCTTGAGTCTTTCTCGCCCTAGCTACCTCTCTTGTGCATTTTACGTGTTTTTGGGTAGTTTTCCGATTATTTTGATAAGAATCCCTGGTTCGAGAGCATGTTCGAGCTTACATGGGCACAAGGGAGCAGAATATCGTCCCAATGCATGATTAGAGTCCAAAGTCCAGACCCAAGAGGTGAAATCTTGAGCAAAAGGGAAAAACTATAGTCCATTGGGCATCTTCACCGGAGAGGTCGAACTTCAAATGGATATATCTAGATGTCTAGACATCGGATCGAAGCGGTTCTAGTTGGAGGTGAAAGCTTATCTTCTGAGCTTTGCAACGACATATTACACGCTCCAATATGAGATCAAACGTGAGAGTTATGACCCTCTAAATTCACAGGGCGAAGTTTTACCCGATGAGATCTGACCGGGTGACTCGATTGTGGAGTCCAAAAAATTAGTCAACGGTCCTAATAAAGCAATTAACTACGCACTTGAACCATCCTATCACAAGCCGCTATGGGTAGGCGTGTATTGGCCCAAACATGGCCAGATTCATGCCACTAAACAAGGATCTATCAAGAGAATATTGCATATCCTAATAGCTTGGTGGTGTTCTCACTTGTCTCAAACATGGAACCGGTGCTTTCCCCACCGTTTTGATTAGGGATTCGGCGATTAATTCTCTTCTTTGGATGCAACTATCTTCATGAGTGTGTTTCTTTTGCTTTATGTTCTTGTGTTTTAGTTGCATCCGCAATTTTGAGCAAGACCCGACTTGCCATGCATTGAAGTACCTTACCACATAAGTATTCCATTGTGAGGTGAAGGGACGGAGCGGGTCCCTTAATTGCCTCGTGTCGGCTTAGCGTAGTCTAGCCTAGTAGTAGTATTAGTTCCTTTTTTTTGGGTCTTTGTTCGAGGACGAGCAACGGTTTAGTGTGGGGGAATTGATCTGTGTAAAAATTGGACCATTTTTCCACCCATCTAAGCTTGTTTTCCTATCGCTTTTGTGAGATTTGTGTGCGTTTATCGCCTTTTTGAGTCTTTCTCACCCTAGCTACCTCTCTTGTGCATTTTACGTGTTTTGGGTAGTTTTCCTATTATTTTGATAGGAATCCCTGGTTCGAGAGCATGTTCGAGCTTACATGGGCACAAGGGAGCAGAATATCGTCCTAATACATGATTAGAGTCCAAAGTCCAGACCCAAGAGGTGAAATCTTGGGCAAAAGGGAAAAACTATAGTCCATTGTGCATCTTCACCGGAGAGGTCGAACTTCAAATGGATATCTCTAGATGTCTAGACATCGGATCGAAGCGGTTCTAGTTGGATGTGAAAGCTTATTTTCTGAGCTTTGCAACGACATGTTACACGCCCCAATCGGAGATCAAACGAGAGAGTTATGACCCTCTAAAGTCACAGGGCAATGTTTTACCCGATGAGATCTGACCGGGTGACTCGATTGTGGAGTCCAAAAAATTAGTCAACGGTCCTAATAAAGCAATTAACTACGCACTTGAACCATCCTATCACAAGCCGGTATGGGTAGGCGTGTATTGGCCCAAACATGGCCAGATTCATGCCACTAAACAAGGATCTATCAAGAGAATATTGCTTATCCTAATAGCTTGGTGGTGTTCTCACATGTCTCAAACTTGGAACCGGTGCTTTCCCTGCCGTTTTAATGAGGGATTCGGCGATTAATTCTCTTATTTGGATGCAACTATCTTCATGAGTGTGTTTCTTTTGCTTTATGTTCTTGTGTTTTAGTTGCATCCGCAATTTTGAGCAAGACCCGACTTGCCATGCATTGAAGTACCTTACCACATAAGTATTCCATTGTGAGGTGAAGGGACGGAGCGGGTCCCTTAATTGCCTCGTGTCGGCTTAGCGTAGTCTAGCCTAGTAGTAGTATTAGTTCCTTTTTTTTGGGTCTTTGTTCGAGGACGAGCAACGGTTTAGTGTGGGGGAATTGATCTGTGTAAAAATTGGACCATTTTTCCACCCATCTAAGCTTGTTTTCCTATCGCTTTTGTGAGATTTGTGTGCGTTTATCGCCTTTTTGAGTCTTTCTCACCCTAGCTACCTCTCTTGTGCATTTTACGTGTTTTGGGTAGTTTTCCTATTATTTTGATAGGAATCCCTGGTTCGAGAGCATGTTCGAGCTTACATGGGCACAAGGGAGCAGAATATCGTCCCAATGCATGATTAGAGTCCAAAGTCCAGACCCAAGAGGTGAAATCTTGAGCAAAAGGGAAAAACTATAGTCCATTGGGCATCTTCACCGGAGAGGTCGAACTTCAAATGGATATATCTAGATGTCTAGACATTGGATCAAAGCGGTTCTAGTTGGAGGTGAAAGCTTATCTTCTGAGCTTTGCAACGACATATTACACGCTCCAATATGAGATCAAACGTGAGAGTTATGACCCTCTAAAGTCACAGGGCGAAATTTTACCCGATGAGATCTGACCGGGTGACTCGATTGTGGAGTCCAAAAAATTAGTCAACGGTCCTAATAAAGCAATTAACTACGCACTTGAACCATCCTATCACAAGCCGCTATGGGTAGGCGTGTATTGGCCCAAACATGGCCAGATTCATGCCACTAAACAAGGATCTATCAAGAGAATATTGCATATCCTAATAGCTTGGTGGTGTTCTCACTTGTCTCAAACATGGAACCGGTGCTTTCCCCGCCGTTTTGATGAGGGATTCAGCGATTTATTTTCTTCTTTGGATGCAACTATCTTCATGAGTGTGTTTCATTTGCTTTATGTTCTTGTGTTATAGTTTCATCCGCAATTTTGAGCAAGATCCGACTTGCCTTGCATTGAAGTACCTTACCACATAAGTATTCCATTGTGAGTTGAAGGGACGGAGCGGGTCCCTTAATTGCCTCGTATCGGCTTAGCGTAGTCTAGCCTAGTGGTAGTATTAGTTAGTTTTTTTTTGAGTTTTCCTTCGAGGACGAGCAACGGTTTAGTGTGGGGGAATTGATTTGTGTAAAAATTGGACCGTTTTTCCTCCCATCTAAGCTTGTTTTCCTATCGCTTTTGTGAGATTTGTGTGCGATTATCGCCTTTTTGAGTCTTTCTCGCCCTAGCTACCTCTCTTGTGCATTTTACGTGTTTTTGGGTAGTTTTCCTATTATTTTGATAGGAATCCCTGGTTCGAGAGCATGTTCGAGCTTACATGGGCACAAGGGAGCAGAATATCGTCCTAATACATGATTAGAGTCCAAAGTCCAGACCCAAGAGGTGAAATCTTGGGCCAAAGGGAAAAACTATAGTCCATTGTGCATCTTCACCGGAGAGGTCGAACTTCAAATGGATATCTCTAGATGTCTAGACATCGGATCAAAGCGGTTCTAGTTGGAGGTGAAAGCTTATCTTTTGAGCTTTGCAACGACATATTATACGCTCCAATATGAGATCAAACGTGAGAGTTATGACCCTCTAAAGTCACAGGGCGAAGTTTTACCCGAAGAGATCTGACCGGGTGACTCGATTGTGGAGTCCAAAAAATTAGTCAACGGTCCTAATAAAGCAATTAACTACGCACTTGAACCATCCTATCACAAGCCGCTATGGTTAGGCGTGTATTGGCCCAAACATGGCCAGATTCATGCCACTAAACAAGGATCTATCAAGAGAATATTGCATATCCTAATAGCTTGGTGGTGTTCTCACTTTTCTCAAACATGGAACCGGTGCTTTCCCCGCCGTTTTGATGAGGGATTCAGCGATTTATTTTCTTCTTTGGATGCAACTATCTTCATGAGTGTGTTTCATTTGCTTTATGTTCTTGTGTTATCGTTTCATCCGCAATTTTGAGCAAGATCCGACTTGCCTTGCATTGAAGTACCTTACCACATAAGTATTCCATTGTGAGTTGAAGGGACGGAGCGGGTCCCTTAATTGCCTCGTATCGGCTTAGCGTAGTCTAGCCTAGTGGTAGTATTAGTTAGTTTTTTTTTGGGTTTTCGTTCGAGGACGAGCAACGGTTTAGTGTGGGGGAATTGATTTGTGTAAAAATTGGACCGTTTTTCCTCCCATCTAAGCTTGTTTTCCTATCGCTTTTGTGAGATTTGTGTGCGATTATCGCCTTTTTGAGTCTTTCTCGCCCTAGCTACCTCTCTTGTGCATTTTACGTGTTTTTGGGTAGTTTTCCTATTATTTTGATAGGAATCCCTGGTTCGAGAGCATGTTTGAGCTTACATGGGCACAAGGGAGCAGAATATCGTCCTAATACATGATTAGAGTCCAAAGTCCAGACCCAAGAGGTGAAATCTTGGGCCAAAGGGAAAAACTATAGTCCATTGTGCATCTTCACCGGAGAGGTCGAACTTCAAATGGATATCTCTAGATGTCTAGACATCGGATCAAAGCGGTTCTAGTTGGAGGTGAAAGCTTATCTTCTGAGCTTTGCAACGACATATTACACGCTCCAATATGAGATCAAACGTGAGAGTTATGACCCTCTAAAGTCACAGGGCGAAGTTTTACCCGATGAGATCTGACCGGGTGACTCGATTGTGGAGTCCAAAAAATTAGTCAACGGTCCTAATAAAGCAATTAACTACGCACTTGAACCATCCTATCACAAGCCGCTATGGGTAGGCGTGTATTGGCCCAAACATGGCCAGATTCATGCCACTAAACAAGGATCTATCAAGAGAATATTGCATATCCTAATAGCTTGGTGGTGTTCTCACTTGTCTCAAACATGGAACCGGTGCTTTCCCCGCCGTTTTGATGAGGGATTCAGCGATTTATTTTCTTCTTTGGATGCAACTATCTTCATCAGTGTGTTTCATTTGCTTTATGTTCTTGTGTTATAGTTTCATCCGCAATTTTGAGCAAGATCCGACTTGCCTTGCATTGAAGTACCTTACCACATAAGTATTCCATTGTGAGTTGAAGGGACGGAGCGGGTCCCTTAATTGCCTCGTATCGGCTTAGCGTAGTCTAGCCTAGTGGTAGTATTAGTTTGTTTTTTTTTGGGTTTTCGTTCGAGGACGAGCAACGGTTTCGTGTGGGGGAATTGATTTGTGTAAAAATTGGACCGTTTTTCCTCCCATCTAAGCTTGTTTTCCTATCGCTTTTGTGAGATTTGTGTGCGATTATCGCCTTTTTGAGTCTTTCTCGCCCTAGCTACCTCTCTTGTGCATTTTACGTGTTTTTGGGTAGTTTTCCTATTATTTTGATAGGAATCCCTGGTTCGAGAGCATGTTCGAGCTTACATGGGCACAAGGGAGCAGAATATCGTCCTAATACATGATTAGAGTCCAAAGTCCAGACCCAAGAGGTGAAATCTTGGGCCAAAGGGAAAAACTATAGTCCATTGTGCATCTTCACCGGAGAGGTCGAACTTCAAATGGATATCTCTAGATGTCTAGACATCGGATCAAAGCGGTTCTAGTTGGAGGTGAAAGCTTATCTTCTGAGCTTTGCAACGACATATTACACGCTCCAATATGAGATCAAACGTGAGAGTTATGACCCTCTAAAGTCACAGGGCGAAGTTTTACCCGATGAGATCTGACCGGGTGACTCGATTGTGGAGTCCAAAAAATTAGTCAACGGTCCTAATAAAGCAATTAACTACGCACTTGAACCATCCTATCACAAGCCGCTATGGGTAGGCGTGTATTGGCCCAAACATAGCCAGATTCATGCCACTAAACAAGGATCTATCAAGAGAATATTGCATATCCTAATAGCTTGGTGGTGTTCTCACTTGTCTCAAACATGGAACCGGTGCTTTCCCCGCCGTTTTGATGAGGGATTCAGCGATTTATTTTCTTCTTTGGATGCAACTATCTTCATCAGTGTGTTTCATTTGCTTTATGTTCTTGTGTTATAGTTTCATCCGCAATTTTGAGCAAGATCCGACTTGCCTTGCATTGAAGTACCTTACCACATAAGTATTCCATTGTGAGTTGAAGGGACGGAGCGGGTCCCTTAATTGCCTCGTATCGGCTTAGCGTAGTCTAGCCTAGTGGTAGTATTAGTTTGTTTTTTTTTGGGTTTTCGTTCGAGGACGAGCAACGGTTTAGTGTGGGGGAATTGATTTGTGTAAAAATTGGACCGTTTTTCCTCCCATCTAAGCTTGTTTTCCTATCGCTTTTGTGAGATTTGTGTGCGATTATCGCCTTTTTGAGTCTTTCTCGCCCTAGCTACCTCTCTTGTGCATTTTACGTGTTTTTGGGTAGTTTTCCTATTATTTTGATAGGAATCCCTGGTTCGAGAGCATGTTCGAGCTTACATGGGCACAAGGGAGCAGAATATCGTCCTAATACATGATTAGAGTCCAAAGTCCAGACCCAATAGGTGAAATCTTGGGCCAAAGGGAAAAACTATAGTCCATTGTGCATCTTCACCGGAGAGGTCGAACTTCAAATGGATATCTCTAGATGTCTAGACATCGGATCAAAGCGGTTCTAGTTGGAGGTGAAAGCTTATCTTCTGAGCTTTGCAACGACATATTACACGCTCCAATATGAGATCAAACGTGAGAGTTATGACCCTCTAAAGTCACAGGGCGAAGTTTTACCCGATGAGATCTGACCGGGTGACTCGATTGTGGAGTCCAAAAAATTAGTCAACGGTCCTAATAAAGCAATTAACTACGCACTTGAACCATCCTATCACAAGCCGCTATGGGTAGGCGTGTATTGGCCCAAACATGGCCAGATTCATGCCACTAAACAAGGATCTATCAAGAGAATATTGCATATCCTAATAGCTTGGTGGTGTTCTCACTTGTCTCAAACATGGAACCGGTGCTTTCCCCGCCGTTTTGATGAGGGATTCAGCGATTTATTTTCTTCTTTGGATGCAACTATCTTCATCAGTGTGTTTCATTTGCTTTATGTTCTTGTGTTATAGTTTCATCCGCAATTTTGAGCAAGATCCGACTTGCCTTGCATTGAAGTACCTTACCACATAAGTATTCCATTGTGAGTTGAAGGGACGGAGCGGGTCCCTTAATTGCCTCGTATCGGCTTAGCGTAGTCTAGCCTAGTGGTAGTATTAGTTTGTTTTTTTTTGGGTTTTCGTTCGAGGACGAGCAACGGTTTAGTGTGGGGGAATTGATTTGTGTAAAAATTGGACCGTTTTTCCTCCCATCTAAGCTTGTTTTCCTATCGCTTTTGTGATATTTGTGTGCGATTATCGCCTTTTTGAGTCTTTCTCGCCCTAGCTACCTCTCTTGTGCATTTTACGTGTTTTTGGGTAGTTTTCCTATTATTTTGATAGGAATCCCTGGTTCGAGAGCATGTTCGAGCTTACATGGGCACAAGGGAGCAGAATATCGTCCTAATACATGATTAGAGTCCAAAGTCCAGACCCAAGAGGTGAAATCTTGGGCCAAAGGGAAAAACTATAGTCCATTGTGCATCTTCACCGGAGAGGTCGAACTTCAAATGGATATCTCTTGATGTCTCTTGTGAAAGCTTATTTTCTGAGCTTTGCAACGACATGTTACACGCCCCAATCGGAGATCAAACGAGAGAGTTATGACCCTCTAAAGTCACAGGGCAATGTTTTACCCGATTTTCTATTATGCTCCTTTTCTCTCCTTTGTTTTTCATATTTTTGTGCCCTTTTCTCTTGCTTTGGTTTCCCTTTTTTGGCTTTTCCTGTGGTTTGAAACCAATCTTGGAGGTTATTTTTGTGTAAACTTATTGTGGTGATGTATAGGTGGAGGAGAAATAAGTAATCGAGAACGCGCGCCATTCCCGGATAAACCACAAAAAGGCGGAAAGAATTTGGACTAAAAGTGCAATGGTCATTCGAGCAAGGTCACATAGAAAACGGGATGCGGAAACCAAGGCCTAACTCCTCTATGGGTGGTCAAGTGCAAACCCCAAAGTAAACCTCTAGTAGAAAATGTGGACTCAAGCTAAAGGATCAACATGTTCATTGCCTTAGATTCATTCTACTAGATTAAGGTCCAAAATCTACAATGGGTTATCTATGATGGAATGTAAACTCTTGTAAAAGGTTTGTAATCGGGTTTTCGAAAACGTCTTTAATCCTAGACAGACTATACATAAGCAAAAGGAACACAAGAAACAGAAAAGGCAATTAAAAGAAAACATAAGTAAAGCCATGTACTCCATACTCCATCGACATACAAGCACATAATCAACCACAACACCCAAAATGCTCAACTTCGAGAGCCTTCAAAAGCAACAACCTAACACCTCTACAAAAGTAAAGAAGAAAGCGAAAAGGAAGAAATTTACCTACCGGGTTGCTTCCATAATCTCCTCATCTTGTGCTATCGAGGTGGTGGTTATCCTGTAAGAGTAGAGAACAAGACCATACAAGGGACACGAAAACATAACGAGAAACGAGAAAAGAAAAGGGAAAAGGAGAAGGAAAATATTATTGATTTTTGGAATTTTTCAAATTTTTATGGTTTTTGGAAGATTTTCGAGAAAATAAATGATAGTAGATCCCTCGCCCATACACAAGTAGGGGAAGATCGAAAAAGACGAAAAAGAAAAATAAGAAAAATCTTTTTGGATTTTGATAAATTTTCAAATATTTTTGGATTTTTCGAAATTTTTGAAAAAGAGAAAATAAAATAAATAAAACGAAAGGAAAAAGGGTGGCGGGCCTAGGTGAAATCACATCGCCTAGACCCTAGCCAAGTGGCTAAGAAACCGAAAATTTAAACAAACGGAAAGAAAAGAAATTAAAATAAAGGGTGAAAAATTGGGCGTAGGTGTAGTCACGTCACCTAGCTCGGATTAAGAAAAATTGAGAAGAAGGAAAAGAATTTGGATTTTTCAAAAGGTCAGTGGCGTAATCACGTCGCCTAAAGACCGGGAGCAATACCAAGGCTGCGTCGGCCGCAACAATCGGGTAATGGGACAGCTTGCAAAGTTATGTTAGAGATAAATCAATCACAATGACAATAGGATAAGAGGAACAAGAACGGAATCAACCAAAGGACATGCAATTATAGATGATTAAATACTCACCGACTCAACTCACACACAAATACACAACGCACACACCCACACCACCGACTCCGGGAGAAGGTCTAAATTGAGTAGTCGTCTGACGCAAATGAAGCATTAGGAGACCCAGGGTAGAAAGGTATACCCTCATAGGATGGCTCGGGAGAAAACTCCTCCGGACCTTCGCTAAGCGAGAGGGCATAGTTGGACTCAATCTCGCAAAGGTTGTAGATCGTACGACCCATGGGCAACGTTTAGTGCGATACTCCCAAACTCCCCTACCTCCCGATTTAGTCTTGGTTAATCGGAATTCACCGTGTCCCAAAGGTAGGTCCCAGTTGTGGTGAATAAGGATAGTGGTTCAGTGTGTGTTAGGAACGATTAAAGCTCTTCCACGGCTAATGTAGACGAGGCACTGATGGGGTACATGAAAAATCCAAGTCGGTAAATAAGCCTTGTCAAGCCAAATGGAATCATCAAGCGGGGTAAGATGGTCGGTCGAATAACCCAATTTTGTTGCAATTACAGTCACGAGACCTCCACAATCTAAGGAGGGGCGTTGCGTAACAATGATACGGTGAAAGTGCAACGCCACGACAAGTGGTAGGTTTAAGGGGTTAGGGTTACCGAGCAAAGAGTCACAAATTAATTGCAAGACACACACATTAAGAGTATAAATATTATCGGCCGAGGGTAACAAGCAATGGGAGAGCATTTCGCAAAAATAGCGAATTGCAGGGTTACGAATTTCGGAGGCAAAGGACAAATTAGCCTCATAGCCCTCTTTACAACGTGATATGCGCTTCCAAAGGTCTCTCCTAGATACACAAGCGTGTATATTACTCAAGGGTTCACTAAGTCCGGTACCCGACGAGGGTAGGCCTAGCGCGAGACCGAACTCCGAAATAGTCAAACGATGGGGTTTGCCGAATAATCTAAATTAGCTTGATAAGTGTAGTTTGTAGTGCCTAATTGTTGTGTTTTGGTCCCTTTTTCCTTGTGGAATCGCTCCTTTGGAGCGATTCATGGGCTTCTTATGCTTCCTTTAGTTCGTTTCAGGTTCCCGAGACCGATTTGGAAGAGTTGGAGCGATTCCGACTCTATACATACACATTTTGGAGCTAACGAGATAAAGGAACGATGACTCGAGGCCTTGGAATCGACCCCGAGACCTTGGGACCCAATCCCGAGCCTCCGAGACCCGATCCCGAGTCCCGAGAATCGACGAGAAGCCCATGAGAGGCAAGGAAGGGCCAAAGAGCTCTTAATGGAGGCCTACAAGACCCATCCCGTTCGGGATGAAGGGAGCATGAAGTGCGGCTGCTGTGAGCCCATCCCGATCGGGAATCCCAACCGTCAATAATATAACCGGCTATTCCTACAGTAGATAGGGCAAGTCGGGTCGAATCCACGGGGACGGTAATGTATAGCCTAGACTAGGTCGGCCCAAATACTAGACTACGTCAACGAGCTAAACTACTATGATAAGGAGGGGAGAAAACTAAGACTAAAACTATGGCTAAGGAGAAAGCAAACAAGGAAAACGGGCTAGGATTAGGTCGGGGTCAAAGGGGTAACGGAATGGTCGAGGGAGAACTAGAGCGAAGGAGGTAGTAGGGTGATCTAGGTTGGTCCGGGCTCTCGCAACTTAGGCCTACCTAGAGGTTCATCCTATAACCCATCTCGGCGATACACATGACAAACGGGGTTCTAGCGCGCTATGGTGGCCTAGGTCGCATCCGGGCTCTCGCTACTTAGACCGACCTAGGGGTCGTCCTCACCGGGCTCTCGCAACTTAGTGAGGGAACCGAAACAACAAACAAACTAACACCCACAAGAGAAAGGCAAGAAAAACAAGCAATCGCAACTACTTAGTCAATCAAGCATTTCAACAAACATGTGATGTGTATCAAACCAAGAGGAAACCCAAATCTTCCACCAACATCTCCAACAAACCCTTAATCACCCAATTAACACCCTAATCACCCTACTAACCCTATCAAGATACTACTCTAACATAATCAAACTACAACTAACACTAACAAGAGGAATCATCATAAGAAACAACACATACATAAACAAACTCAATCAAACTAACAAGAACAAGAACAAACAATAGTAAAGATTCAAACTTGGATTAATAAAACAAGATTAAAGAGAAGGAAAAGGAGATTATACCACACTAGAGAGGAATAAAGGAAGAAATCTTGCATAAATGGAAGAAAACCCAAATTAATCAACCAAGGTTGTCAATCTTGGTTGGATTCTTCAAGAATTCCCAAATTACAAGAGTAAACTAAGATTAACTACTAATTAAGAACTAATCTACACCAATCTAATCTAATCTAACCTAAAGTAGTCTAGGGTTTAAGGTCTAATGAAGTGCATAAGCTTTACAAAATAAGGGAAGAGTATATATAGGGTTACAAGTGGAAAGGAGAAGAAAGAAAGGAGTGCGGCCTGAATTGGGCTCATCCCGTTCGGGATGAGTTGGTCCCGTTCGGGATGGACCCTTCACAGAACACCTCTCTTTTGTGCACCTCAACCGGTTCCGGTTGACCTCAACCGGAACCGGTTGAGCCTTGTAGGCCTCCTTTAAGCTTCTTTCGGTCCCTCCTTGCTTCTCATGGGTTTCTCATGGATTCTCGGGACTCGGGATCGGGACTCGGGATCGGGTCTCGGAGGCTCGGGACTCGGGATCGGGTCTCGGAGGCTCGGGATTGGGTCCCAAGGTCTCGGGGTCGATTCCAAGGCATCGAGTCATCGTTCTTTTAATCCGTTGGCTCCAAAATGTGTATGTATCGAGTCGGAATCGCTCCAACTCTTCCAAATCGGTCTCGGGAACCTGAAACGAACTAAAGGAAGCATAAGAAGCCCATAAACCGCTCCCAAGGAGCGATTCCACAAGGAAAATGGGACCAAAACACTACGAAATAGGCACTACAAACCACACTTATCAACTCCCCCACACTTAACCCTTACTCGCCCTCGAGTAAGCACATACTAAATACTAAACTAGCCGAGTGGGTATTAGCGCACCCTACGCCCTTTAAACTCACGCGAGTACACTTAGAGGAAAAGTGCACTCTGCAAGGCAAGTCGGGTCTTGCGATAAAACTGTGGATGCAACCGGACACAAAACACACAAACAAACAAACAAACACACAAACAAACACATAACCGGTTACACCCAAAAGAAAACAAATACCGCTTCCCTCAAACAAGCGGTGAAAGAAGCACCGGTTTAGGACTCGAGGCAAGTGACAACGTTCCCAAGCTAAAAATACAAACCAAGGTGGATTAAACCCTAATAGTATGACGATAAAGCAACAAAGACGTTGGTAACTTACCTAGGTCCTCCTAACTTTCTAAAGACGCACTACGGGACGATCGGCGGAGTGGAAAAGTGAAGAACCACGGTGTTAGTCGACACTGTAGGGTAAGTGAGACCCCGCCCCCTTTAGCGTGAGCCAAGAGGGTCATCCCATGTCTAAAACCGCCTAACTAGTCTAAGTAAAAAGGTGGAAAACATGCAAAATGAGGGAAGACCGACTAATGCCGCTATCATCCTTCCTCGGGACTCGGTCCTTTGGTAGGCTCTTCACGGCAAAAGGTTGAAAAAGGCTTATTTTTGTGAGGATTTCTTTTTGTGAGACGGGTTTTCTTTTGGCATTTTCTTTCTTTTCGACGTTTTGATTTGTTTGTTGCCATGCCATTTCTTTTTCTTCTTTTCTATTTTCTTTTTGGCTTTTGTGCCTTTTCTTTTTCTTCATTTCTTTTCTTTCTTTCATTTTTTTCTTTCTTTTTCTTTTCTTTGCCCTTTTGGCAAGATTTGGCATTTTTGGCATTTCCTTGTGTAACAAGAAAGAGAGAATTCATCAAATTGCATTTTATTGTGTGGATATGTGTAGGAGGTAGGGTAATGGGTATGTCGGGGGTCGCGATTTCCCTTCATACTCACAAAAAGGGGAGAACTTGGACTAATCAAACAATCCTAAACACAGTCACCTAAGGAACGAGACTCGGTAACCAAGGCCTTTTCACACCGTGGGTGGTCATAATGGTCAAAGGTGCAAATCCCGTAGTAAATCCCTAGTAAGCTAGGTGGACTCAAGGTAAAGGACCAACGAATTCATTGATTTAGGGTCATTCTACTAGACTAAAGTCCAAGACTCGATTTACATCACTAGAAAGGGAAAGTAAACACTCGCACACTAGCCTCTCAACCGGGTTTTCGAAAACCATTTACACACAAGACGCAACTAACATAACACAAGACGAAGACATGATGAAAAAAATGAAAGGGAAAAGAAGAAAAAACAACAAAACAAAGCAAACATATAACAAAACACAAACACCACCCCGATCTTCCAAACAAGTCTCCAAATCAACCTCAAACTTTACAAAGCTCCACCCGAGCACACCACAACACACAAATCCTCCAAACTCCACAAGGAACAAAGAGGAAAAAGGGGTGAAGAGATGTTACCGGAAGTCTTCAAAGCTTTCCAAAATTAACGGTGGTTAAGCAACCTAAAAGGAAATAGGGGACAAAACACACACAAGAAAACAAATGTACGAAACAATGACACACAAAAGGAAAATACACAAAAGAAAATCTTTTTGATTTTTGTGAAAAAATTTCAAATTTTTAGGGTTTTTGAAGATTTTTCGAAAAAACTAAGAAAATAAACTAAACTATACTAGAATATCGCTCCCCCACACTTAAATCGAGCCATGTCCTCATGCTCGATCGTAGGGTGCGGAGAGACAAATGAAAAAGAAAAGAAACTACGAAAATAAAGCTAAAAACCAAAAAGAAAAGTGGAGAAAAGGGTAGAATGTGTCCGGAAAAGAAACACCTGCTTGTTGATTGTGATTATGCCAAGAGAGTCGTGAATGCTATCTGTGGGAAGATACCGAGCTCTCACAAACTTGAGATGGGGACCGATTGGAGAAAGAAAATGAGAGGAACCAAGCTCCAAAGAGCTATAAAGAATGGACTAATCAACTCGATCTCATATCACATCTGGATGCAAAGGAATTCTGCGAGGGTTGAGGGCTTACTAACTCATCCTGAGAAGTTGGCTAATCAAATTAGTAAGGAGTTTTTTGTGTTTTGCAAAACCAGATGTAATCAAAAGTTATTAACAAGGATAGCAATTTCATTACTAGCTTTCTAGAGCACTTGATGTAATTATCATTCTTTTTATATATAATACTTACCCTTCCCAAAAAAAAAAAAAAAAAAAAAAAAAATGTGTCCGGCCAGGGTGTAGTCAAGTCACCATGGGCCGAGACGAGAAAAAGATATGGATGGGGGAAGAAATAAAAAGAAGGAAATAAAAGGAAATGGGAGGGGAGGGCTAGGTGTAATCAAGTCACCTAGCCCGGATTCTGCCTAAATCCGACTAAATCCTCAAAAAGGAAAGAAAGTGAAAATCTAAGAAACAAAACACACAAATACAAACACAAGTATTCTAAAGAAGAGAGGAGGGGAATATACAACATGACGGTTCTTTAGGAACTCCGTCAAACCTAGGATGGTGGACTCTTCTTCAACCGTAGCCCTCAAGGGCATGGAGGAGCAAGTCGAACGCGCTACCGACATCATAGTGAAGGCCCAAGAAGCGCTCGAGCTTAGCCGACCTCCACGGCCTCCAAGAAGGAGGCAAGAGTCGGTGTTTTATTGTTGGCTAGGGACGTGACAAATCCTTACCATCAATTTGGCGCCGTTGCCGGGGACGGTGCATTGTTTAGACTTAGTTTGCTTATTTCTAGACTTAGTTACCCTTACTTGTGCTCTCCCATCTTCTCTTGTGAATATTTTCTAGTTTCTCTTCTTTCCTTAGCTTTCTTTTTCTCTTTGTCTCTAGTTGTGTTTGTTTATTGTTGTTGCCTAGTGCCCATAAAGCACTAGGTGTTCTTACGTTTGTTCTAGTGTGTAGTGTATGCCTAGGAGGGGAGGAGACTTCTATCTCTTTAATCCAGAGCCGGAGAGACTCTTTCGAGCCTTTCGCCAACGGACGATTAATCGGGTTAGGATCTCTCAACCGAGTGCAAGCAATACTCATCAAGGGCAAGCCCAAGGAGCCGACTTGAACATTTCACCTCGAGAGACGGCCGGAGGGACCTTCATCAATCCCTTCGGTGATTCTTCTCCTAGTTCCCCCTCCTCTTCTACATCAACACTCTCTACACCACCATATTCTCCCTTACATCCAAGAATAACTAAGTTTTCCTCTCACTCCACCTTCACGGAAGACGTCTTGCCGGGACCGAGTGCACTACCGGATACTTATACCGGAAATTTTGTGGCGAAGACTCACTTTATCCAACTTGTGGAGAGGAACCAATTTAGTGGGTTGCCCACCGAAGACCCGCATCAACATATGGAGACCTTCTCCGATTATTGTGACGCTATATCTCAAACCGGGGTTACTCAAGATCAAATTCGTTGGGTACTTTTCCCGTTCTCTCTTATTGGAAAAGCGAAGCAATGGATCAAGAGTCTCGATAAGGCAACCATGGGGATCGATACTTGGAAAAAGCTTGCCTTGGCGTTCTACCAAAAGTTTTACCCTCCAAAAAAGACCAATATGCTTAGGGCCTCCATCACCGGGTTCCAACAAAGGGATGAAGAGAGCCTAAATGAAGCTTGGGAGCGGTTTAAGTCTTTGGTAAGATCGTGCCCTCATCATGGACTCTCACAATGGTTCTTGGTGCAACAATTTTGGAATGGACTCTATGAGGACTCGAGAGCTTTTCTTAACATGGGCTCCAACGGTAGGTTCACTGAGGTCGATGACGACCAAACTTGGGCGAGAATCGAAGAGATGGCGGTGCATAATTCGCGATACTCTAGGCCTAGGAAGGCACATCGAGGAGGCATGCATGAGGTCGATGCTATCACCAAATTAAGCATTGACCTTGGAGCTCAATTGAAAACACACATGGAGACTATTGACAAGAAGCTCCAAAGCCACCTCAACCAAGTCCAAGGCTCTAGTTCCTCCCACCATCAACCGATTCAAGAAGTGAATGCTTTGGAGTTTGCACCTCCTTTGCCTTATTTTGGGATGTGTGATACTTGTGGAATCGTTGGTCATGATCCTATGCATTGTAGAGGGAGTATTGAGCAAGTGAACGCCTTTCAAGCGTTCAAGCAAGGTGCTTCCTACTCTAATCAATACCAAGCTTCCAATCAAGTCCCTCAACAACAAGCACTTCAACATCAACAACAACATCATCCCTATGTTCCACCTCCTTTACGGGACAACAATGAAAGTTACCAAGGTTATGTGGGTAACCAAAGACCCTTCAACAACTTCAAGCAAAATAACCAAGGTAACTTCAACAACAAGCAAGGGTTCCAACAAGGGAACTTCAATCAAGGCGGTTTCCAAGGAAACCAAAGTTTTCAAGGGTATCAAAACCGAAACCATGGCAACAATCAAGGCCATCATTAAGGCAACTTTCATGGGTTCCAAGGGAACCATCATCAACAACAAGGTAATTCTCAAGGGATCCAAGGGAACCGACAACAAGCAACTCAAAATCAACAACAACAAAGCAAGCCTAGGAGCCGGTCTCCTACTCATGATTATGGCATTCCTCTCGCCATCACCGATACTCCACATAATCCATCATCTCCACCTCGGGATTTCGACATTCAAAAGACTTTGATGGATATGCAACAAGGTCAAATGGACCTATCAAGAAACCATCATGAGCTCTTCACTTATATTCAAGGGGAAAATGCGATGAGATATACCCGTATGAAGATACTTGAGACTCAAGTATCTCAACTCGCTTCGGGGAGCTCCTCAAGGCAAAAGGGACAATTACCTTCTCAAGGTGAAACACCGACATTTGAGCATGTAAATGCTATCACCACAAGGAGAGGTACCTCTTATGACTCCCCTCCATATCCTAATGAGCAAGAGCCAACGCAAAAACCGACAATGGAAATGGCATCTCCAAATCAAGAAGAGCCCAGCTTTGATAATCCAATTGAGGAGTAAGTCTTATGGGAGGTCGAGAAACCCCAAAAAGACAACCCTCCCCCTCCTTTGAAGAGTCCACCCCAATTGAACAAAACAAGTACCAAATCAAGTTGCCTTTCCCATCAAGGCAAATGAAGACTAAGGTGGACACTCAATACGACAAGTTCCTTAGTATTGTGAAGAAATTGGATGTTAGTGTCCCGTTTACCGAGTTACTTACCCAAATCCCGGCATATGGAAAATTCATGCGGGAAATCCTAGCTAGGAAGAGGTCCATCGACAAGGAAGAGACGGTACCGTTCACTAGGGTGGTGAGCGAGCTTGTTCAAGGTTCCACGCTTCCGAAGTTGAAGGACCCGGGTAGTTTCTCTATCCCATGCACCATCGGCAATTACAAGATCGAGAGAGCTATGTGTGATTTGGGCGCGAGTGTGAGCATTGTTCCCTACACCATTTGGGAGCGATTAGGGATGACGGAGTAGAAATGTACTTCCATTACACTCCAAATGGCCGATAAGTCTCTTAACCGACCATTGGGAATGTTAGAGGATGTGCCGGTGCAAATAGGGAAGTTCTTCATTCCGGTCGACTTCATTGTGGTTGACATACCGGAGGATGCTAACAGTCCCATCATCCTTGGACGCCCATTTTTACACACCGCCGGTGCCGTGATCGATGTGAAGAAGGGTAGGATCACCTTTCAATTAGGCGACGAGGAGTTAGTGTTCGACCTCCAAGGCAACACTTCGCCTATGACCGTGACATGTAATATGATCCATGCCATGGAAGACATCGATCTAGAGGAAGGATCGGGACAAAGCTTGAAGAAGTACTCTTATGTACTTGAGGATGATGACTCCGATTTGGAGGAAGATGAGTGCCCGAATCATGGGCTTGACGACAAGTTGCAAAGCAAGGACAAAGATGAGCCTCCCTTGGGGCCACATGAGGATCATTGGACGTTTGGGTATATCCCGAAGGATCGCAAGTACAAGTTCAAGCCATTGAACTTAGTAGATCGGGATGCCCCGGGAACGTCGAGGCAAGGCCTTGAAGACCCTCGGGATGTGGTCGGTTATATCTCGAGCTTGATTGAAGACTTCTCTAGGGCCTTCGACTTGTTCTTACGTGCCCTTGATGGAGATGGAATTGTTCAAGGTTGTTGAAAAAGATTGAAGAAAGCACCACCTTGGTTTGACGGAGTCCCACAAGAACCGTCTCCTTGTATATATCCTTGTATTATATTTTCTTTGGTTTTTCTTGGTGAATTCTTATTATTTGGATTGATTGATGAGCGTTGTGAGGGAGAGAGTTTGATGTGTGTTTGAGTAATGCTTGATAGGTGAAGTGAGAACGCTCCTAGAGAGGATTGGCGATGATATACCTTGGGTTTTAGGCACGAGGATCGGGTTTTTGAAGCTTGGAGCAAGCTTTTGGGGATTGTGGAAGTTGAAGAAGACCCATCTCGGCCGGGTTGAGGCGTCCCGACCGGGAAGGGTAAGGCAACCCGACCGGGAAGGGTAAGGCAACCCGACCGGGAAGGAGCCGTCCCGATCGGGATGGGTGCCCCGTATTTGGAGCTTCCTGTGAGTCCGTCCCGACCGGGACGGGTGTGGCATCCCGACCGGGAAGGAGCCGTCCCGATCGGGATGGGTGTACCAAGATTGAGCTCACTGTGGGTCCGTCCCGACCGGGACGGGTGAGGTAACCCGATCGGGATGAATCTTCCCGACCGGGATGGTCCTCTGCTCCCCCTTTGTGATTCTTCTTCGCAAATCAAGTCCACCCAACCGTTTTATGCCCCCTCCCAACCTCCCTACTCCTCCTTGTTCCTATCATATGACCCATACACCTCACTTTACACCAAGATCCACATCAAATCCCACCCCCCTCACACCTCTACCATGCGATGTTATCGAGAATGAATCGGAAAAGCAATGATGAAGACAAGCAAGCGCCTTTATTGATCTATGAGACGATGGAGAGAGTGAGTTGCTAACCTATGGTATGGCAACTATCCTTTCTTTTCCGTTTTTGTTGTTACTTGTTTTCCTTTGTTTATTCCCTTTGTGTCTTGATGTCATGGTAGCCTTCGAGGCCTTGGTGTTGATTGCTCCCGACTCTCGACGACGTGATTGCGTCGAGAGTCAATCGAAAAATCCAATCTTACAAGATTTTCACCCCTTTTTAGGAGTTAGTCGGATTTGGACGGAATCCGGGCTAGGTGACTTGATTACACCTAGCCCTCCCCTCCCATTTCCTTTTTATTTCTTTCTTTTTATTTTTCTTCCCCCTTCCATATCTTTTTCTCGTCTCGGCCCATGGTGACTTGACTACAACCCGGCCGGACAGCTTCTACCTTTTTCTCCACTTTGTTTTTAATTTTAGCTTTATTTTCGTAGTTTATTTTCTTTTCTTTTGTCTCTCCGCATACTACTATTGAGCATATGAGGACATTGCTCGATTTAAGTGTGGGGGAGCGATATTCTATCGTTGATAGTTTTGTTTTCATAGTTTTTCGAAAAAATCTTTAAAATCCCTAAAAATTTGAAAAAATTTCACAAAAATCAAAAAGATTTTCTCTTTTGTGTTTTCATTTTCTGTCTTTGTGTCGTATATTTGTTTGTGTGCGTGTTTTGCCTCCCTTTTTCCTTATAGGTCGCTTAATTACCGCTAGCTTTGGAGAGCTTTCAAGACACCCGGTAACATCTTTTCAACCCTTTTTCCTCTTTGTTTCTTGTGGAGTTTGGAGAAGATATGTGTTGTGGTGTGCTCGGGTGGAGCTTTGTAAAGTTTGTGGATGATTGGTTGCTCATTTGGAAGTTCGGGGTGGTGTTTGTTTTGTGTGTGTCCGTTTTGTTTTGCTCTTGTTTTGTTGCTTTTGTTTCTTTTTCTTTCGTTCGTCTTCGTCATGTCTTCATTTTGTGTTGTGTTTGTTGAGTCTTGTGTGTAAAAGATTTTCGAAAACCCGGTTTAGAGGCTAGGGTGTGAGTATCTACTTTCCCTTCCTAGTAGTGTAAATCGAGTCTTGGACTTTAATCTAGTAGAATGACCCTAAATCAATGAGTTCGTTGGTCCTTTACCTTGAGTCTACCTAGCTTACTAGGGATTTACTACGGGATTTGCACCTTTGACCATTATGACCACCCACGGTGTGAAAAGGCCTTGGTTACCGAGTCTCGTCCCTTAGGTGACCGTGTCTAGGATTGTTTGATTAGTCCAAGTTCTCCACTTTTTGTGGGTTTGAAAGGGAATGTGCAACCCCGACTTACCCATTCACCTACCTCCTACGCGTCTCCACACAATAAAACGCAATTTGATGATTTCTACCTTTCTTGTCATACAAAGGAAATGCCAAAAAGCCAAATCTTGCCAAAAAGGGCAAAGAAAGAAAAAGAAAGAAAGAAAAAATGAAAGAAAGAAAAGAAATGAAGAAAAAGAAAAGGCACAAAAGCCAAAAAGAAAATAGAAAAGAAAAAAAAAACGGTATGGCAAAACAAATCAAAACGTCGAAAAGAAAGAAAATGCCAAAGGAAAACCCGTCTCACAAAAAAAGAAATCCTCACAAAAATAAGCCTTTTTCCGACTTTTGCCGTGAAGAGCCTACCAAAGGACCGAGTCCCGAGGAAGGATGATATCGGCATTAGTAGGTCTTCCCTCTTTTTGCATTATTTCCACCTTTTTACTTAGACTAGTTAGGCGGTTTTGGACACGGGACGACCCTCTTGGCTCACGCTAAAGGGGGCGGGGTCTCACATACATACAGTGTCGACTAACACCGTGGTTCTTCACTTTTCCACTCCGCCGATCGTCCCGTAGTACGTTTTTAGAAAGTTAGGAGGACCTAGGTAAGTTACCAACGTTTTTATTGCTTGATCGTCATACTATTAGGGTTTAGTTCACCTTGGTTTGTATTGCTAGCTTGGGAACGTTGTCACGTACCTCGAGTCCTAAACTGGTGTATTGCTAGCTTGGGACCGTGATGCTGCTGCACGACTCTTTTTCATTCTTCTCCTTCACTCTTGTACCCATATATATACTCCCTTCTTGTAATTTTAAGACATCTTATCTTACCCTAGATTAGTTTAAGCCTCCATTAGCATCTAAAACCCTAGATTCACTCTCACTCATTAGTCTTAATCTTCCCTTAATCTTAGTTAATCCTTAGTTAATCATTGTAATTAGTTCTTGTATTAAGAGGATACTTGAAGAATTCTCCAAGATTGACAACCTTGGGTTTTATTTGGGTTCTTATTTATACAAGATTGCATCTTTTCATCTTCCTAGTGTTGGTATAATCTTTCTTACTCTTAATCTTGTTTATTTAATCTTGTTTGCATCTTGTTATATTGTTATTGACATTGTTCTTGTTAATCATTATGGATGTTTGTTTAGTGATTATATTTTCTCTTGTTATGGTTGTTTTATTCATGATAATGAGTGAGTAGTCTTCTTGTGGGGTTAGTAGGGGGATTAGGGATAGATTATGGATGATTAGGGTTGATTAAGGGGAAAAGGTTACATCTTTGTTGTTAGTCACATTGTAGGCACCCTATGTGTTTGTTGATATGCTTGTGTGAGTTGTAGTGGCCATGCTTCCCATACTTGTGTTCATCTTCTCATTGTTTGTCTATGATGCGGAAATGTTGAGAATAGTCATAGTCACGAGAGTGCCGACTAGGGTCTAAGTTGCGAGAGCCCGGACTCACCTTGACATCGGTCTAAGTTGCGAGAGCCCGGACCGACTCTAGCGATTAGGAGACACCTATACCCTTGATCACCCCAATTACCCTTCTACACCTATGAACCCGACCTACCCCACTTCTTTCCATATTTGAGTTCATCTTCTTAGTTAGACGTCGTTTACTCTAGTTTACTTGTTAGCTCGATCATTAGCATTGTTTAGAATTGTTAGTCTAGTTCTTATTCCTCCTCCTTAATAGTTTTCCTTTTATCGCTTCTTCGTGTTTGTTCGGTAATCTAGTCTCGTCGTAGGCCAACCTAGTCTAAACTTTGATATACCGTCCTCGTGGATACGATCCCGACTTACCCTAGCTACTCACTAGGTTAGTCGGTGTTTTATTGTTGGCTAGGGACGTGACAAATCCTTACCATCACAGCTCTTGCCTCTTGGTGTGGTCCGATTATCAATGGTAAAAGTTCCGCGAGGAACTCACAAGTCAAGTCTTTGTAGGTGTGAGTAGCAAGACTTAAAAGCTCGCTAGTTCCGGTTCTCGACATTAATTCCTTAATATCATCCATTATTCCTAAATTGGTCATTATGTTTGGACAAGGCCACCTACTACTCTGAAAGATCTTTTCAGAGAAGGTTCGAGCTAAAGAAGTATTAAGACAAGGCATATTTGTAGGCTTAGAAGACATGTAGAAGATTTAGAAGGTTTAGAAGTCTTAGAAGTCGAAGTCATACCTTGCTTACGGGCGGCTCCTCTTGCTCTTGTCTGCATGATGATAGATTTACAAGAACGATCCCAAAAACTAGCTTCACCTCTTCAAAAACCCAAAAATATCACCCAAATGAGATGTTAATGGAGGTATGAATGTGGTTGGGGTATGGAAGATGGTGGTTTGATTTTATGATGAGTGATAAGATGGAATGAATGTGAGGTAAAGGTGATATAATTAAAGGTGGTTGAGGAGGGAAATGAAAGTTTTAAATTGGATTGTAGATATTTGGTGTTTATGTTTTGGAGGGAATGTTATGTGGGATATTTGGGAAGGAGGGAATTGATATTGTAGTGAGTAGATAAGGTATAGGTGATCCGGCCAAAATCGCCAGGTAAAGTTTCACCCGGTCGAGCACCATCGGGTGAAGTTTCACCCGACGGGTTTTCGTCGTGAAATTCCATCTTGCAAAAGTTTTCCGTCGGGTGAAGTTTCATCCGGTGAAAATCTCATCGGGGGAAGTTTCGCCCGATGGTCTTCTGGTGAATTCTGGAAAATTTGGGATTTTTTTTTTCGTAGGGCGAAGTTTCGCCCGGTCGTGACTTCATTGGGTGAAGTTTCACCCGACGGAAAATCTTCAGCAAATCCCTTGGCGTGGCAAAAATATCGTTGGGTGAAATTTCACCCGACGGAAACCTTCAATAATCTCACCGGGCGAAGTTTCGCCCAACGGTCCTGTATGCATCATTTTTCCGCCTTGCCATCTCGTGGCTCTTCAACAATCACCTAAAGTTACAAATAATGACTCGACTCACATTACATAATCAATTTCTCCCACAAACATGCTTGTGATCTTCATATTAAGCTCCATAACTTCTCCAAAAGCTTGATCTTCATCCAAATATAATTGCTCCAAGATGAAATCCAAGTTCATCTATTCATCTCAAGCTAACAAAACTAACAATGTAATACCCTAGAAAATCTAACGCAATACAGTGGCAGAAACACTATAGAGTTGGGATTAAAATACACTGACAAACTATATCTTATTAAAAGAAATGCTAAGTCAATACAAAGGCCTCTTTTTACAAAAGGGCTAAAAAGAAAATTCACCAAACGGGTTATACAAATCCATAAATTACATTAATAAAGAAAGAGTAGGATCCACGCTACTCGCTAGCTCACACCCAAAACCCAGCAGTAAATACCTGTCATGTTATAAACATAACAGCCACGTCAGCGGGGAGTAACTCGGACGTTCTCCCAGCCATATTATATCATATGGAAAAATAATAGTATTACTATATTAAAATAATTAAAAATGAAAAACATTAAAACGATATAATAAAAATATGTTTTCGGAGAAACATAAAGCACTTGCCAACCTGCAAGTCAAAATCAATCGACAATAATAATAATAATATATTCATAATGGCGTTATGGAAATTCGATCAGTGTGCACAAGGCTAGACTTTCACTAGGATAATACTGGAAACTAGCTTCGAGAAATGTAGACTTAACTCATAACAGAATCCAGTCTCTAACTAGGCAACTCAACTATAACAGGACTGCGTGCAGCGAGGTCCCGGTTTAAGTAGTATACACCCCTCCTGGATACCAAATGTATCCAGTTCAACTGACGGCGACTAACACGATGCGATATCTAGCTTAAGGGCACAATGCACACTCTTCTGCGCGAAACTACGCCCAGTTCAACGACCAAATGTGCTCCAAATGGGCACATCGGCTTTATAGCTGATTGCAAAAAGTATATCCCAGACTATATTACTCTAACCCCACACTTGACATTATTCCATAACTCCAAAACAGCCATTACCGATATAGACAAAAGATATAATCATTATGAGGATAAAAGGAATAAACATTTTATATCAAAAGGGAAACTTTCTAAAAATAGAAACTTAATAATTTTAGAAACTTATTTAAAATAGAAAGTCTTATAGAAAATACTTAAGTTATTAAAATAGGTGAAATGTATAAGAATAATAGCATTTCTAACGAAATTAACATTTTATTATTATCGTCGTTATCGTAACTTTATTATTTTTCTAAATTCGTTACTCAAAATATAAATAAAATATAATAAGCCATTATATAGTATTTTATAAATAATTTAGGAAATCGAGTTAAAACAATAAATCTTAGAAAAGAGATATTTTAAGAAAAACGATATCAAAATTAATTGAGTCAACGAGTTTTATAAACGAAATGAATTTTACAAAGGTTTCAAATTATTTTTAAGAAATAGCTTGGATTTATAAATAATACAAATTTTGATAAAAATAGTCAATCGGAAACAAATAGGAAATTATTATTGAAAATAGTCTCGACTAAAATGTATTTAAAACTAAATCGACTATTTTCTCATTTATTAGTATAATAAATCGTAAAACGAAAATTTAATTTATTAAACAAGTATACAAATCTCGATTATAATATGAAAATACGATTTTGAGTTAAAAATTAGAAATTAACGAAATATGACGGAAATATGAAATCGATATTATTTAGTTACTAGTGTCACGATAACCAACAAAATATTATAACGATCATAAATAATAAAATTACTAACAATTTATAAAACTATATCGAAAACTTGTAAAATATTTATAAAGCATATGATTTAAAATTAATAATATTAGCAATAATAAATAGCTAAAAATAGAAAACCGGAGTTAAAAATATTTACTACATACTACTACTCAAACATACGATATAAAATCGAGTAACGTCCTAAAGTTACCTTAGGTCGACGGCGAATCGAACACGTACTTGTCCTACCATCTATTTGACCAAGCTTCGATCCTTCCGACCCTTGTCCCAGCAAAAGCTTGAGGCTCGAACGGTTCCGAAACACGAAGACACGAAAACAAAGGAGTCGGAATAAGAGAAAGTTGGAAAAGACTAGAGTCACGCAAACACGTTGGAGAACAGGCACATCTCGGAATGGAATAACAGTAACGACAAGTGAACCGAAAATAATAGGATTAAGAAGAACGAGAGGACACGAAGAAGGGGGGGAGAAACGTCAAAGCAAGCTTCAAACATCAATAGTGAGCAAAAGCGACAGCAGTATAGAATCAAGGACCGAAGCAGCAGCACGAAATAGGATCACAATAACATGAGAAGAGATTGAATTAGCAACAGCAACCAAGTATGATGCGAGACGACCCATGACAACAGCGGACAAACAACGATGAAAATAGCAGCACCGAAAGCAACACGAGTAAGAAAAGAGGAGCAGATAGAGGAACAAAACAGACTCGAAACAGAGTTAAACAATAGCCCAAATGATGACGATATCTACGGAACAAGACAACGACAACAAAAACGCACAAAGAGTAGCAACAAATAGTAGCAGTACTGCAGCATCAGAAAACCTATAGCCACGATAAGACGCACAGAAGAAGGAAGAGAGTGATGGTCGACCGAATCGACATAGAATCGAGCGCACATGAAGGAAAGAGAAAAAAACAGAGAACGAAGAGGAAGAAGAACAATAATAGAAACGGAAGAAGAAATGAAAAGCAGCATCGCATCACAACAACAAAAGAATGATACAATGACGGAATAAGAAGGAAGGAAAAGAGAAACACCAACAAAACGCATCAGCAACAAGCAACGCAGCAGTAGCAAGCAACGCAGCAAGAGAAATCAGGAGAAGAAGACTACCTCGACCAAATCAGAAGACAAAAGACAAAAACGGAGGCACGAAACTGCAGCAGCAGCAGCGTACAGCAGGAGGACGATGACGGTGATGGAGAAGACGAAGAAGACAGGAGAGGAATAAGCAACCAACGCGCCGTAACAGCAGAAAAACGAGGGAGAAGAAGAAGAAGAAAAGAAGGAAGAAAGATTGAAAGTGACACGGTGAAGCAGGTTGAAATAGAAGGAGGAAAGACAAGAAGGTGGACAGGTCTGCGTGAATGAGAGCAGGAAACAACACAAAAAAAGAAAAGGGGAAAGCATGAAGCGGTGGAGGAAACTGAAAAGAGGGGTAAACGTTAAATGCAAGTAGGGTGAAAACAATTCACCAAAAAATGTACGGATTCCGAGATTATATGTATACGATGTATATGGGTCAATTAAATTAATCGGTTCCGTAATGATAAGTTGACTCACTAAAATTAATAAATAACCGGGCCGTCAAATAAAGTGAGTAAATAAAGTATTCGGGACGAAAACGAGGCTTATAAATAATTAGACGATGAAATAGTATTTCCCGATAAATAATAAATTTTCGATAAATTGAATTAAATTGATTTCTCGAGGAAAGGTAATAAATATTTTGACGAAACTAAAAAAAAATGAGTTTCGAACCGAAAAATAGAAAATTCGAGCCTAATATAATTGAATAAAAAGAATTTAGAATTTAAATTGTCGAAATAGACTTTCGATAAAAACAAATTAAATGTATACAATGAATCGAAACAGAAATAAAAATATATTTTAAATATTAGAAGAGTTTCCGAGTCAAATAGAGTTTTGGAAGTTTGAAACGATTAAACAATAAATTCGTTTTATAATAATTTTAAGAATTACGAGTTAAATCGTAAGAAAATTAAAAATACGAATATAACTTTAATTTAATTTAATTTATAAAATCAGGTGTGTTACAAACAAACACAAAGAAATATGATACATATATACAAGGTGGTTGTTGAGGATACCACCAAACCTGTATCAATTTGAGAGGGGTTAAGCAACGCTCTCCAATGGGAGCTCTCCAAGTTTTACGGTAACATTGGTCTCACGAACGTGACCGACATGGTAAATCTTCAAACGTTGCCCATTAACCATAAATTTCCCGGTTTCCGGGCTAGATATCTCTATCGATCCATATGGTTGCAAGTAGATCTGTCAAACAGGTCGGGCGGGCATGTTTCGGGTTCGGTCAATACGGGTTCGGGTAAAATACGGGTCGGGTGTATTTCGGGTTTGAAAAATACGGGTTTTATACGGGTCGGGTTTATACAGGTTTCGGGTCCGGTTTTGGGTCAACTTTTTTTTATCATAAATACAGTTTTATTCTTAATTTTCTTCATCATCTCATTTAATATAAGATATTGGTATGTTTTATTTAATATATTTTTTAATATACATTGATATTTATTTCTATAAGAGGTACGAATATATATATGACGAACTTTGACTCGATTTATTGATTTTTTTTTCTCATTATAATAATCATGTGATAAAAATATGAATTTAAAGATATATATATAAATATTATTTTTTAAAATTTTAAAAATAAAAAAATATTTCTTATTGTTTTTTAGAAACTTTAGTTTATAAAAGCAATATTTTTTAATTTATCTATTTTCGGGCGGGTAACGGGTTCGGGCGGGTTTTGACCCAATATATTCGGGTTATATCGGGTCGGGTCACTTTCGGTTTTCGGTCATTTTCGGGCGGGTTTTTTCGGGTTTTTTCTGGGCGGTTTCGGGTCGGGTTTTCGGGTCGGGTCAGTTTTTGACAGGTGTAGTTGCAAGTCACTTTGAATGGACTCGACCATTTCGATTTCAATTTATCAGGGAAAAACTTAAAACGAGAGTTGAAGAGTAATACCTTATCACCAACGGAGAAGTTCTTACGAAGTATGTTAGAATCGTGCAATTTGCGAGTTCACTCCTTGTAGATCTTCGAATTTTCGTAGGCTTCAAGTCTTAATTCTTCCAATTCTTGTAGTTGGAGAAAGCGATTATTTCCAACAACATTCTCGTCAAAGATTAGCTCTTTGATAGCCCATTTTGCTTTGTGTTCTAATTCCACCGGTAAATGACAAGCTTTACCATACACAAGACGATAAGGAGTGGTTCCAATCGGTGCTTTGTAGGCCGTTCTCAATGCCCAAAGGGCGTCATTTAACTTCAATGACCAATCCTTTCGGTGTGTGTATTCACAACTTTTCCAAAATTCCTTTGATTTGACGGTTAGAGATATCGGCTTGCTCATTTGATTAAGGGTGGTAGGCTAATGACATCTTGTGATTGATACCATATTTCCTAGAAGTTGTTCAAAGGTATCTTTCCTAAAATGAGAGTCTCCATCACTAATTATGGCTCTAGGCATACCAAATCTCGGGAAAATCACATTCTTGAAAAGTTTGATTACAACCTTGGAATCATTGGTAGGAGAAGCTACGACCTCGATCCACTTTGAGACATAATCAACCGCGACTAGGATGTATTTGTTGCCAAAAGAGGATGTGAAAGGACCCCTGAAATCAATGCCTTAAACATCAAACAATTCGATTTATAAAATGGGTTGAAGGGGCATCTCATTTCTTCTTGTTATATTGCCACTTCTTTGGCAAGCATCACATGTGAGAATGAAAGCTCGAATGTCCTTGAACATGGAGGGCCACCAAACCCGCTTTGGAGAACCTTGGCAATTGTCTTTTCGTTGGCCAAGTGTCCACCATAAGATGTCGAGTGAAGGTGATTCACAATATTATATCTTTCTTCGGCCGTAACACATCGTCGGTAAATTCCATCTACACATTGGCGAAATAAATAAGGCTCGTCCCAATAATAGCGTCGGGCTTCATAACGTAGTTTCTTCCTCTCTTGTTTGGAATAATCGTCCGGAATATAATGAGATACTAAGAAATTAACGATATCGGCATACCAAGGTGTAATAGTTTCAATGGCCGTCAAAGCCTCATCTCTCATAGCTTCATTGATGGGTATACCATCATCTTCATTGTTACTTCCACTAACCGCTAGTCTACTAAGATGATCCGCTACCAAGTTCTCCGATCCGGCTTTGTCTCTAATCTCAATATCAAATTCTTGTAGGAGGAGAACCCACCGAAAGAGTCAGGACTTTGTCTCCTTCTTCGACATGATGTAATGAATCGCCGCATGGTCGGTATGAATAATGACTTTGGAACATGTAACATAAGTTCGGAATTTCTCCATGGCATAGACAACGGCAAGCATCTCTCTTTCGGTTGTTGTGTACCTCGATTGGGCTTCATCTAATGTTTTGCTTGCATAATATATCACATTTAGCTTCTTGTCAACCCCTTGTCCTAGAACGGCACCAACGACAAAATCGAAGGCATCACACATGATCTCAAATGGAAGAGTCCAATCGGGTGCTTTGATAATCGGTGTGGTAGTGAGAGCGGTCTTTATCCTACAAAAGGTCTCAAGACACAAGTCATCAAACACAAAAGGTGGATCTTTCATAAGTAAAGAAGTTAAAGGCTTAGCAATCTTAGAAAAATCTTTAATAAACCGCCTATAAAAACCGGCGTGACCTAGAAAACTCCTCACCCCTTTGACATTTGTAGGTGGTGGCAAGTTCTCAATCAAGGAAACTTTAGCCTTATCAACTTCAACTCCTCTATTAGAAACGATATGACCTAGGACAACATCTTGTTTAACCATAAAATGACATTTCTCCCAATTCAAAACAAGTCTACACTCTTCACATCGAGCTAACACTTGATCAAGATTATTAAGGCAAGAATCAAAAGATGTACCATGGACACTAAAGTCATCCATAAAAACCTCCATGGATTTTTCAATAAAATCGGAGAAAATAGCCATCACACATCTTTTAAACGTTCCCGGCGCATTACACAATCCAAATGGCATCCTTCGATAAGCATAGGTGCCATAGGGACATGTGAAAGTAGTCTTCTCTTGGTCATCAGAGTGAATGGGAATTTGAAGAAATCCGGAATGACCATCGAGGAAACAAAAATAAGAATGATGCGCCAATCTTTCAAGCAATTGATCAATAAAGGGAAGGGGGGGGAATGGTCTTTTATGGTGGCCGTGTTCAATTTTTGATAGTCTATACACATGCGCCAACCGGTAATAGTCCTAGTAGATATCAACTCTCCCTTTTCTCCTTTGAAGACCGTCATTCCTCCTTTTTTCGGCACAACTTGTACGGGGCTAACCCATTTACTTTCGGTTATTGGGTATATAATGTTAGCCTCATACAATTTGAGGACTTCCTTCATGACAACCTCTTTCATGGTGGGGTTCAACCTATGTTGACCCTTAACCGAAGGGCGATGGTCATCATCAAGGATGATCCTATGCATACAAACATTTGGGCTTATGCCTTGGAGGTCGGCAATGCTATACCCGATGACCTTTTTGTGTTTTCTCAAAACAATCAAAATTTTTTCCAATTGAGGTCCATCAAGTGTGGCATTGACGATAACGGGATAATTAGTTCCTTCAAGGAAGACATATTTGAGGGAAGAGGTGAGTGACTTAAGTTCAAGATTAGGAGGAGAGGATACCATACTCTTACCCACCGGTAGTGGTTCTACCTTTTCTTCATGCAAGTTCTCATCTTCAAGAGGTGGAGAATCAAGGGGTTCCTCTTCTTTCTTATCATCATCTATCAAGCTATACTCAACCAAACTATCAATAACTTCAATGGAATACATTTGTTCAATCATTGGTTGTTTAAGAGCTTTAGAAAGGGAAAACTCTACCGACTTGTTCCCTATGTTAAAAGATAACTTTCCATTCTTAACATCTACTATAGTACCACCGGTAGCCATGAAAGGTCGACCTAAAATAATGGGGGTAATAGTGTCTTCGGGCATATCCATGACAACATAGTCGGAGGGGATGAAAAACTTACCAAATTGCACGGGTACATCCTCAAGTATCCCAAGTGGGTACTTGGGATTTATCCGCAAGTTGAATTGACATACTAGTGGGTCTCATCTCCCCCACACTAAGTCTCTTGGCAATAGAATAAAGTAACATTCTAATACTAGCCCCTAGGTCACACAAAGCTTGATTAACAACAACATTTCCAACCCGACAAGGGATGAAAAATCTACCGGGATCCTCTAGTTTTTTTTGCATTTGATTCTTAAGAATGAAATGATGGTAGGAGTTTGTCGTCTATCCTACCGATCAAAATAATAATCAACGAACCTAAGCTAGGTAGCTAGAGTAAGTCGAGTCGATCCTCAGGGACGGGAGTTCCAAACTAATGGGTGCTACGGTCTAAGACTAGGTTCAAGACGAACAAAAGTAATTGATTGTAGTTGGTGACTAATCTAGAAATAACTATAAAACTAAGGCAAGGGAAACTAAGACGATAAGGAAAATGGGGATCAACAATAGGAGAAAAGAAGCTAGAGTTAGGTCGGGTTCAAGGATGCCTAGGAGGCCGAGGAGTAAGGGTGTCGGTGTAATCCACTAGCCTTGGTTACGCCCGTGCTCTCGCACTTAGACGGCCAAAGGAGTCTCTACACTACGCTCGCGCTAATAATGATGATATCCAACAAACCAACATGCAACAACATACAAGAGGAAACAAGGAAGCATGAATTTCTCAATCACAAGTCTACTATGCATTTCATCAAACATGTTGTCTGCACAATGATAAGAGGCAAAGCAAATGACAACCAAACACCACCGATTCCACCCTAATCACCCATTAAGCAACACACAATCCCCCTACTAACCCTAACAAAGAAATCTACTCATTCATGTTCAAGATAGTAAACCCAACAACCATAATGAAACAAGCATAAACATGGACATTCATAATGAAATATTAAAGATTGCTAAGCGTAAACATAAATGAAAACTAAGTATAAGAGATTAGGAAGAAGATGAATTATACCAATACCAAAGGATGAACAAAAGATTGAATCTTTGCATAAATAAACCCAAAGGAAGATCTCCAATGTTGTCAATAGAGTAGATCAACCCAAAAAGTCTTCAATATTACAAAGATGAAACAAGGATTAAATTAGAATTAAACAAAGATTAAGGAAGGATTAAGCTAATCTACACTAATCTAAGCTATTCTATCCTAAAGTAGAGGCAAGGAATTATCTAGGGTTTCCTGTCTAAAATGAATACAAGAGGGAGTATTTATAGGGTTGCATGAATAAGGGAGGCGAAGCGTCGAAGCGTGGGAGGAAGCAGGGCCATTCCGGTCGTGATGAAGTGGTCCCGGCCGTGATGGGTGGGCCTCACGGCCGTGATGGCTTGCCTGTAGCTCTCTTCTCTCGTCTTGGCTTCCCGACTCACTACTCGGCCATGTAGGCTTCTGACACGGTCATGTAGGCTCCTACTTGCTCTTCCTAGGCTTCTTATCGATGATCGGTGCTCGGGATATTCTCAAATTGGGCTTCAAGGAATTCGGGATCGAGTCTAAGTCACCGAATCATCATCGCTTCTCTTCATTGGCTCCATATGCGTTTGAAATGAGACGGAATCGTTCCATTTCTCCATGATAGGCCTTAGGAACCTAAAACATGCTAGAAGAAGCGTAAGTAGCCTCGAAACCGCTCTATAGAGCGATTTCACTAAAGAAACCGGGACCAAAGACGTGAAATAAACACTACAAAACACACTTATCAACTCCCCCACACTTAACCCTTACTCGCCCTCGAGTAAGCACGAACTAACTAACTAATAAAAACTAAAATACTAGCCGAGCGGGTATTAGCGCACCCTACGCCCTTTCAACTCACGCGAGAACACTTAGAGGAAAAGTGCTCTCGGCAAGGCAAGTAATGTCTTGCGACAAAACTACGGACACAACCGAACACTAAAACACACAAACAAGCAAACAAACAAACAAACAATCGGTTGCATCCAAGAGGAAACAAATACCGCTTCCCTCAACAAAGCGGTGAAAGAAAAACCGGTTAAGGACTCAAGGCAAGTGGCAACGTTCCCAAGCTAATAACACAAATCGATATGGACAAAACCCTAATAGTATGACAACAAAGCAATAAAAACGTTGATGACTTACCTAGGTCCTCCTAATCTTCTAAGAACTACTACGGGACGATAGGCGGGATGGAAAATGGATGAACAACGGAGTTAGTCGACACTGTAGGTAAAGTGAAGCCCCCCCCCCCCCCTTTAGCGATAAGACAAGAGACTCGTCCCATGCTCAAAAATACCCTAACTAGTCCAAGTAAAAAGGTGGATAAGGTTGAAAAATGAGGGAAAACTGACAATTACCGCTATCAACCTTCCTAGGTACTCGGTCCTTTGGAAGGCTCTTCACGTTAACAATCGGTAAAAGGTTTATTTTTGAGGGGTAAGATATTTTTGTGAAATGATTTTCTTCTTTTGTATTTTGTTTTTGACTTGTTGTGCCTTTTCTTTTTCATCTTTTGTGTTTTGGTTTGCCTTTGTGGCCAAATGATGCGACTCGGGATCTACAAACATTACGACCCCTACTTAGCGGCGCAGAGCACGACCTCCTCTTGGAGTATGCCTATTACGTGACTAGAGTTCCCAAGTCTAATTTTCATCACAATCAAAATGAATAACCAAATAGATGTAGAAGTCTCAATAATATGCAACTTATTGATGAGAAATGTGTAGAAGGTGGGGAAATGGGTATGTTGGGCGCGCTTTCCCTTCAAACCCACAAAAAAGGTGGAAACTTGGACTAATTAAGACAATTTTGGACATGGTCACCTAAGAGAACGGGACTCGGCAACCAAGGCCTTTTCACTCCGTGGGTGGTCAAGGTGGTCAATATGCAAATCCCGAAGTAAATCCCTAGTAGACTAGGTGGACACAAGGTAAAGAACTAACAAAATTATTGATTTTAAGTCATTCTACTGGACTAAAGTCCAAGAATCGATTCATGTCACTAAAAAGGGAAAGTAAACACTTGCGTACTAGCCTCAAAACCGGGTTATCGAAAACATTTTCTACACAAGACACAAACTATACAAGACAAAAACAAAAAATGAGACGAAATAAAACAAGACAAACACACAAAGAAATAAACAAACACCACCCTGAAACTTCCAAACAAGCAACCACATCAATCCACAAACTCCAAAAAGCTCCACCCGAGCATACACCACCACAAAATCTCCTCCAAACACCGAAATGGGTAAAGGAGAAAGAGATAGGAGGATATTACCGAATGACAAGAGCTTTCCGAGATTCGCGACGATCAAGTAACCTATAAGGAAATCGGGAAGCAAAACAAACACAAAACAACAAATATACGACACAAAAACACAGAAGAAAATCTTTTTGGTTTTTTTATGAAAATTTTACAATTTTTAGGAATTTTAAATTTTTTTTGAAAAAACTAAGCAAACAAAACTAATATATTGCTCCCCCCACACTGTAATCCCCTAGAAATTCTACCATAATACAGTGGCAAAAACACTGTAGAGTTGGGATTAAAACACACTGACAAACTATATCTTATTAAAAGAAATGGTAAGTCAATACAAAGACCTCTTTTTACAAAAGGGCTAAAAAGAAAATTATCCAAATAGGGTTAAACAAATCCATTGATTACATGAATGAAAAAAGAGCAGGATCCACGCTACTCGGTTGCTCACACCCAAAACCCAGCAGCAAACACCTGTCATGTTATAAACATAACAGCCACGTCAGTGGGGAGTAACTCGGACGTTCTCCCAGCCATATTATATCATATGGAAAAGTAATAGTATTATTATATCAAAATACTTAAAAACAGATAACATTAAAACGATATAATAAAAATAATTTTTCGAAGGAACTCAAAACACTTGTCAACCTGCAAGTCAAAATCAATCGATATTAATAATAATAATAATAATAATAATAATAATAATAATATATTCAAAATGGCGTTATGGAAACTCGATCAGTGTGCACAAGACTAGACTTTCACTAGAATAATACTGGAAACTAGCTTGGAGAACTGTAGACTTAACTCATAACAGAATTCAGTCTCTAACTAGGCAACTCAACTATAACAGGATTGCGTGCAGCGAGGTCCTGGTTTAAGTAGTGCATACCCCTCCTAGACAACAAATATGTCTAGTTCAGCTGACGGCGACTAACATGATGCGGTATCTAGCTTAAGGTCAAAACATACACTCTCCTAAACACAAATCATGCTCAGTTCAACAACCAATGTGCCCCATAAAGACACACCATCTTTACAGTTGATGGCAAAAACGTACATCCCAGACTATATTACTCTAACCCCACACTTCTCTTTATTCCATAACCCCAAAACAAGCCATTATCGATATATACAAAAGATATAATCATTATAAATTATATGAGGATAAAGAGGAATATGTATTTTATATTAAAAGGGAAAACTTTCCATAAATAGTAACTTACTAATTTTAGAAACTTACTTATAATAGAAATATTGTTATAAAAAAAACGTAAGTTATTAAAATAAGTGAAACGTATAAAAAATAACATTTCTAACGAAATTATTATTTAATTATTATCGTCGTTATCGTAACTTTAATATATTTCTAAATTCGTTACCCAAAATATAAATAAAATATAATAAGTCAATATATAGTATTTTACAAATAATTAGGAAATCGAGTTAAAACTATAAATTTTAGAAAAAAAACGTTTTAGGATAAACGATATCAAAATTAATTGAATCAACGAGTTTTATAAATAAAATGAGAGTTACAAAGACTTCAAATTATTTTTAATAAATAGCTTTTATTAATAAATAATACGGATTTTAATAAAAATTGTCAATCGGAAATAATTAGTGAAAATAGTCTCGACTAAAAATATATTTAAAACTAAATCGACTATTTTCTCATTTATTAGTATAAATCGTAAAACGAAAATTAATTTATTGAACGAGTATACAAATCTCGATTATAGTATAAAAATACGATTTTGAGTAAAAAAATTAGAAATTAACGAAATATGACGAAAATATGAAATCGATATTATTTAGTTACTAGTGCCACGATAACCAACAAAATATTATAACGATCATTAATAATAAAATTACTAACGATTTATAAAAACGATATCGAAACTCGTAAAATAATTATAAGTTACACGATTTTTAGAAATAATATTATTGGCAGATAATAAATAGCTAAAATTAGGAAAAACCGGAGTTAAAATATTTACTACATACTAGTACTCAAACATACGATATAAAATCGAGTAACGTCTTAAATTTACCTTCATCGAGATCCGAGTAAAATATAACAATCGTCTTCATCGGAACTAGCACGATAGCCTACAACAAAATCGAACATATGGTGTGAAGACCACAAAAAGCTAATAAAAGAGGGAAAACGTGACGAGGATAAGAGTAAATAAATTACCCTCGAGATTGGAACGAATAAAGGTCGGATTAGGAATGATTCGAAGAACAAAAAGAAGTAGGCACAACTGATTTGTGCAACGAACAGCGTCAACCTAACAGCACAGAAGCAGCAGCAGAAACAGCGTGGCAGCAGCGACAAATAACGAGCAACAACAACGAGACACATGACCACACCGCAAATGGATATCGGAACCGAGCAGACAGCAGCAACACGCAGTAACAACAGCAGCAACGAGAGTATGCAACAACAATGACAGATTAGTAGCAACGAGAAAAGACGTGACCCAACACAACCACCATACATCGAACAAATCGGATCAAGCGCGCAGCATCAGAAAACGTAGTAGCAGCAAACAAACGCACAAACAACAAGCAGTGACTGCGCATACTAGGACAACAAGCGACAACAGCAACCGCAGCGGTAGTAGCATCACGCAGTAGCAGGACAAACACAGACACACGGACAACATTCACAGTAAAACGAGTAGAACAACGAGATACGGTAGAAATAATGAACATAACAACACGCTGGCAGTAGCACAGACCAAACAGCAGCGCGGACAACAAAGAACGGAATTAAAAGGGAACAATAGAAAAAAAGGCAGAAGGAAACAGCCGATGAAAGCATAAAATGGCGAGAAGGAAAAAGTCACCTTACCGACACCAAGGTCGGAGTCAGAAACGGAGGCAGAGAACAACAGCAGCGGCAGCAACAACGTAACAGGGGAAAGAGAATGCCAGGGGAGGAGACTAAAAGGGGATGAAGGCCGAGAAGAATTGAAAAGGTGGAATAAAAAAAATTGACAGGAGGGAAGCGCGAGTTAATAACAGTGGGGAAGAAAAATAAGAAGAGACAGGGGAAAGACTTGAAGCGGTGGAAAGTTGAAGGGTGATGAAAATGTTAAATGAGTGGAATGAATATGAGGTGGCTGAATGTGGTATAAAGTGGGAAAGACAAAAAGATAAGGGGGTGTATGTTATAATGGGTGAGATTGAATTTCACTCAAATCAAATGGGTTAGGAATACGGATTAATTCCGTAACGATAAGTTGACTGACCCATGAATCGAATTAAAAATCGAGTCAAAAAGAAAATTAATAAATAATTGGTCGACTAATAAAATTAGTAAAATAAACGTTTCTCGAGATATAAATAATTATTCGAGACGAAAATGAAGTTTATAGAAATAAATAATTAGATGATGGTAGGGATTCGTCACGTCCCTAACCGTCAATAAACTACCGATTACACCTAGTGGGTAGCTAGGGCAAGTCGGGATCGTATCCACGAGGACGGTAAGGCGAAGTTTAGACTATGTCTACCTACAACGAGACTAAATCACCAAAACAAACACCAAGAAACGATAAATGGAAAACTATGGTGGAGGAGAAGTATGACTAAGCTAATGATCGAACTAATAAATAAACTAGAAGAACGATGACTAACTAGAAAGACGAACTCAAATATGGAAGAAAGTGGAGTAGGTCGGGTTCATAAGAGTAGAAGGGTAATTGGGTGATCAAGGGTATAGGTGTCTCCTAGTTGCTAGGGTCGGTCCGGGCTCTCGCAACTTAAACCGATGCCAAGGTGGGTCCGGGCTCTCGCAACTTAGACCCTAGTCCGCGCTCTCGCGACTAAACTATTCTCAACATTTACACATAATAGACAATCAATGAGAAGATGAGCACAAGTATGGGAAGCATGGCCACTACAACTCATACAAGCATATCAACAAACACATAGAGTGCCCACAATGTGACTAACAACAAAGATTCACCCTTTTCCCTTAATCAACCCTAATCATCCATAATCTACCCCTAATCCCCCTACTAACCCCACAAGAAGACTACTCACTCATTATAAAGAAGAAACCAACAATAATAAGAGAAAACAAACTCACTAAACAAACGTCCATTATGAACAACAATAACAATAACAGTATGAAAGATGAAACTTGATTGAATAAAAAAGAACAAGAGTAGAGAAAGATTATACCAACACTAGATGAAGAAAAGATGCAATCTTGTATAAATAAGAACCCAAATAGAATCCCAAGGTTGTCAAGCTTGGAACAATCTTCAAGAACTTCTTAATACAAGAACTAATTACAAAGATTAACTAATAATTAAAGGAAGATTAAAGCTAATAAGAGAACACTAATCTAGGGTTTTGAAAGTCTAATGGAGGCTTAAATTAGTCTAGGGTATGATAAGATGTCTTAACAATACAAGAAGGGAGTATATACATGGGTACAAGAATGAAGGAGAAGAAAAGAAAGGAGTGCGGCTGCCAAGTCCACGGTCCCGACCGGGATGGGTTGGTCCCGACCGGGACGGCCTGTCATCCCGAACGGGACGGGTTGGTCCCGACCGGGATGGGCTCACAGCAGCCTCCTGTCGCACCCCATCCCGAACGGGATGGGTCTTGTAGGCCTCCCTTAAGAGCTCTTTGGTCCCTCCTTGCCTCTCATGGGTTTCTCGCCGATTCTCGGGACTCGGGATCGGGTGTCGGAGGCTAGGGATTGGGTCCCAAGGTCTCGGGGTCGATTCCAAGGCATCGAGTCATCGTTCCTTTACTCCTTTGGCTCCAAAATGTGTATGTATAGAGTCGGAATCGCTCCAACTCTTCCAAATCGGTCTCGGGAACCTGAAACGAACTAAAGGAAGCATAAGAAGCCCATAAATCGCTCCCAAGGAGCGATTCCACAAGGAAATGGGACCAAAACATAGTAAAAAAGGCACTACAAACTACACTTATCAACTCCCCTACACTTAACCCTTACTCGCCCTCGAGTAAGCACAAACTATGTACTAAACTAACCGAGTGGGTATTAGCGCACCCAACGCCCTTTCAACTCACGCGAGTACACTTAGAGAAAAAGTGCACTCCGCAAGGCAAGTGGGGTCTTGCGACAAAACCGTGGATGCAACCGGACACAAAACACACAAACAAACAAACACACAAACAAACACTTAGACGGTTGCACCCAAAACAAAAGAAATACCGCTTCCCTCTAAAAGCGGTGAAAGAAGCACCGGTTTAGGACTCGGGGTAAGTGATAACGTTCCCAAGATAGCAATACAAATCAAGGTGAACTAAACCCTAATAGTATGACGGTAAAGCAACAAAAACATTGGTAACTTACCTAGGTCCTCCTAACTTTCAAAATACGTACTACGGGACGATCGGCGGAGTGGGAAGTGAAGAACCACGGTGTTAGTCGACAGTGTAGGTAAGTGAGACCCCGCCCCCTTTAGCGTGAGCCAAGAGGGTCGTCCCGTGTCCAAAACCGCCTAACTAGTCCAAGTAAAAAGGTGGAAAACATGCAAAATGAGGGAAGACCGACTAATGCCGCTATCATCCTTCCTAGGGACTCGGTTCTTTGGTAGGCTCTTCACGGCAAAAGTCGGAAAAAGGCTTATTTTTGTGGGGATTTCTTTTTGTGAGACGGGTTTTCTTTTGGCATTTTCTTTCTTTTTGACATATTTGCTTTGTTTTGCCATGCCTTTTCTTTTTCTTCATTTCTTTTCTTTCTTTCATTTTTTACTTTCTTTTTCTTTTCTTTGCCCTTTTGGCAAGATTTGGCATTTTGGCATTTTGATTGTATAACGAGAAAGGTAGAAATCAACAATTTGCAATTTATTGTGTGGAGATGTGTAGGAGGTAGGTGAATGGGTAAGTCGGGACGGGCCCTTCCCTTCAAACCCACAAAAAGTGGAGAACTTGGACTAATCAAAACAATCCTAAACACGGTCACCTAGGGGACGAGACTCGGTAACCAAGGCCTTTTCACACCGTGGGTGGTCATAATGGGCAAAAGTGCAAATCCCGTAGTAAATTCCTAGTAAGCTAGGTGGACTCAAGGTAAAGGACCAACGAAATCATTGATTTAGGGTCATTCTACTAGGCTAAAGTCCAAGACTCGATTTATACAACTAGGAAGGGAAAGTAAACTCTCACACACTAGCCTCTAAACCGGGTTTTCGAAAACCATTTACACAAGACACACAACACAACATAAAACAAAGACATGACGAAAACGAAAGAAAAAGAAACAAAAGGCAACAAAAACAAAACATGAACAAACAAACACCACCCCAAACTTCCAAACATATCACCAAATCAACCACAAGCATGTACAAGCTCCACCCGAGCACACCTCAACACAACCTCCTCCAAACATCACAAGGAATAAAGAGGGAAAGAGGGTTAGAAGATGTTACCGGATGTCTTCAAAGCCTTCCAAACAACGGTGATTAAGCAACCTATAAGGAAAAGGGATGCAAAACACAAACAATACAACAAATACACGACACAAAGACACAAAAGAAAAAGACACAAAAAGAAAATCTTTTTGATTTTTTGTGAAAAAATTTCAAATTTTTAGGGGTTTTTCAAGATTTTTTCGAAAAACTAAGAAAATAAAACTAACTACGACAGAATATCGCTCCCCCACACTTAATCCGAGCAATGTCCTCATGCTCGATCGTAGTGTGCGGAGAGACATAAGAAAAAGAAAAGAAACTACGAAAATAAAGCTAAAAGTCAAAAATAAAGTGAAGAAAAGGTAGAAGGTATCCGGTGGGGGTGTAATCACGTCACCAAAGGCCGAGACAAGAAAAGATATGGAAGGGGGAAGAAATAAAAGGAAAGAAATAAAAGGAAATGGGAGGGGAGGGCTAGGTGTAATCAAGTTACCTAGCCCGGATTCCGTCCAAATCCGACTAACTACTAAAAAAGGGGTGAAATCTTGTACAATTGGGTTAATCGATCGACTCCCGACGTAATCACGTCATCGGGAGTCGGGAGCAACCATACTACGGCCTCGAAGGCCACTAAGATACCTTGACTCAAGGGAAGGTGGCAAACAATGAAAAACAAGCGATAGAAAGACGGGATAGTAAGGATAGTTACCCAAACCGAGCGGCTAGTAACTCACTTGCTCCATCGTCTCGATGATCATTAGAGGCTCGTCGCTTGTCTTCTCGGTTGCCATCTCGCTTCACACTCAAGAAGGACTCACGGTCGGGGTAGTAATGGTGCGAGGAGATGAAAATTTATGTGGATTTCGGTGTAAGGTGAGGTGTACGGGTGATATGATAGGAGTAAGGAGGAGTAGGGAGGTTGGGAGGGAGTATAATGGATGGGTGGAGTCAAACGCCTAAGAAAAGGCTCAAAAGGGAGAAAGGGGACCATCCTGGTCGTGATGGATGGTCCCGATCGGGTTGATAAACCCTTCCCGATCGGGAAGCTCTCGTCCCGGTCGGGAATGCACTCCAGTGAGTCCGAATTTCTGCACCTTCATCCCGATCGGGATGGCTCCTTCCCGATCGGGATTCCTCATCCTTTCCGGTCGGGAAGCCCTCTTCCCGGTCGGGATGAGTCTTCTTGGCCTTCCCCAAACCCAAAAGCTTATCATAAGCTTCAAAAACCGACTTCCTCGCTCGTAAACCAAACTCCATCATCAACCATTCCTTTCTAGGAATCACATGCACTTCACCTATCAACAAAGCTCATATACACATCAAATTCTCTCCCTCACAATGCTCATCAATCAATCCAAATAACAAGAATATCACAAAATTCAAACTAACTACAAGAAAGAGATATGTACAATGAGACGGTTCTTGTGGAACTCCGTCAAACCAAGGTGGTGCAATCTTCATTCTTTTTCAACAACCATAACTAGTTCCATCTCCATCAAGGGCACGTAAGAACAAGTCGAAGGCTCTAGCAAAGTCTTCAATCAAGCATGTCATATAACCAACCACATCCCAAGACTCTTCATGGCCTTGCCTCGACGTTCCCGGGGCATCCCGATCTACTAAGTTCAATGGCTTGAACTTGTACTTGCGATCCTTCGGGATATACCCAAACGTCCAACGATCCTCATGTCGCCCCAAGGGAGGCTCATCTTGCTCCTTGTCATTGCATTTGTCACCTAACCCATGATATGGGCTTTCGTCCTCTTCACTCTCGGAGTCATCATCCTCAAGTACATACGAGTACTTCTTCAATCTTTGTCCCGGTTCCTCCCCTAGATCGATGTCTTTCTTGGCTTGGATCATATTGCATGATTCATCCTTAGTAGGCGAAGTGTTGCCTTGTAGGTCAAACACTATCTTTTCCTCGCCTAACTCAAATGTGATCCTACCGTTCTTCACGTCGATCATGGCACCGGCGGTGTGTATAAATGGGCGTCTAAGGATAATGGGAGTGTTGGCATCTTCCGGCATATCGAGCACGATGAAATCGACCGGAATGAAGAATTTCCCGATTCGTACCGGCACGTCTTCTAGCATCCCCAATGGTCGGTTAAGAGATTTATCGGCCATTTGGAGTGTAATGGACGTACATTTCAGCTCCTTCATCCCTAATCGATCACAAATGGAATAGGGGATGATGCTCACACTCGCACCCAAATCACACATAGCTCTCTCAATCTCGAAGTTGCCTATGGTGCACGGGATCGAGAAACTACCCGGATCCTTGAACTTTGGAAGCGTGGAACCTTGAATAAGCTCGCTCACCACCCTCGTGAACGCTATCGTCTCTTCCTTGTCGATGGATCTCTTCCTAGCTAGGATATCCCGCATGAATTTTCCATATGCCGGGACTTGGGTAAGTAACTCGGTGAATGGAACATTAACATCCAATTGCTTCACAATGTTAAGGAACTTGTCAAATTGGACATCCACCTTAGTCTTCATTTGCCTTGTTGGGAAAGGCAACTTGATTTGGTACTTGTTTTGCTCGATAGGGGTGGACTCCTCACTTGACACTTTCCCTTTACCCTTGTCTTGTTCTTGAAGTGGGGAGGGCTTGTTTTCAATGGGTTTTTCGATCTCCCAAAGGACTTGCTCCTCCATTGGATTATCAAAGCTTGAGCTTTCTTGAATTGGAGATGTCATTTTCTTTGTCGGTTCTTGCATTGGCTCTTGCTCACTAGGGAATGGAGGGGGGTCATAGGATGTACCTCTCCTTGTGGTGATAGCATTTACATGCTCAAATGTCGGTGTTTCACCTTGAGGAGGTAATTGCCCTCTTTGCCTTGAAGAACTTCCCGATGCAAGTTGTGATACTTGATTCTCAATCATTTTCATGTGAGTTTTCATTTCCTTGTTATCCATTAGAATTTGAGCAATGATTCCTTGTTGTGATATTTGTGCCTCCAATTGACTCTTTTGCATTTCTTGAGTATTCCTTTGAATATCCATCATTTGCTTTTGTATGTTGAAATCCCGTGGTGGGGATGATGGATTATGCGGAGTATCGGTGAGGGCTAATGGAGTACCATAGTCATGAATAGGAGACCGGCTCCTAGGCTTGCTTTGTTGTTGATTGCCTTGAGTTGCTTGTTGTTGTTGATGGTTCCCTTGGAACCCATGAGACTTGCCTTGATTAAGGCCTTGATTGTTGCCATGGTTGTAGCTTTGATACCCTTGGTTGTGGTTTTGATACCCTTGAAAATTTTTGTTTCCTTGGAAACCACCTTGATTGAAGTTTCCTTGTTGGAACCCTTGCTTGTTGTTGAAGTTGCCTTGGTTATTTTGCTTGAAATTGTTGAAGGGTCTTTGGTTACCCACATAACCTTGGTAACCTTCATTGTTGTCCCGTAAGGGAGGTGGAACATAGGGACAATGTTCTTGTTGATGTTGAAGTGCTTGTTGTTGAGGGACTTGATTGGAAGCTTGGTATTGATTAGAGTAGGAGGCACCTTGCTTGAACGCTTGAAAGGCGTTCACTTGCTCAATACTTCCTCTACAATTTATAGGATCATGACCAACGATTCCACAAGTATCGCACATCCCAAGATAAGGAGTAGGGGGTACAACTCCCAAAGAATTAACATCATGAATCGAGTGTTGGTTGGAGGAACTAGAGCTTTGAACTTGGTTGAGGTGGCTTTGGAGCTTTTTGTCAATGGTCTCCATGTGAGTTCTTAGTTGAGCCCCAAGATCAATGCTTAATTGTGTAACGGCATCCACCTCGTGCCTACCTCCTCGATTCGCCTTTCTAGGCCTAGAGTATTGGGAATTGTGAACCGCCATCTGATAAGTGTCATTTGTAGTGCCTATTTCGTAGTGTTTTGGTCCCATTTTCCTTGTAGAATCGCTCCTTGGGAGCGGTTTAGGGGCTTCTTATGCTTCCTTTAGTTCGTTTCAGGTTCCCGAGACCGATTTGGAAGAGTTGGAGCGATTCCGACTCGATACATACGCATTTTGGAGCCAACGAAACTAAGGAACGATGACTCGATGCCTTGGAATCAACCCCGAGACCTTGGGACCCAATCTCGAGCCTCCGAGACCCGATCCCGAGTCCCGAGAATCGACGGGAAGCCCATGAAATACAAGGAGGGACCCTAGAGCTCTTATTGGAGGCATACAAGACCCTTCCCGGTCGGGATAATGGCCTTCCCGATCGGGAAGGGATGCACTTTTAGAAGCGCCACTGTGGGTCCTTCCCGGTCGGGATGAGCCCTTCCCGATCGGGATGGCAGAACCCTTCCCGATCAGGATGACCCGTCCCGGTCGGGATGGGCTACAGCTCACCCGCATTTCTTCTTTTCTTCTCCTTCATTCTTGTACCCATATATATACTCCCTTCTTGTAATTTTAAGGGGGAGGACTCGATTAGACACAAAACCCTAGACTACTTTAGGTTAGATTAGATTAGATTAGTGTAGATTAGTCGTTAATTAGTAGTTAATCTTAGATTAGTACTTGTATTAATGGAATTCTTCAAGATCTTCTCCAAGCTTGACAACCTTGGATGTTTGTTTTGGGTTTTCTTCATTAATGCAAGTTTTGTTCTTTCTTCTTCCTCTAGTTTGGTACAATCCTCTCCCTCTTTCTCTTAATCTTATTTTTGTTATTCAAGTTTCAATCTTTAGTTCTAGATTATTGTTTTGTTCTTCATACTTGTTAGTTTGTTTATGTTTGTTTTGATGTTTGTTAGTATTAGTATGATTATGTTAGAGTAGTGTCTTGCTAGGGTTAGTAGGGTGATTAGGGTGTTAATTGGGTGATTAAGGGTTGGTTAGAGATGTTGGTGGAAGATTTGGGTTTCCTCTTGTTTGATGCACATCACATGTTTGTTGAATTGCTTGAATGACTAAGTATGTACGAATGCTTGTTTTCTTACCTTTCTTTTGTGGGTGTTAGTTTGTTGTGGGTTCGGTCTCCTCACTAAGTTGCGAGAGCCAGGTGAGGACGACCCCTAGGCCGGTCTAAGTAGCGAGAGCCCGGATTCCACCTAGGTCTATAGCATGCTAGAACCCCGTTTGTGTTGTGTATCGCCGAGATGGGTTTTAGGTGGAACCTCTAGGTGAGTCTAAGATGCGAGAGCCCGGACCAACCTATATCACCCTACTACCTCCTTCGCTCTAGTTCTCCCTCGACCATTCCGTTACCCCTTTGACCCCGACCTAATCCTAGCTCGTTTTCCTTACTAGTTCTCCTTAGTCATAGTCTAGTCTTCTTCCCTCTCTACCATTCTTAGCTTAGTTCGTTGACTTAGTCTAGTATTTGGGCCGACCTAGTCTAGACGCCTCTTACCATCCCCCGTGGATTCGACCCGACTTACCCTATCTACCGTAGGTTTAGCCGGTTATTTTATTGACGGTTGGGATTCCACGACAAATCCCTCCCATCAATTTGGCGCCGTTGTCGGGGACCATGCTAGTTTGGACTTTGTTTTCCTATTTGCTTGACTTAGTCTTTGTGTTTGTGTTTTTCTTTTTTTCTTTTTGTTACTTTGCTTCTTGTGTGTGTGTGGTTTATTTCTCTCGTGTCAACTGCCCAAAAAGCACTAGACTTCTCACGTTTGTTCTTAGTCTACAGTTTGTGCTTAGAGGTGGTGATTATCTTCTTCTTGCAACTCAGAGCCGCTTAAACGGACGGTTGCTAGAATGAGTGGTTTCCAACCGGGTATGGACTACGATTTTCGAGCAAGCATGGGGTTTGATCTAAACTCCCCACACATGGAAGCCGATATGAGCTACCACTCTTCTTCCATGAACCAAGGGTATGACATGACGTCCCCCTACCATTATCAAGCTTCTTGGGGTAATCAAGATGGGTATGATCTTCAAGAGTATGAAAACGGCTACCAACAAGTGGACGATTATCATTCCTACGATCATAGTGGCTATTACTCAAGCTATGATTATGAACCCACCATGTTCAATCAAGATCCACCTTATGGAAGCCAATACCCCCAAAACCCACCATATTACCCTACACCCCAACCACAATATGAACCCCATGACCCACAATACTACCAATCACCCCAACCTTGCTACCAACAATATGATGCCCCACCCCTTGGGCATCACCAAGATTATCAAGAAGCTTTACAAGACCCCAATGACCACCAATCGTCAAACTTAGAGTTACATCAATCGATGCTTCAAATGCAAAGGAGCTTTCAAGAAATAACCATTCAATTGCGAAAACAAGAAGAGGAATTGATGGCCCAAATGCGAAGGGCAAACGAGGCGAGGAATGCTCATTTAAATGCATTAGCGGTTCAAACCGTAATGTCTTTATCCCGAGCATCAGATTTAGATGGAGGGTGCCCACTTGAGAGAGAGGAGCAACCTAATCACGAAGCCGCCGATGTAGTTCCCTTTGATAGAGAGATTTGCTTTGAAGAACCTCAATCGTCTACCCAAAAAGAGACGGATGGGGATATGACTCCTGGTGAAGACATCATTGGTGAGGAATTGGAGGAGGATAGTGGGTTGGATGAGTTGGTGGAATTTGTGAGGATGTTGGGTGAAATTGTGAACCTCGAGTTGCCCTTGTGCGATAATGTGGATATGCATCAAGAGCCCCTAACTAGTGAACCGAGAGATGACTTGGAAGAGATTGAAACCGCCGGTAGAAGTTTCGATTCTCCTCTCCAAGATGATGTGGGGCCGAGTGATGAAGATAGGGAACCACAACTTGAGGCAAGTGTGGGGGTGTGCAATGAAGAGATGAGGCCAAAACTGCTCTTTGTGCCTCGATTCTTGGAGATGAAGCTTGCTTGTGATTGGAGGCAATGCTTAGGGAAGAAGAGGTCGGATGGGCTCGTAGGATGGATAGACCCCGGAGACAACTTTGAAGATGATGTCGGGTCTTGGGAATCCTACTTCTTGCCTCCTCCTTGGAGGCCGTGGAGGTCGGTTAAGCTCGAGCGCTTCTTGGGCCTTCACTACGATGTCGGTAGCGCGTTCGACTTGCTCCTCCATGCCCTTGAGGGCTACGGTTGAAGAATGGAGTCCACCATCCTAGGTTTGACGGAGTTCCTAAAAGAACCGTCATGTTGTATATTCCCCTCTCCTCTTCTTTAGAGTGCTTGTGCTTGTATTTGTGATTTTTGTCTCTTGGACTCTTTTGTTTTTGTGGGATTCTTGTAATTGTTTTGGTATTTTGATGAGCGATGTAAGGGAGCGAATTTGATGTGTACTTTGAGTTTATTATGATAGGTCAAGTGAAGGTAACTCCTAGAAAGGAGTAGTTGATGATGGAGTTTGGTTTGCGAGCGAGGAAGTCGGTTTTTGAAGCTTATGATAAGCTTTTGGGCTTGGGGAAGCAAAGAAGACTCATCCCGACCAGGAAGAGGGCTTCCCGACCGGGAAGGATGAGGAATCCCGACCGGGAAGGAGCCATCCCGATCGGGATGAAGGTGCAGAAAATCAGACTCACTGGAGTGCGTTCCCGACCGGGACGAGAGCTTCCCGATCGGGAAGGGTTATCAACCCGATCGGGACCATCCATCCCGACCGGGATGGTCCCCTTTGACTCCACCCATCCATTATACCCCCTCCCAACCTCCCTACTCCTCCTTACTCCTATCATATGACCCGTACACCTCACTTTACACACCGAGATCCACATCAAATCCCACCCCCTACCATTACTACCCCAACCATGCGGTTTTATCAAACTTGAAGGAGGATGACAACGAAGACAACAAGCAAAGCACCTATATTGATCATTGAGACGATGGAGCAAGTGAGTTGCTAACCGGTCGGTACGGCAACTATCCTTTCTTTTCCGTCTTTTATTGCTTGTTTTTCTCTTGTTTGCCCCTTCCCCTTGAGTCATGGTACCTTGGTGGCCTTCGAGGCCTCGGTAGTTGTTGCTCCCGACTCTCGATGATGTGACTACATCGAGAGTCATTTCAAAATCCAAATTTTACAAGTTTTTCACTTTCTTTTTTGAGGATTTAGTCGGATTTAGGCGGAATCCGGGCTAGGTGACTTGATTACACCTAGCCCTCCCCTCCCATTTCCTTTTATTTCCTTCTTTTTATTTCATCCCCCATCCATATCTTTTTCTCGTCTCGGCCCTTGGTGACTTGATTACACCCCGGCCGGACACCTTCTACCCTTTTCTTCACTTTATTCCTTGTTTTTTTTAGCTTTTTTTTCGTAGTTTCTTTTCTTTTTCTTTTGTCTCTCCGCACCCTACGATCGAGCATGAGGACATGGCTCGATTTAAGTGTGGGGGAGCGATATTCTATCATAGTTAGCTTTATTTTCTTAGTTTTTTTCGAAAAAAATCTTAAAAATCCCTAAAAATTTGAAAATTTTTCACAAAAATCAAAAAGATTTTTCTTTTGTGTGTTTTCCTTTTGTGTCATTGTGTCGTATATTTGTTTTGTGTGCGTGTTTTGCCTCCCTCTTTCCTTATAGGTCGCTTAATCACCGCTAGCTTTGGAGAGCTTTCAAGACACCCGGTAACATCTTTTCAACCCTTTTTCCTCTTTGTTTCTTGTGGAGTTTGGAGGAGATATGTGTTGTGGTGTGCTCGGGTGGAGCTTTGTAAAGTTTGTGGATGACTGGTTGCTCATTTGGAAGTTCGGGGTGGCGTTTGTTTTGTTTATATGTTTGTTTTGTTTTGTTCTTGTTTTGTTGCTTTTACTTCTTTTTCTTTCGTTCTCGTCGTGTCTTTGTTTTATGTGTGTTGTGTCTTGTGTGTAAACATTTTCGAAAACCCGGTTTAGAGGCTAGTGTGTGAGTGTCTATTTTCCCTTTCTAGTAGTATAAACCGAGTCTTGGACTTTACTCTAGTAGAATGACCCTAAATCAATGAGTTTGTTGGTCCTTTACCTTGAGTCCACCTAGCTTACTAGGAATTTACTACGGGATTTGCACTTTTGACCATTATGACCACCCACGATGTGAAAAGGCCTTGGTTACCGAGTCTTGTCCCTTAGGTGACCGTGTCTAAGGTTGTTTGATTAGTCCAAGTTCTCCACTTTTGTGGGTTTGAAGGGAAGACGCCGTCCCGACTCACCCATTACCCTACATCTTACACATACTATCACACAATAAATTGCAATTTGTTGATTCTGTCTTTCTTAATTGTCAAGAAATGCAAAAAAAAAAGCCAAATCTTGCCAAAAAGGGCAAAGAAAAGAAAAAAATGAAAAAAATGAAAGAAAGAAAAGAAATGAAGAAAAAGAAAAGGCACAAAAGCCAAAAAAAAGGAAATAGAAAAGAAGAAAAAGAAATGGCATGGCAACAAACAAAGCAAAAAACGTCGAAAAGAAAGAAAATGCCAAAAGAAAACTCGTCTCACAAAAAAAAATCCCCACAAAAATAAGCTTTTTTCCGACTTTTGCCGTGAAGAGCCTACCAAAGGACCGAGTCCCGAGGAAGGATGATACCGGCATTAGTCGGTCTTCCCTCATTTTGCATGTTTTCCACCTTTTTACTTGGACTAGTTAGGCGGTCTTGGAGACGGGACGATCCTCTTGGCTCACGCTAAAGGGGGCGGGGTCTCACTTACCTACAGTGTCGACTAACACCGTGGTTCTTCACTTTTCCACTCCGCCGATCGTCCCGTAGTACGTTTTTAGAAAGTTAAGAGGACCTAGGTAAGTTACCAACGTTTTTATTGCTTGATCGTCATACTATTAGGGTTTAGTTCACCTTGGTTTGTATTGCTAGCTTGGGAACGTTGTCACTTACCTCGAGTCCTAAACCGGTGTTTCATTCACCGCTTTTTACGAGGCTAAAGTCCAAGACTCGATTTATACAACTAGGAAGGGAAAGTAAACTCTAACACACTAGCCTCTAAACCAGGTTTTCGAAAACCATTTACACAAGACACACAACACAACATAAAACAAAGACATGACGAAAACGAAAGAAAAAGAAAAAAAGGCAACAAAAACAAAACATGAACAAACAAACACCACCCCAAACTTCCAAACATATCACCAAATCAACCACAAGCATGTACAAGCTCCACCCGAGCACACCTCAACACAACCTCCTCCAAACATCACAAGGAATAAAGAGGGAAAGAGGGTTAGAAGATGTTACCGGATGTCTTCAAAGCCTTCCAAACAACGGTGATTAAGCAACCTATAAGGAAAAGGGATGCAAAACACACACAATACAACAAATACACGACACAAAGACACAAAAGAAAAAGACACAAAAAGAAAATCTTTTTGATTTTTTGTGAAAAAATTTCAAATTTTTAGGGGTTTTTCAAGATTTTTTCGAAAAACTAAGAAAATAAAACTAACTACGATAGAATATCGCTCCCCCACACTTAATCCGAGCAATGTCCTCATGCTCGATCGTAGTGTGCGGAGAGACATAAGAAAAAGAAAAGAAACTACGAAAATAAAGCTAAAAGTCAAAAATAAAGTTAAGAAAAGGTAGAAGGTATCCGGCCGGGGTGTAGTCACGTCACCAAAGGCCGAGACAAGAAAAGATATGGAAGGGGGAAGAAATAAAAGGAAAGAAATAAAAGGAAATGGGAGGGGAGGGCTAGGTGTAATCAAGTCACCTAGCCCGGATTCCGTCCAAATCCGACTAACTACTATAAAATGGGTGAAATCTTGTACAATTGGGTTAATCGATCGACTCCCGACGTAATCACGTCATCGGGAGTCGGGAGCAACCATACTACGGCCTCGAAGGCCACTAAGATACCTTGACTCAAGGGAAGGTGGCAAACAATGAAAAACAAGCGATAGAAAGACGGGATAGTAAGGATAGTTACCCAAACCGAGCGGCTAGTAACTCACTTGCTCCATCGTCTCGATGATCATTAGAGGCTCGTCGCTTGTCTTCTCTGTTGCCATCTCGCTTCACACTCAAGAAGGACTCACGGTCAGGGTAGTAATGGTGCGAGGGGATGAAAATTTATGTGGATTTCGGTGTAAGGTGAGGTGTACGGGTGATATGATAGGAGTAAGAAGAAGTAGGGAGGTTGGGAGGGGGTATAATGGATAGGTGGAGTGAAACGCCAAAGAAAAGGCTCAAAAGGGAGAAAGGGGACCATCCCGGTCGTGATGGATGGTCCCGATCGGGTTGATAAACCCTTCCCGATCGGGAAGCTCTCGTCCCGGTCGGGAATGCACTCCAGTGAGTCCGAATTTCTGCACCTTCATCCCGATCGGGATGGCTCCTTCCCGATAGGGATTCCTCATCCTTTCCGGTCGGGAAGCCCTCTTCCCGGTCGGGATGAGTCTTCTTGGCCTTCCCCAAACCCAAAAGCTTATCATAAGCTTCAAAAACCGACTTCCTCGCTCGTAAACCAAACTCCATCATCAACCATTCCTTTCTAGGAATCACATGCACTTCACCTATCAACAAAGCTCATATACACATCAAATTCTCTCCCTCACAATGCTCATCAATCAATCCAAATAACAAGAATATCACAAAATTCAAACTCACTACAAGAAAGAGATATGTACAATGAGACGGTTCTTGTGGAACTCCGTCAAACCAAGGTGGTCCAATCTTCATTCTTTTTCAACAACCATAACTAGTTCCATCTCCATCAAGGGCACGTAAGAACAAGTCGAAGGCTCTAGCAAAGTCTTCAATCAAGCATGTCATATAAGCAACCACATCCCAAGACTCTTCATGGCCTTGCCTCGACGTTCCCGGGGCATCCCGATCTACTAAGTTCAATGGCTTGAACTTGTACTTGCGATCCTTCGGGATATACCCAAACGTCCAACGATCCTCATGTCGCCCCAAGGGAGGCTCATCTTGCTCCTTGTCATTGCATTTGTCACCTAACCCATGATATGGGCTTTCGTCCTCTTCACTCTCGGAGTCATCATCCTCAAGTACATACGAGTACTTCTTCAAGCTTTGTCCCGGTTCCTCCCCTAGATCGATGTCTTTCTTGGCTTGGATCATATTGCATGATTCATCCTTATTAGGCGAAGTGTTGCCTTGTAGGTCAAACACTATCTTTTCCTCGCCTAACTCAAATGTGATCCTACCGTTCCTCACGTCGATCATGGCACCGGCGGTGTGTAGAAATGGGCGTCTAAGGATAATGGGAGTGTTGGCATCTTCCGGCATATCGAGCACGATGAAATCGACCGGAATGAAGAATTTCCCGATTCGTACCGGCACGTCTTCTAGCATCCCCAATGGTCGTTTAAGAGATTTATCGGCCATTTGGATTGTAATGGACGTACATTTCAGCTCTTTCATCCCCAATCGATCACAAATGGATTAGGGGATGATGCTCACACTCGCACCCAAATCACACATAGCTCCCTCAATCTCGAAGTTGCCTATGGTGCACGGGATCGAGAAACTACCCGGATCCTTGAACTTTGGAAGCGTGGAACCTTGAATAAGCTCGCTCACCACCCTCGTGAACGCTATCGTCTCTTCCTTGTCGATGGATCTCTTCCTAGCTAGGATATCCCGCATGAATTTTCCATATGCCGGGACTTGGGTAAGTAACTCGGTGAATGGAACATTAACATCCAATTGCTTCACAATGTTAAGGAACTTGTCAAATTGGACATCCACCTTAGTCTTCATTTGCCTTGTTGGGAAAGGCAACTTGATTTGGTACTTGTTTTGCTCGATAGGGGTGGACTCCTCACTTGACACTTTCCCTTTACCCTTGTCTTGTTCTTGAAGTGGGGAGGGCTTGTTTTCAATGGGTTTTTCGATCTCCCAAAGGACTTGCTCCTCCATTGGATTATCAAAGCTTGAGCTTTCTTGAATTGGAGATGTCATTTTCTTTGTCGGTTCTTGCATTGGCTCTTACTCACTAGGGAATGGAGGGGGGTCATAGGATGTACCTCTCCTTGTGGTGATAGCATTTACATGCTCAAATGTCGGTGTTTCACCTTGAGGTAATTGCCCTCTTTGCCTTGAAGAACTTCCCGATGCAAGTTGTGATACTTGATTCTCAATCATTTTCATGTGAGTTTTCATTTCCTTGTTATCCATTAGAATTTGAGCAATGATTCCTTGTTGTGACATTTGTGCCTTCAATTGACTCTTTTGCATTTCTTGAGTATTCCTTTGAATATCCATCATTTGCTTTTGTATGTCGAAATCCCGTGGTGGGGATGATGGATTATGCGGAGTATCGGTGAGGGCTAATGGAGTACCATAGTCATGAATAGGAGACCGGCTCCTAGGCTTGCTTTGTTGTTGATTGCCTTGAGTTGCTTGTTGTTGTTGATGGTTCCCTTGGAACCCATGAGACTTGCCTTGATTAAGGCCTTGATTGTTGCCATGGTTGTAGCTTTGATGCCCTTGGTTGTGGTTTTATTGTCCTTGGAAATTTTGGTTTCCTTGGAAACCACCTTGATTGAAGTTCCCTTGTTGGAACCCTTGCTTGTTGTTGTGGAAGGTACCTTGGTTATTTTGCTTGAAGTTGTTGAAGGGTCTTTGGTTACCCACATAACCTTGGTAACCTTCATTGTTGTCCCGTAAGGGAGGTGGAACATAGGGACGATGTTGTTGTTGATGTTGAAGTGCTTGTTGTTGAGGGACTTGATTGGAAGCTTGGTATTGATTAGAGTAGGTGGCACCTTGCTTGAACGCTTGAAAGGCATTCACTTGCTCAATACTTCCTCTACAATTTATAGGATCATGACCAACGATTCCACAAGTATCGCACATCCCAAGATAAGGAGTAGGGGGTACAACTCCCAAAGCATTAACATCATGAATCGAGTGTTGGTTGGAGGAACTAGAGCTTTGAACTTGGTTGAGGTGGCTTTGGAGCTTTTTGTCAATGGTCTCCATGTGAGTTCTTAGTTGAGCCCCAAGATCAATGCTCAATTGTGTAATGGCATCTACCTCGTGCCTACCTCCTCGATTCGCCTATCTAGGCCTAGAGTATTGGGAATTGTGAACCGCCATCTGATAAGTGTCATTTGTAGTGCCTATTTCGTAGTGTTTTGGTCCCATTTTCCTTGTAGAATCGCTCCTTGGGAGCGGTTTAGGGGCTTCTTATGCTTCCTTTAGTTCGTTTCAGGTTCCCGAGACCGATTTGGAAGAGTTGGAGCGATTCCGACTCGATACATACGCATTTTGGTGCCAACGAAACTAAGGAACGATGACTCGATGCCTTGGAATCAACCCCGAGACCTTGGGACCCAATCTCGAGCCTCCGAGACCCGATCCCGAGTCCCGAGAATCGACGGGAAGCCCATGAAATATAAGGAGGGACCCTAGAGCTCTTATTGGAGGCATACAAGACCCTTCCCGATCGGGATAATGGCCTTCCCGATCGGGAAGGGATGCACTTTTAGAAGCGCCACTGTGGGTCCTTCCCGGTCGGGATGAGCCCTTCCCGATCGGGATGGCAGAACCCTTCCCGATCAGGATGACCCGTCCCGGTCGGGATGGGCTACAGCTCACCCGCATTTCTTCTTTTCTTCTCCTTCATTCTTGTACCCATATATATACTCCCTTCTTGTAATTTTAAGGGGGAGGACTCGATTAGACACAAAACCCTAGACTACTTTAGGTTAGATTAGATTAGATTAGTGTAGATTAGTCGTTAATTAGTAGTTAATCTTAGATTAGTACTTGTATTAAGGGAATTCTTCAAGATCTTCTCCAAGCTTGACAACCTTGGATGTTTGTTTTGGGTTTTCTTCATTAATGCAAGTTTTGTTCTTTCTTCTTCCTCTAGTTTGGTACAATCCTCTCCCTCTTTCTCTTAATCTTATTTTTGTTATTCAAGTTTCAATCTTTAGTTCTAGATTATTGTTTTGTTCTTCATACTTGTTAGTTTGTTTATGTTTGTTTTGATGTTTGTTAGTATTAGTATGATTATGTTAGAGTAGTGTCTTGCTAGGGTTAGTAGGGTGATTAGGGTGTTAATTGGGTGATTAAGGGTTGGTTAGAGATGTTGGTGGAAGATTTGGGTTTCCTCTTG